>CM060368.1:113558614-114758614 GCA_030545235.1 Helianthus tuberosus | reverse complement strand
ACTTTAGTCATACCCTCCTTAGTATCAAACTTAAAGAAGAAAAACCCTTCTGAGTTCATCATAAGTTTAGCAAAGCCATGTTTTGACCAAACGTTTTTAGCATAATTTCCACCACAGGGAAAGGAAGACGATTACCTAAGAAATAACCATACAAAACATTCTCAAACTTTTCCTGGACCTTACGTATTACCTCACGTGGAATAACAACATCAGCATCTTGCACCGTGTCAACCGGATCCAACCTTCTAAAATTGACTTCCCGTTTCAGCGATGTGCTCTTCTTAAGCGTATCCGCATAAGTGAAAGGCATTGTGCTCTTCGCAGTCTCAACCTTAGTACCATCATCATTATTGCTTTCAAGCTGAACCGGAACAGACACCTTTTCCAACACATCAATAATGTTAATTACCCTATGCCCTTTCTGGAGAATACCTCGCCTCGGCATCAATGGATTACCATCAATGTTAATCGGCTTGCCATTAAAGCTTTTTCCAAACAACGAAGGTTTCTCTCTTGTCTCCTGGGAACTCATCGGCTTAGACCCCTTCGAAGTAATGAAAATATCCCCATGCAACTTTTCAGTAAATGATTGAAACCCTAAATCCTCCAATCCCTGATCTCGATTTCTCTCCATGCAACAAAGAATACGAAAAACAAAACCAAACCTCAACCAAACGACAGAACCATGCAAACCAAAGAAACAGAAAAAACGAAAACCCTACTCCTTGAAACCCTAGTATCAATCTTCAACCCTCAACCGATTAAACTAGAGTATCAATCTAGCTAAATTAAACTCAGTTAACCGCAATCAATAACAACCAATTTAATAAGCCAGGGTTTCAAACAGATCACTAAGGCGGCGAATGAAGAAAAAAGAAAACAAAACCCTAGTTTTAAATCGATCATTAATGCAAACAAGTTCGTTATAGAATTTTAAATGATCAAAGCTCTAATCACAGACTGTTATGCAAAAGATCTCAAAGAAAAATCAAGGTTTCATGAGGAAGCTGGAAATCGCCAAGGAGAGAGAGCATCAGGGTTAACACTGTTTCTGAGACCCTCATTGTTCCTTTCAAGGAACTCACTATCGACGACAAGTTGCACTTCGTCAAGGAACAGGTGGAAATTATAGATCGGGAAATCAAGACTCTTAAACGAACCACGATACCTATTGTTCGGGTTCGTTGGAACTCCCGTCGTGGCCCAGAATTCACTTGGGAATGAGAGGACCAGATGAAACGCAAGTACCCCCAATTGTTTAAGGAAGGTGAGTCCAGTACTGAAGCTACGTCGGAATTTCGGGACGAAATTCCAAACCAACTGGGGGATGAAGTGATCCTCCAGGAAAATGCACAACACAACTAGCTTCCTCAGTGGTTACGTGCTAAATTTCGGGACGAAATTTCTTTCAACTTGGGGATGATGTGACAACTTGTATAAATCCCTGTTACGTTTCGCGTACTTTGTAATTCCATATACGATATATGGTTTGAATGAGGTGTTTGATTATTTTCTTTGAATGGTTGCGAACTTGGTAATGTGTGATGTGAATTACGTGAAACCGAAACCCGAAACTAAAATATTGGAATACGTTATTTTGTGAAACGAAACGTTGTAGTATGTTAAATTGCAACACATAACATCTTAATTAGTTAATTTGTTAAATACATGAAACCGCTACCTTATAAACCCAAACCAAATCCACCCCCTTGGCCCAGAGACGAACCAGCCCAACCCATCCCCTCCCCTTGTACGAAACTAGGCAGCCCAATCCACAATCTTTCTCCCTTGCAGCCCATTAAGCCCAAACATAACTCTATTATGATAATACGTACAATGCTTGAGATAAAAAATAATAGAAACCCTAAACCCCCCTTGGCGTGCGACGGCACAAGACCCCCCCCCCCCCCATCATTCGAAATTCAGCTTCTTGTTCATCTCTCTATTCTTCGTTAGTCCTCTCCTTCGCTCTAAGGTTAGTGTTCTTGATTAAGATTTCGGTTCATGGTGTGTTTTGTGTAGACATGGTTGTGATCTTGAGTCTTGTATGATAAACGGATACTGATTTTAGAATTAGTTTCGGGTGATTATGCTATTGTTTGAGTTAATTGATAATACGCATGCATACATGATCATTGGCTGCGTTTTTGCAATAATTGTGATATCTTATATCTAGGGTTGTGTGATTCTTGATGTGCTAAAGTGATAATTGATGGTTAATCAGCTGTTTTTTGTTATTAGGAAGTGTCGTGATCCTTTAAATGCGTTTTGGTATCGTTTATATGAAAAACAGATTGCTGTGGAGTGAAAACAGCCAAGTAAATGGGTCGTTATAGATCGAAAAATTGATTTTCTGGAGTCTAAACCATACGTTTTCGTAAAACGCTTCAAATGGCGCTGGAATCACATTTTTCTGAGGTCGTTTGCTATTTTTAAAGCCTGTTTTATACAGCAGCAAAAGCTGCATTTTTTCTGCAGAAAATACGTGTTACGTTTTTCGTTATAACTTGTAATAAGGATAGAGTTAGGCTGCGATTTCCGTACAGTAGCTGGGGACGGATGTTGTCGTAAATCTCCAACTAGAATTTCACCAATCGGGCTGACGATGAATTTTTCCGTGGACTGCAGTCAGAAAGTGACGTATCTGACTGCCGCCCAATAAATGATTTTTATTAAATAATCGGCAATGAATTAGGTCTTGAAATTTTTACACAAGTTGAAGTGGACCGTTTAGAATGTTTTGTAAATTATTTAGAATTTTTGGAATAAGATAACTATTTTATAAAAATACTCGAAAACATACCAGTTCTGGATGTTAAAGCTTTTTTTTTTGGGTAAAGGGTTACCCCGGTTAAATTTCATTCATCAACCAAATAATACATGTCACACCCCGACCACGTGAGACAACGAAATGTGGCGAAAACGTCGGGGAGTGTTGTAACAGAATTAATTGTTTCACAACCATGGAATTTAAAGTTTCGTTTTATTCATCAAACAAGCGAGTCGCATTGTCTTTAAACAAGAACTAAAGAGTACATAACATAAATTAACTAGTTCTTGTCTCATTTTAAGTCACTAAGGCACAGGTCCGCCTAAGTATGTCTCGATAAGTCCTATGCATCAACTCCTGAAAACACATGTGAAAATAGGTTCGTCAGCATAAAAATGCCTGTGAAATACATAGGTTTTGTGAAAATAGGATTCATGACTTGTAAGTTTAAGAAAATGTTTAATAAAGTTTAGTCATGAACCTTGTAAATTGATTTGTTTTGTAAATCGTTTGAAAAACAATAAGTTCAGATGATATGTATAAATAAGAGAATAATGTATGGTTAAATGAATAACCATGTAAAATGAGTTTGTATAAGATAAGTTGTTTGTAAAACAATGTCTTGTGAAAAGTATGTTATTTGTATAAAATGTTATATGTCTCAAATTGAAATGATTCAAATAACGCTACGATATGTAATACCATACAAACACTTATATATAGGAAGTACCAGCGGCGTATCCACCATGCTTGTATCATATTACACATGCCTCGTTACTTAAATCACTTACTCAAACCAAACCATCAAGATGTAATGTTTAACAATTGTAGAAATGTTTAGGTATAGTCAAATATCTATTGTCAAATGCTTCACATGGTTCAATAGATACAAATGGTTCACCTAATGTAATATAATGTGTTCATATGCTGGATGAGCATATGCAACAAAATGTAATGTAAAACAATGCACTAAGTATGCACACAATGGACATACATAGCATGAAATGTAATCTAAAATGATGTACTAAGTATGCACACAATGGACATACATAGCATGAAATGTAATGTAGAACGATGTACTAAGTATGCACACAATGGACATATATAGCATGAAATGTAATGTAAAACAATGTACTAAGTATGCACACAATGGACATACATAGCATGAAATGTAATGTAGAACGATGTACTAAGTATGCTCACAATGGACATACATAGCATGAAATGTAATGTAAAACAATGTACTAATAGTGTACTAATGAACATAGCAAGCATATGATATGAAAACATGGAAACACGAAAGTAACAAGTAGGCACATGTGTTTCACCCCCAAAACATTTGAAAACAGTAAAAGAGGGGTCTATGTACTCACTTGAGATTGCTCAATAGACTTTAGATATCCACCAAGCAAAGCTAGAAGGTCACGAATATCAAACGGCACCTAATATAGGTAACTACATTAATAACCGGACCTAAAATCAGAGGATTGGATAGAATGAGGGCTCGTAAACCAAATGAGTAGGGGAACTCATGTAATATGGTTTAACAAGGCCTACATACTACAATGAAACCTAACCTAAGTGCTTACGACCCATTACGACCCGTTTAGGTAGCTTATGCTAGTTTAACGCGTCGTTCGCGTGAAACGCGTTCGGACCGCCTAACTAGCCCTAAGATAAGTAAAATATGCCTTAACATGTCTAATATTGTTGCCAAATCAGTTTAGATATCAAAAGTTATGTTACATATGTTTAATATGAATTTTGGTGTAAAAAGGGCATTTTGGTCATTTACCTAAGGCATATAAACTACCTATCATACAACTAACTAACCGCTGTGACCATAAGGTATAACCTCGGAAGGTTATTCCCTATATACTATGGTCACCTAATGTGTTTGGTCGGATCCTAATGATCGACCAAACGGGTCGGGTTCGAAAGTATAAGCGATTGTTTAGATCGCTTACCTTACGACCCTATATAAGCACTAAACTAAAAGTGACGAGCTAAGCATGTTAAAACATGCTTAACTAAGTTTAGAAAACAGGTTTGGTATCAAAACAAACGGTTTTGATACCTAAAAGTAGTTTGGTTACAAAATACGCAATAACACGCATTTTGGCCGAAACTACGACTCGTCACTGAGCCTGATAACGTGGTAATCAGTAGGTATAGTCACTAGGGACTATAACCATCGTGATCACGCTCACGTTATGAAGTTCAAATGAACTTCGCATTGAACATAAACTGGTCAACGCAGAAGGTCAAACAAAGTTTGACTTTAACGCTAAAACGAATGAAAAGAATGAAAGAACACTTACAAAGGGTCCCCGCAAGATTGAACTTCCAAGTATTCTCAGGTATGAAGTGATAAGACACCCCAACTTAGAGAATTCTCAGATTTCAAGTGGGTTTTCCAAGTGAACTTGATGGGTATTTATAGGAAATGGACCACCGTTAGGATCGTTTCTCGTAAACCGTGATTTAATCACATCCCTACACTTGTTGGTAACCTCATGTACATCACATTGGTCCCCCCAACATCAGGAAACAACAAGTGGAATTGAGTTGGGAGTGCTAAACAGCTGTTAACAGCTGTTAAAATGGCTTTTGCTGATCAGAAGGGGCCTCGTGTGACGCCAAGTAGGCTAGGTGTCACGCTAAGGTCCTTCTGATCAGCAACCAGTTTCCAAAGTTTCCAATTCAGTCCCCGTTGTGTATTAAGGCCATTTCCGACATGTTTAAGGCTCGTTAAGCCATTTTCAAGGCCCTAAAATGATGCCTAAACATTGTGGACATGAAACATGCTCAAAAATATCCCGGATGTCGGTTCGTTTGGTCGTACAATCGCGATGTTCGCTTAATTACGACGGAATGCGCATAAGCGCGAAAAACGATCCAAATTGCGCGACGAATGGAATTTTCTCATGCCAAACACTAAAATAAAATATTTTAGTGCTTAAATAAATTTTTGGATGTCCGGATGTATTCAGAACGAAAGATATGCGCGAAAATGCAAACTTATGCACTTTTTGACGCTTTTAGTCCCTGAATGACACAAAAGTTTATTTTAGCACACCGAACCCCTCAAAGCCTATTTCTAAGCTATGTAAAGGATATTTAGGGTATGTTTAACTTATGGTCATGTTCCGGAATGTCTGTTACAGTTCAAATTGGCATACTTTCGCAGTTTGTCAAATTTAGTCCCTGTAAGCGAATAAACTTGATTTCACCACACCAAACCTTCCAAAACTTACATCTAAGTTATTTAAAGGTTATTTAAGGTATGTTAAGCCTATTTCACTATTTCGGAGTGTTCGTTTCATTAAACTGGTTATATCTACGCATCAGAGCGCGTATAACCCTCCAGAAAGCGATTTAAAGCTTGAAATCGAACAAGAGTTGATATGTGCAAACGATACACATATTTTTACAAATCCCAAGTATGAAATACAATATTTCATTGGTTTGGCATTTGTTTGATGGTTGAAGTGACACAGGTGTCACAGTCTCCCCTACTTAGGAAATTTCATCCCGAAATTTAGTTTTAGAGGAAACTTGTGAAGACAGCTGTGACGGTTTCGCTTTCAGACAAATCCATTGAACCCTCAAGTAAAACTCTGGGCCATGTTAGGATTCTTAGCGAAAATGTCAACCCTCAAAGTGAAGTCCTTGTAGTAACAAAACATGGAGTTTCGAACTACGGGCTGAAAAATGTTTCTTATGAAGACTCATCATAGGAAACTTGGTGTGTGATTGAGATCAGAATTGGGGAGTGTAAGGATAAATGACATTGGTCGAGGTCCAAGACTTCTTCCGTATCATTACTCTTGTCACTATAGGTCTTAACACATGACAAAACTTCCTGTGGTTTCTGTGCACTGAATTCCATAATTATGTAGGCCTCCATAATTACGTAATTCCTTGCACAGTCCGCACAGTTCATTTCATAATGCGTATGGGGAAAAAATCAAATGAATAATCCTGTGGTGATTTAACTTGACTGCAATAGAGCATCTTTAACTAGGTCACCAAATGATTAGATCAACGAACAATCTCTTGAACTAGACCACCCGAGGGCCTATTTAACTACATAAACACATGATATCTTTAACTAGATTGCCGAACCAATCTATTTAACTAGGTCAACGAAGGATCTCTTTAACTAGACCACCAGAGGGCCTCTTTAACTATATCAACGCATGATATATTTAACTAGATTGTCGAACCAATCTCTTTAACTTAGATCGACGAAGGATCTCTTTAACTATATCAACGCATGATATATTTAACTAGATTGTCGAACCAATCTCTTTAACTTAGATCGACGAAGGATATATTTAACTAGATTGTCGAACCAATCTCTACTCAAGAGGAATATTTAACTACATCGACGGAGGATGTCTTTAACTAGATTAACGAATCAATCTCTCTAACTAAACTACCCAAGAGGAATATTTAACTACATCGACGGAGGATGTCTTTAAACTTTGGAATAGTACTTTATAATCCAAGGGACTTAACTACAACGTAGAAGTCCATTAAGGATTTAAGATAGTACCTTTGGATATCCTACTATGAATCCCTTATACGAAGATATGGAAGATTCTACGAGGATTTGGATAACAAAAATTTGGATCACATAAAAAGGGAACACATAAGCACATAATCACATAATTGTTTAATTTGGCCTTAAATTTGTTATCTTTGGACGCGGATACTTAAAGCACGCCAGGAATCCAATCCGTGGATTTCATTTGGCTCTTTAATCATTTTCAAGAATCTATCTATAAAGATAGAATGATCTACCAAAAATTCGATTTCGTTTTCAAGAAAACGCAATATTCGAATTAAGGTACAATAATTTTAGAATATACGGAAATACCCTTAGGTACCTTATTAAGAATTTATAGTGGTACTTTGGGTATTCGTACAGAGTTGTAACTTGCGCCTTGTACTTCGTTTCCTTGGAAGAAACGGGTACTTAGGATTTTTGTGGGAAATCGCAAGAGATTATAAAATGGAAAGATTTTTTGGGGGGGGGGGGGGGAGGGGGTAATATGTTCTTCAAGGAATACGGCTCCTTGATTGTCGGTATTGTAGGGGATACGTTGTTTATACATGCCATCACATTTGTACATTGCAATGTAAAATAAAAAGATTTATTTATAAACAACAACAACTGTTTCATGGACCTTGACAACAAAAGAAAATAATACATAAGGCTTGATTATTTCTAAACAACATTGTCTTCTAGTTGGTCCGATGCTCATCCCTGCGCTGGATTCGCATTAGCAATCTTTTGGCAATTTCTTCGGAAATGGTCCATCTCGCCACCGTTGAAGCAAGGACCTGGTGGACAATGAGCTTGAGCAGGATTTACTTGAGGTTGGTTTGGACCACCTTGGTTTGGGGTAAATCAACAAGCATTTGCCAGGTGACCGAGTCGCCCACATGATGTACATAAACGACACTGTAGGTGAGCTAAGTGGTGTGCATTACATTTGTTGCATATCGGTGCAGTACCGGCATAAGGTTTCCTTGCAGGAGGTTGAGTTGGTTGGTTGTGGGTGTTTTGGTTGGGTTGAGCAGCAATCGCACAATTCTGCGAAGCCTTACGCTTCTTAGAAGGTTCGGTTTTGCTTTCCTTGGTTTCCTCCTGAACATTAGCTGCTTGTTTCTTGTCGCCCTTCCGAAAAAGTTTGCCTTTCCTGATCTGAGATTCAGTCTAGGTTGCAGCTAGCTCAATGGCCTGCCTAACCGTAGTGGGGTTACTACCAGTAACAATGTCCTGAACTGAGTCAGGGAGACCATCATGTATTTTTCGATCGCCTTATCTAAAGGCGTAACCATGGTAGGACACAACAGGCCCAGCTCCTCATATCGATCAGTGTAGGCTCGATGTTCACCGCTGTCTTGCTTAAGATCGTCGAATTCCCTTTCCAAAGCCCTAAGTTCATGACGAGGACAGAACTCCTTCATCATCAGAGCTCGAAGCTCTTCCCATGTTTGAGCCAGTGCCACATCGGCACCCCTATCTCTCACCACACCGTTCCACCACGTCAAAGCTCGTTTCTCAAAGACACTAGATGCCGAAATCTACCTTTCGCTCGTTTGGACATTGAACATGTCTGAAGGTGCTCTCTAGACTCTCAAACCATTGCAGAAGTGCAGTCGCTCCTTGAGACCCAGAAAACTTTGATGGCTTAGCCGAGTTGAACGTCTTGAAGTTGCAGGGGGCATTAATGTTGTTGAGGGCTTGATTACATTGGGCAACGATGTTCGGGATTGCAGCAGTCATTTGTTGTGTAATGACAGCTGCCAGCTCTTAAATAGATACCGGATTTTCGTGTTGTGGAGGCATTCTAAAAGGGAAACAAGAGAGAAAACAAATGAAATGGCATTGGGTAAGAATAGGATGTTACAATTACCGACCAAAATCATAAGTGGACACTCACCCCAAGAGTTCCCAGGTAAGAGTGACTGGTCCGATTATGTGGATTTGTACGAACACTCTAGCCTTAGACAGAAAACCCAGGGTACAGGCATTCACTCTTCCAGTTTGCACGTGTTCACACTATTTAGGACCCAAAACTTTGACGAGAGTTTTGAAAATTCAAAGGGGTTCAAAACCTAGTTATCAATCATCATAGAACAGATGATTAGTTTTCAAAGCGGTTTTGAAATTTATGTTCTTGTTGTGGTCGTCGCCTAAGGATAGGTGACGGTATTGTTTTATGACTAAACGCAAGTAAACTCGCGTTAGGGTCCTAAGAAGGTTATAGACTAGGTCAATGTATTACTAATAACCTAATTCCCTATAACCATTAGAATACCATCTTTTCTGTCACACCCTGACCACGTGAGACAACGAAACGTGGCGAAAACGTCGGGGAGTGTTGTAACAGAATTAATTGTTTCACAACCATGGAATTTAAAGTTTCGTTTTATTCATCAAACAAGCGAGTCGCATTGTCTTTAAACAAGAACTAAAGAGTACATAACATAAATTAACTAGTTCTTGTCTCGTTTTAAGTCACTAAGGCACAGGTCCGCCTAAGTATGTCTCGATAAGTCCTATGCATCCTGAAAACACATGTGAAAATAGGTACGTTAGCATAAAATTGCCTGTGAAATACATAGGTTTTGTGAAAATAGGATTCATGACTTGTAAGTTTAAGAAAATGTTTAATAAAGTTTAGTCATGAACCTTGTAAATTGATTTGTTTTGTAAATCATTTGAAAAACAATAAGTTCAGATGATATGTATAAATAAGAGAATAATGTATGGTTAAATGAATAACCATGTAAAATGAGTTTGTATAAGATAAGTTGTTTGTAAAACAATGTCTTGTGAAAAGTATGTTATTTGTATAAAATGTTATATGTCTCAAATTGAAATGATTCAAATAACGCTACGATATGTAATACCATACAAACACTTATATATAGGAAGTACCAGCGGCGTATCCACCATGCTTGTATCATATTACACATGCCTCGTTACTTAAATCACTTACTCAAACCAAACCATCAAGATGTAATGTTTAACAATTGTAGAAATGTTTAGGTATAGTCAAATATCTATTGTCAAATGGTTCACATGGTTCAATAGATACAAATGGTTCACCTAATGTAATATAATGTGTTCATATGCTGGATGAGCTTATGCAACAAAATGTAATGTAAAACAATGCACTAAGTATGCACACAATGGACATACATAGGATGAAATGTAATGTAAAACGATGTACTAAGTATGCACACAATGGACATACTGTAACACCCCACCCCGGAAGGGCTGACGTGTCACAATAACAGTGATATCATAAACAAAAGTCATAATTCCATTTATTTATTTGACAAGGATACAACAACTGAACTTAAATTTAATATACAAACGGACACATCGACTTGATTTCTAACGTCTTCGGATTTATTCCTAGGCTTTATTCTTCTCTCTTTTACCCGCCCAAAGTAACCTGCGTACCTGTAAATACAAAATTTATACGGAATGAGCCGAGTGCTCAGTACGGAATTATAGGCTCAAATAACAATTAACGCTTTATAGAAATGTTATCCGAATGGAACTTATTTTGAAAATGATATAATGCAAAAACATAATTTCATAATCATATCTTACGGATGTACCCATGAGCAAACTTAAAATGTGACAATACACAGGTAGCTACTCCTGCATAATTATCACATGAGATGGCGAATTGGCATACCCGTTATCCACCTCCTTATACTTAAATCCTAGGATCGATCCATACGCCTCCTAATAGCCTTATGTACCACACTTGTACTTAAGAGACGCCGTGAACTGATCTCTCCGTCACGGATGGAGCACATGATGTCGATGCCGCAACAACATGCTCGTGGGACACTCCACGAGAAGCGATACTCAGGGTAACAGAGTACAAATGGTCTTATTCACATAACTTATAAAACTTATTTTCATAACAAAACGGAACATATATTGGAACATGCGATAATGAGTATAACAATATAATACTATCGCATGACCAAAAAACTAAATCAAATGATTAGAATAGGAATCGAACGGACTGACAAATGAATCGATAATCAAAGACGTAAGGAGTTTTTTAAAAGACATAGTAATTTAGTGGTTTATAACAATTTGACTTATGAAGCAATAAAGAGTGGGGTAAGGATCCGTACCTTAATAATTCCAAAGTGAAGCTACCTTGTGCTAATATTTTAGATTTATACGGACAGAGTTTAGACTACTGATTAGTCTTTTAACCTAATTTAAATAACATGCACACAAACTAGGTTAGTAACTTAATATAGCATTTACGATAACTCACGAGATCAAATTCTCACAATGAACAACAAAGTGCGATACTTCATCCATCGAATTAACGATGATCCGTCAAATTAACGACGAACGACAAAGTACAATACTTTATCCATCGAATTAACGATGATCCGTCAAATTAATGACGAACGACAAAGTATAACCCTAATGTGGGCGGCACTTAAACATCCATTGGATATATTGATCGATCGGACAATGAATCGTAATAGCGATCGAGTTATTACCCTGTTCTGCAGCACCCTGCTATACTTAATTAGTGTTTCGTGTGTGTTTTGAGAGTAATCGGACGATAACTCAGCGAAATTTTGGAGTTTGATCGTCGTTTTTGTGCCCAGAATCAAGTCCCAACATCCTCTATTTATAGTCGAATTTTGACCCTTAGGCGGCCCGCGTGAGTTTTAAAGCTAACTTGAGGCGGCCCGCGAGAGAACTTATTTTATGTATAGGGTTGCCACGTGTGGGACTAGGCTAGCTGAGTCGACGAAATCATTAAATTCAACTTCGTCCGCAAGTTATTAAGAAAATCGTTAAGTAGGGAATACCCCCCCTGAGTTTTAGTAGCCCTAATCCTGATTCTGAAAATTCTGAAAATTTTAGGGTTGGTGCAGAATCACTTGGGTGTCTTAATTAGGGTTTCCTAGTGAGTAATTTATAAATACTAATAATAGTTTTGGTTGATATACAGAAAGATGGATTATAATATAATTGTTAATTTATTAATTATTATTATTCTTTTTATTTCTAGAATAATGATTTTAAATTTATGGTTATTACAACTATTACCCCCTTAAAAGAAATTTCGTCCTCGAAATTTTGCAAACATATCGCATAAGTAACAGAAACGAAACTTTCATAGCAGAGTTACTAACTTATATAACCAGAATCTCCTAACCACACATGTGTATCTGAAATTCATAACTAAGGTCATGACTATACTTGTCAATTTCCTTATATATGTGCCCTAATGGTCCTTCTATAACGTATCTTAATAAAATATCTTACCGTACGAAAAGTCAATAGAGACATACAGATACTTAGAGTGACTATTGGTACTGATATTTCCTACATAGATATGCTTAGTCATAGCTAAGATATATTCACATAAGGTAAAGCATAAATGACCGTAAACAGAAACAATTGAACATATATCAAAGAACAAGATTTACCGTTACTCGACTAAAATTCTATTACTAGAATAGATTAGGGTATAGAGAGCGAATAGATTCTTTAGATTCCCATGTTGCTTTGTGTTCAGAGTGATTTTTCCAAAGGACTTTAACAAACGGAATTACTTTCCTACGCAAAACCTTTTCTTGTCGATCTAAGATGGCTTCTGGTTCCTCTTCGTAGGACAAATCTTCGTGAATTGTAAGTAACGGATAACTAATGATATGGAGTGGATGATAATTATATCCTCTTAACGAGGAGACATGAAAAACGTTATGAACGTGAGAAAGTTGAGGCGGTAAAGCCAGTCGATATGACACTTCTCCAATTCTTTCAAGGATTTCAAACGGACCGATGAAACGGGGACTAAGCTTCCCTTTAATTCCAAATCTACGAACGCCACGCCAAGGTGATACCTTTAAGAAAACGTGGTCGCCAATTTTAAATTCGAGTGGTCGTCTATCTTGATCTGCATAGCTCTTTTGTCTGCTCTGAGCTTCTTTTAGTTTTTCTCGTGCCATAGTGACTTTTTCATTTGTAATCTGAACTAGTTCTGGCCCTTCAATAATCTTTTCTCCAACTTCATCCCAGCAGATCGGTGCGCGACATTTCCGACCGTACAAAAGCTCAAAAGGTGCCATGCCAATACTTGCTTGCCAACTATTGTTGTAAGCGAACTCAACAAGGCATAGATATTCATCCCAGTTTCCAGACCATTCAAGTGCACATGCTCGGAGCATATCTTCCAAGGTTTGGATCGTACGTTCTGACTGCCCATCTGTTTGTGGATGGAAAGCCGTACTAAACTTCAGTCGTGTACCCCAAGCTGCCTGAAAACCTTTCCAAAATCGTGAGGTGAAACGTGGGTCTCTATCGGAAACAATGGAAGATGGTGTGCCATGGAGTCTAATAATTTCTTGAAGAAATATTTCGGATAACTTATTAACCGAAAATCCTTGCTGAATCGGTAGAAAATGTGCTGACTTTGACAATCTATCGACAACAACCCATATAACATCATTCTTCTTGAATGTCTTAGGTAAACCGGTAACAAAATCCATTGTGATCTCATCCCACTTCCATATGGGAATATCCAATGGCTGCAACAAACCGCTTGCTCGTTTGTGTTCAATTTTTACTTGTTGGCAAGTGAGGCATTTACTTACGTATCGAGCAACGTCTTCCTTCATGCCATTCCACCAGAAGTTCTGTCTTAAGTCTCTATACATCTTAGTAGATCCTGGGTGAATTGAAAATGGTGAGCTGTGAGCTTCGGCTAACAATGACTCACGAAGGGTGGAGTCATCGGGTACACAAAGTCTTTTGCCACACCGAATTACCCCATGATGGTCTATACTAAATTCAGATTGCCTACCCACCTCAAGATTTTGCACAATTGCCCAAAGTTCTCCATCCTGCTTTTGTGCATCTTTGATCCGTGATATGAGGTCGGGTTCAATCTGCATTCTAGCTAGATATCCATCAGATTTACTAACCTGAAGTCAAATGTTCATCCTTTCGAGATCTTTCCTAATACGAGGCTGAATTTGTAAGCAAGATATAGTCCCGGAATTCTTTCGGCTCAATGCGTCAGCTACAACATTGGCTTTGCCTGGATGGTATTGAATATTTACGTCGTAATCTTTTAAAAGTTCTAACCACCTTCTTTGCCTCATATTTAGCTCCTTCTGCGTAAATATATACTTGAGGCTCTTGTGGTCGGTAAAAATGTCACAACTTTCACCATACAGATAGTGTCGCCAAATCTTAAGTGCAAAGATGACTGCGGCTAGTTCTAAATCATGTGTAGGGTAGTTAACTTCATAAGGTTTTAACTGACGGGAGGCATAAGCGATAACCTTCCCATGTTGCATTAGCACACAACCTAATCCTTTCTTTGAAGCATCACTATAGACTTGGTAACCTCCTGATCCAGAAGGGAGAGCGAGTATCGGAGAGGATACGAGTAGCTTCTTCAATTCTTCAAAACTTTTCTCTTGTTCCTCATTCCATGAGTACTTCACCCCTTTCCTTAGGAGTTTTGTGAGTGGTAAAGCAATTACCGAGAATCTTTCAACAAATCTTCGGTAATAGCCAGCAAGACCCAAGAAACTTCGTATTTCGGTAACAGAAGTGGGTCTTGGCCATTTTGTAATAGCTTCAACCTTTGTTGGGTCTACCATAATTCCCTCTGCTGATATGACATGACCTAGAAATGCCACTTGGCTAAGCCAAAAGTCACATTTGGAAAACTTAGCGTACAACTTCTCATGTCGCAAGGTTCCAAGTACTGCATGTAGATGTGCTTCATGCTCTTCAAGACTCTTGGAATATACCAGAATGTCATCGATAAAAACAATTACGAATTGGTCTAGGAATTTGTGAAATACGCGTTTCGTCAAATCCATGAAGACTGCGGGTGCATTAGTTAGCCCAAAGGGCATAACCAAAAATTCGTAATGACCATATCGAGTACGAAAGGCGGTCTTAGGAACATCATCATTCTTGATCTTTAGCTGATGGTACCCGGACCTCAGGTCGATTTTTGAGAAGAACTGAGCCCCCTGAAGTTGATCAAAGAGATCATCAATGCGAGGCAGAGGATACTGATTACGAATAGTAATCTTGTTCAGCTCTCGGTAGTCAATACATAAACGCATACTACCGTCTTTCTTCTTCACAAATAAGACCGGAGCACCCCAAGGTGAAACACTGGGTCTTATGAATCCTAGATCTAATAATTCTTGCAATTGTTCCTTCAACTCCTTCAGTTCCATTGGAGCCATACGATATGGAGCTTTAGAAATAGGTTCGGCACTAGGGATCAAGTCGATGGCGAATTCTACCTGACGGTCAGGTGGTAATCCTGGTAGTTCATCCGGAAATACATCAGGATATTCACGAACAACGGAATGGCTATCGATACTCTTAACACTAGCAGAAGTATCCTTAATCGATGCTAGGAATCCAGTACAACCGTTTGATAAGAATTTTCGAGCCTTAAGCGCAGAGATAATTTTAAGAGATTTATGAGCTTGAGTTCCCTAATATATAATATCAGGATGATGAAAATCACCGAAAATAACACGGCGAGAATGACAATCTATAGTTACGCGATGTCGAGACAACCAATCTATTCCTAGAATAACATCAAAGTCACACATATGTATTGGAAATAGGTCTGCCTTACACACCATAGATTCAATACTGATCGGACAATCTTTATATACGTAAGTGATTGCGGATGAATTTTCCATGGGAGTGGAAATGATTAAGGTATGATTTAAGAGAGTTGGTTTTATCGGAAGGTACTTAGTAAACGAATGGGATACTAAAGAATGAGTCGCTCCTGTGTCGAATAACACATAGATACTATGTTTACCAAGCTGAAGGGTTCCCGACACAGTACCTGGGACATTAGCAGCATCAGTAGCAGAAAGTGTGAAAGCTCTTCCTCCAACATTGGGTGGTGCAACGTTTGGTCGGTTATTCTTCTGAGTGTCTTTCTTCGTACACTCCTTAATCATGTGTCCAGTTTGGCCACATCTAAAGCATGCTCCTGTACTTCGGTGACATACGCCCTGATGTCTCTTACCACAAGTATTACATAGAGGATATGTAATCTGATTCGGGTTTACTTGTTGATTCAGTGGTTGAGCTCTAATAGGTTCTGCATACAACTGAATCTGGTTTTGAGCAGGTCTCGGGTTTTGCAGTCTAGGTTGCCATGGACGTGCCTGATTTCCAGAGTTTTGATTTCCTTGCACTTTGCGATCTTGATGTTGTGGCGTAGTGGATGATTGGCCGATTTCCTGCTTAAACTGTCCTTCCCTATTTCTCTTCTTATTATCCCCAGTTCGGGATAAGAATTCTTTCCTTTCGAATTCAAAAGTTTTGATTGCATCAGCAACTTCGGTGATATCCTTAAATTTCATGTACATGATCGACTTCCGAATTCGATCATTGACTGCCCACTTGCATTTCTCTGCCTGGGCTTCTGCTGATCCTGCAACGTCTCCTACAATACTAGCCAACCTTGCAAATCTAGTAATGAACTCAAAGGCTGGTTCATCACTCCCTTGTCGAATCACTGCATACTCCCTGATATAAGCTTCTTTATCAGCGGTCGAAAAATACTTGTCGTAAAAGATGGTACGAAAGTCGACCCATGAAAGATTAGCGTCAAAATCATCCCCTCCTTTGACTTGCTTATATCCTTCCCACCAAGTTTGTGCGTCATCTTCGAGTTTGTAGGTAGCCAATCTAACTTTGTATTGCTCCGGAACTCCAAGAACTCCGAAGATCTTTTCAACATGAGTTATCCAGTTTCTGGCATCGACTGGATTAGTAGCGTGACTAAAGGATTTCGGCTTTTGTTTTTGGAATTTAGCGATCCATATGTCTATACTATAGTTAGTATGGTTCGTGGTATTCTCACGAGTTTCTCCACCAGAGGTTGGATTAGTGTTAGTGCCTTCTGGATGACGAGTTTGTTGAATAACAGCCTCAGCTGTTTGAGCAACCAGGTTTGGAAGCAACCCGGCAACAGTCTGGTTGATAGCATTAATTACGTTTGGATCAACTGGAGTCTCATTCGAAGAAGTGTTGTTACGTACATGGTTAGTACGAGTACTCCTACGTAGCGGACGACGAGGAGGCATATCTATACGAATAACATAGGAATTAAACCAAATAAGAGATCAAGTTGAATCCTATCATAGATATCTACCCATTCCTCACAGGTTTTAATTACTATCTTCAAGTTTTCTACAGGAAAGAGCCTTTGCTCTGATACCATAGCTGTAACACCCCAACCCGGAAGGGCTGACGTGTCACAATAACAGTGATATCATAAACAAAAGTCATAATTCCATTTATTTATTTGACAAGGATACAACAACTGAACTTAAATTTAATATACAAACGGACACATCGACTTGATTTCTAACGTCTTCGGATTTATTCCTAGGCTTTATTCTTCTCTCTTTTACCCGCCCAAAGTAACCTGCGTACCTGTAAATACAAAATTTATACGGAATGAGCCGAGTGCTCAGTACGGAATTATAGGCTCAAATAACAATTAACGCTTTATAGAAATGTTATCCGAATGGAACTTATTGTGAAAATGATATAATGCAAAAACATAATTTCATAATCATATCTTACGGATGTACCCATGAGCAAACTTAAAACGTGACAATACACAGGTAGCTACTCCTGCATAATTATCACATGAGATGGCGAATTGGCATACCCGTTATCCACCTCCTTATACTTAAATCCTAGGATCGATCCATACGCCTCCTAATAGCCTTATGTACCACACTTGTACTTAAGAGACGCCGTGAACTGATCTCTCCGTCACGGATGGAGCACATGATGTCGATGCCGCAACAACATGCTCGTGGGACACTCCACGAGAAGCGATACTCAGGGTAACAGAGTACAAATGGTCTTATTCACATAACTTATAAAACTTATTTTCATAACAAAACGGAACATATATTGGAACATGCGATAATGAGTATAACAATATAATACTATCGCATGACATAAAAGCTAAATCAAATGATTAGAATAGGAATCGAACGGACTGACAAATGAATCGATAATCAAAGACGTAAGGAGTTTTTTAAAAGACATAGTAATTTAGTGGTTTATAACAATTTGACTTATGAAGCAATAAAGAGTGGGGTAAGGATCCGTACCTTAATAATTCCAAAGTGAAGCTACCTTGTGCTAATATTTTAGATTTATACGGACAGAGTTTAGACTACTGATTAGTCTTTTAACCTAATTTAAATAACATGCACACAAACTAGGTTAGTAACTTAATACAACATTTACGATAACTCACGAGATCAAATTCTCACAACGAACGACAAAGTGCGATACTTCATCCATCGAATTAACGATGATCCGTCAAATTAATGACGAACGACAAAGTACAATACTTTATCCATCGAATTAACGATGATCCGTCAAATTAATGACGAACGACAAAGTATAACCCTAATGTGGGCGGCACTTAAACATCCATTGGATATATTGATCGATCGGACAATGAATCGTAATAGCGATCGAGTTATTACCCTGTTCTGCAGCACCCTGCTATACTTAATTAGTGTTTCGTGTGTGTTTTGAGAGTAATCGGACGATAACTCAGCGAAATTTTGGAGTTTGATCGTCGTTTTTGTGCCCAGAATCAAGTCCCAACATCCTCTATTTATAGTCGAATTTTGACCCTTAGGCGGCCCGCGTGAGTTTTAAGCTAACTTGAGGCGGCCCGCGAGAGAACTTATTTTATGTATAGGGTTGCCACGTGTGGGACTAGGCTAGCTGAGTCGACGAAATCATCAAATTCAACTTCGTCCGCAAGTTATTAAGAAAATCGTTAAGTAGGGAATACCCCCCCTGAGTTTTAGTGGCCCTAATCCTGATTCTGAAAATTCTGAAAATTTTAGGGTTGGTGCAGAATCACTTGGGTGTCTTAATTAGGGTTTCCTAGTGAGTAATTTATAAATACTAATAATAGTTTTGGTTGATATACAGAAAGATGGATTATAATATAATTGTTAATTTATTAATTATTATTATTCTTTTTATTTCTAGAATAATGATTTTAAATTTATGGTTATTACAACTATTACCCCCTTAAAAGAAATTTCGTCCTCGAAATTTTTCAAACATATCGCATAAGTAACAGAAACGAAACTTTCATAGCAGAGTTACTAACTTATATAACCAGAATCTCCTAACCACACATGTGTATCTGAAATTCATAACTAAGGTCATGACTATACTTGTCAATTTCCTTATATATGTGCCCTAATGGTCCTTCTATAACGTATCTTAATAAAATATCTTACCGTACGAAAAGTCAATAGAGACATACAGATACTTAGAGTGACTATTGGTACTGATATTTCCTACATAGATATGCTTAGTCATAGCTAAGATATATTCACATAAGGTAAAGCATAAATGACCGTAAACAGAAACAATTGAACATATATCAAAGAACAAGATTTACCGTTACTCGACTAAAATTCTATTACTAGAATAGATTAGGGTATAGAGAGCGAATAGATTCTTCAGATTCCCATGTTGCTTCGTGTTCAGAGTGATTTTTCCAAAGGACTTTAACAAACGGAATTACTTTCCTACGCAAAACCTTTTCTTGTCGATCTAAGATGGCTTCTGGTTCCTCTTCGTAGGACAAATCTTCGTGAATTGTAAGTAACGGATAACTAATGATATGGAGTGGATGATAATTATATCCTCTTAACGAGGAGACATGAAAAACGTTATGAACGTGAGAAAGTTGAGGCGGTAAAGCCAGTCGATATGACACTTCTCCAATTCTTTCAAGGATTTCAAACGGACTGATGAAACGGGGACTAAGCTTCCCTTTAATTCCAAATCTACGAACGCCACGCCAAGGTGATACCTTTAAGAAAACGTGGTCGCCAATTTTAAATTCGAGTGGTCGTCTATCTTGATCTGCATAGCTCTTTTGTCTGCTCTGAGCTTCTTTTAGTTTTTCTCGTGCCATAGTGACTTTTTCATTTGTAATCTGAACTAGTTCTGGCCCTTCAATAATCTTTTCTCCAACTTCATCCCAGCAGATCGGTGCGCGACATTTCCGACCGTACAAAAGCTCAAAAGGTGCCATGCCAATACTTGCTTGCCAACTATTGTTGTAAGCGAACTCAACAAGGCATAGATATTCATCCCAGTTTCCAGACCATTCAAGTGCACATGCTCGGAGCATATCTTCCAAGGTTTGGATCGTACGTTCTGACTGCCCATCTGTTTGTGGATGGAAAGCCGTACTAAACTTCAGTCGTGTACCCCAAGCTGCCTGAAAACCTTTCCAAAATCGTGAGGTGAAACGTGGGTCTCTATCGGAAACAATGGAAGATGGTGTGCCATGGAGTCTAATAATTTCTTGAAGAAATATTTCGGATAACTTATTAACCGAAAATCCTTGCTGAATCGGTAGAAAATGTGCTGACTTTGACAATCTATCGACAACAACCCATATAACATCATTCTTCTTGAATGTCTTAGGCAAACCGGTAACAAAATCCATTGTGATCTCATCCCACTTCCATATGGGAATATCCAATGGCTGCAACAAACCGCTTGCTCGTTTGTGTTCAATTTTCACTTGTTGGCAAGTGAGGCATTTACTTACGTATCGGGCAACGTCTTCCTTCATGCCATTCCACCAGAAGTTCTGTCTTAAGTCTCTATACATCTTAGTAGATCCTGGGTGAATTGAAAATGGTGAGCTGTGAGCTTCGGCTAACAATGACTCACGAAGGGTGGAGTCATCGGGTACACAAAGTCTTTTGCCACACCAAATTACCCCATGATGGTCTATACTAAATTCAGATTGCCTACCCACCTCAAGATTTTGCACAATTGCCCAAAGTTCTCCATCCTGCTTTTCTGCATCTTTGATCCGTGATATGAGGTCGGGTTCAATCTGCATTCTAGCTAGATATCCATCAGATTTACTAACCTGAAGCCAAATGTTCATCCTTTCGAGATCTTTCCTAATACGAGGCTGAATTTGTAAGCAAGATATAGTCCCGGAATTCTTTCGGCTCAATGCGTCAGCTACAACATTGGCTTTGCCTGGATGGTATTGAATATTTACGTCGTAATCTTTTAAAAGTTCTAACCACCTTCTTTGCCTCATATTTAGCTCCTTCTGCGTAAATATATACTTGAGGCTCTTGTGGTCGGTAAAAATGTCACAACTTTCACCATACAGATAGTGTCGCCAAATCTTAAGTGCAAAGACGACTGCGGCTAGTTCTAAATCATGTGTAGGGTAGTTAACTTCATAAGGTTTTAACTGACGGGAGGCATAAGCGATAACCTTCCCATGTTGCATTAGCACACAACCTAATCCTTTCTTTGAAGCATCACTATAGACTTGGTAACCTCCTGATCCAGAAGGGAGAGCGAGTATCGGAGAGGATACGAGTCGCTTCTTCAATTCTTCAAAACTTTTCTCTTGTTCCTCATTCCATGAGTACTTCACCCCTTTCCTTAGGAGTTTTGTGAGTGGTAAAGCAATTACCAAGAATCTTTCAACAAATCTTCGGT
The DNA here is from genome assembly GCA_030545235.1 of Helianthus tuberosus. Taxonomy (NCBI): domain Eukaryota; kingdom Viridiplantae; phylum Streptophyta; class Magnoliopsida; order Asterales; family Asteraceae; genus Helianthus; species Helianthus tuberosus. The sequence goes on along the minus strand of CM060368.1, from coordinate 114,736,709 downwards.
AATAGCCAGCAAGACCCAAGAAACTTCGTATTTCGGTAACAGAAGTTGGTCTTGGCCATTTTGTAATAGCTTCAACCTTTGTTGGGTCTACCATAATTCCCTCTGCTGATATGACATGACCTAGAAATGCCACTTGGCTAAGCCAAAAGTCACATTTGGAAAACTTAGCGTAAAACTTCTCATGTCGCAAGGTTCCAAGTACTGCATGTAGATGTGCTTCATGCTCTTCACGACTCTTGGAATATACCAGAATGTCATCGATAAAAACAATTACGAATTGGTCTAGGAATTTGTGAAATACGCGATTCATCAAATCCATGAAGACTGCGGGTGCATTAGTTAGCCCAAAGGGCATAACCAAAAATTCGTAATGACCATATCGAGTACGAAAGGCGGTCTTAGGAACATCATCATTCTTGATCTTTAGCTGATGGTACCCGGACCTCAGGTCGATTTTTGAGAAGAACTGAGCCCCCTGAAGTTGATCAAAGAGATCATCAATGCGAGGCAGAGGATACTGATTACGAATAGTAATCTTGTTCAGCTCTCGGTAGTCAATACATAAACGCATACTACCATCTTTCTTCTTCACAAATAAGACCGGAGCACCCCAAGGTGAAACACTGGGTCTTATGAATCCTAGATCTAATAATTCTTGCAATTGTTCCTTCAACTCCTTCAGTTCCATTGGAGCCATACGATATGGAGCTTTAGAAATAGGTTCGGCACCAGGGATCAAGTCGATGGTGAATTCTACCTGACGGTCAGGTGGTAATCCCGGTAGTTCATCCGGAAATACATCAGGATATTCACGAACAACGGAATGGCTATCGATACTCTTAACACTAGCAGAAGTATCCTTAATCGATGCTAGGAATCCAGTACAACCGTTTGATAAGAATTTTCGAGCCTTAAGCGCAGAGATAATTTTAAGAGATTTATGAGCTTGAGTTCCCTGATATATAATATCAGGATGATGAAAATCACCGAAAATAACACGGCGAGAATGACAATCTATAGTTACGCGATGTCGAGACAACCAATCTATTCCTAGAATAACATCAAAGTCACACATATGTATTGGAAATAGGTCTGCCTTACACACCATAGATTCAATATTGATCGGACAATCTTTATATACGTAAGTGATTGCGGATGAATTTTCCATGGGAGTGGAAATGATTAAGGTATGATTTAAGAGAGTTGGTTTTATCGGAAGGTACTTAGTAAACGAATGGGATACTAAAGAATGAGTCGCTCCTGTGTCGAATAACACATAGATACTATGTTTACCAAGCTGAAGGGTTCCCGACACAGTACCTGGGACATTAGCAGCATCAGTAGCAGAAAGTGTGAAAGCTCTTCCTCCAACATTGGGTGGTGCAACGTTTGGTCGGTTATTCTTCTGAGTGTCTTTCTTCGTACACTCCTTAATCATGTGTCCAGTTTGGCCACATCTAAAGCATGCTCCTGTACTTCGGTGACATACGCCCTGATGTCTCTTACCACAAGTATTACATAGAGGATATGTAATCTGATTCGGGTTTACTTGTTGATTCAGTGGTTGAGCTCTAATAGGTTCTGCATACAACTGAATCTGGTTTTGAGCAGGTCTCGGGTTTTGCAGTCTAGGTTGCCATGGACGTGCCTGATTTCCAGAGTTTTGATTTCCTTGCACTTTGCGATCTTGATGTTGTGGCGTAGTGGATGATTGGCCGATTTCCTGCTTAAACTGTCCTTCCCTATTTCTCTTCTTATTATCCCCAGTTCGGGATAAGAATTCTTTCCTTTCGAATTCAAAAGTTTTGATTGCATCAGCAACTTCGGTGATATCCTTAAATTTCATGTACATGATCGACTTCCGAATTCGATCATTGACTGCCCACTTGCATTTCTCTGCCTGGGCTTCTGCTGATCCTGCAACGTCTCCTACAATACTAGCCAACCTTGCAAATCTAGTAATGAACTCAAAGGCTGGTTCATCACTCCCTTGTCGAATCACTGCATACTCCCTGATATAAGCTTCTTTATCAGCGGTCGAAAAATACTTGTCGTAAAAGATGGTACGAAAGTCGACCCATGAAAGATTAGCGTCAAAATCATCCCCTCCTTTGACTTGCTTATATCCTTCCCACCAAGTTTGTGCGTCATCTTCGAGTTTGTAGGTAGCCAATCTAACTTTGTATTGCTCCGGAACTCCAAGAACTCCGAAGATCTTTTCAACATGAGTTATCCAGTTTCTGGCATCGACTGGATTAGTAGCGTGACTAAAGGATTTCGGCTTTTGTTTTTGGAATTTAGCGATCCATATGTCTATACTATAGTTAGTATGGTTCGTGGTATTCTCACGAGTTTCTCCACCAGAGGTTGGATTAGTGTTAGTGCCTTCTGGATGACGAGTTTGTTGAATAACAGCCTCAGCTGTTTGAGCAACCAGGTTTGGAAGCAACCCGGCAACAGTCTGGTTGATAGCATTAATTACGTTTGGATCAACTGGAGTCTCATTCGAAGAAGTGTTGTTACGTACATGGTTAGTACGAGTACTCCTACGTAGCGGACGACGAGGAGGCATATCTATACGAATAACATAGGAATTAAACCAAATAAGAGATCAAGTTGAATCCTATCATAGATATCTACCCATTCCTCACAGGTTTTAATTACTATCTTCAAGTTTTCTACAGGAAAGAGCCTTTGCTCTGATACCATAGCTGTAACACCCCAACCCGGAAGGGCTGACGTGTCACAATAACAGTGATATCATAAACAAAAGTCATAATTCCATTTATTTATTTGACAAGGATACAACAACTGAACTTAAATTTAATATACAAACGGACACATCGACTTGATTTCTAACGTCTTCGGATTTATTCCTAGGCTTTATTCTTCTCTCTTTTACCCGCCCAAAGTAACCTGCGTACCTGTAAATACAAAATTTATACGGAATGAGCCGAGTGCTCAGTACGGAATTATAGGCTCAAATAACAATTAACGCTTTATAGAAATGTTATCCGAATGGAACTTATTGTGAAAATGATATAATGCAAAAACATAATTTCATAATCATATCTTACGGATGTACCCATGAGCAAACTTAAAACGTGACAATACACAGGTAGCTACTCCTGCATAATTATCACATGAGATGGCGAATTGGCATACCCGTTATCCACCTCCTTATACTTAAATCCTAGGATCGATCCATACGCCTCCTAATAGCCTTATGTACCACACTTGTACTTAAGAGACGCCGTGAACTGATCTCTCCGTCACGGATGGAGCACATGATGTCGATGCCGCAACAACATGCTCGTGGGACACTCCACGAGAAGCGATACTCAGGGTAACAGAGTACAAATGGTCTTATTCACATAACTTATAAAACTTATTTTCATAACAAAACGGAACATATATTGGAACATGCGATAATGAGTATAACAATATAATACTATCGCATGACATAAAAGCTAAATCAAATGATTAGAATAGGAATCGAACGGACTGACAAATGAATCGATAATCAAAGACGTAAGGAGTTTTTTAAAAGACATAGTAATTTAGTGGTTTATAACAATTTGACTTATGAAGCAATAAAGAGTGGGGTAAGGATCCGTACCTTAATAATTCCAAAGTGAAGCTACCTTGTGCTAATATTTTAGATTTATACGGACAGAGTTTAGACTACTGATTAGTCTTTTAACCTAATTTAAATAACATGCACACAAACTAGGTTAGTAACTTAATACAACATTTACGATAACTCACGAGATCAAATTCTCACAACGAACGACAAAGTGCGATACTTCATCCATCGAATTAACGATGATCCGTCAAATTAATGACGAACGACAAAGTACAATACTTTATCCATCGAATTAACGATGATCCGTCAAATTAATGACGAACGACAAAGTATAACCCTAATGTGGGCGGCACTTAAACATCCATTGGATATATTGATCGATCGGACAATGAATCGTAATAGCGATCGAGTTATTACCCTGTTCTGCAGCACCCTGCTATACTTAATTAGTGTTTCGTGTGTGTTTTGAGAGTAATCGGACGATAACTCAGCGAAATTTTGGAGTTTGATCGTCGTTTTTGTGCCCAGAATCAAGTCCCAACATCCTCTATTTATAGTCGAATTTTGACCCTTAGGCGGCCCGCGTGAGTTTTAAGCTAACTTGAGGCGGCCCGCGAGAGAACTTATTTTATGTATAGGGTTGCCACGTGTGGGACTAGGCTAGCTGAGTCGACGAAATCATCAAATTCAACTTCGTCCGCAAGTTATTAAGAAAATCGTTAAGTAGGGAATACCCCCCCTGAGTTTTAGTGGCCCTAATCCTGATTCTGAAAATTCTGAAAATTTTAGGGTTGGTGCAGAATCACTTGGGTGTCTTAATTAGGGTTTCCTAGTGAGTAATTTATAAATACTAATAATAGTTTTGGTTGATATACAGAAAGATGGATTATAATATAATTGTTAATTTATTAATTATTATTATTCTTTTTATTTCTAGAATAATGATTTTAAATTTATGGTTATTACACATGTTATACAACCAAACACAAAATCAAGCAAACACAATGCGTTTCATTATAATATAACGTGTACAGTTATAAGTTTTTTTTTGGGTAAGGGTTACCCCGGTGAATTTTATATATCAACAATAAAAACAGGGTGCAATTAATGCGAAAGTGAAAGTCGGAAACTCGAGTTGTCACATTATCCCCAACTTGAAAGAAATTTCGTCCCGAAATTTAGCATGCGGTTACTGAGGAAGCTAGGTAAGTTGTGTCGTTTACTGGTTTTCCTGGGGTGTCACATCATCCCCCCGTTGAGTTGGAATTTCGTCCCGAAATTCTGTAGTAGCTTCAGCCTCAGTAGTAGTTGCATTGTTTTCGAACAACTGAGGATATTTGAGTTCCATTTGGTCTTCTCGTTCCCAGGTATACTCTGGGCCACGACGGGAGTTCCAACGAACTCGAACAAGAGGTATTCTAGTGTTCTTGAGGACCTTAACATCCCGGTCCGTGATTTCAACTGGTTCCTCGATGAAATGCAACCGTTCGTCGATAGTGAGCTCCTTCAAAGGAACTATGAGGGTCTCATCTGACAGACACTTCTTCAGATTCGACACGTGGAAAACGTTGTGAACCGCACTGAGTTCAGCTGGTAAGTTCAGTCTGTAGGCCACTTTGCCTATTTTCTCTATGACTTCGAATGGTCCAACGTATCGTGGATTGAGCTTGCCTCATTTGCCAAAACGAACAACATCCTTCCAGGGTGAAACCTTGAGTAGCACTCGATCCCCAACCTGGAACTCGAGTAGTTTCCTGTCTTTATCTGCGTATGCTTTCTGACGGTCACGAGCTGCCGCCATGCGTTGTCGTATGTGAGCAATCTTTTCAGTAGTATCAACTACCATTTCTGGACCTGTGATCTGACTGTCACCCACCTCTGCCTAACAAAGAGGTGATCGGCATTTACGCCCGTACAATGCCTCAAACGGAGCAGCTTTTATGCTGGTGTGGTAGCTGTTGTTGTACGAAAATTCCACAAGTGGCAGATGTTTTTCCCAGCCATTGCCAAAGTCAATTACGCACGCCCGAAGCATGTCTTCTAGAGTTTGAATAGTGCGCTCAGATTGCCCATCTGTCTGAGGGTGATAGGCTGTGCTCATGTCTAATCGAGAGCCAAAAGATTTGTGCATTGCTTGCCACAGTTCTGAAGTAAAACGTGCATCACGATCGGAGATAATAGAGGTGGGCACCCCGTGCCTCGAGACAACTTCCTTAAGGTATATGTCTGCTAGAGTGGAGAACTTATCCGTTTCCTTGATAGCCAAGAAGTGAGCAGACTTTGTGAGTCGATCCACGATCACCCAAATAGTATCATTCCCACGTTGAGATCTAGGTAGACCAGTAACAAAATCCATGGAAATTTGTTCCCATTTCCATTGTGGTATCTCAGGCTGTTGGAGTGGGCCTGAAGGTTTCTGATATTCCGCTTTGACTCTCGCACAAGTCAAACACTTGCTAACGTAAGTGGCTATGTGAGCTTTCATGCTAGGCCACCAATATGTAGTTCTGAGGTCGTGGTACATCTTATCCGAACCAGGATGTACTGAGTAGCGAGACTTATGAGCTTCATCCATTACAAGCTCGCGTAAGTTACCATAGAGTGGGACCCAGATACGTCCTGTTACATAGTAGGCTCCGTCTGCCTTTTGTTCTAACCGTTGCCTTGAGCCGCGTAGGGCTTCCGCCCTGGCGTTTTCTGGTTTCAATGCTTCTACCTGAGCATCTCGTATCTGTGAAGGAAGACTAGGCTGAATAGTGAGTTGCAATGCTCGTACACGCCTAGGTGTAGTATCCTTTCGACTGAGGGCGTCGGCCACCACATTGGCTTTGCCCGGATGGTACTTTATAGCACATTCGTAATCGTTCAGTAGTTCAACCCATCTACGTTGTCGCATGTTCAATTCTTTCTGCTTGAAGATATGTTCGAGACTCCTGTGATCGGTGTAGATGGTGCACTTAGTGCCATACAGGTAATGTCGCCATATCTTGAGCGCAAAAACAACAGCTCCCAGCTCTAGATCATGTGTAGTGTAATTCAGTTCGTGAATCTTAAGTTGGCGTGAAGCATAAGCAATGACTTTATCCCACTGCATCAACACACATCCAAGACCCTGGATAGACGCGTCGCAGTAGACTACAAAATCGTCCGTGCCTTCAGGCAATGAGAGGATAGGTGCGCTACAAAGTCTGTCCTTTAAGTGCTGAAACGCTGTTTCCTGTGTATTACCCCAACGGTAAGCAACACCTTTCTGTGTCAGTAATGTAAGCGGCTGTGCAATCTTCGAGAAGTCTTTGATGAACCGTCTGTAATAACCCGCCAAACCCAAGAATTGGCGTATTTCGGTTGGTGTACGAGGTGGAGGCCAGTTCTTGATCGAATCTACCTTGGATGGATCGACATGAATCCCATCCTTGTTTACCACGTGGCCTAAGAAGTGGACTTCACGAAGCCAGAAGTCGCATTTTGAAAACTTAGCGTACAGCTGTTCCGTTCGAAGGAGTTCCAGAATAAGTCATAAATGCTGCTCATGTTCCTCCCGATTCTTCGAATAAATCAGGATGTCGTCGATGAAAACAATAACAAACTTGTCAAGATAAGGTTTGCACACCCTGTTCATAAGATCCATGAAAACCACAGGCGCGTTCGTTAGCCCGAATGGCATGACCAAAAACTCGTAATGGCCGTAGCGAGTTCTGAATGTTGTTTTGGAGACGTCCTCATCCCGGACTCTCAATTGATGATAGCCTGACCTCAGGTCAATCTTCGAGTAATAGCTCGACCCTTGCAACTGGTCGAATAAGTCGTCGATGCGTGGAAGAGGATAGCGATTCTTCACGGTCACCTTGTTCAGTTCGCGGTAATCTATGCACATGCGGAAAGTGCCGTCTTTCTTCTTCACAAATAATACTGGAGCTCCCCAGGGCGAAGAGCTAGGACATATGAAACCCTTTTCCAAGAGTTCTTGCAATTGCTTAGACAGTTCTTCCAGTTCATTCGGAGCTAAGCGATAAGGTGCTCGAGCTATAGGTGCTGCTCCTGGAGCTAGCTCGATCTGAAATTCGACCTGACGATGAGGCGGTAGCCCAGGTAACTCTTCAGGAAACACTTGAGGAAAGTCGCGGACAACAGGAATATCCTCTAACTTCTTCTCTTTCGTCGATGTATCAGTAACGAGTGCTAATATAGCTGTGTGGCCCTTTCGCAAACACTTCTGTGCCTTCAAGAAGGAGATGATGCCACTCACGACACCACTCTTGTCGCCTTGAATTTCGAGAGGTTCTTTTCCAGTACGGGAAATGCGAATGATCTTCTCCTTGCATAGGATCTCTGCTTGTTGTTGGGATAACCAATCCATACCAATGACGATATCAAAACTACTCAGAGTTATAGGAATGAGATCGATAGAGAAAGTCTGACCAGCGAGGATAAGATTACAACCCTGAACTATGTGTGTGGCCTCTAGACTTTTTCCGTTAGCTAACTCTACGACATGTTTGGTGTTCAAAAGTGTTGGTGCACGTTTAAGCATTTGACTAACTTTCAGAGACATATAACTGGTATCCGCACCCGAATCAAATAATACAGTAACATAAAAGTCGTCGAGAAGAAACTTACCCATAACCACATTAGGATCGTTCCTTGCATCACCCTGACCAATCACAAATGCACGACCCCTAGCACCATTGTCGTTGTTGTTTCCCCCAATGTTGTTCCTATTGCCCTGATTATTGTTGTTGTTGTTGTTGTTGCTGGTTTCGTGGAGCTAGTGGCTGTTGTTGCTGGTTCTGATTCGCAGGCCTTGAGCTCCTGCAATCTTTAGCTTCATGACCCATCTTGAGACATCTCTGACAGCGGCCCTTGCGACATTGACCACTGTGGTGTCTGTTGCACCTGTTACACAGTGGGTGAATTCCCCGATATCCACTCTGCCCCTGACCACCAGACGATTGCTGACTCGGACCCTGGTAATCACTAGTCTTGCGCTGCTGCTGTGCTTGAGACTGTACGGTAGCTGAACCCTTGCTGGAATCCCCTTCCCATTTCCGCTTGTTGTCACTGGGAGTAGCAGGAGTAGCTGGAGTGGTAGCGGTAGTGGTAGCGCTGATACGTTTAGGCAGCCTGTTCTGTTCCACTGCCTGATCGGTGAGGCGATGAGCTAACTTGACGATCTATTGAATGGTGCCAAGATTCGCTGAGGTTACATGACTTTGAATCTCCGGCACCAGACCCTTGAGATACAATTCGATACGCTTAATGGGAGGGTCTACCATAGTAGGACACAGAATAGCCAACTCATTCGATCTTTTGGTGTACGCTTCAATTTCTGACCCCGTCATTTTCAAGTGGTAAAACTCTACCTCCAGCTTATGAATGTCATCCCGGCTACAGTATTCCTCTTTGATCAACTCCTTGAAATCATTCCAGGGTGTGGCGTTAGCAACAGCCAACCCTAACATCTGAACTTGCGCATTCCACCAAGTCAGCGCAATGCCTTCTAGAGTACCAGTGGCGTACTTCACCCTGCGAGCCTCAGGGCATTCACACATCTCAAAAACGGACTCGAGCTTTTCAAACCAACGGAGAAGTCCAACCGCTCCTTCCGTGCCACTAAAAGTAGTAGGACGACAGTCCATGAAAGTTTTGAAGGTGCAAACAGGTGGTTGACCTATTGTGTATAAGAATCAGGACAAAGTTAAACACAAGAGTTGGTTTAGGAGTGTAGGATCTAAGGATCCTAGTGTGAGTTACAACTGCAGGGTATACATCCTGCTTGTGCGGCTGCAAGTGCCGCAGCAACTCGCTCGTTAATGAGAGCCGTCAACTGGGCTTGTGTCATGTTAATGCGTCCAGCCATGATCTTCATAGCAAATGTAACATTGGTGAGAGAGGTTCGCAAAAGTGCGATGACAGAAGAGAGTAAGCACACAAGTGTTCTCATGCAATAGTGTTAAGTTAATCTAAGCATACCCTGAGCAAAGTTCTATGCAATTCTAGCAAGTAGGCAATAAAACATGTACCATATTACCTAGGATGTTGAGTCTTGCACGTGGAGCGAGGCGTCGTTGTGGATCGTTGAGCACTGTTCAGGTTATAGTCTGGTTTTAACAAAAAGTTTTCCCTTATTAAAACCTAGTTCACTATAACCAATGGCTCTGATACCAATCTGTCACACCCCCAAAATCCACTCGCGGAGTACCACCGCTTGGAGGAGTGACTGACCAGGATCAAGCCACCAATCATATTGAACATATAAGTGAATAGTAAATGTCATTCATCAATACGATAGGCGTTTTTCAAAACAAAACATAAACAAGTGTGTAGCGGAAGCAATAATGTAAAACCCAACATAAGTATTAAGTTGAAGTGTCACAAAAGAGTGTATCATAACATCCAAAAATCCGTGCCCACAACGACCGCGCCTCCCGTGCAAGCTCCAAGAGTACCTATGGTCCTGCAAGGCATGTAACAGAGAATCAACAACTAGTTGAGCGAGTTCACAGTTAATAGTTCAGTAATTGTAATAGTAAAGTAAGCCTTATGTTCGTTCTTTTTTTTTGGGTAAAGGGTTACCCCGGTGATTCTATATATTCACAACCAATAAACCAAGTAGTGTAGAGGGCCTACACTAGTTCAATCATAGGACATGCCCCATGAAAGTAAACAAAAATAACCAAGAACAAAAACGAAGAAACCAAAAGTCCCACTAGACTACACTCTAGACCACCAAAATACAAAATAAATGAAAAACTAATCAGCCTCCATCATCATTAATGTCATTGCCATGAATCTCCCATTTCCTACAAACTAATCAGCCTTATGTTCGTTCATTAAGTCATGTATCGCATTAGTTCGTATCGCGGCCCTCTAGGCATGTATGCGAAGATTAGGGAATGTTTCCCGAGTATTCTAGACTAGGTATATTTGTATCGCAGCCACCCGGCATGTGTGCGAAGTTTAGTGTATAGTTCGCAGCCTTCCTAGGCATGTGTGTGAAGATTAGTCATATTATCGCAGCCAACCCTGGCGTGTGTGCGAAGATCAGTTCTATTAGTATCACTAGTCTAGTCGTATCTTATCCATAATCCTTCCTCACCCGAGGACCATATAACTAAGTTCCATAAGCTAGGTATGTACAAGTAAATAATCCAAACCCATTCCCACCCTGGGAACCCCATGCCTTGGCTGTGTGAACTCACCTTGGTTTGCTCGATATGCTAAGTATGTCCTCACAGTTAATCAATCGCGTCCTAAAGTACGCACGTGTACATAATCAGTTTATATTTACGAAGATGGCACGTAAGTATAACAATAGTGGACAAAGCATCAATAATCACCAAGTAGCACATTGCACGTATTCATGATCATACAAGTCAGGCATAGCATCTAACAGCAGTTAGTTAACTCAGTTAAGTTTTAACAGAATTGAATTACCAAACAGTTTACCCAGTCGGCGAAACACCCCTGTTTCGCCGTGAAACCCTTTGACGAAACACTTACGTTTCGTCGTACCTGCCCGTGACGAAACACATTTGTTTCGTCGTGAATTACATTTCGTCGGACATGCCAGTTACGTCATGAATCAGTTACGTGCAGGAACCCTAATCGCCGATTCAACAGTTTACAGCAATCATTCAAACATCGTTCAACATAATGAGTCTTATGTTACTAATCATTAATCTATGCATCACAACCGAACCATCAATGAAACAAGGATCATATCATCATCACAAACAAATCAAAATAGTCATGAGACAATATCATCAAACATATACAAACAAAGACAAATCACGGAGCTAATCACACTAACCGATTTGGGATGAACAAGGGAGGATTAGAGAGAGAAAGATGATGGTGGGAGATGGTTATCGCCGTCAACAGGGAAAAGGGAGCTCTAGGGTTTCTTGTTTGCTAAAATTGTGATAAATAACCCGTAGAACTGATTAAATACCCGGTGTAACGTATTGGGCCGTTACTGGGCCTCGGCGAATCACTGGGCCGGCGAAACACATCTGTTTCGTCGAGATGTGGATGGCGAATCACTGGTGTTTCGTCAAGACGGGAGTGACGAAACAGACTTCTGTTTCGTCGGGTTGTTTCATGTGTTTAACAGTTTTAGTTATTCAACAGGTTTCATGTTATACAACCAAACACAAAATCAAGCAAACACAATGCGTTTCATTATAATATAACGTGTACAGTTATAAGTTAAACAAGTCAAACAACTACACAGTCAAAGTCAACGTGCAATTAATGCGAAAGTGAAAGTCGGAAACTCGAGTTGTCACATATTGTTAACATTAATCAGTCAGCTTTCATCCCGGGTAGAAAGATCTCAGATAATATCCTCCTAACCCAGGAATTAATGCACAACTACCATCATAATCATGGACCACCGAGATGTGCATTTAAAGTTGATATTCAGAAGGCATATGATACTGTTGATTGGGGTTTCTTAGAAAATATTCTTCATGGGTTTGGGTTTCACCAGAAGATGATCAAATGGGTTATGGCGTGTGTTACTTCTACTACGTTGTCTCTAGCTATAAACGGGAATTTACATGGTTATTTTAAGGGGAAGCGGGGTTTACGCCAGGGGGACCCTATTTCTCCATATCTTTTTACTTTGGTAATGGAGGTCCTTACGTTGATTCTCAAAAGCAAGTTGATGGTACTGCTGATTTTAGATTCCACCATAAATGTGAAGAGCAAAGGATTATTAACTTATGTTTTGCAGATGATTTATTCTTGTTTGCTCGTGGTGATCCAAATTCAGCTGCTGTTATTCTAGAGTCTTTGAATTTGTTCAAAAATATGTCCGGGTTGGTTCCTAGCATGACGAAGAGCACTGATTTTTTTTGGGGGAGTTCCGAATTATGTTAAAGATCAAATCCGTAGTATTATGCAATTCGAGGAAGGCGTTCTACCGGTTCGGTATCTTGGTGTTCCTCTTATCTCTTCTAGATTGAATTATTCTGATTGTAAAAAGCTTGTCGAAAACATGGAATCTCAAATCACTGATTGGAAAACAAAAAGCTGGTCTTTTGCTGGTCGACTTCAACTTATTAGATCAGTGTTATCGTCTATGCATGTTTATTGGTCTTCTGTTTTTATCTTACCAAAAAGAATTGTCCATGATCTTGAAGACAGGATGCGAAGATTTCTTTGGGCTCAAGGAAATAATATTAAGGGTAAGGCAAAGGTGAAATGGAGTCGCATGTGTTTGCCTAAGAAAGAAGGTGGGTTGGGTATTCGGAGAATTTCTGACATGAACAACGCGCTTATGGTTGCTCATATTTGGAGTCTCCTGACTCATAGGGAATCCTTATGGGTTAAATGGGTTCACCCGTATCGTATCCGGGATAGAAGTTTTTGGGATGTGCCTGTTCGGAATATATCACGTGGGGTTGGCGAAAGATGTTACAACTGAGATCAATCATACGTCAGCACATTTGGATTAAGTTGGGTAATGGCGCTAACACTCTAGTCTGGTTTGATACTTGGGATACCTTGTGTCCCTTGAACCTTTTTATTACACCGAGAATGATATCTAATGCGGGGTTCGATATGCGATTCACGGTTGCGGATATGGTTCAAAACGGTGGGTGGCTTTGGCCGAATTCGTGGGTGACCAGATTTCCGGCTTTGCAAGACTTCCCTATTGTAATGTTAGACTCACATGCTCAAGATAGGACTATTTGGCGCTCTAGAGATGGTAAAGATATGGAGTATACCACTTATGGGGTGTGGAACGACATTCGTCAAGTGCAAGATCAGGTTGCTTGGGATCGTATAGTGTGGTTTCCTCAGGCTATCCCTCGACATTCTTTTCTTATGTGGCTTATACTTTGCAAGAAACTAAAAACTCAGGATATTATGTGCAAATGGAGATCGTAAGGTAATGCAAACTACAAACTTTTGTGTTGTTCTTTATGTACATCGGGACCGGACTCTCATGATCACCTCTTTTTTGAGTGCGACTTTGCATCTCAAGTCTGGTATGGGGTTCGTGAGAAGGCGGGTATGCAAACAATAGGGAAGACGTGGGACGGGATTATGGATTATTTAGTGCAACATGCGGATTCAAAACGTGCTTCTCACATCATTGGCAAATTAGTGGTGGCAGCGTCGGCTTACTTTGTTTGGCAGGAACGTAATAACAGATTGTTCGCTTCGAATAAAAGGAGTGCGGCTCAAGTTATCGAGGTGATTCTTATGACCGTTAGGAGTGCTTACTTTGTTTAGAAGAACAAGTAGCGTGAACCAAGTTTTGATAAAGTGGAGTCTTCCTCGAGAGTTGCTGATGGATCAAGATGATTGCGGCTGATTACTGAGCGCGTTTGGTTGTAGCTGTTTTGGTTACTTGTTTGTCGGTTTTGACTTGTTTTGCTTATGTTGCGTGTGAGTTGCATTGTTTTTGTTTGCGTGTGAACTCTAGTAATGGCATGTCATTCTAGAGAATTGAGGTGTAAATTATTCCTCACTTGTATTGTGACACCTGTGTCACTTCAACCATCAAACAAATGCCAAACCAATGAAATATTGTATTTCATACTTGGGATTTGTAAAAATATGTGTATCGTTTGCACATATCAACTCTTGTTCGATTTCAAGCTTTAAATCGCTTTCTGGAGGGTTATACGCGCTCTGATGCGTAGATATAGTTTAATGCAACGAACACTACGGAATAGTGAAATAGGCTTAACATACCTTAAATAACCTTTACATAACTTAGATGTAAGTTTTGGAAGGTTTGGTGTGGTGAAATCAAGTTTATTCGCTTACAGGGACTAAATTTGACAAACTTTGAAAGTATGCCAATTTGAACTGTAACAGACATTCCGGAACATGACCATAAGTTAAACATACCCTAAATATCCTTTACATAGCTTAGAAATAGGCTTTGAGGGGTTCGGTGTGCTAAAATAAACTTTTGTGTCATTCAGGGACTAAAAGCGTCAAAAAGTGCATAAGTTTGCATTTTCGCGCATATCTTTCGTTCTGAATACATCCGGACATCCAAAAATTTATGTAAGCACTAAAATATTTTATTTTAGTGTTTGACATGAGAAAAATCCATTCGTCGCGCAATTTGGATCGTTTTTCGCGCTTATGCGCATTCCGTCGTAATTAAGCGAACATCGCGATCGTACGACCAAACGAACCGACATCCGGGATATTTTTGAGCATGTTTCATGTCCACAATGTTTAGGCATCATTTTAGGGCCTTGAAAATGGCTTAACGAGCCTTAAACATGTCGGAAATGGCCTTAATACACAACGGGGACTGAATTGGAAACTTTGAAAACTGGTTGCTGATCAGAAGGACCTTAGCGTGACACCTAGCCTACTTGGCGTCACGCGAGGCCCCTTCTGATCAGCAAAAGCTATTTTAACAGCTGTTAACAGCTGTTTAGCACTCCCAACTCAATTCCACTTGTTGTTTCCTGATGTTGGGGGGACCAATGTGATGTACATGAGGTTACCAACAAGTGTAGGGATGTGATTAAATCACGGTTTACGAGAAACGATCCTAACGGTGGTCCATTTCCTATAAATACCCATCAAGTTCACTTGCAAAACCCACTTGAAATCTGAGAATTCTCTAAGTTGGGGTGTCTTATCACTTCATACCTGAGAATACTTGGAAGTTCAATCTTGCGGGGACCCTTTGTAAGTGTTCTTTCATTCTTTTCATTCGTTTTAGCGTTAAAGTCAAACTTTGTTTGACTTTCTGCGTTGACCAGTTTATGGTCAATGCGAAGTTCATTTGAACTTCATAACGTGAGCGTGATCACGATGGTTATAGTCCCTAGTGACTATACCTACTGATTACCACGTTATCTAGGCTCAGTGACGAGTCGTAGTTTCGGCCAAAATGCGTGTTATTGCGTATTTAGTAACCAAACTACTTTTAGGTATCAAAACCGTTTGTTTTGATACCAAACCTGTTTTCTAAACTTAGTTAAGCATGTTTTAACATGCTTAGCTCGTCACTTTTAGTTTAGTGCTTATATAGGGTCGTAAGGTAAGCGATCTAAACAATCGCTTATACTTTCGAACCCGACCCGTTTGGTCGATCATTAGGATCCGACCAAACACATTGGGTGACCATGGTATATAGGGAATAACCTTCCGAGGTTATACCTTATGGTCACGGCGGTTAGTTAGTTGTGTGATAGGTAGTTTATATGCCTTAGGTAAATGACCAAAATGCCCTTTTTACACCAAAATTCATATTAAGCATATGTAACATAACTTTTGATATCTAAACTGATTTGGCAACAATATTAGACATGTTAAGGCATATTTTACTTATCATAGGGCTAGTTAGGCGGTCCGAACGCGTTTCACGCGAACGACGCGTTAAAGTAGCATAAGCTGCCTAAACGGGTCGTAATGGGTCGTAAGCACTTAGGTTAGGTTTCATTGTAGTATGTAGGCCTTGTTAAACTATATTACATGAGTTCCCCTACTCATTTGGTTTACGAGCCCTCATTCTATCCAATCCTCCGATTTTAGGTCCAGTTATTAATGTAGTTACCTATATTAGGTGCCGTTTGATATTCGTGACCTTCTAGCTTTGCTTGGTGGATATCTAAAGTCTATTGAGCAATCTCAAGTGAGTACATAGACCCCACTTTTACTGTTTTCAAATGTTTTGGGGTGAAACACATGTGCCTACTTGTTACTTTCGTGTTTTCATGTTTTCATATCATATGCTTGCTATGTTCATTAGTACACTATTAGTACATTGTTTTACATTACATTTCATGCTATGTATGTCCATTGTGTGCATACTTAGTACATCGTTCTACATTACATTTCATGCTATGTATGTCCATTGTGTGCATACTTAGTACATTGTTTTACATTACATTTCATGCTATGTATGTCCATTGTGTGCATACTTAGTACATCGTTCTACATTACATTTCATGCTATGTATGTGTAATAACCATAAATTTAAAATCATTATTCTAGAAATAAAAAGAATAATAATAATTAATAAATTAACAATTATATTATAATCCATCTTTCTGTATATCAACCAAAACTATTATTAGTATTTATAAATTACTCACTAGGAAACCCTAATTAAGACACCCAAGTGATTCTGCACCAACCCTAAAATTTTCAGAATTTTCAGAATCAGGAGGATTAGGGCCACTAAAACTCAGGGGGGGTATTCCCTACTTAACGATTTTCTTAATAACTTGCGGACGAAGTTGAATTTAATGATTTCGTCGACTCAGCTAGCCTAGTCCCACACGTGGCAACCCTATACATAAAATAAGTTCTCTCGCGGGCCGCCTCAAGTTAGCTTAAAACTCACGCGGGCCGCCTAAGGGTCAAAATTCGACTATAAATAGAGGATGTTGGGACTTGATTCTGGGCACAAAAACGACGATCAAACTCCAAAATTTCGCTGAGTTATCGTCCGATTACTCTCAAAACACACACGAAACACTAATTAAGTATAGCAGGGTGCTGCAGAACAGGGTAATAACTCGATCGCTATTACGATTCATTGTCCGATCGATCAATATATCCAATGGATGTTTAAGTGCCGCCCACATTAGGGTTATACTTTGTCGTTCGTCATTAATTTGACGGATCATCGTTAATTCGATGGATAAAGTATTGTACTTTGTCGTTCGTCATTAATTTGACGGATCATCGTTAATTCGATGGATGAAGTATCGCACTTTGTCGTTCGTTGTGAGAATTTGATTTCGTGAGTTATCGTAAATGCTGTATTAAGTTACTAACCTAGTTTGTGTGCATGTTATTTAAATTAGGTTAAAAGACTAATCAGTAGTCTAAACTCTGTCCGTATAAATCTAAAATATTAGCACAAGGTAGCTTCACTTTGGAATTATTAAGGTACGGATCCTTACCCCACTCTTTATTGCTTCATAAGTCAAATTGTTATAAACCACTAAATTACTATGTCTTTTAAAAAACTCCTTACGTCTTTGATTATCGATTCATTTGTCAGTCCGTTCGATTCCTATTCTAATCATTTGATTTAGCTTTTATGTCATGCGATAGTATTATATTGTTATACTCATTATCGCATGTTCCAATATATGTTCCGTTTTGTTATGAAAATAAGTTTTATAAGTTATGTGAATAAGACCATTTGTACTCTGTTACCCTGAGTATCGCTTCTCGTGGAGTGTCCCACGAGCATGTTGTTGCGGCATCGACATCATGTGCTCCATCCGTGACAGAGAGATCAGTTCACGGCGTCTCTTAAGTACAAGTGTGGTACATAAGGCTATTAGGAGGCGTATGGATCGATCCTAGGATTTAAGTATAAGGAGGTGGATAACGGGTATGCCAATTCGCCATCTCATGTGATAATTATGCAGGAGTAGCTACCTGTGTATTGTCACGTTTTAAGTTTGCTCATGGGTACATCCGTAAGATATGATTATGAAATTATGTTTTTGCATTATATCATTTTCACAATAAGTTCCATTCGGATAACATTTCTATAAAGCGTTAATTGTTATTTGAGCCTATAATTCCGTACTGAGCACTCGGCTCATTCCGTATAAATTTTGTATTTACAGGTACGCAGGTTACTTTGGGCGGGTAAAAGAGAGAAGAATAAAGCCTAGGAATAAATCCGAAGACGTTAGAAATCAAGTCGATGTGTCCGTTTGTATATTAAATTTAAGTTCAGTTGTTGTATCCTTGTCAAATAAATAAATGGAATTATGACTTTTGTTTATGATATCACTGTTATTGTGACACGTCAGCCCTTCCGGGTTGGGGTGTTACAACACGAAACCTGTTGAATAACTAAAACTGTTAAACACATGAAACAACCCGACGAAACAGAAGTCTGTTTCGTCACTCCCGTCTTGACGAAACACCAGTGATTCGCCATCCACATCTCGACGAAACAGATGTGTTTCGCCGGCCCAGTGATTCGCCGAGGCCCAGTAACGGCCCAATACGTTACACCGGATATTTAATCAGTTCTACGGGTTATTTATCACAATTTTAGCAAACAAGAAACCCTAGAGCTCCCTTTTCCCTTTTGACGACGATAACCATCTCCCACCATCTTCTTTCTCTCTCTAATCCTCCCTTGTTCATCCCAAATCGGTTAGTGTGATTAGCTCCGTGATTTGTCTTTGTTTGTATATGTTTGATGATATTGTCTCATGACTATTTTGATTTGTTTGTGATGATGATATGATCCTTGTTTCATTGATGGTTCGGTTGTGATGCATAGATTAATGATTAGTAACATAAGACTCATTATGTTGAACGATGTTTGAATGATTGCTGTAAACTGTTGAATCGGCGATTAGGGTTCCTGCACGTAACTGATTCATGACGTAACTGGCATGTCCGACGAAACGTAATTCACGACGAAACAAATGTGTTTCGTCATGGGCAGGTACGACGAAACGTAAGTGTTTCGTCAAAGGGTTTCACGGCGAAACAGGGGTGTTTCGCCGACTGGGTAAACTGTTTGGTAATTCAATTCTGTTAAAACTTAACTGAGTTAACTAACTGCTGTTAGATGCTATGCCTGACTTGTATGATCATGAATACGTGCAATGTGCTACTTGGTGATTATTGATGCTTTGTCCACTATGGTTATACTTACGTGCCATCTTCGTAAATATAAACTGATTATGTACACGTGCGTACTTTAGGACGCGATTGATTAACTGTGAGGACATACTTAGCATATTGAGCAAACCAAGGTGAGTTCACACAGCCAAGGCATGGGGTTCCCAGGGTGGGAATGGGTTTGGATTATTTACTTGTACATACCTAGCTTATGGAACTTAGTTATATGGTCCTCGGGTGAGGAAGGATTATGGATAAGATACGACTAGACTAGTGATACTAATAGAACTGATCTTCGCACACACGCCGGGGTTGGCTGCGATAATATGACTAATCTTCGCACACATGCCTAGGAAGGCTGCGAACTATACACTAAACTTCGCACACATGCCGGGTGGCTGCGATACAAATATACCTAGTCTAGAATACTCGGGAAACATTCCCTAATCTTCGCATACATGCCTAGAGGGCCGCGATACGAACTAATGCGATACATGACTTAATGAACGAACATAAGGCTTACTTTACTATTACAATTACTGAACTATTAACTGTGAACTCGCTCAACTAGTTGTTGATTCTCTGTTACATGCCTTGCAGGACCATAGGTACTCTTGGAGCTTGCACGGGAGGCGCGGTCGTTGTGGGCACGGATTTTTGGATGTTATGATACACTCTTTTGTGACACTTCAACTTAATACTTATGTTGGGTTTTACATTATTGCTTCCGCTACACACTTGTTTATGTTTGGTTTTGAAAAACGCCTATCGTATTGATGAATGACATTTACTATTCACTTATATGTTCAATATGATTGGTGGCTTGATCCTGGTCAGTCACTCCTCCAAGCGGTGGTACTCCGCGAGTGGATTTTGGGGGTGTGACACAATATTTCCTAGGCCCTCCTTAATACGAGTGGTGATAATCTTACTTATACACTTATAAAGAGTATTACAGCGAGATATAGGCCTATAATCCGTTACAGAAGCGGGAGTCTTAACCTTCGGAATTAAAGAGATTACCGTGTGGTTTAACTGATTTAGAAGCTTGCCATTCTCGAAAAAGTCTTTAATCGCTATACAGACATCCTTTCCAACAACATCCCACGCCTTTTTAAAGAAAATAGAGGTATATCCATCCGGGCCTGGCGCCTTATTCCCGGCAATGGAAAACATAGCTTCTTTAATTTCATCATCAGTCACTAATCGAATCATATTATTTGCTTTCACCGACGACAACATGTTCCGAAAGAGATCCATATTAGGCCGAAGAACAACCTGGCCGACACTCCCAAAAAAATTAGAAAAATGATCAACCAAGGCTTGGGCCACTGCCCCCCCCCCCTTCGTGTAAGATACCACCAGTATCACGAATCGAAAGAATTCGGCTTTGGTGGTTTTTAGCTTTCACAACGTTATGGAAATATTTCGTATTCGAGTCCCCAAGAGTCAGCCAACCGACTTTCGATTTTTGTTGTAAGAACACGGCTTCATCATGAATTGCAACCTTGTATTTTTTAAGAAGAAGACTATGTTTCGCTAGCACCTCCACATTAGCCGGTTCCTGATCCATAACACCCTGCCAGTCATCCAGCTCCTTTCTCGCCTTCTTTACATTTTCATGCAGATTGCCTTGTTGAAAGAATAGTTTTCTTAACGGGGTTTTAAGTAACTTAAGCTTCATAAATACATGATACATACGGAAACCTGTAATCTCTTTACTCCAGATCTGACTAACTTCTTCCAAAAAACCATGCTTCTCGGCTATTAGATTCACAAATTTAAAAGGTCTTGGTTTATCTCTGGCTATACTCGGCAGCTTCAAGATGCATGGAGCATGGTCCGAGACCCGAAAGGGATGGAAATAAGCTCCAGCATTAGGGAATTCAGTAATACAATTCAAATTGCACATAATTCAGTCCAATTTTTTAAAAATAGTACCACCTCGTTGCTGATTATTCGTCCATGTGAAGTGTAAGCCTGTGCTATTAACATCAAACACTTCAATAGTATTAACACACTCCCTAAATTCACGTGATCCGATACTATAAGTGGAAGCACCGGTACTCGAATCATCATGAAATAAGGAGGCATTGAAGTCCCCCATAATTACCCACGGCTTATCTCTCATGAAAGAGCCACTTGAGTTTAAACAAACGAACAAAATAAAGACTTTCTATCGAGTTTAAACATCACTTGAGTGTGAATCACCTGGTCAGTTTGCGAGAGAACCATAACATCAACCACATTAGGATCCCACCCAAGCATGATCCGAGTTCCTTTCAAACAGCAACTTGCATTCGTTGTCCAAAACAAACTGAAAACTTTCTGACACACCTTGGAAACATTGGACACGTCAACGTGAGTCTCCATTATAGTGTACACCTGAACATGATTATCCACAACTACCTGAAGAACCTCCTTCTGTTTGAGGGAGCGGTTCAACCCCCTGATGTTCCAAGAAGCCACACTACCCATTTGCACCAGCTGAACCGGGTGTGCTTGCACCCTCAGAATTGTTATCAATCTTATTGTCCATATACTTTGGAATATCAGCTAAAAGATTATCAACAACAGTGTCATCAGCCATCACCTCATCCGTGTTATGGCTCTTTCCTTTTGATTTCAATAAGGCTTCTAAATCAGCTCCCCCCCACCCCCAGTTTCCTCATCCATATTACCAGCATCATTACTTAAAACGTCAAAAGGATTAGATGTTTGGACTCGGTTCAGGTTCGGATCTGCATTACCCGGTTTGGACTTGGGCTTAACCACCGGACGGTAAGTAAATTTGGGCTTCTGGTTCTTGACATTCACACCTTGACCATTAGTTCTTTTAGTTTTCGAGACAGGACCCTGAAAGTCATCATTGTGTTTACTAGTTACATTATTCTTAACCTGAATAGGTTTCTTTGGACATGAATTATCATTATGGCCGAACACACAGCACGAAGAGCATCTCATTGGTTCCCAGTCATAATCAACTTTTACCTCCACTTTTGCATGGCTATTCCCATCCAAGGATGGAATGGCAACCTTAATACTTTTTTTCAATTCCTTATCCGCATGGATTTCGACCAGCGCCCTTGCAAAACTGCTCCTACCCCATGATTCAGCACACATAGTCGCAGTGTATGAATCTAGCATCTTCGGATTGCCTATCTTCGAAGCCAACAAGCTCAGTCCATCCTCAGTGAAGGCAGTCAACGGTATATCATGCATTTTAATCCAAACCTGTACCGTTTTAATATCCTGTTTTTCCA
Organism: Helianthus tuberosus; assembly: GCA_030545235.1. Taxonomy (NCBI): domain Eukaryota; kingdom Viridiplantae; phylum Streptophyta; class Magnoliopsida; order Asterales; family Asteraceae; genus Helianthus; species Helianthus tuberosus. The sequence goes on along the minus strand of CM060368.1, from coordinate 114,714,260 downwards.
CCATCACATTCGGAGACCATTCACTTAAAATGATCGGAACATTCCTGATAGTCCACGGCCCATCTTCCATTAGTTTATCCAGCCCCTCTTTCGATTTAAATTTAAAGAAAAAGAATCCTTTTGCGTTCATCATAAGTCTTGAGAGACCATACTTCACCCAGTTATTTTTAACAAAGTAGTCCACAACCAGAAAGGCTAAACGTTTCCCCAAGAAGTAACCGTATAACGTATTTTCATATCTATCATGTACCTGCTTCACCGATGAGATAGGAATTACGACATCAGCTCCTTCAACAGTTTCAGTCGACTCCATCGACCTGAAATTAACTTTAATTGGCTCCTTTTTAGACTTAACAGCATTAGCAAAAGACATTGGTTCCTCATCGTTGTTTGTTTTTGTTATTGGCACAGCTCCTGATGAGGTTCCAATATCAAGATCGATATGCAGCTTCTCCAAGTTCTGGGAGTCAAAAAACGACACGTTCTCATGACCTTCATCTAGACGAACCTCCATAGGTTACTGCGCAGCCAAGTTTGCAAACGTAACAGGTTTAACCAGAGGATTACCAACCGGCTTCGATATTTTCGACAATCCATCCAAGATCGATGCATCAGATGTTGAATACTCCCTTCTTGGAATCTTAAGGTTGCCGTCAATGTTCGTAACCCTTAACCCTATTCCACGTTTTGATGACAAATCCCCAGCCTCATTCAACGAACCATCACTATTCTTCCCCATGCAATCGAACACACGTAAAACTCAGAAGGCAAACTCTCTCCAAGAAAACAAAACTAACAAAATACCATGCACGAAACCCTAATCTAGCACTATACCGAATGCAACTACACTATCAAAATAGGAATTCAGGTTAATCAAGGAACTGCCCAAATAGGAAGGCCGATAACCCTAATCACTATTTCAATAATATCGAAACAAAAGGTAGAGGTAGGCGATGAAACTGAAAAAGAAAACCCTAGATTAAAAACAATCGCTATTGCTAACAAGTTCGAATCAGTTGTGTTGATGAATCAACAATCCAATAAATCAGACTGTTATACAACGTTCATGAAGAAAATCGAGGGTTGCAAGAGAAGAAAAAATCGCCCATGCTAGAGAGAGAATTAGGGTTGCTTAAAAAAACCCCTCTCTAGTGATAACCCTTCTGGATGTTAAAGCTGAAGCATTATAAGTTGTTATTTGCGTGTCTAGATGTCGTTTATGCTATCTGAGAATGATCAAACTTATTTAATGTAAACGAAAATGTTATGTGAATTATAGTATGCATGATCATAAGTAATTATTTGTGGAATATGCGTTTGTACGTAAGTTGTCAAAGTGAGTGCATGGTACGTGTTAGATACGTGTAGGAGCTTTGTTGTCACACCCCGACCGTGTTAAAAAAACGAAACCACGGCGGAAACGTCGGGGAGTGGAGTAACAGAATCATTGTTTCACAACACATGGATTAAAGTTTGGTTTTATTGAATTATTAAATGTTTAACATTGTCTTAAAAGTAAAACAAACAAAAACATATTGTCTATCGTTGTTATTAAGTCACTAAGGCCTCGTCCGATCCTATGTGAGCATGCATCCTAGTCATCATCAACATCATCAAACAACACCACCTGAAACATATGTGAAAATAAAGTCAACAAAGAAATGACGGCGAGCACATAGGGTTTATGAGTGTGTCAAATTCATGGCTTGTATACTTGTTGCAATACCTCGTACGACTACAAGATTCGATAATTGAAAACCTTTTTTTGAAAAGTGTTTTGTATTGCAATATGATTAACCAACTTAAAACAAGTTGGTTATAGTTTATAAAACCTCGTTGCCATGAATCTTGACTAAAACATTTGTTTTTGTAAACCAAATTGTACATCGTTCTTGTAATAAAACTCGTATGGTTTATATCATTTAGTAAACATCGTTGCGTGTCATCGTTTGAAATCGTTCGTTCAGTGAACTAAATAACGCCACAGAATGTAATATGATAAAAGCACTTATATATAAGAAGTGCCAGCGGCGTATCTACCATGCTTTTATCACATTACACCCGTCCCGTTATCTAATCATATACCAAAAATCAATCGTTCAATTGTACTTGTTCTCAATTCGTTCGTGTTATCAAAACCAATCATTCAAATCGTTCCACTCGTTCGTATTATAAACCATCGTTCAAATCGTTCGTGTTATAAACCATTGTTCAATCGTTCAAATCGTTCGTGTTTTATTTGTGAAACTAACTTTTGGTCGTCTCGTTGAATACATTCAAACCTGTGTTCTGACTCGTTCCAATCATTCAACTCGTATTAACAAACTACCAAAGGGTATGTTAACAATCATCAGGTTCTACTTCCCTAAGAACGATTCAATGGCGATCTTGGGCGATTTTGCTTCATCTTCATCCTAAATCTGATTTCCATCTAATGATTATGGGTGTTGTTAACTGATTTTAATCTTTAAGATTATTATCCACCTACAATCCTTATAATCATCAAGATCGGTCAGCTTTAGGGTTTCTTTTTCCTCGTCTTCGTTGACTTTAGAATCTGTTAGATTACCTGATTTATTACAAGGTTTGTCATTGATCGCGTTTAACTTGATTAAATTAGTTAGATTGATACATCCTTTTAATCGATTAAGGTTTGACAACTGGTTCTAGGGTTTTGTTAGGGTTTTCAGTTTTCTCTGGTTCTTGGATTTTACGTGGATTTAGTAGTATTTCGTTGCATGGTTAACGTTTGAACGTACTGATGGAGAGAGGTGCTGAATCTGGTGGGGTAGACTGCCCTATCATTGATAATTTACACAGTATTCGAATGGAGGATTTGAGTATGGACGGAGAAACAACTCCTGGGACAGCTTCTGTTCGTGGGATTAGTTTAAAGGTTACAAACATTGAAGGCAATACTATGATGCCAATAAGAGGTATGTTTTCTTCAACGAATGCTTCGGTTATTGATGGCTTAGAAGCTATTCCCAAACCTGTTACGTTGGAACAGACGGGGGGGGGGGGGATGGCGTTTTCTCAGGTAAACCCTACGAAGCTTGGCCAGGATGATAATGTCAAGAACAACAATATGGCAGACCCAATCAAACAAAATACCCACCAGGGTAATTTTATGTCTTATGAAACATACACTGAAAAGGTTTTACAGCCAACCAAGAGCAAACGGGAGGTCAATTTCAGAAAGTTAGAATCTACGGAGACAATGGATGATGCTGATGTTGTGTTACCAAAGGAAGCAATTAGAAAAGTTCAAAAAAGGTGTGAGAATGTCCTATATGGTTATTTTCTTGGTGATAGGTTGCCTTACCCAGTAGTAGAGTATTATGCAAAGAATGTGTGGTCGAAATTTGGTTTCTTGAAGCTGATGATGAACTCGGATGGTTTCTTCTTTTTCAAGTTTGAGTCCAAGGAAGGTATGAATAAAGTTCTCGAAGGAGGCCCGTGGTTGATCAGAAAGGTGCCACTTTTCTTGAATATTTGGTCCCCCTTCGGTAAGTTTAAAGAAAGATGGAATAAAGGGTGAAGTTTCATAATGTTCCTATAACGGCATACACGGATGATGGTCTAAGTCTTCTAGCATCTAAAATAGGGACACCTAAGAGGTTGGATAGTTACACTGCTGATATGTGTATTGATAGTTGGGGTAAAACTAGTTTTGCAAGCGCTATGGTGGAAATAAATGCTGAACAGGAATGAAAGGAATATGTGGTTATCGCTATTCCAAATATGGAAGACGAGGGATATGTAACGGAAAGAATCAAAGTGGAGTATGAGTGGAAGCCTCAACGATGTGCTACATGTAGTTTGTTCGGCCACACAAACATAACTTGTCCAAAGAATACTAATGTCAAGGCTAAACAAGTTATAGTGGATGAGGAGGGGTTCATAACAGACAAGAGAAAGACAGCTAAGCAGGGTTTTCCTAAGAAGAAACAGAAGCCGAAGTTTGTGTATAAGCCTAAGTCCACGTCAGGGGGGCTAGTTCGTCGGGTACTAAGGGCCAGCCGGAGTCAAGTGGGAACACGAATAATGTGAGCGTACAAAACAAATTTGAGGCTCTAGCTAATTTAAATGACAAGACTGGTAATGTAATGAAGAGAACTTCTATAGCAGCTCCTACGAGCGAGAAGGAGGAGGGGGAAATTATAAGGCTGACTAAGAAAAGACCAACGAAGCATAATAGTAGTGAACTTGAAGAGGAAGGTTTCATTGACCCAATCCAAACTGAAATCTCGAATTTCATGAATGCTGATAAGAAGGATCGTAAGTCTGAGGGGGCAAGCACTCCCATTGAAGCAGGTTTTGATGGATAGCATAGCCGCTTGGAATATAAGGGGCTTGAACCGGCCCGTGAAACAAAGAGAGGTTCATCAAATTGTTGCTGATAATCGTTTGAGTGTGTGTGCCATTCTCGAGTCCCATGTGGAGGTCTCCAAGTTGTCTAAAGTCTGCCGTGGCGTGTTTAAGAGATGGGAATGGACTTCTAATGGGCAGGGTTTGTAATAGAGGAACTAGGATTATTGTGGGTTGGAATGATGAGATTGTAGACCTTATGTGTGACAACTGTCAAAAATCCAGGTATCCGTACAATTAATTAACCATGATTAGTGCTTAATGACTGTGCTGAAATTGCAATTAACTGCTTTCTGATTACTGTCATATGCATACATGTGCATCATACATTGTTTAATATCATACCAATATTGCATGAAAGCTTTATTGCCTCAAGTGATGCATTAAGTACAGTTAGCACAGTTATCTGATAAATCAGGGAAATGCTGATAGAACTCAGCACATAGACAGACAGTGCATTGAGTCACAGAATGAGCCAGAAACTAAGTACCACACTAGTATAGTGTGTAGGAAAGTAAGGATCACAAAACTGCCTTTCTAAGTGATAGTTTAAGTGCCGGAAAGTGCCTAAAACTCACCCAAAGTGCTGAATTCAGCAAAATTCAGCATAAATCAACATTTTAACAATCTAATATCATGCAGAAATATGGTTAAATGGTCCTGAATGCTTTCCTAAGTGTCGGGAATTAAAAGTGTCACAAAAGGGTACATTTGACATTTTGAATGAAGTTAATCCGGAGGATGAACCGGAGTCAAGTTCCAGCAAAAAGACGACGGGTAGGGGCCTGGAGGATACGGATGATGATGAGGTTGAAGAGGTGTATAATGAAATGGATGGCTTTTTGCAGCAAGGTTCTCTTAAAATAACAAGCAAACAAGGGGCAAGCACTCCTTCTCAGGTAGTTATTGATGGTTAGTCTTGCGGTTTGGAATATAAGGGGGTTGAACCGCCCTCTTAAACAAATGGAGGTTCGACAGGCGGTGAAGGATTACAATTTGAGTTTATGTGCCATTTTAGAGTCCCATGTTGATGTTGATAAACTGGGTAAAGTGTGTAAAACTGTTTTTCGGTCTTGGGATTGGACGTCGAATGGAGGGTGTTGTGACAAAGGTACAAGAATCATTATTGGGTGGAATCCTGCTATTTTTGATGTCATGATCTTGGCTCAGTCTTCTCAGGTTATGCACCTACAACTAATGTTTAAATTGGATAAAAAGATGGTTTTTTGCTCTATTGTTTATGCAGCCAACTATTATGTTTCCCGTAGAGAATTATGGCATCATCTTTCTATGCATAAAACCCTTGTTGCTAATAAACCTTGGTTTATTATGGGTGATTTTAATTCGGCTCTCAACATAGAGGATAAATCTATGGGAACTTCCTCAATATCGATTGGTATGAGAGAGTTTCAAGCTTGTGTTGATGACATTGAAGTGGTTGATATAAATCGGACAGGTATCCATTTCACTTGGAACCAAAAGCCAAAAAAGGGGGTTGGGCTTCTAAAGAAAATTGATCGGGTGATGGGAAACACCTCGTTTGTGGCTGATTTTCTGAACTCGGTTGCCATATTTAAGCCGTATCGTCTTTCTGATCACTGCCCATGTATTCTTTCTATGCCGGAAGCTATGAAATTGAAGCCGAGGCCTTTTAAATTCGCGAATTTCTTGGTTTTTAAACCAGAATTTTAAGACATTGTCAAAAAACATTGGGAATCTAACATTGATGGTGTGCACCAATTTAGAGTTGTAAAAAAACTTCGGTTGCTGAAAAATCCTCTTCGTTCGCTGCTATTTAAACAAGGTAACCTTCACAAGAAAGCTGAAAATCTGAGGACCAAGTTGGATGAGCTTCAGCGAAAGATTGACCGGGATCCGCTAAACGTTGATATCCGGAATGAAGAGACATCTACCAGCCGTGAATTACAGGAGGCTTTGTTGGATGAGGAGCGCTTTCTGAAACAAAAATCTAAGGTGGATTGGCTGAGTGCGGGTGACATGAATACCACGTTTTTTCACTCTTCTCTAAAAGTCAGAAATCACTTTAGCAGAATTGATGTTATTACTGATTCGGGAGGGATTCTTTATGAAGGGGACATGGTTTATAATGCTTTTGTTCAGCACTATGAAAAGTTTTTTGGCAGTCATGGTGATATATACCTTGAACCGGCTCCAGATTTATTTCCGAAAGTTTTATCTCCACATGTTGCATCTCATATGGTTCGGCAAGTAACGACGGAGGAGGTCAAAAAGGCGACGTTTTCTATTGGTAATGATAAAGCTCCTGGGCCGGATCGTTATACGGCAGCGTTCTTCAAAAGTGCCTGGTCTTTAATTGGTAATGATATTTCTAATGCTATTAAAGATTTTTTTGACACTGGAAATTTGCTTCGGGAATGGAATCATACCCTTATTGTGCTTATCCCAAAGGTTTCGACTCCTCTGGTTGTTACTGATTTCCGGCCGATTGCTTGTTGTAATGTCTTATACAAGTGTATTAGTAAGATTGTTGCAGATAGAATTAAAGGAGCCCTGAATGATATTGTCAGCATTAACCAATCTGCCTTTGTTCCTGGAGGGAAGATCTCGGATAATATTCTGCTAACTCAAGAGTTAATGCATAACTATCATAGAGACGTGGGTCCTCCAAGATGTGCTTTTAAGGTTGATATTCAGAAAGCTTATGATACAGTGGATTGGAGATTTCTAAAAAGTGTCCTGCTAGGTTTTGGATTCAATAGTCAGATGGTGGAGTGGATCATGCTTTGTGTTTCTTCTACTTCATTTTCGGTTTGTGTTAATGGCACGGTTCATGGTTTTTTCAAGGGTAAGCGTGGGTTAAGACAAGGGGATCCAATATCCCCCTATTTATTTACTCTGGTTATGGAGGTCTTGACGGCTATTCTTAATCATGCGGTTCGTATAGACGCTTCATTTAAGTTCCATAACAGATGTGAAAGGCAGCAGATTATCAATCTTTGTTTCGCAGATGATTTATTTCTTTTTGCGAGAGGGGAAGTGAATTCGGCTAAATGTATTATGTCTTCTCTATCGAAGTTCACTAAGATGTCGGGGTTAGTGCCTAGCAACCAGAAAAGCACGGTGTTTTTTTGTAATGTTAAGGACCAGGTCAAACGAGCTATCCTGGAGATCATGCCTTTTACGGAAGGAAAATTACCTGTCAAGTATTTGGGGGTGCCCCTTATCTCTTCTAGACTTGGTTATAATGATTGTTGGGTGCTTGTGGAAAAATTAGAGAAACGTATTATGCACTGGAGGAACAAATTATTATCTTTTGCGGGAAGGCTTTAACTCATTATTTCAGTTCTATCCTCTATGCATATATATTGGTCCTCAGTTTTTATCTTGCCGACTCGGGTGATTCAGGAGCTAGAAGCTAAAATGAGAAATTTCTTATGGTGTCAAGAGTCCTCTTTTAATAAAGGTAAGGCTAAAGTGTCTTGGAATTCTGTTTGTACGCCTAAATACGAAGGGGGTTTGGGGATTAGACGTATTGGGGATATGAACAAAGCTTTGATGTCGTCTCACATTTGGAGTCTCTAAACGTGAGTCTCTGTGGGTGGATTGGGTGCATTCGTATCTGTTAAAAGGCAAGAGTTTCTGGGTTTGCAAAATGCCTTCCAATTGCTCTTGGTCCTGGCGAAAGCTCACTCAAATGAGGCCGCTTATCAGAAAGCATATATGGTCCGAATTAGGGAATGGTGCTAATACTTCTGCCTGGTTTGATTACTGGAGTGAATTAGGGCCTCTTGCCGACTTTCTGTCGCCAAGAACTATTTCTGATGCTGACTTTAGGTTGGATCACTCAGTGGTGAATGTTTATTCTAATGGTGCGTGGTTATGGCCGTTGGCTTGGAGGGATCTTTTCCCAGTTCTCATTCAGCTTGATCAAGTTCATCTGGACCCGTTAAAGTCTGACAGATTACGATGGAAAGATGGAGGTGTTCTTAATGAGTTCTCTGCGTCTAGTGTTTGGCATTCGGTTCGGCATAGAGAGCCGGAAGTCGACTGGTGCAATATCGTTTGGTTTGCTCAATGTATTCCTAGGCACGCCTTTATGATGTGGTTGATTACGAAAGGTAAGCTCCTTACACAAGACAAAATTTTGCAATGGGATTTGTCTCGAAGAAAAAACATGAATATGATGTGCTGCCTATTATGCTATGAGAATTTTGATTCCCACCCTCATTTATTTTTTGAATGTAAGTATTCATCACAAGTGTGGCTTACGAAACGAGATAGGGTGGGGATGAACTCTGTCTGTCCGAAATGGGTGGATATAGTTGGTTGGCTTAGTGCTCGAGCTCATTCTAGGAAAGCCGATACTTATGTTGCTAAAATTCTAGTTGCGGCTGCCACGTATTCTATTTGGCACGAGAGGAATGCAAGGATTTTTAAAAATCAGTTGAGACCTCCTGAAATGGTTAGTGATGTGATCATGAAAACAGTGAGATACAAGTTGATGGGAGCAAAGTTAAAGGATACCGTTAGGGTGCGCAAGATTCTTGGAGAATGGGAGATCCATACGAAAGAAATTGAAGACAATGGTGGCTGATTAATTAGTTTTTGGCGTCATTGTTTCTAGATTTTTGTCTAGTTGTCTTTATTTGGTTTTTGGTTTTGTTTTGAGTTTCTTCGTTTTCCATTCATGGGGCATGTCTCATGAATGAACTAGTGTAGATCCTCTACACTACTTGTTTTGTTTTGGTTATGAATATATAGAATCACCGGGGTAACCCTTTACCCAAAAAAAGCACACTAAACTGCAAGTTTAGCACCTTAAGAAACCAGTAACCAACCGAACAACCGGACACTACCCGAAACATCAAAATTACACTAGAAGCACTGTTTTAACATTTCCAAGCTAGTTATGGTCCCCGAACATCATAACACCCTATAAATATCTAGTAACTAACATAACTAACTAATACTTGAATTTTTACCCTAAACTAACTAAACTAGTTAAACCTATCCTACTACCCCCCCCACCTAGTAATCTGTGACAACCCGTATTTCCGAGGTTAGCATCGCTTAAATTCCACAATCGTTGACGTGTGTCCTTACTTTTAATCGCTTTTATATCACGATCATACGAGACGTAGTAGATTACGCTTGTGTTCATTAAACGTTAAGTGTGTAAGTTATTATACGGGAAACCATCAAATGTGTCATATTACACGTGTGTCTCATTGAATGTTAGAGTAAGATAGTGTAGTGGGCTTCACTAATCGCAACTGGGCCGGATCATACACATGCGTGCATAAATTGGCCCAGCTTCTTTTATGAATAGCCCAAGGAATGGGCCGGCCATACCAAGGGGGGGTACAATCTGATTAGAAATAAGGGGTTCGGCCCACTTGTTTTGTTCCAATTAGATAAGTATATATATTATTATCAAGCACCTCACCTCCTTATTAACATATTAACGTGAAAGATAAAGAAAACCCTAGCAATCTCTTGCATTCGGTGACCAGCAAACAGGAAACCCCCTTCGAAGCCTTGTGTGCCGAACATCTCCCTTTATCTTTTGGTTAGTAATATCGTAGTTCATGTTGAGTCCGATAATTGTATTTAATTATGTGCAACATGTTAGTGTCTTGTATATGCATCACAAGGAGTCATGACTATAACTGTTATATGTACTTAGATCGGCTGGGATCGGTTAGGATTCTTGGGGTCTAGGTGATGGTTTTATGTATGTTTATGATGCTTTAATAATAGATTAATAACTATTGGTCATAATATATGAACATGTGTTAGGTTAATATGATAGGTAATATCAAGAATCAATTCAAGAATTAGATGTGTCACAATTTAATAGTCTGTTATTTAGTTACCAAACAGATTATGTAATTAATTCACTTGATTAATCAGAATTTGGGATATGGCACTATACAGAAAGATGGTTTGGGCTTTACACATAATATCGAACACACACATAATTAGATTAATTGGGCTTTGATGGACCACTCACACACACAATAAACCGATAATAAGAGGCTCGGTTGGGCCTGATGATATATAATGAGCCACACAACAGCAGCTAGTGGACAGCAGGTTGTTGATGGATTACAAATCTTTGGCCTGTAGACTTTAAGTAATTCAGGACAGTGGGCCGGGTAATTAAGGGAATGGTGCGAGGGCCCAAATGTCTAGTATATATATAATGGATTGAGTTAACTGTGGTCCAGTCCAGTTAACTCGGGCCACACATGTGTTACATCGGTAAGGCCCAGCGGGCCGTACTTTAAATGGATCGACGTGTTAAATAATTATGAGTTGTTAGTCTGTTGTGCTTGTGAAACTGAGTAACTCCTGACTCGAATGTCATTATGTGATATGTAATCTGGCTTCTAAGTTTAACTGTTTTGGACTTGTAACATGAGAAAATCTGTGATTCGTACTCTTGTTAGGATAGGCGGTAAGGATATGTGTTGCATTTGTTTGTTGCTTGTATAATATGTGACAATTTACGTGACGCAATATGAATACAAAACTGATGAATAATGATAACTATTCAAGGGTTGGTCGGTCTACGGTAAACACGTAAACATAACATACCGAGCAAGCCAAGGTGAGTTCACACTCTTTCTAAGGCATGGGATTCCCGGTGGTTGGGAATGGGTTAAAGAACTAAAACGGAATCTGCATATCCTCCTTGGGTAGGATATGTACCGCCATCCTCCATGGGTAGGATGCCAATATTAATCCTGCGTATTCTCCTTGGGTTGTTCGTCCTCCTTGGGTAGGACAACAACTTTAAACTTACTAGACAAAACTCTATCATGAAGTCCCTCATTTTTATATCGACTTAATCGCCGGGCCAATGGCGAGCGGGTCATTAGTTGATAGCGCTATTAGGGTTGACAAGCCTCACACCGTGCCGGTCGAACGGGCGTGTACTAATGGATCTGGGCAATCATTCAATGATGATAGACATTGACTTAGGGCACAACTTACTTTCGTCAGTTGTCGATATGGTAACGGTCTAGTGGTTCACATGGGGAAGCCCCCACTGGTTATGGTTTGGGAAAGAAGGAATTAGTTAATCATATTTTCAACTATGGGGTAACCCCCACGGCAAGTAAGCCAGCTAAAGAAACACTATGTTTTTTAAACAACTTAAAACGAACACCCAACTGTGAACTCGCTCAACTTTGTCGTTGATTCGTTGTTACATGCCTTGCAGGCATTTAGGTGCATATCATTGGAACTTGCTGTCTGGGAGGCAGGAGTGGTCATGGGTCGAGATACATGGAATCACAACACAAGACTAATGATTCATACATGTGGTTTATAAACACTTAACGAATGAATTATGCTTCCGCTGTATACTGTGTATTACTTGTAACGTTGTAACACTTAATGTTAATAGATGAAAGTTTTATTTACATATTCCTATGAGTTCAATGTGATTGGTGGCTAGATCCTGGTCAGTCACGCCTCCTGCGGTGATACTCCGCTTGTGGATTTTGGGGGTGTGACATAATCGGCCATACTCACCCCCCATACCTCAAGATTTCATTTTAATATTATTTTGGATCTTGTTGTGCTTTCTAAGACATATTACACAATGGATGGAGCCTTGAAATTGGTTTATAAGATAACACCCTAAACATAACTTCATAACCTTCATTCTCACAAAAACACACAACTCTCTCTCTCCCTCTCCTTGAGCTCTCGGCCGAGAACCATCACCCACACAACCATCTTCATTCATCCATTCTCATATATTCTACATGCTCACAAGGGTGCTAGAGATCATACAAAGAAGCTAGGAGCTTGTGGAAGATCAAGGACCTCTCTTGTTTGCTTTTATCCATCTCATAACCCCTCTTGATCATCCCTAGCCTTGTGCTAGTGGTAAGAGTCTTGATCTTGCTATATTACTTCTATTTTAAGTGGTTAAAGAAGAATCATAATCAAAAACTTAAAGAACACTAAAGATCACATGAAGTAAACTTGAACATAAGCATGTTTAAGGAAGTAATCTTGATGAATATGAGTTGTTATGATTGTTGATCATTGATTGTTTGTAGAAATGATGTTGATCATCATAAGATCTTGCTAGATCATGATTAAAAACATAATCTAGCAAGATGAGAAAGTAGAAATATGGTAGGATGATGGATCATCCACATATGAATCATGAACTTGAATGACTAAATGTTTTCTTGAAAAATATTGATCAAAGTAAGTTATAAATCATATAGATCTAAAGATTTTTTAATGGTTCTTTAAAGGAGCCAAGTTAAAAATATGAGTTTCATTTAATATTGGTTCTTACATAAACAAACCTTATTTTTAGTGGTTAAACAAGTGTAGAAACACTTGTGTAACAAGAAGAATACATAAAGAAGTTTAGGTTAGAAACCCTAGTTTCTCTCTCTAGCCAGGCGACTTTTCTTCTTCATGCAATCCTAGGTTTGATTCGTAATCTATTTGTATAACAGTCTGAGATTAGTGATTTGATTTCTTCAATGATCTATATCGAACTCGTTAGCAAAATAGTGATCGTTTTTAAACTAGGGTTTTCTGTTTTCTTTCTGTCGTCTACATAATTTGCTGAAAGATTCACAAGTTACGGCTAGTCTAGGGTTTTGGTCAGGTTCGTTGGTTGATTGCTGATTGTTTTTTCTTGGAGTTCGAAGTCTGGTTCATTCGTTTTTTGGAGAGATTGGTTTTGTCGGCTGTTTAGGGTTTTTGTTGCTGTCTCCTTATTCCTTTTTGCTGCTATTTTTACGTCTGCATGTGATTAGTATCATACAAAGATGAATTCTGAACCGCCTGATATCAATGAATATTTTGGGAAACCTCCATCTTTGAATGCTGATTACCATGATCTGTACGGGAAGCCGCCAACTGTGCTGAAGGGTTTGGGGAGTAAAATACTGAATATTGATGGCAAAACGATGGCACCGAGACGTGGAGTTGTCGTGAATAATCTGAATGAGCCTCGAGTTCTCAATGTTCTTGATGAATTGGAGAAAATAACTGTTCCGGTTGAGAATGTTTATGCGGATAAACAACAGGAGAACCAGGAGAACCAGGTGTCTTATGCTAAAAAGGTGATGATGAATTCTAAGTCTAATCGAGAAGTTAATTTCAGGAAGCTGGATACGATAGAGACTCATCAGGAAGCTGATATTGTTATTCCGAGGGAAGTAGTTAAAACGGTTAAAGACAGATTTGAGAATGTGCTATTTGGTTATTTTCTGGGGAACAGATTGCTGTTTCCTGTTGTGGAGTATTATGTTAAAAATGTTTGGTCGAAATTTGGGTTGGCTAAAGTCATGATGAATGCTGAAGGTTTTTTCTTTTTTAAATTTGATACAAAGGAAGGTATGAATAAAGCTCTTGAGGGTGGCCCTTGGCTGATTCGTAAAGTTCCTATTTTTCTTAACATCTGGTCGCCTTCGGTCAGCCTGAAAAAAGAAGGAATTAAGTCAGTTCCTATATGGGTTAAGCTTCATAATGTTCCTATTTCTATCTATACGGATGATGGTCTAAGCTTACTGGCGTCGAAAATTGGAACACCAAAAAGGTTGGATAGTTACACAGCGGACATGTGTGCGGATAGCTGGGGTAGGAGCAGCTTTGCTAGAGCCTTGATTGAAGTTAATGCAGATGATGTTCTTAAGGATCAGATAGTTGTTGCTATACCAAAGCTGGAGGAGGATGGCTTTATCATGGAAAAAATTAGAGTTGAGTATGAATGGAAGCCGTATCATTGTGCTACTTGTTGCATTTTTGGTCATAATAACCAAAACTGTCCTAAGAATGTTAATGTTAGCCAAAAGCAAGTAACGGTGGATGAGGAAGGATTTGTCACGGATAAAAGAAAGGTTGCTAAGTTTGGGGTTGGGCAGAAAAAACAGAAACCAAAGTTTGTTTACAAGCCAAAACCAAATAGATCAGGTGCGAGTACTTCAGGAACGAAGCAAGATAATAGCTCGGGGTCTAGTCATATTAAAACAGCGAATGCTTTTGAAGTTTTAGCGGTCGTGGATGGGAATGGAGAGGAGTTCAGAGATGTTGAGAAAGAAACTAGGCTGCATGTGGAGACCAATCGGTCTACTAAGACAGATGACGAGGTGAAGGAGGTTACTCCGACTGAGATGGCACAGTTTATGAATAATGACCAGCATACTAATTCTGAGGGGGCAAGCACTCCCGGTTCGAATGGTTTAAATGGGTAGTATAATGACTTGGAATGTTAGGGGCTTGAACCGGTCCCTGAAACAAAGTGAGGTTCGTTCTATTGTTGCTGATAACAAACTAGATATGTGTGCAATTCTTGAATCTCATGTAGATGTCTCTAAGTTGGCTAAAGTGTGTAAGTATGTGTTCCGTAATTGGTGCTGGACGTCTAATGGTGGGTTATGCTCTCGGGGTACAAGGATTATTCTCGGTTGGAATCCTAATGTGTTTGATGTTATAGTCCTGTTTCAATCAGACCAACTTATTCATGTTCAGGTTATTTTTAAAGATAGCAAAAAGGTTCTTTTTTGCTCTTTTGTTTATGCTGAGAACAAGTATCAAGATCGAAGACGTCTTTGGGATGATTTATGTAAGCATAGGGCTTTTTGTCATGATAAGCCATGGGTGGTGATGGGAGATTTCAACTCGGCTCTCAATATTGAAGATTCATTGTCCGGGTCTTCGAATTCGTCTATTGGAATGCGTGAATTTAATGACTGTGTTCAACAAGACGAATTATTTGATATTCAAGCTCATGGGTTGCAATATACTTGGAGTCAAAAGCCAAAGAGTGGAGTGGGCCTTCTTAAAAAGATAGATAGAATTATGGGTAATGTTTCTTTTATTGATCACTTTCCGGATGCTTTTGCTCTGTTTCATCCTTTTAGAGTGTCCGACCATACCCCGTACATTTTAAGGACGTTGACATCATATGGGAATCAGCCGAGACCTTTTAAATTTCCGAATTTCATTGTGACGAAACCTGAATTTAAGGAGGCTGTTCATAGTGAGTGGGTAAAAACAGTTGAAGGTGTCACTATGCTTTCTGTTGTGAAGAAAATGAGGAATTTGAAACCTATGTTGAGGAAGATTCTGTTCAACCAAGGTAATTTACATGTTAGGGTGAATGAGGTGAGGAAATCTTTGGATGATATTCAGAGCCGGATTGATCAGAACCCGTTGGATGTTCGGCTTAGGCAAATGGAGACTCAATGTCTTCAAGACTTTCAATCAGCGGCTTACGATGAAGAGTGTTTCTTAAAACAGAAATCTAAGGTAACATGGCTTTGTGCGGGCGACTCTAATTCTCGGTTTTTTCACAATTCTGTGAAAGCCAAAAATGCTCGTACCAAAATATGTAGTATTACGGATCGGTTGGGAGTTCGACATGAAGGTGACGATGTTGCTGATGTTCTAGTCTCGCACTATAAGGATTTTTTGGGTTCTGATGGTACGGTTGAAAATGTTAACATGGATAATCTATTCGTTAACGTGTTGAGTAGGGAGGTTGCAGATCATATGGTTGTTCAAGTTACTCGTCAGGAAGTCAAAAATGCCATGTTCAGTATTGGAGAGGATAAGGCCCCGGGGCCTGACGGGTATACTTCTGCTTTTTTAAACATGCGTGGGATATTGTGGGCAATGAGGTTACCGATGCAGTGGTACAATTTTTTGAAAATGGAAAGATTCTAAATCAGGTTAATCACACTATTCTTGCATTGATTCCGAAGAAAGATGTTCCTGATTCAGTTCTAGATTACAGGCCGATTTCTTGTTTCAATGTGATCTATAAATGCATAAGCAAAATTATCACGGATCATTTAAAAGGAAGTTTGGGAACTCTTGTTAGCATCAATGAATCTGCATTTGTGCCAGGACGAAAGATCTCTGATAATATCCTTCTCACACAAGAGTTAATGCATAATTATCACCTTAATAGGGGGCCGGCTAGATGTGCGTTCAAGATTGATATCCAGAAAGCCTATGACACGGTTAATTGGTCGTTTCTTGAAGAGGTCTTGAATCGATTTGGGTTCCATCATAAAATGGTTGGGTGGATTATGACATATGTTACTACAGTCTCGTACTCGTTAAGTATCAATGGCAATCTTCATGGTTATTTTAGAGGCAAACGAGGGCTACGGCAGGGTGATCCAATGTCTCCCTACTTATTCACGTTAATCATGGAGGTTCTCTCTCTTTTGCTCCAACAGGCTGCTAGATTTCCATTCAAATATCATGCTAATTGTGCCAAGCAAAAAATAATTAATGTGTCGTTTGCTGATGACCTATTTATTTTTGTGCATGGTGATGTTATTTCGGTTAAAAAGGTTAAGCAGGCTCTTGAGACGTTTACTAATATCTCTGGTTTGGCTCCTAGTCCTGCGAAAAGTACTGTTTTTTTCTGCAATGTTCCTCAGTCTATTAGACAGGAAATTCTGGATATCATGCCGTTTCAGGAGGGTGTGTTACCGGTTCGTTACCTGGGGGTTCCGCTCATTTCTTCCAGACTTATTTTTAAAGATTGTAAAGTCCTTATTGAGCGTATGGATAAGAAGATTGTTAACTGGATGACGAAAACATTATCATTTGCTGGCCGCCTTCAACTTATAAACTCGGTACTTTCATCTATGCATATATTTTGGGCCTCTGTTTTCATTATCCCCACTCGTGTTATCAATGAGCTAGAGAAAAGAATTCGTAGATTTTTGTGGAATGCGGGTTCGGAGGGTAGAATCCGTGCTAAAGTTGCCTGGAAAGAAGTTTGTTTGCCAAAAGAAGAGGGCGGGTTGGGCATTAAATGTATTTCGGATGTGAATAAATCGCTCATGGCCAAACATGTTTGGAGTATTATAAGTAAACGTGATTCTATTTGGGTGAAATGGATTCATGAGTACAAACTTAAAGGGAGGAATTTTTGGGAGGTTCCTTGTCGGGGTAGCATGAGTTGGGGATGGAGGAAAATTTTGTCCATTCGGAGTATTATGAGACCTTTCATCTGGTATTTGATCAAAAGTGGTGTGCAAACAAATGTTTGGAGTGACAATTGGTGCCATGTAAGTCCGCTGAGCTCATTTATTACTCCTCGTGTTATAGCAAATGCAGGTTTTAATTTGAAGTTGTCGGTTGCGGATGTCATTGATGCGAATGGGAATTGGAGATGGCCCCAAGCTTGGCTTGATTTGTTTCCAGTTCTTATAACTATTCAAACGCCTCAACTAGTTGAAAATGCTTTTGATCGTTTGGTTTGGAAAGATTTGGATGGTAATGTTGGTGACTTTGAAGCGGCTCAAGTATGGAACACGATTCGAATCAAGGATAACATTGCGAACTGGGCTCATATGGTTTGGTTCTCTCAATGTGTTCCACGGCATTCTTTTCATTTGTGTAGCCGGTCATTAAGAACAAACTGAAGACTCAGGATCGATTAGCGGTTTGGGAAGCTGGGAGTGCAACAAATCTTAACCTTATGTGTTGCCCGTTGTGTAAAAATGGTAGAGATAGTCGAGATCACTTGTTTTTTCAATGTGATTTTGCGAACAAAGTTTGGACAAATGTGAAGAGCATGGTGAACTTAGATAGTGTTGATCATACATGGCACTCCTTAATGGGTTGGATTGATCAATATTCCAAGTCTAAGAAAGTGGATGATATAGTATGTAAATTGGTTATTGCTGCGGCTTCCTATTATATTTGGCAAGAGCGGAATAGTCGGCTTTTTAGCTCATCTCATTTGACGGAGACACAAGTTGCGGAGAAGATTAAAAATTCGGTTCGTTTAAGACTTATGGGGTTCAAGTTTCGGCTGGAATCGGCTAGGAGGAAGATATTCAGCATCTGGAAGATTAATGATAGCAACGATGATCAACCTGATCCGGGCTAGAAGTTTTGTTTTAGTGTAGAGTTTCGGTTGACTTGTTGTTTGGCCGTGGTTGTGTCTAGGTCTTGATACGTTGTGTGGTTGTTTTTGTTTTGTTGGTTGTTTGTTTTGTCTTCCTAGGCTTGGTATGCCAAGCCTAGTTGGTGTGTCGCTTTGACACACCCTTGTTCTTATTGGTTCATTTATAAAATTCATCGGGGTAACCCTTTACCCAAAAAAAGAATACATAAAGAAATATTTTTAGAAAATATAATTTGAAGTTGTAAACATCTAACTTCTTTAAAAATGAAGTTTTTGAAGAACTAATCACAATTTAAAGGATAACAAGGCTTACTAATAACACTAGTAAGTTCCTACAAATTTTTACAAATATTCAAGTTCATGAAGTAGTAGAATATTCATGATTTTGGCAAGATTGGTAAGTAAAGGTTGTTTGTTGATGATTGTGAATTGATTGTTTTGATTTTTACAAAAGAAAATGATATGCTTGAAAGCATGGAAACCTCCATTTTTAGAGGAACTATGGCAAAATTTTCTAAAAAATATAAACACTTAGAAAAATATTTTTAAACAAATATTTACAAGTGTATTTTAAACCATGAGTTTCCAACATAAACTTTGCCATAATTTTTTGTTACAAAAATACAATATTGGAGGTTGGTTTTCATAAATAAAAGTGACTAAATATGTATTTATGAAATATATATTTAGAAGACACAATGTGTATGATTATTTGTATACTTTGTGTATTAGTTATATTATTTTAGGACTTGAAATAATATAACACATCAAAATACCAAGAATCACCATCCCAAATATTACCAAAATTCCAAGGAGTAAATATACACACTTACACAAAATATTGGTGAAACCGAACTATGAAATATAGGGCTTACGAAATATTACGGAAAATTTATTCACAAAGAATATTTTGGTAAATAATATTTTGGACACCAAGGAAGTAAAAACACGATTTTTACAATTACTACAAGAATATATCATATTTTGACAAGAGAAAAATATATTATTTTTGGCAAGTATGAAATATATATTTTTCTTGAAATCTTAGAAGATATATTTTTTTGGAAGATATATTATTTTTAAGAAATATATATTTTCTTAAATAAACATGAAATACAATATTTTTTTTGGGAGAAATATATTTTCTCAAATAAGTATGAAACATATCATCTTTGGAAGAAAATGAGTTTAAATATATTTTCCAAGTTAGACTTGAAAATATATTATTTTTGAACTTATAAGAGAATACAAATATTTTTGCCAAAAGAAAAATTATAAATAATTTTTCTAAGTAATATTCCTTAAAATATATTTTGGAAATGTATATTGGATCTTTATTAAAGATAATATTCCGGAATAGTTAGTATGAAATTAAGTATAAGGATACTTAATGAATACAATAAAAATACGTATTCTCGTACGTATAAATACACACCGGAATACGATCCCAAAACATGGCAAAAATACACATGTATAAGATACCCCCATCCTTGGGAAGGAAATACAAGTATAAACACTTGGGAAGTATTAAGTTACAATAATAAGGTTTAACAATTATTCCAAAATTTAACAAATATAATTTAAGTTAAAATACTAATTATTTTAACAAATAATTATATAACTTGGAATAATATCGAAGATACGAAGAAACGTAACTCAAAGACATTAATACTAAGTCAAGGCACGACCCGCCCATCTAATAGATCATAGTACGTTGTAGGTAGTCGTGTACACCGGAAGAAGCTTGAGTTACTGTGACTGAAGATGCAAGACTGTGAGTTCATGACCCCCTTTTCTCTAACTGTTTTTGGTTTTATAACTACGGGGGTGAAATACATGTTACAACTGTTTACAACCATTTTGATTTGGTATGGTTAGCTAAGGAAGGGTACTGCTTGATCATGTGAGTGGTGGGTATAACACTTAAGACCATTAATCCTCGTTGTAGGACCGAGGGACATGAGTGATAGATCTATTTGGGTGTAGCGAGCCCACACCCATGCGGACCAGGGTGGCCCATGTGGTGACTATGTCTTATTCCCGGAGAGAAATCTGCTAGGTTTGAGTTTTCCTGCATCACTTCACACATATCAATGGCCTTGCAAACCATTGGTGATCTGTTTTCCTTGTTGCTTTCATACCAGGGGTTTACAAACTTACGTACATACTTCCAGTTATTACAAAGGTTATTCATACACACAAACAAACACATGAACTCGCTCAACTTTTGTTGATGTTTTGAAAATTACATGTATTTCAGGGAATTAAATGTGGATCTTGCGGGCGTTCAGAAGTTTCAGGTGTGGTTTAAGAATAAAAGATGTCATCCATGGTCTTAGGGTTTGGTCGGTGTGTCTTATTCCTGGACGAGACACGTCTCTCAAATCCTGGTTTCATTTAATGT
Organism: Helianthus tuberosus; assembly: GCA_030545235.1. Taxonomy (NCBI): domain Eukaryota; kingdom Viridiplantae; phylum Streptophyta; class Magnoliopsida; order Asterales; family Asteraceae; genus Helianthus; species Helianthus tuberosus. The sequence goes on along the minus strand of CM060368.1, from coordinate 114,693,582 downwards.
CTTTTGTCGAGTCTTTGTGTACTCTTAAACAAGTTTGCATGGTTTGTACTCGAATTTGAATTTCTATGTCTTAAAACAATGATGTTGTTATGTTTTTAAAACTTATTTAATGGATGAACATCTTCAATTTTATCATATAGTTGTTGTTATGATTGAATGCAATGGTATTAAGAAAGTCACACCATAATCACGCTTCTGCAAAAGTCAGGGTGTGACAACTTGGTATCAGAGCTTCGGTTGTAGCAAACTAGGATTCCTTCTCAAGTCTAGACTACAATCATTAGGGCTCTCACGAAAATGTTTTCACAACCTGTTTTCATTGCATACACGGAACGCTCAGATCCAGGATAACAAACATTCTTACAAACAAAAGAGGCAAAATACATTTCAAAGTTTATGTTTATGGTTCAGTCTGAGAGACTGGGAGGTTCAGTCTGAGAGACTGGGTGGTTCAGTTTGAGAAACTGGGTAGTTTAGTCTGGGAGACTAGGTAGTTTAGTCTGGGAGACTAGGAAGGATACATGATTACCTTGTTATTGATTGCATGTTTAATGTTAGTTGTTGATATATGTGCATATGTTGTGATTGTTTTGTTACAGACACTATGTCATCATCCGAGAGTGGTTTGTCCGATACCGATGATCCCATGGCTGTAGTCTCAGATGATAAGATTGCACCTGAGCCAGAGATCCTTACTTCCGATGCTGAGAGTGACCCAGAGATGATGTCCGATGATGACGACGACTTTCAGCCCTTTGCGCTGCCCGATTTCGGAGATGATTTACCGATTGCTGATGGTATCCCAGACGAGGATCCTTTTGCCATTCCTATTCCAGTTCACGATTATCTTATCATCGGTCACCCGATGGTGAGCATGTCATGGCACCGATCCTCGCTCCCGTTCCTCTCATGGTCATTCCTCCTAAGGATTGGCCCTTTGACGATCTTTTTGATGATGATGTTGACCTGTTTGTCGATGGTCCTCCCGATGACGCTCATGGTGATGGAGAGCTTGATGAGGACGTTGTTGGTATTCCACTTCTGGGGATTCCTGTTATTGAGATTTCTTCTGATTCTAGCTTACATACTGTCCCCGATTCCTTTGAGTCTGTTTCATCATCCGTCTTGCATGCAGTTGGACTGCGACGTTACGCCACAGATTCTGACGATGATACAGCTATGTCAGCTGCACCGATTCCTCCACATGACATTGAGCCTGGACTTGAGCCTGATTTTGTTCCTGATGATCAGCCTGTTGATGCACCTGCTGGTCCCAAGCCGATACCTGCTCCTGAGCCTTTACCTGATCTTGATCCTATTCCATTTGGCACACCTGACATTGCACCACTTATACCAATTCCAGTTCCTGCACCCGCTGACCCTCCTGTTATTGAGCCAGTCACTCCCCCATTTGCACCTGCACCTGTTGATGATACTCCTTTTCACCCTGTTGAGTCCGATGTTCACCGCACAGACCTACCTATGACTTTCTTGCAGGACATCCCTCCACCCCATCCAGGGGAAGGCCCTTCTAGCCAGCAGCCTAGCCATGACCCCCATGTATCAGCAGCTTTTCCTCACATGCCTCTGTATACACCTACTGCTCATTTTACTTCTTCACCACTAGATGAGCCACTGAGATGGTTCCCACCCTATGCCATGCCGATTTCTGATCCCTACCATCCCTCACACTTTACTGGTTATACACGGGATGAGTTACTTCTATTATTACAGCTCCAGTATGAGATCATGAGTCGCAGGATTCTAGAGCTTGAGATGACACCGCGGCCTTTGCCATGTCCGTGCCAGCCATCTTTTGTTCCCCCACGTTCATCACCGTCCCCGTTTTCACATCCTCCTGCACCGCTTACTCCGTTTCCCGAGTTTGACACTCGCTTTCTTACTGTTGAGCAGCAGATCAGCTATCTGTTGTGTCACGTTTATGATCTTGAGGAGGAGCTTGCGCATGTGCGCAACTTGCTTTTTGTTCCTCCACCTCCTCCTCCACCACCATCAGCATAGACGGTTTTTGGTTTTATGTAGGTAGCTTGCTTTTGATGAGAGCACCGCTATTGAGCTGAGCTAGTGAGACTTTTAGAGACCACCTTTTGACTGTATGACTTATGATAGATTGGTAGACATTTTGGACAAGGGTAGTGTGACCCAATGTTATCTTAGAGTCACATTGAACCTGAGCAGAAAGCTTGGTTCCGTTGATTCTTTCAACCTAGACTTGAATGAAGCAGCCTGGCTGAAAGTCGTATTTGCTTTTGCTTTTCTTCTCTTGTTCTCTTTTCTTCTTCAATCATCGTTCATCGAGCGCTTTCTCTCATCTGCCATGTAACTGTATTTGTGGTCGATGATTAATGAAAGCTCAATCGTAATGTTCTCATTAAATACATGGTTGAAATTACTTGTTATGCTATGATTGCATGCTTACTTGTTATGACAAACGCTATTATATACGTACTACTTATTATATACGTAAGACCTGACCTATACAATCTTCTTTTAGAAGACGCCTCCTCGAAGGAACAATCAATTGCCCATAACAGAGGATGAACTGCAAGAACGGATTTCACAAGCAATCGCACAACATGAGGCCTTGTGCTCTGAACACAGCGGAGGTACCTCAGGAAATAACCTACCTCACGGTAATGTTTAAGTCACGTAAGACACATTACGATACGTTTGGACATTCCATGTGCGTTGCTAATGCTTTCTGTGAATGATGTTGCTTGTACAGGCTGTACTTACAAGCAGTTTCTTGACTGCAAGCCTCTGAATTTTGACGGCACTGGAGGTGCTGTAGCTTTCGTTAGATGGGCTGAGAAAACCGATTCAGTGCTGCGGATGAGCAAGTGCGCGCCAGAGCACCAGGTCACTTACATTTCTGGACTTTTCCTAGACGGAGCTCTATCATGGTGGAAGCTTCAGGTTCAGACTCTGGGAGAAGAAGCTGCGTATGCTATGACTTGGGATGAGATGAAAGAACTGATGCGCAAGAAGTACTGCTCGAGAGCTGAGATTCAGAAGCTGGAAACCGAGTTCTGGAATCTAAAGATGGATGGCCCGAAGATTGCTGAGTATGTGCAGGATTCCATGACCTGTCTCGCGTTGTCCCCTACATGGTAGAACCAGAGTTCAAGTGAATTGAACGTTTCATTTGGGGATTGGCACCCCAAATTATGAGCATGGTGACTACTTCGAAGCCTCCAACGATCACTGAGGCCATTGATTTGAGCGTGGCATTGACTGAAGAAGCGATTAGGCTGAACAAGTTTTCGATCTCTGATGGAAAGAAGGAGACTCATGTCGAGTGATCAGGAGAGAACAAGAGAAAGTTCTCGAATTTCAAGAAGGGTACCCAAGGAAACAACAACGGTAGTAACAAGAAAAGAGATGCGAACCCACCAGCTGAAGTCAAGACCGATACTGCAAGTTCGGAGAACAAAGGGAAATGTTACATGGGCACTTTGCCTAAGTGTGATGTGTGTAAGTTCCATCATGCTGGCCAGTGTAGGTTTAGGAAGTGTGAAAACTGTGGAAAGAATGGTCATTCGAAGGAGACATGCTGGGCTGGTACTGGTCATGGAAACGGTGGTCAGAGAGGTAGTGGTAATGGAAATAGCAGTGGCAACAGTAACCGTGGTGGAAACAGAAATGGGAATCAGACTGGGAATCGTAACCAGGGAGGTTATGAAAATCGTGGTGGTTCTGGAAACCAAACTGGTAATGGAAACCGCAACCAAAACAACAACCAGGGTGGTACTGGAAACAAGCAAGGATGCTTTAGTTGCGGAGATGTTGGGCATTTCAAAAGAGATTGCCCAAAGAACAACCAAGCTCAGGGGAGAGTCTTTAACATTGGAGCTAGGGAAGCTCGCCAGGATCCGAACGTAGTTACGGGTAAGTTCCCTATCAACCAACACTTTGCATTTGTACTGTTTGATACTGGTGCCGATTATAGCTTTGTATCCCTAGAATTTAAGAATATAGTCTCAAAAGGAGGATGTCAAGATCAACTTTAGACGTATGGAATCAATGGATACTGTTGAGGGTGTGGATGTTGTGATTCCAGTTTCTTCCGTTAAACAGGTGCATGATAGATTTGAGAATACTCTATATGGTTATTTCTTAGGGAAGCGGCTAGCATATCCGGTGGTAGATTATTTTGTTAAGAACAATTGGACAAAATATGGTTTAGCAAGGATGAAGATGAATGCCAAGGGTTTTTTTCTTTTTTAAGTTCAAATCGAAGAAGGGAATGGAACAACTAATGGAGGATGGTCCATGGACGATTCGGAATGTAAAAGAATGGTCTCCGTCAGCCACGTTAAATAAAAGAGGAAGTCACGGTGGTTCCAGTGTGGGTTAAAATGCATGATGCGCCTCTTCCGGCATTTATAGAGGATGGGTTGAGTTTGTTAGCATCAAAGATAGGGATGCCAAAAATGGTTGAATCGTTTACGGCTTCGATGTGTTCAGAATCTTGGGGTAGGAGTAGTTTTGCAAGAGCACTTATTGAAGTTCATGCTGGAATGGAGTTAAAGCGTAGTGTCATGGTTGCTGTTCTGTTTATGGAAGGTAATGGTTATATTAAAGCTGAGGTTAAAATTGAATATGATTTGGGAACCTTTAAGATGTCCAACGTGTTGTGTATTTGGCCATGATAATTCTTCTTGTCCAAAGAAAAAATGTGACACCTGTGTCACTTCAACCATCATACAAATACCAAACCAATGAAATATTGTGTTTCATACTTGGGATTTGTATAAATATGTGTATCGTTTGCACATATCAATTCTTGTTCGATTTCGAGCCTTAAATCGCTTTCTGGAAGGTTATACGCGATCTAATGCGTAAATATAACCAGTTTAACGTAACAAACACTCCATAATAGTGAAATAGGCTTAACGTTAAATAACCTTTACATAACTTAGAAATAAGTTTTGGAAGGTTTGGTGTGTTGAAATCAAGTTTATTCGCTCACAGGGACTATTTGTGTCAACTTGCAAAAGTCTGTCGATTTGTAAGGCAACGTACAGTCCGGAACTTGGTCATAAGCTAAACATACCATAAATAACCTAAACATAGCTTAGAAATAAGCTTTGATAGGTTCGGTATGTGAAAACATGCTTATGTGATCTTACAGGGACTAAAAGTGTCAAAAACGACGTAAGTTTGCATTTTCGCGCATATCTTACGTTCTGACCACACCTGGACATCCAAAATTTTTGTACACACTAAAATATTTTTATTTTAGTGATTGGCATGCAAAAATACCCTTCGTCGCTTAATTTGGATCGTTTTCGCGTCCGTTTGAGTTTCGTCGTAATTTAACGAACAACGCGACCGTACGACCAAACGAGCCGACATCCAAGAGTTTTCCGAGCACATTTTGAGTCCTCTAAACTTTATTGACCTTGTAGAGTCTTGAAAATGGCTTAACGGGGGTCAAAAGGGGCTGAAATGAGTTTAAAACAAGTTCAGGGACCAATTATGCATTTCTGCCAAACTTGGCCACACCGGCCGCGTAAGCTCAGCTTACAGCCTACGCGGGCCGCGTGATATGCCCAGCGACAGAAACATGTTTCCAGCAATCTGTTGCTAATTCAGGGACTTTCCTTGCAATTTCCTTGTGTGGAGGCCAAGTTTAAGTGTTCTCCAAGGTCCCTAATCAGTTCTTAACAAGTGTAGGGCCATGATTCCTTGCTTGGGGGCTACACAAACACATGGATTGATCTTGTTCTTCATGCTCTACTATAAATAGCAAGGGCCATTCACTTGAATCCTTGCTCATTTCCTTCTCTTCTCTTCTCTAATCTGAATTGGGAGCTCTCTCAACTGATTGGAACTTTATTCTTTGTAGAAAAGATAGCTAGGACCTATTGTAAGTCTTCTTTCATGCTTATTCTTTATGTTTAAGCAGAAAGTCAAACAGTTTGACTTTCGGTTTTGACCATCAATTAGTCAAGTCAAAGTTCAATTGAACTTTGTAACGTGGTTGTAATCACAATGGTTATAATCCTTAGTGATTATGTCTACTGATTACCACGTTAACTAGGCGTAGTGACGAGTCAAAGTTTCGGTCAAGATGCGTTTTAGCACGCATTTTGCAACGGAACAATTTTCGGATATCAAAGCCCATTGTTTCGATACCAAATCAGTTTTCTAAGTAGGTTAAACATGTTTTGACATGTTTAACTCGTCACTATTAGTTTAGTGCTTGTTTAGGGTCGCGAGTTAAGCGGTCTAGACAACCGCTTAGACTTTCGAACCCGACCCGTTGGGTCGATCATTAGGATCCGACCAAGCTTGCTTAGTGATCATAGTTGCATAGGGAATAACCCCTGAGGTTATACCTTATGATCACATAGGATTGGTTAGCTATTCGTCAATTGGTTTACATGCCCATAGGAAATGACCAAAATGCCCTTTTGAAGCATAAATTCATAATGTGCATGTGTGAACATATTTTTGACATCTAATCTGATTTAGTAACATATTAGGGTATAATTGGGCATGTAAGACTTGACATAGCACATAGTTAACCATCCGAACATAGTTTCGCGCAAACGACGTGTTATAGTGGTTTAAACTACCATAACGGGTCGAGACGGGTCAAAAGCACTTAGGTAGACTTTCAAATCAGAATGTAAGGTCTATTAAATCATACCATATGAGTTCAAAAACTCATTTGATTTATAGAACCTCATTCTATCCTATCTCCATGTTTAGGAGCCGTTTAATAACATAGTTACCTATATTAGGTGCCGTTTGATTCCGTACTCCCTCTAGCTTTGCTTGGTTGTTGTTCAAGACTTCTAAGCACTCTCAAGTGAGTACATAGTCCCCTCTTTTACTGTTTTCAATGTTTTGAGGTGAAGCATGTGTACCTATTTGTTATGTTCACAATTTCAAAGTATAAGTGATTATACATATTAACATTTATCTTTTGACAAACCGACCGATTAATTATGGTTTAAACACCGATTTTTCTATGATTATAAAATAAATTGTTGAATTGTACTTATTTATTGTTCACCAGACCGATTGGTAGTATGATATAGCGCTATAGGATTTGACACCCCATTCCTGTTGTCATGGAATGTCTGAAACCAATTTGTTTCTCCATCCAAATAGGGATTGCCTTTGTGGTATCCCTATAGTCTCAAAGGTGTATTTTGATGCACTAGGTCTGAATGAATTCTTAAATCACATTATTTTTGTATATTAAGTTATACTCCCAAAAGTATAGTTTGATATGCTCTCATGTGTGATATTGTACAAAACAACATATATTTTATTAACTACCAAAACATATTTTAAATATGTTATTTACTCAACCAAAACATAGTTTAATATGTTATTTATAAATCCAAAGTATACTTTTATAAACAAGTGATAAGAAAACATAGGTAACTATCATAGTTTAATATGTTATTTACTACCAAAACGATTACTTTGACAACCAAAGTATATTTAATATACTATCTGTTTAACAATTTTGGAACCGAAATATATTTTGATATATTACCTAATCGACTTTCTTAAAACCAAAGTATATTTTTATATATACTACAAACATTTTATTCAAAACAGTATTTTACAAACTCATTTTACTTATTTATTTATACATCTCCCTTTTATATCATATGTTTTCTTATCACTTGTTTATAAAAGAAAACATTTTTAAGGATTCATGATTATTTTTTATTAAACATTTTTCTCCAAAGTCACAAGTCATGAATCCTATTTTCAGCAAAACCTATGTATCTCACAGGCATTTTAATGCTGACGTACCTATTTTTACACATGTTTCAGGTACTGCTTTGTGATGATTGTTGATACATGCTATACATAGGATGGACTCATGCCTTAGCGACTTTAAAACTTGAAAGATAAATAATTGTATTTATTTGATTTGTTATAAACAATGAGTTCAATAATTCAATAAAACGAAACTATTTAATCCATGGTTGTGAAACAATGATTCTGTTACAACACTCCCCGACGTTTCCGCCAAGTCTTGTTGTTTTACGTGGTCGGGGTGTGACAGAAAAGTTGGTATCAGAGCCCATGGTTATAGGGAATTAGGTTATTAGTAATGCTTTGACCTAGACTATAACCTTCCTAGGACCCTAACGCGAGTTTACTTGCGTTTAGTCATAAAACAATACCGTCACTTATCCTTAGGTGACAACCACAATAAGAATACAAAATCCGAATCCGCTTTGAAAACCAATCATCTGTTCTAGGATGATTTATTGTAAGGTTTTGAACCTTCAAAGTTTTCAAAATCTCGTCAAAGTTTGGGTCTAAAATAATGTGAACACATGCAAACTGGAAGGGTGAATGCCTGTACCCTGAGTTTTCTGTCTAAGGCTAGATGAAGTAGAGGTTGAATCCGAAACGGATGAATCGGCACGAGACATCGCTCATGGGGTTTAGCTGGGAACTCTTGGGGTGAGTGTTCACTTATAGGCGAGCATGTCTTCGGTGATACATTATAATGATCCATTTACTTTGATTAGTCACTGCGTGTCGTTTGTTTGTTCGAGGTAACGAACAAATGATCGTCTTCCTTATGTTTTGTCGATGTTTTCAATACCTCTTTTGTTTTTCCAATAATCGACCTCACTCGTTTCTCATGTTCCCTTAGACAATGCCTCCTCGATGTGATGCTCAAACTTTTACAGCTGAGTAAGTCGCAGCCCTTGTTGCTCAACAAATGGCTACAGTGCTTCCAGGTGTAGTAACTCAGATCCATGAGTTATATAATAACAATAACAACAACACCCGGTGTAATTTCAAGACCTTCAACTCTGCCAAACCTTCGAAGTTTTCTGGATCCCAAGGAGCAACCGCGCTCCTGCAATGGTTCGAAAGTTTGGAGAGCACATTCAGGCACGTGCAATGCCCGAATGAGCGTAAGGTTGAGTTTGCATCCAGTGCGTTCGAGAAGCGTGCTCTTACATGGTGGAACGGTGTAATGCGTGATAGAGGTGCCGATGTGGCAATGGCACAAACCTGGGAAGAGCTTCGGGCTCTAATGATGAAGGAATTCTGTCCTCGTCATGAGCTCAGGGCTTTGGAACGGGAATTTGACGATCTTAAACAAGACAGCGGTGAACATCGAGCCTATACTGACCGTTATGAGGAATTGAGCCTGTTATGTCCTGCCATGGTCACGCCTGTGGAAAAGGCGATTGAGAAGTACATTGATGGTCTTCCTGATTTAGTTCAGGATATCGTTACTGGCAGCAACCCTACTACTGTCAGACAGGCCATTGAATTGTCTGCCACCCTGACTGAATCCCATATCAGGAAGGGTAAGCTTTTTCGAAAAGGCGACCCAAGACCATCTGACAAGACTGCTCAAATTGAACCAAAGGAAAAACAGGCCGAGGAATCCAAGAAAAAGAAGCGTAAGGCTTCTCAAAACTGCGCCATAACTGCTCAGAATGATCAGGTTGCACCAAACCAACCAGCACAACCTCGTAAGAGGAAAAATTATGTTGGTACCGCACCTTTATGCAACAAATGCAACCGTCATCATCTGGAACAAGAGCAGTGTCACAAATGTACCCACTGTGGAAGATTGGGACATTTGGTCAATGTTTGCCGTTATGCAAATCAAGCTGTTGTAAACCCTGCTGCTATTTAAGCACGGTTCCCACTGGGGTCATGTTATAATTGTGGTGACCTTACTCACTACAGAAACAATTGCCCAAGCCTTGTTAACATACCTCCAGCACATGGACGAGTGTTTAACATCAATGAGGAAAACGTGAACAACGATGCAGCAGTGAACAATTAGTCTTTTGTATTTCTTTGTTTGTTATCTTCTGACGTTGGGAACAATTCAATTGTTATATAAATAAAATTTGATGTTTCAATTTTATTTTACAAAACTGATACGATTGTGTGAATATTTGATCCAACCTTTCGATGCCGACACTAAGACAAACTACTCGTGTGGTTCTGTCATTTTATGATCACTTGTGATCTCCCCGAAAATCTTAAGTACTCATTTCTTTTTAAGGAACAAAGACGAATTCCTATTAAGATCTTCCTATCTTCATAGTTAGATTCTTGAAAATATTTAAAGTGCCAAACGGAATTCATGGATTGGATTCCTAGTGTGCTTTGAACACTCGTGTGCTCAATTAACAAGAAAATTAACAAGATGAAGATCAAGATAAACAATTATGTGATTATGTGCTTATGTGTTCTCTTATATGCTTCATATTTTTATGTGATTTATCCAAATCCTCGTAGAATCTTTCATATCCCTGTATGAGAGATTCATAGTAGGATAACCAAAGGTACTATCTTAAATCCTTAATGGACTTCTACGTTGTGGTTAAGTCCCTTGGATTATAAAGTACTATTCTATAATTGGACCCCTTGAGTGGTCTGGTCAAACAGATTGATTAAAAAATCTGGTTAGAAATATCATGTGATGATATAGTTGAAAAGATCCCTTAAGTGATCAATTTAAAGAGATCGTACGATGGTCTAGTTAAGAAGATCATGTGTTGATCTGGTTAAGAAGATCGTTCGTTGATCTACTTAAAAAGATCCTTTGGTGGTCTAGTCAAGCCGCTTCATGTTTATTCGATTGATTTTTTCCCTACACATTATGAAATGAACTGTGCGGACTGTGCAAGGAATTACATAATTATGGAGGCATACATAATTATGGAATTTAGTGCACAGAAACCACAGCAAATTTTGTCATGTGTTAAGACCTCTAGTGATGAGAATAACGAAACGGGAACAATGTAGAAAGGAGCATGGTGGATACGCCGCTGGTACTTCCTATATATAAGTGTTCCTTATTACATTACGAACGTAGCGTTATTTAAGTTACTAGAAGTCCTGGACCTTGACCAATGTTGTGTTATCTTACACTCTCCGACACTGATTTCAAGCACACACAAGTTTCCTATGATAGTCTTCATAAGAAACGTTCTTCTGTCCGTAGTTCGAAACTCTATGTTTTGTTACTACAAGGACTTCACTTTGAGAGTTGACAATTTTGCTAAGAATCCTAACAAGGCCCAGAGTTTTACTTAGGGTTCGAGGGATTCGTTCGAAAGCGAAACGACCACAGTTGTCTTCACAAGTTTCCTCTAAAATTAAATTTCGGGACGAAATTTCCTAAAGTAGGGGAGACTGTGACACCTGTGTCACTTCAACCATCATACAAATACCAAACCAATGAAATATTGTGTTTCATACTTGGGATTTGTATAAATATGTGTATCGTTTGCACATATCAATTCTTGTTCGATTTCGAGCCTTAAATCGCTTTCTGGAAGGTTATACGCGATCTAATGCGTAAATATAACCAGTTTAACGTAACAAACACTCCAGAATAGTGAAATAGGCTTAACGTTAAATAACCTTTACATAACTTAGAAATAAGTTTTGGAAGGTTTGGTGTGTTGAAATCAAGTTTATTCGCTCACAGGGACTATTTGTGTCAACTTGCAAAAGTCTGCCGATTCGTAAGGCAACGTACACTCCGGAACTTGGTCATAAGCTAAACATACCATAAATAACCTAAACATAGCTTAGAAATAAGGTTTGATAGATTCGGTATGCGAAAACATGCTTATGTGATCTTACAGGGATTAAAAGTGTCAAAAACGACATAAGTTTGCATTTTCGCGCATATCTTACGTTCTGACCACACCTGGACATCAAAATTTTTTGTATACACTAAAATATTTTTATTTTAGTGATTGGCATGCAAAAATACCCTTCGTCGCTTAATTTGGATCGTTTTCGCGTCCGTTTGAGTTTCGTCGTAATTTAACGAACAACGCGACCGTACGACCAAACGAGCCGACATCCGAGAGTTTTCCGAGCACATTTTGAGTCCTCTAAACTTTATTGACCTTGTAGAGTCTTGAAAATGGCTTAACAGGGCTCAAAAGGGGCTGAAATGAGTTTAAAACAAGTTCAGGGACCAATTATGCATTTCTGCCAAACTTGGCCACACGGGCCGCGTAAGCTCAGCTTACAGCCTACGTGGGCCGCGTGATATGCCCAGCGACAGAAACATGTTTCCAGCAATCTGTTGCTAATTCAGGGACTTTCCTTGCAATTTCCTTGTGTGGAGGCCAAGTTTAAGTGTTCTCCAAGGTCCCTAATCAGTTCTTAACAAGTGTAGGGCCATGATTCTTTGCTTGGGGGCTACACAAACACATGGATTGATCTTGTTCTTCATGCTCTACTATAAATAGCAAGGGCCATTCACTTGAATCCTTGCTCATTTCCTTCTCTTCTCTAATCTGAATTGGGAGCTCTCTCAACTGATTGGAACTTTATTCTTTGTAGAAAAGATAGCTAGGACCTATTGTAAATCTTCTTTCATGCTTATTCTTTATGTTTAAGCAGAAAGTCAAACAGTTTGGCCAAAAGTTTAACTTTCGGTTTTGACCATCAATTAGTCAAGTCAAAGTTCAATTGAACTTTGTAACGTGATTGTAATCACAATGGTTATAATCCTTAGTGATTATGTCTACTGATTACCACATTAACTAGGCGTAGTGACGAGTCAAAGTTTTGGTCAAAATGCGTTTTAGCACGCATTTTGCAACGGAACAATTTTCGGGTATCAAAACCCATTGTTTTGATACCAAATCAGTTTTCTAAGTAGGTTAAATATGTTTTGACATGTTTAACTCGTCATTATTAGTTTAGTGCTTGTTTAGGGTCGCGAGTTAAGCGGTCTAGACAACTGCTTAGACTTTCGAACCCGACCCGTTGGGTCGATCAGTAGGATCCGACCAAGCTTGCTTAGTGATCATAGTTGCATAGGGAATAACCCCTGAGGTTATACCTTATGATCACATAGGATTGGTTAGCTATTCGTTAATTGGTTTACATGCCCATAGGAAATGACCAAAATGCCCTTTTGAAGCATAAATTCATAATGTGCATATGTGAACATATTTTTGACATCTAATCTGATTTAGTAACATATTAGGGTATAATTGGGCATGTAAGACTTGACATAGCACATAGTTAACCATCCGAACATAGTTTCGCACAAACGACGTGTTATAGTGGTTTAAACTACCATAACGGGTCGAGACGGGTCAAAAGCACTTAGGTAGACTTTCAAATCAGAATGTAAGGTCTATTAAATCATACCATATGAGTTCAAATACTCATTTGATTTATAGAACCTCATTCTATCCTATCTCCCGGTTTAGGAGCCGTTTAATAACATAGTTACCTATATTAGGTGCCGTTTGATTCCGTACTCCCTCTAGCTTCGCTTGGTTGTTGTTCAAGACTTCTAAGCACTCTCAAGTGTGTACATAGTCCCCTCTTTTACTGTTTCCAATGTTTTGGGGTGAAGCATGTGTACCTATTTGTTATGTTCACAATTTCAAAGTATAAGTGATTATACATATTAACATTTATCTTTTGACAAACCGACCGATTAATTATGGTTTAAACACCGATTTTTCTATAATTATAAAATAAATTGTTGAATTGTACTTATTTATTGTTCACCAGACCGATTGGTAGTATGATATAGCGCTATAGGATTTGACACCCCATTCCTGTTGTCATGGAATGTCTGAAACCAATTTGTTTCTCCATCCAAATAGGGATTGCCTTTGTGGTATCCCTATAGTCTCAAAGGTGTATTTTGATGCACTAGGTCTGAATGAATTCTTAAATCACATTATTTTTGTATATTAAGTTATACTCCCAAAAGTATAGTTTGATATGCTCTCATGTGTGATATTGTACAAAACAACATATATTTTATTAACTACCAAAACATATTTTAAATATGTTATTTACTCAACCAAAACATAGTTTAATATGTTATTTATAAATCCAAAGTATACTTTTGATATACTACCAAAACGATTACTTTGACAACCAAAGTATATTTAATATACTATCTGTTTAACAATTTTGGAACCGAAATATATTTTGTTATATTACCTAATCGACTTTCTTAAAACCAAAGTATATTTTTATATATACTACAAACATTTTATTCAAAACATTATTTTTCAAACGCATTTTACTTATTTATTTATACATCTCCCTTTTATATCATATGTTTTCTTATCACTTGTTTATAAAAGAAAACATTTTTAAGGATTCATGATTATTTTTTATAAAACATTTTTCTCCAAAGTTACAAGTCATGAATCCTATTTTCAGCAAAACCTATGTATCTCACAGGCATTTTTATGCTGACGTACCTATTTTTACACATGTTTCAGGTACTGCTTTGTGATGATTGTTGATACATGCTATACATAGGATGGACTCGTGCCTTAGCGACTTTAAAACTTGAAAGATAAATAATTGTATTTATTTGATTTGTTATAAACAATGAGTTCAATAATTCAATAAAACGAAACTATTTAATCCATGGTTGTGAAACAATGATTCTGTTACAACACTCCCCGACGTTTCCGCCACGTCTTGTTGTTTTACGTGGTCGGGGTGTGACAGAAAAGTTGGTATCAGAGCCCATGGTTATAGGGAATTAGGTTATTAGTAATGCTTTGACCTAGACTATAACCTTCCTAGGACCCTAACGCGAGTTTACTTGCGTTTAGTCATAAAACAATACCGTCACTTATCCTTTGGTGACAACCACAATAAGAATACAAAATCCGAATCCGCTTTGAAAATCAATCATCTGTTCTAGGATGATTTATTGTAAGGTTTTGAACCTTCAAAGTTTTCAAAATCTCGTCAAAGTTTGGGTCTAAAATAATGTGAACACATGCAAACTGGAAGGGTGAATGCCTGTACCCTGAGTTTTCTGTCTAAGGCTAGAGTGTTCGTACAAATCCGCAGTAACGGACCAGTCACTCTTACCTGGGAACTCTTGGGGTGAGTGTTCACTTATAGGCGAGCATGTCTTCGGTGATACATTATAATGATCCATTTACTTTGATTAGTCACTGCATGTCGTTTGTTTGTTCGAGGTAACGAACAAATGATCGTCTTCCTTATGTTTTGTCGATGTTTTCAATACCTCTTTTGTTTTTCCAATCATCGACCTCACTCGTTTCTCATGTTCCCTTAGACAATGCCTCCTCGACGTGATGCTCAAACTTTTACAGCTGAGGAAGTCGCAGCCCTTGTTGCTCAACAAATGGCAGCAGTGCTTCCAGGTGTAGTAACTCAGATCCATGAGTTATATAATAACAATAACAACAACAACACCCAGTGTAATTTCAAGACCTTCAACTCTGCCAAACCTTCGAAGTTTTCTGGATCTCAAGGAGCAACCGCGCTCCTGCAATGGTTCGAAAGTTTGGAGAGCACATTCAGGCACGTGCAATGCCCAAATGAGCGTAAGGTTGAGTTTGCATCCAGTGCGTTCGAGAAGCGTGCTCTTACATGGTGGAACGGTGTAATGCGTGATAGAGGTGTTGATGTGGCAATGGCACAAACCTGGGAAGAGCTTCGGGCTCTAATGATGAAGGAATTCTGTCCTCGTCATGAGCTCAGGGCTTTGGAGCAGGAATTTGACGATCTTTTTTTGGGTAAAGGGTTACCCCAGGTGAATTTTATAAATAACCAAATAAGAACAAAGGCATGCCTGAACGGACATACCAACTAGACTTGACAACCCAAGCCTAGGAAATCCAAAAATAAACAACCAAAACAAGCCAACACAAACAACCAGCTAAAAAGCACAACCCTATCCCAACAAAACTAACACCAAGAGACTATATCTAGCCTGGGTCGATAACTTCAGCATTAGGAAGGATCTTCCACTTCTTCAACAGCCTCTGGTTACTGGCTTCACCTCTGATCTTGAAACCCATCAATCGTAATCTTACTGCCTTCAAAATCCTCTCAGTAACCGACTCCACACTTGGATTCATACACGAAAACAAGCAGTTGTTTCGCTCTTGCCAAACAAAATACGTGGCGGCCGCAATGACCAGCTTGCTAACAATATCATCCGTCTTCTTCGATCTCGCATTACGATCAAACCATCCCATAATCGATTGCCACGAATCATCAACACTCCCCATGTTCACCATTGCTTTAACCTTACGCCATACTTGAGCCGCAACCGAACACTGAAAAAACAAATGGTCTCGCGAATCACGATCATTCCTACATAACGGACAACACATAAGTCTTAAATTAGTTTCACTACCCGCCTCCCACACAGCTAACCGATCTTGTGTCTTGAGCTTATTCTTGATTACCAGCCATAGGTGAAAAGAGTGTCTAGGGATACATTGACTAAACCAAACCCCATTAACCCATGAAACCAGTTGTTCACGATGGCGGGTATTTTGCCAAACTTCCATAGATCCGAACGGCCTTATGTTACCATCTAAATCTTTCCAGCTTGTACTATCCTCCATATTCTGTATCAACTGAGGAACACTTAATCCAATTAAACCGGATATAGATCGTACCATGCACGGGGCCACTTCCACTGGCCGTTATCATCAACGAGCTCCGCCAGAGACGAGTTAAGATTAAAACCCGCATTAGCAATTCTTCTAGGAGTAATGAAAGAGTTAAGGGGGCTAAGCTGGCACCAGTTATCACTCCATACATAAGTTTGATTACCACTTCGAACCGCTTTCCATACAAATGGACGAATAGCACTTCGAATGGCCAAAATTTTTCTCCAACCCCAACTGATACTACCTCGAGGTTGAATATCCCACAAGCTTCTCCCATTTAACTTATGCGAATAGATCCACTGAACCCAAAGCGACTTCCGTTTAGTGAGAATACTCCAAATATGGTTAGTCATTAGAGCTTTATTCACATCCGATATGCTCCTAATGCCTAACCCACCTTCCTCCTTAGGCAAACAAACCTCAGCCCAAGACACCTTCGCTTTTACCCTACCCTGATTATTAGCATTCCACAAGAACCGACGCATGAGTTTCTCTAGGTCATAAGTGACTCGAACAGGAATGATAAAAACTAAAGCCCAATAAATGTGCATAGAAGACAGAACCGAGTTGATAAGCTGCAACCTACCAGCAAACGATAGCGATCTATTCAACCAACTATCTATTCTCTTCTCCATTCGATCAATCAAAGGCTTACAATCTTTAAACATGAGCTTTGTCGATATCAACGGCACCCCCAAATATTTAACAGGCAACATACCTTGATTAAACGGCATGAGTTGAAGAATTTCCTGCTTGACATGATTCGGCACATTACAGAAATACACTGTGCTCTTGGCCGGGCTAGGCTTTAGGCCAGAAGCAGTGGTGAACCTCTCAAGAGCATCCCTAACTTTCTTAACCGAAATGATATCCCCATGCACAAAGATGAAGAGATCATCTGCAAACGACACATTAATAATCCTCTGTTTAGTACAGTGAGCATGGAACTTGAAACCCGTAGCTGGACTAGCACCCCGTTGCAGTAGTAACGAAAGAACTTCCATAATCAACGTGAACAAGTATGGCGACATAGGATCACCCTGTCGTAGCCCCCTTCTACCTTGGAAATACCCATGCAAATTACCATTAAGGCTTATAGAGTAAGTGACCGAAGTAACACACGCCATTATCCATGTAACCATCTTTGTATGTAATCCGAAACCATATAAAACACTCTCCAAGAAAGCCCAACTGACCGTATCATAAGCTTTTTGAATATCTATCTTGAAAGCACATCTAGCGGGGCCACGATCCAAATGATAATTATGCATTAATTCCTGCGTCAGGAGAATGTTATCCGAAATTTTCCTACCCGGAACAAAAGCCGATTGATTAATGTTAACCAAAGCACCCAAGCTACCTTTCAATCTATCCGTAATGATCTTGCTAATACATTTATACAAGATATTACAACACGAGATAGGTCGATAATCAAGGACCGAGTCAGGCGTTTCCACTTTAGGAACAAGAGCCAAAATCGTGTGATTAAGCTGCTTCAGAAGTTTACCATTATCAAAAAAATCTAAGACAGCATTAGAAACATCATTACCCACAATATCCCACGCATTCTTGAAAAAAGCCGATGTGTAACCATCAGGACCCGGGGCTTTATTTTCAGCAATACCAAACATGGCATTCTTCACTTCCTGACGGGTAACCTGACGAACCATGATACTGGCATCACTAGAACTCAACACATTTATATCCAGCTCCTCCATATTAATGGCCGAAACTTGATCCAAATGACCCAGGAAATTTTCGTAATGATGAACAAGAGCACCAGGCACATTATCACCTTCAAAACGATTTCCGGCTATATCCTGAATCGACTGGATTTTACCTCTAGCATTCCTGCATTTAAGCGTGTTATGAAAAAAAGCCGTATTAGAATCACCAGCACACAACCACTCCACTTTAGACTTCTGCTTTAGGAAGCATTCTTCATCATAAGCCGCGGTTTTAAAAAGATTAAGACACTCAGATTCCTTTTCCCTCAAGCCGACATCAAGCGGATTATCATCCACTAGCGTCTGAATATCATCCAGCTGCTTCCTAAGATCCAACACTCTATCATGCAGATTACCTTGTTTAAACAAGAGTTTACGCATTAACGGTTTCAGGTTTCGAAGCTTTTTTGCAACCGAGAACATTGTAAATCCTGGAACGTTTTTCGACCACTCCTGCTCCACAAACACCCTGAATTCTGGCTTAGACATAATAAAATTTGCAAATTTAAATGGTTTCGGTTTCACCTTTGCCGATATCAGCCACTTGAGAATGCAAGGAGTATGATCCGAAATTCTAAAAGGATGATAACACACAAAAGCCTCAGGAAACATCTCTAAAAACTTCAAGTTCCCCATGACACGATCAATCTTTTTTAACAAACCGATACCCTGCTTCGGTTTCTGGTTCCACGTATAATGCAACCCGTGGCCCTTAATATCTACCAGCTCCGAATATTGAACACAATCATGAAACTTTCTCATGCCAATAGAACTCGTAGACGGACCATATAAAGAATCTTCCACATGAAGAGCCGAATTGAAATCCCCCATAACTAGCCAAGGCTTATCATGACAAAGGCTTTTATGAATACACAAATTCTCCCATAAGCGTCTTCTCTCCTGATACGAATTCTTAGCATAGACAAACGAACAGAAAACAGCTTTATTATCATGTTTAGGACGGATTTGTGTATGAATAACCTGGTCCTCCTGAGATAAAACCATGAGATCCACCACATCCGTATTCCATCCCAAAATGATTCTAGTACCTTGCTCACACAAATCACCATTCGACGTCCAAGCCCAATTACGAAAAACACACTTACACACCTTATCTAAATTTTTAACATCCACATGAGATTCTAGAATGGCACAAACAGTTAACCGATTTTCAGACACAAGCATACGAACCTCCTTTTGTTTCAGGGGTTGGTTCAAACCCCTTATATTCCACGAAGCTATACTATCCATTTAAACCAACCATACCGGGAGTGCTTGCCCCCTCAGAAGTTTGACGTTGTTCATGCCGCATAAAATCAGCCATTTCCGTAGGAACTGTTTCTACTACCTCTTCATCAGAACTCATAGATTTTCCACCATCCTTTTTCAAATTTGGCCGTGTCTCATTATTATTACATGCATTACCATCTGTGACTTGTATATCATCCATAGCTAGAGCCCCAAACGAGTTGCTGGTACTCACATTACCATCCACTTTGTTATCCGCTTGATCATTCTTAGTACCGGATGTACTCGGACCTTGTTTGTTTAATTTTGGCTTGTAGATAAACTTTGATTTTTGTTTCTTTTGCACAGCTCCTACCCTAGCCACCTTCCTCTTATCCGTTATAAACCCTTCCTCATCAACAACCACATGTTTCGGATTATTATTCATATTTTTAATACACGTATGATCATTATGGCCAAAAACACAACAAACCGAACACCTTTGTGGCTTCCATTCATATTCCACCTTAACTTTCTCAGTAATATATCCATCCTCATCCAACTTCGGGATAGCAACAATAATATGCTCCTTCAGGTCACTATCAGCATTAACTTCGATTAAAGCACGAGCAAAGCTGCTCCTTCCCCAATTATCCGAGCACATATCGGCTGTATAACCATCTAATCTTTTAGGAATCCCTATCTTGGACGCCAATAAACTTAGCCCATCATCAGTGTAGACCGAGATTGGAACATTATGTAACTTCACCCACACCGGAACCGATTTAATACCCTCTTTTTTAAGGCTCACAGACGGAGACCAAACATTCAAAAACAACGGCATTTTCCGGATCAACCAAGGCCCCCCCTCCAACACTTTAGCCATCCCCTCTTTAGTGTCAAACTTAAAAAAGAAAAATCCATCCGAATTCATCATAATTTTTGCAAAACCATACTTAGACCAGACATTCTTTGCATAATATTCAACAACCGGGTATGGCAAACGATTACCTAAAAATATCCATAAAGAACATTTTCAAACTTTTCCTGAACCTTTCGGATTACCTCACGAGGAATCACAACATCAGCATTCTGCAAAGTCTCATTCGAATCCATAAGTCTGAAGTTAACTTCACGTTTCACCGACTTAAAACTCTTAACCTTTTCCGCATACGAAGGCACTGAATTATTGTTTTCCCCATCCTCTTCGATTTTACGATCCCCAGGAACCAAAGTAACCGGCACACTCACCTTCTCCAGCTCATCTATAATGTTTATCATTCTCGGCTCATTTTGGACTACACCTCGTTTCGGCAACATCGGATTTCCATCGATTTTCAGTGATCTTGCATCAAGAGTATTCCCAAACTTGAAAAACATACCACGTATCTCTTGTGAAGCCGCCGGCTTAGTATTGTTCGAAGAAATAAAAATGTCCCCATGCAACCTTTCATTGAACGCCAGGAACCCTAGATCCTCCAAGCCTTGATCTCTATTTCTCTCCATGCAAACGAAACAACGATCTCGGACAGACGATTAAAACAAAAAACATGCAGCCACCAGAAAACCCTAAACCTTATAAACCCTAGTGATAATCTTTTTTTTGGGTAAGGGTTACCCCGGTGAATTTTATATATCAACAATAAAAACAGGGTGTGACAAAAAACTGACACACACTACTAGACTTGGCATACCAAGCCTAGGCAATCCAACACAAAAAGACAACCAAAAACAAAACAGCCCAGAACTACAAAAGAAGAAAAGTTAAAACACAGCCACATCTAAACTAGACACCCAAAACCAGAATAACAACTACTAGCCTGGGTCATTTACTTGATTCTCTGTAGAGATCTTCCATTTCTCTAATAATCTTCTGTTCACCGGATTGCTATCATCTTTAAATCCCATTACTTTTAGCCGAACCGTATGAATAATCACTTGAGCCACCTGTTCTGGATTTCGGTAACTTTGGGAGAATAACCGATTGTTTCTCTCTTGCCAAACAAAGTACGAGGACGCCGCAATAAGAAGGTTACAAATAACATGAACCAGCTTCTTTGAACTAGAAAATTGCTCCATCCATATTAGAATCGAACTCCAAGCATCATTAACACTATCCAGATCCGCCATTACCTTGACAATGTTCCAAATTTTAGACGCAAACGAACACTGAAAGAAAAGGTGATCGCGCGAGTCCCGATTGTACCTACAAAGAGGACAACACATTAACCTTAAATTAGTTTCGCTCCCTGCTTCCCAAACCGCCAATCTATCTTGAGTCTTCAGCTTATCTTTGAACACAAGCCACATGTGAAATGAATGCCTCGGAATACATTGAGCAAACCACACCATGTTCGCCCACAAAGCCATATTGTCTCGGTTACGAATAGTATCCCACACTACTCCGGATCCGAAAGTACATGTGTTACCTTCCAGGTCTTTCCAAATCAGCCTATCCTCCATATTATGGTCTAGAATCGGCACAGATAGGTTAATTAAAACCGGATATAAATCATTCCATGCTTGAGGCCATTTCCAATGAGAATGATCATCTATCAGATCCGAAACACAAGAATTGAGATTAAATCCCGCATTGGCAATATGTCTCGGAGTAATAAAAGATCTGAGCGGGCTCACGTCACACCATTTATCACTCCAGACGTTTGTTTGAGACCCACTCCGAATAGAGGACCAAATATGAGGACGCACCAGCTCACGAATCGAGAGAATTTTCCTCCATCCCCAGCTCATACTGCCACGACTTGGGATATCCCAAAAAGACTTTCCTTTCAGCTTATATGTGTCAATCCAATCAACCCATAACGATTTCCGTTTGGTAATAATACTCCATATATGGCTGGTGATCAGAGCTTTGTTAATGTCGGCAATGCTCCGAATACCTAACCCACCTTCATTTTTTAGTAAACAAACATCTTTCCAAGCCACTTTCGCTCGCACTCTACCTGCAGTTCCCGCATTCCAGAGGAATCTGTGGATTCTTTTCTCTAAATCGTTAATAATACGCGCTGGAATTATAAAAACAGACGCCCAATAAACGTGCATAGAGGAAAGAACCGAAGTTATAAGTTGAAGCCGACCCGCAAAAGACAAAGATTTATTTATCCAGCTTGCTATTTTATTCTCCATACGGTCAACAAGGATCTTACAATCCTTAAAATTCAGCTTTGTGGTAATAAGAGGAACCCCAAGATACCGAACAGGGAGAACTCCTTGTTGGAAGGGCATCACACTAAGAATCTCTTGACGAACCGATTGAGGAATGTTACAAAAGAAAACCGTGCTTTTCGCCGGGCTCGGAACCAAACCAGAAATACGCGTAAACACTTCGAGGGCATCCTTAACCTTCTTAACCGACCTGATGTCACCATTCACAAAAATAAATAAATCATCAGCGAATGAAACATTTATGATTTTCTGCTTAGCACAATGTGCATGATATTTGAAAGCCGTGTTGGCCGCCCATTGAAGCAGTAAAGAGAGAACCTCCATGATTAGCGTGAATAAGTAAGGCGACATAGGATCCCCTTGACGTAGGCCACGCTTTCCCCGAAAATATCCATGAATATCACCATTAATACTAACCGAATAAGAAGCAGTGGTTACACATGTCATGATCCACCTAACCATCTTACAATGAAAACCAAACCGATGAAGGATATTCTCCAAAAAACCCCAATTCACCGTATCATAGGCTTTCTGGATATCTATCTTAAAAGCACATCTCGGGGGACCTCTTAACCGATTAATCCAGAGTTTTCGATCTAGCTAAATTAATCTCAGTTAACCGCAATCAAAAAACAACTAGATTAATAAATCAGAGAATCAAACTAAACACTAAGGAGGCGATTGAACAGAAACAAGAAGAAAAACCCTAAATTCGAAATCGGTCACAATTGCTAACTAGTTCGTTATAGAGTTTTGAGTTTGACGAACTTAAACAAGACAGCGGTGAACATCGAGCCTATACTGACCGTTATGAGGAATTGAGCCTGTTATGTCCTGCCATGGTAACGCCTGTGGAAAAGGCGATTGAGAAGTACAATGATGGTCTTCCTGATTTAGTTCAGGATATCGTTACTGGCAGCAACCCTACTACTGTCAGACAGGCCATTGAATTGTCTGCCACCCTGACTGAATCCCATATCAGGAAGGGTAAGCTTTTTCGAAAAGGCGACCCAAGACCATCTGACAAGACTGCTCAAATTGAACCAAAGGAAAAACAGGCCGAGGAATCCAAGAAGAAGAAGCGTAAGGCTTCTCAAAACTACGCCATAACTGCTCAGAATGATCAGGTTGCACCAAACCAACCAGCACAACCTCGTAAGAGGAAAAATTATGTTGGTACCGCACCTTTGTGCAACAAATGCAACCGTCATCATCTGGAACAAGAGCAGTGTCACAAATTTACCCACTGTGGAAGATTGGGACATTTGGTCAATGTTTGCCGTTATGCAAATCAAGCTGCTGTAAACCCTGCTGCTATTTAAGCACGGTTCCCACCGGGGTCATGTTATAACTGTGGTGAGCTTACTCACTACAGAAACAATTGCCCAAGACTTGTTAACATACCTCCAGCGCATGGACGAGTGTTTAACATCAATGAGGCAAACGTGAACAACGATGCAGCAGTGAACAATTAGTCTTTTGTATTTCTTTATTTGTTATCTTCTGACGTTGGGAACGATTCAGTTGTTATATAAATAAAATTTGATGTTTCAATTTTATTTTACAAAACTGATACGATTGTGTGAATATTTGATCCAACCTTTCGATGCCGACACTAAGACAAACTACTCGTGTGGTTCTGTCATTTTATGATCACTTGTGATCTCCCTGAAAATCTTAAGTACTCGTTTCTTTTTAAGGAACAAAGACGAATTCCTATTAAGATCTTCCTATCTTCATAGTTAGATTCTTGAAAATATTTAAAGTGCCAAACGGAATTCATGGATTGGATTCCTAGTGTGCTTTGAATACTCGTGTGCTCAATTAACAAGATGAAGATCAAGATAAACAATTATGTGATTATGTGCTTATGTGTTCTCTTATATGCTTCATATTTTTATGTGATTTATCGAAATCCTCGTAGAATCTTTCATATCCCTGTATGAGAGATACATAGTAGGATAACCAAAGGTACTATCTTAAATCCTTAATGGACTTCTACGTTGTGGTTAAGTCCCTTGGATTATAAAGTACTATTCTATAATTGGACCCCTTGAGTGGTCTGGTCAAACAGATTGATTAAAAAATCTGGTTAGAAATATCATGTGATGATATAGTTGAAAAGATCCCTTAAGTGATCAATTTAAAGAGATCGTACGATGGTCTAGTTAAGAAGATCATGTGTTGATCAGGTTAAGAAGATCGTTCGTTGATCTACTTAAAAAGATCCTTTGGTGGTCTAGTCAGGCCGCTTCATGTTTATTCGATTGATTTTTTCCCTACACATTATGAAATGAACTGTGCGTGTGTGCAAGGAATTACGTAATTATGGATGCATACATAATTATGGAATTTAGTGCACAGAAACCACAGCAAATTTTGTCATGTGTTAAGACCTATAGTGATGAGAATAACGAAACGGGAACAATGTAGAAAGGAGCATGGTGGATACGCCTCTAGTACTTCATATATATATATATAAGTGTTCCTTATTACAATACGAACGTAGCGTTATTTAAGTTACTAGAAGTCCTGGACCTTGACCAATGTTGTGTTATCTTACACTCTCCGACACTGATTTCAAGCACACACAAGTTTCCTATGATAGTCTTCATAAGAAACGTTCTTCTGTCCGTAGTTCGAAACTCTATGTTTTGTTACAACAAGGACTTCACTTTGAGAGTTGACAATTTCGCTAAGAATCCTAACAAGGCCCAGAGTTTTACTTAGGGTTCGATGGATTCATTCGAAAGCGAAACGACCATAGTTGTCTTCACAAGTTTCCTCTAAAATTAAATTTCGGGATGAAATTTCCTAAAGTAGGGGAGACTGTGACACCTGTGTCACTTCAACCATCATACAAATACCAAACCAATGAAATATTGTGTTTCATACTTGGGATTTGTATAAATATGTGTATCATTTGTACATATCAATTCTTGTTCGATTTCGAGCCTTAAATCGCTTTCTGGAAGGTTATACGCGATCTAATGCGTAAATATAACCAGTTTAACGTAACAAACACTCCAGAATAGTGAAATAGGCTTAACGTTAAATAACCTTTACATAACTTAGAAATAAGTTTTGGAAGGTTTGGTGTGTTGAAATCAAGTTTATTCGCTCACAGGGACTATTTGTGTCAACTTGCAAAAGTCTGCCGATTCGTAAGGCAACGTACACTCCGGAACTTGGTCATAAGCTAAACATACCATAAATAACCTAAACATAGCTTAGAAATAAGCTTTGATAGGTTCGGTATGCGAAAACATGCTTTTGTGATCTTACAGGGACTAAAAGTGTCAAACAGGACGTAAGTTTGCATTTTCGCGCATATCTTACGTTCTGACCACACCTGGACATCCAAAATTTTTGTACACACTAAAATATTTTTATTTTAGTGATTGGCATGCAAAAATACCCTTCGTCGCTTAATTTGGATCGTTTTCGCGTCCGTTTGAGTTTCGTCGTAATTTAACGAACAACGCGACCGTACGACCAAACGAGCCGACATCCAAGAGTTTTCCAAGCACATTTTGAGTCCTCTAAACTTTATTGACCTTGTAGAGTCTTGAAAATGGCTTAACGGGGGTCAAAAAGGGCTGAAATGAGTTTAAAACAAGTTCAGGGACCAATTATGCATTTCTGCCAAACTTGGCCACACGGGTCGCGTAAGCTCAGCTTACACCCTACGCGGGCCGCGTGATATGCCCAGGACAGAAACATGTTTCCAGCAATCTGTTGCTAATTCAGGGACTTTCCTTGCAATTTCCTTGTGTGGAGGCCAAGTTTAAGTGTTCTCCAAGGTCCCTAATCAGTTCTTAACAAGTGTAGGGCCATGATTCCTTGCTTGGGGGCCACACAAACACATGGATTGATCTTGTTCTTCATGCTCTACTATAAATAGCAAGGGCCATTCACTTGAATCCTTGCTCATTTCCTTCTCTTCTTTTCTCTAATCTGAATTGGGAGCTCTCTCAACTGATTGGAACTTTATTCTTTGTAGAAAAGATAGCTAGGACCTATTGTAAGTCTTCTTTCATGCTTATTCTTTATGTTTAAGCAGAAAGTCAAACAGTTTAGCCAACAGTTTGACTTTCGGTTTTGACCATCAATTAGTCAAGTCAAAGTTCAATTGAACTTTGTAACGTGATTGTAATCACAAATGTTATAATCCTTAGTGATTATGTCTACTGATTACCGCGTTAACTAGGCATAGTGATGAGTCAAAATTTCGGTCAAAATGCGTTTTAGCACGCATTTTGCAACGGAACAATTTTCGGGTATCAAAACCCATTGTTTTGATACCAAATCAGTTTTCTAAGTAGGTTAAACATGTTTTGACATGTTTAACTCGTCACTATTAGTTTAGTGCTTGTTTAGGGTCACGAGTTAAGCGGTCTAGACAACCGCTTAGACTTTCGAACCTGTCCCGTTGGGTCGATCATTAGGATCCGACCAAGCTTGCTTGGTGATCATAGTTGCATAGGGAATAACCCCTGAGGTTATACCTTATGATCACATAGGATTGGTTCGCTATTCGTTAATTGGTTTACATGCCCATAGGTTGTCAGACAGAGTTTAGATGAATGTCAACGGGCTATTGATGTGGATCCCTTAAATACGAATTTAGTGGAGCAGCATACGCAGTTTCTTAAAGATTACATGGTGGCCGTCCGTGATGAAGCTTTATTCCTACAACAAAAATCCAAGGTTGAATGGCTTGCTCTTGGAGATATGAATACCAGGTTTTTTCATAATGTTGTAAAAGCAAGGAATCACCGAAGTAGAATCTATTCTATTAGGGATGCCAATGGTACTTTGTTCGAAGGGGGGCTGGTGCCGCAAGCTTTAGTCGATCATTATTCAAGGTTCTTTGGTGGTGTGGGTAATATTAGTAAGGTTCCGACTCCAGATCTCTTTACTAATGTTTTAACTACTTCGAAAGCGGAACACATGGTTCGAGAGGTTACTGATGATGAAATAAAAAAGGTGATGTTTTCTATTGCTGGGAATAAAGCTCCTGGTCCGGATGGGTATACTTCTATCTTTTTTAAAAGGGCGTGGCATATTGTTGGGGTTGATGTCTGTAGCGCTATAAAGGATTTCTTTCTCAATGGAAGATTACTTCAACAGCTTAATCACACCATTATTTCTCTGATTCCGAAAGTGAGTACTCCGTTGCTTGTTTCTGATTATCGTCCGATTTCTTGCTGTAACACGGTGTATAAATGCATTAGCAAAATCATCTCTAATCGGATTAAAGAGGGATTGGCTGATATTGTTAGTATAAATCAGTCTGCGTTTGTGCCAGGGAGACGGATATCTAATAATATCCTCTTAACCCAGGAGCTTATGCATAATTATCACCGTAATGTAGGTCCTCCTAGATGTGCATTCAAAGTGGATATCCAGAAGGCCTATGATACGGTGGAGTGGAGTTTTCTTGAAAAAACTTTGGTGGGTTTCGGCTTTCATGGGAAGATGGTTAAATGGATCATGGCATGTGTGACATCCACTTCGTTCTCATTGGCAATCAATGGGAACTTGCATGGTTACTTTAAAGGTAGACGAGGATTGCGGCAAGGGGATCCCATGGCTCCATACTTGTTCACGATTGTTATGGAGGTGCTCACTCTCATATTACATAGCCAAGTTGCAAATTCTGAGGCTTTCAGGTATCATAGCAAGTGTGAGAAGCAACAGCTTATTAATTTATGTTTTGCGGATGATTTATTTCTGTTTTCTCGGGGCGATCAACGGTCAGTTAAAGTTATTATGGATGCTCTTAATTTATTCAAGGATATGTCTGGTCTGGTGCCGAGTATGGGTAAAAGTACGGTTTTCTTTGGTAATGTGGTGGAGCCGATTAAAAATAGTATTCGAGCCATTATGCCGTTTGATGAAGGGGTTCTTCCTGTTCGGTATTTAGGTGTGCCTCTCATTTCCTCTAGACTTCAATACAAGGATTGCAAGAAACTGGTTGAGAGTATGGAGACCAGGATCATGGACTGGAGGAATAAGTTTTTATCGTTTGCAGGTAGACTTCAATTGATTCGCTCGGTGCTTTCGTCTATGCACATTTATTGGGCGTCCGTGTTTATCCTTCCTAAACGTATTATTAAAGAGCTTGAAGATAGGATGAAACGGTTCTTGTGGGCTCAAGGGGACGACATTAGAGGGAAAGCAAAAGTTAAATGGAAATCGGTGTGTATGCCTAAGCACGAGGGTGGGTTGGGGATTCGGAGACTTGGAGATATGAACAATGCGTTGATGACTGTTCACATATGGAGTGTCCTAACTCATAGGGAATCCTTATGGGTTAAATGGATCCACTCTTATCATCTTCAAGGTAGATCGTTTTGGGATGTACCGGTGAAAAGTAACATCACATGGAGTTGGAGGAAAATGCTAGGCCTGAGACCTCTTATTAGATGCCATGTATGGTCGGAAGTGGGTGATGGGAAGAATACGTTTGCCTGGTTTGATAAATGGGATGATGTTTGTCCTCTTCATTCTTTTCTTACTCCTAGACTAATTTTGAATGTTGGGTTTCGCATGGAGTCTACTTTGTTCGATCTGTTCGGCCAAGAGGGGTGGCATTGGCCGAATATGTGGATTAATCGTTTCCCGGCTCTAACACTGATGCGTGATATTGAGTTGGATATGTCTAAGCATGATAAGCTAGTGTGGAAGGACAGGATGGGGACCGTAACTGATTTTGGTACCTCCACGGTGTGGGATGTTATTCGTGCTACTCAGAATGAAGTCCATTGGTCGAAGATGGTTTGGTTTTCGCAAGCTATTCCTAAACACTCATTTATAATATGGTTGATTATCAACAAAAAGCTGAAGACGCAAGATGTTATGATGAGATGGAATATTTCGGGTAACATGAACGTTAACCTTATGTGCTGCTCGTTGTGTACTTCAGGCCCGGACTCTCATGACCATTTGTTTTTTGAGTGTTGCTATGCTTCTAAAGTTTGGGATGGAGTCAAAGGCAGAGCGGGTATGGAAGCTATTTCTAATAGATGGAGTGATATTTTTGACTTCGTAGTGGGAATAGCGGATTCGAAGAAGGCTTCGTATGTTATTGCCAAGCTTGTGGTGTGCGCTTCAGCTTACTTTATTTGGAATGAGCGAAATAGGAGATTATTCTCGAAGCATCGAAGAAGTCAGGAGCAGCTGGTTGATGTTATTCTTTCTACAGTTCGGTTAAAGCTTCAATCGATGAAGTTCAAGCAGTCAGTTCATACTGATAGGATCTTGCAAGAATGGGCGCTTCCAAGGGGTCTGTTACTTGCTGATGACGATTGTGGCTGATTTTATTTTGTTAGTGAGTTTACTTTGTAATCTTAGTTGACTGGTGTGTTTGTTTTGCATTGTTGATCGCTTGTTCACTCTCGTTAGGTATGTCTTTCGAGAGAACTGGGGTGTGTTTCTGCGCCCCACTTGTTTTTATGTTTTGGTTGGTATAATATTCACCGGGGTAACCCTTTACCCAAAAAAAATGACCAAAATGCCCTTTTGAAGCATAAATTCATAATGTGCATATGTGAACATATTTTTGACATCTAATCTGATTTAGTAACATATTAGGGTATAATTGGGCATGTAAGACTTGACATAGCACATAGTTAACCATCCGAACATAATTTCACGCAAACGACGTGTTATAGTGGTTTAACCTACCATAACGGGTCGAGACGGGTCAAAAGCACTTAGGTAGACTTTCAAATCAGAATGTAAGGTCTATTAAATCATACCATATGAGTTCAAATACTCATTTGATTTATAGAACCTCATTCTATCCTATCTCCCGGTTTAGGAGCCGTTTAATAACATAGTTACCTATATTAGGTGCCGTTTGATTCCGTATTCCCTCTAGCTTCGCTTGGTTGTTGTTCAAGACTTCTAAGCACTCTCAAGTAAGTACATAGTCCCCTCTTTTACTGTTTTCAATGTTTTGGGGTGAAGCATGTGTACCTATTTGTTATGTTCACAATTTCAAAGTATAAGTGATTATACATATTAACATTTATCTTTTGACAAACCGACCGATTAATTATGGTTTAAACACCGATTTTTCTATGATTATAAAATAAATTGTTGAATTGTACTTATTTATTGTTCACCAGACCGATTGGTAGTATGATATAGCGCTATAGGATTTGACACCCCATTCTTGTTGTCATGGAATGTCTGAAACCAATTTGTTTCTCCATCCAAATAGGGATTGCCTTTGTGGTATCCCTATAGTCTCAAAGGTGTATTTTGATGCACTAGGTCTGAATGAATTCTTAAATCACATTATTTTTGTATATTAAGTTATACTCCCAAAAGTATAGTTTGATATGCTCTCATGTGTGATATTGTACAAAACAACATATATTTTATTAACTACCAAAACAAATTTTAAATATGTTATTTACTCAACGAAAACATAGTTTAATATGTTATTTATAAATCCAAAGTATACTTTTGATATACTACCAAAACGATTACTTTGACAACCAAAGTATATTTAATATACTATCTGTTTAACAATTTTGGAACCGAAATATATTTTGATATATTACCTAATCGACTTTCTTAAAACCAAAGTATATTTTTATATATACTACAAACATTTTATTCAAAACATTAATTTACAAACTCATTTTACTTATTTATTTATACATCTCCCTTTTATATCATATGTTTTCTTATCACTTGTTTATAAAAGAAAACATTTTTAAGGATTCATGATTATTTTTTATTAAACATTTTTCTCCAAAGTTACAAGTCATGAATCTTATTTTCAGCAAAACCTATGTATCTCACAGGCATTTTTATGCTGACGTACCTATTTTTACACATGTTTCATGTACTGCTTTGTGATGATTGTTGATACATGCTATACATAGGATGGACTCGTGCCTTTGCGACTTTAAAACTTGAAAGATAAATAATTGTATTTATTTGATTTGTTATAAACAATGAGTTCAATAATTCAATAAAACGAAACTATTTAATCCATGGTTGTGAAACAATGATTCTGTTACAGCACTCCCCGGCGTTTCCGCCACGTCTTGTTGTTTTACGTGGTCGGGGTGTGACAAAAAACTTGCTGATACGGATAATAATGCTAAAAGAAGGAACGATGACTTTCAAGATGTTCATGGTAAATATAAGAAGGGGGTCAATCGGGATTTCCGGTCCAAAAACAGAAGCAAAAAATGATTTATAAGCCTGTTGTAAAGAACAAGCCTGAAGGTGTGGGAGCTTCCTCGTCTCGGATTGGGGTTTCAAATTCTTTTGATGTTCTTCGGGAGATGGATGAGTCGAACCAGGAGGAGGAAAGGATGGAAGATGATGTGGTTAAACGTGGAGGAGATACGGGTCAGGATAGCCGAAAAGGGGATCCTGTCATAAAACCTATTAATCCAAAACAGTCATCGGCCAAGTCTAGTAACAGTTCTCGGAATCGCACAGAAGAAGTTATAGTTGATGATGTTGTTGTGGATGATTTATTATCTGATATTCCAAAGTTCATGGATGGAAATTGGAGGGAAATAATGCTGAGGGTGCAAGCACACCTGATAATGAGGTTATTAATGGGTAGCTTTCTTACTTGGAATGTTAGGGGATTGAACCACTCCCTAAAACAAAAGGAGGTTCGACAGGTAATTATTGATAACAAAGTTCAGATTTGCGCGCTTCTGGAAACTCATGTGGACGCTTCTATTGTTGCTGATGTTTGTAAAATGGTTTGTAACAATTGGAGTTGGGCTACGAATGCTGTTTGCTGTGCTAGAGGGACCCGTATTATGGTGGGATGGGATGCTAACGTGGTTGATGTCATGGTTCTTTATCGGTCCGATCAGGTTATCCACACTCAGATCACGTTTAAACTTGACAGAAAATCCCTTTTTTGTTCATTTGTGTATGCTGAAAATCATTATAAAACCCGAAGGGAGCTGTGGGATGATCTTTGCAAACACTTTTCCTTTGTTAGTGATAAACCATGGGCTATATTGGGCGATTTCAACTCGGTTTTGTTTCTGGAGGATTCTCTTTCGGGAACTTCAACGAGTAATATTGGAACACGGGAGTTTAAGGAGTGTGTTAACACTATTGAGGTGTTTGATGTTAACAGTTCGGGCCTTCATTACACTTGGACAAACAAACAGAAAAAAGGTAATGCGGTGTTCAGGAAAATTGATAGAGTTATGGGGAACACGAAATTTATTGATGAATTTCCGAATGCGGCTGCTTGCTTTTTTCCGTATCGGATATCTGATCATACCCCTTACACTCTTATTCTTCCAAATGTTAAAAGAGATAAAGCTAAACCATTCAAGTTTGTTAACTTTCTAGCTGATAAGAAAGATTTTATGGCTGAGGTGAAACGGGTTTGGGAGATCGATGTTAGTGGTTTTTCTATGTTTCAGGTTGTAAGTAAACTCAAATTGTTAAAATCTCCCCTTCGTAAGCTGTTGATGAAACAGGGAAATTTGCATGAGAATGTTAAACTGGCCCGCAAATTGTTAGATGATTGTCAGCGTGATTTGGACTTGAATCCGGGTAATGAGGAGTTGAGCATTAATCATGATCGTTTGTTACAAAGTTATAAGGAAGCTGTGAGGGATGAGGCTCTATTCTTACAACAAAAGTCTAAGGTTGATTGGCTTTCGCTTGGTGACTCAAACTCGAAATATTTTCATAATGTGGTCAAGGCAAAGAATTATCGAAGTAAAATTTTCTCCGTAAGGGATGCGACTGGTAATTTGTTTGAGGGAGATGCTGTGCCGCAAGCTTTGGTGGATCACTACATGAACTTCTTTGGTACTAGTGGGAATGTTACTACCCAACCAACTCACGACCTGTTTCGAAATGTGTTAGATTCGGAGAGGGTCGCGTATATGCTTCGTCAGGTTTCTAATGAAGAGATTAAAACTGTTATGTTCTCGATGGCGGGAAATAAGGCTCCGGGCCCTGACGGGTTCACGTCGGTGTTCTTTAAGCGAGCTTGGGATATTGTGGGGATGGATGTGTGTAATGCAGTTAAGGATTTTTCCGTAATGGTCGCTTGCTCAACCAGCTAAATCACACAATTATTTCGTTGATTCCAAAGGTTACTACCCCATCTCAGATTACGGATTATCCCCCCATTTCGTGTTGTAACACTTTATATAAGTGTATTAGCAAGATCATTTCAAATCGTATTAAAGAAGGCTTAGGGGACATTGTTAGCATAAACCAGTCGGCGTTTGTTCCGGGTAGAAGAATCTCTGATAATATTCTTCTAACGCAGGAACTTATGCATAACTACCATCGCAATATTGGTCCCCCGAGATGTGCATTTAAAGTGGATATTCAGAAGGCTTATGATACTGTGGAGTGGAGTTTCATAGAGCAAATTTTGAAGGGTTTTGGTTTCCATCCAAAGATGGTGAAATGGGTTATGGCGTGTGTTACATCGACCTCTTTTTCTATGGCGATTAATGGGAGCCTTCATGGGTATTTCAAAGGTAAACGTGGTCTTCGACAAGGAGATCCTATGTCCCTGTATATTTTTACTCTGGTTATGGAAGTGTTAACTTTAATTCTTCAACAGAATGTGTCGATGTCTGAAGATTTCAGGTTCCACAATATATGCGAAAAGGAAAAAATTATTAATGTATGTTTTGCGGATGACTTGTTTCTCTTTGCTAGAGGGGATCATAAATCGGCTAAAGTTATCATGGACTCTCTTAACTCATTTAAAAATATGTCGGGGCTGGTTCCTAGTATGACTAAAAGCACGGCTTTCTTTGGCAATGTGGCAGATTCGGTGAAAGCTAGAATTTCGTCTATAATGCCTTTCGAGGAGGGGGTGCTCCCGGTTAAATACCTTGGTGTTCCTCTTATTTCGTCGAGGCTTCATTACAAGGATTGCAAGAAGCTAGTGGAACGTATGGATGCTCGGATCACTGATTGGAAAAATAAGTTCTTATCTTTTGCTGGTAGAGTGCAACTAATAAAATCGGTGTTATCTTCTATGCATTTGTACTGGGCTTCTGTGTTTATTTTACCAAAACGTATTATTAAAGATCTAGAGGAGCGTATGAGGTTGTTTTTGTGGACGCAAGGTAATAACATTAAGGGTAAAGCTAAGGTGAAATGGCGTGTAGTCTGCTTACCGAGAAGTGAAGGTGGCCTGGGTATTCGCAGAGTGGGTGACATGAACAATGCCCTTATGGTAGTGCATATCTGGAGTCTTCTTACTCGTCGTGAATCTTTATGGGTTAGATGGGTACATTCATACCGTATAAGAGATAGAAGTTTCTGGGATGTGCCTGTGAATAATAATATCACGTGGAGTTGGCGAAAATTGCTAAGTATAAGGTCGCTTATTCGAAACCATATATGGATAAAAGTAGGAGACGGTACAAATACTTCAGCGTGGTTTGATGTTTGGGATGAGGTGTGTCCTATTAGCTCAATTGTTAATCCTAGAAGTATTGCCAATGCAGGGTATAACATGAACACAGGGCTGGCCGATGTGAATGTTAACGGGGAATGGAGATGGCCGATATCATGGAGTGTGCGATTATCGGGTCTCCTCAATCTGCGCGACATACACTTGATTCCTGATCAACAAGATAAGTTAACCTGGCGAACTAGAACCGGGACTTTTACTGATTTTTCTACTTATAGAGCTTGGGACGATATGCGTATTACTCAACATGAGGTGGGGTGGTCGAACATAGTTTGGTTTCCTTATGCTATTCCAAGGCACTCTTTTCTTGTGTGACTGATTATACAAAGAAAATTGAAAACTCAAGATGTCATGAGCCGGTGGAACTCGGAGAATACTAATTTCAACCTCTTGTGCTGTTCTCTATGTACGCGGGGGCAGGACTCTCATGAGCATTTGTTTTTTGAGTGTAGTTTCGCGGAGCAGGTGTGGTACGGAGTAAGAGATATAGCGGGCATGGCTTCGGTTCAGAATAAATGGAA
Source organism: Helianthus tuberosus (assembly GCA_030545235.1). Lineage (NCBI taxonomy): Eukaryota > Viridiplantae > Streptophyta > Magnoliopsida > Asterales > Asteraceae > Helianthus > Helianthus tuberosus. Next base: position 114,658,016 of record CM060368.1, on the reverse strand, counting down.
TGTGATTTATGATTTTTTACTGGACATTGCTAATTCGAAGATGGCTATCAATGTAATCGCTAAGCTTGTGGTAGGTGCCACGGGTTACTTCGTTTGGGAGGAAAGAAATAGAAGATTGTTTTCAAGAAAAAGGAGGAATATGGATCAACTTGTTGAGGTCATTCTAGCTACGGTTCGATTGAAGCTTCACACGATGCGGTTCAAAAACTCGTTACAGATGGCCCGAGTTTTACAAGATTGGGGTCTGCCGCGTGGCCTTTTATTAGCAGATGATGATTGCGGTTAGCTACTTTGGTTTTGATAGCTTGGATTTTGTTTGCTTTGAGCTTTGTTTCGCTTTATAGCTTGTAGTTTTGGTTACTTTTGTAATAACTCTTGTATGGCATGTCATACCTAAGAACTGGGGGATGTTTTTATTCCTCACTTGTTTTTTTGATGAATGGTATAAAATTCACCGGGGTAACCCTTTACCCAAAAAAAAGATTGTTTGAATGATGAAACAATGATGACAGATGACGTTGGTCTCTGTTAAATACTGAAATGATGATGATGATTTTAGGATGATGTTTGAATGTGTAACTGTGTGAAGTTGTATGTTCATGGGAGGTACACATTTATGTGCCTAGAGTACAAGCTAGTAATGCACTGATTGAATATTGGAAAAATAATAGTGTCATGTGTTGATTTGGATATAAAAGTCTACTTTGTCGTGTATGGCTCGGTTCAAAGAGGTGAAACGATTTATGAAATATTACCGTACAACTAGGATCGCACATTTAGTATTCGGGCCCCACCCCCACTTCTCGCACACTTTTGTTTAATTGATCGCACAATTTAAAGTCAGACGCACACTTAATTGCTGAGCTAACCATTTTATAAGAACCCATGTTCATATGATTAACATTATTTGAAAATTCCTACTTGATTGAAATACATGTTCAACATACGTGACCTACTTGTATACATGATTACTTGATTTAATACATGTACACTACTTGACAAATACGTGTTAGATACGTGTAGCTTATACGTGCTTACTTTGTTCACCGTCCTAACGAGTGGTAGCCATAATAGGGTGTGGTTGACCAACTTAGGACAAGTGCTTTATCTACCAAGCAAACCAAAGGTGAATTCACACTTTCTACAAGGCAAGGGATTCCCGGTGGTTGGGAATGGGTTAAGAAGCTAAAACGAAACCTACATATTCACCTTTAACAGAATATGTACCTCCATCCTCGTTGAGAAGGATGACAACATTTAACCTGCGTATTCTCCTTGTATAGATTACGTACCTCCGTCCTCAGTTGGAAGGACGACAACCTAGACAAAACTCTATCATTAAGTCCCTCATTTTTATATCGACTTAAACGCCGGGCTAATGGCGAGCGGGTCATTAGTTAATAGCTCTATTAGGGTTGACAAGCCTCACACCGTGCCGGGAGGACGGGCGTGTACTAATGGATCTGGGCACTTAGTCAATGATGATAGACATTGACGTAGGGCACAACTTTCTCAGTCAGTTGTCGATATGGTAACGGGTCTAGTGGTTTACAACATGGGGTAGCCCCCACGGTATAGGGTTTGGGAAACAAGGAACTGGTTAACTCATGGTTTTCGAAATAACTTATGGTTTTTGGAACAACTATAAAATGGACAACCAACTGTGAACTCGCTCAACTTTGTTGTTGATTCGTTGTTACATGCCTTGCAGGCTTTTAGGTGCATATTTTTGGAACTTGCTGTCTGGGAGGCTGGAGTGGTCATGGGTCGAGATACATGGAATCGCAACACAAGACTAATGGTTTATAAACACTTAACGAATAAATTATGCTTCCGCTGTATACTGTGAATTTTTTGTAACGTTGTAACACTTAATGTCAATAAATGAAAGTTTTATTTAATTATATTATGCGAAGTTCAATGTGATTGGTGGCTTGGATCCTGGTACGTCACATGCCCCGTGGTAATTCCGCATGTGGTATTTTGGGGGTCTGACAGATTGGTATCAGAGCCATTGGTTATAGTGAACTTGGTTTTAAAAAGGGGAAAACGTTTTTATAAAACCAGACTATAACCGAACAGTTCTGAAAACGTGAATACGACCATGACACTCAGCTCCAGATTGCAAGGTTCGTCCTTCTTACTTGTTGCATACATTACGTGACTAGTACACATTTGTATATGACGAAACACACGAAACACACGAACACACACTAGTACACATTTGTATAGCATGATGGCATGGATTGCTTGCTTACCTTATGATGGGTTGATAGTATGCCATAGTCCTTGGATTTTTGTGATCTTATTACTTTGACGACCTCCGTTTGACACCTGAGTTTGAGGAACCATTTGACATGAGTTAGGAGGAACTGAGATAAGCATGCAAATCGCAATATTATTATGGGTGAACACATAATAATAAGGTGGGGTGCATGCGAGTCCCAGTGAGGCTTAACAAGTGAAAAAGGGGGGTTCCGTTCCATTATTTGATCGATGTGAAACATAACAAACCTATAGGGGTCATAGCAGTGATTGTCCCCTACTCGAACGTGAACTTTTCATTCTTCTCTGGATTCTTTCGAATCACGATGTTATCGAGTATTACCTGAACACCCATCTGAACACTTAGCGAACCGTGCAGAATGTTAGGTGCTTATACGAACGTCCCTGAGTTGGATGTCGTAGCGTCGAATGATTGATCAATACCTTTCTCACTCCTCTTCGTTTGCTGGAACCCATGTATTGACGTCTTAGATCCCGAAGTGTGATCACTTCTGCAACACTCCCGCAACACACGGTGTATTACTCAAACAACTTGCAACATCGATGGACAGGAGGTTGAGCGTAGTACTTTACCGACCCCAGTACTTTGACGACCCTGATTAACGGCAACGAGCACCGTCGAATTGGCTTCAACCGAATCCTTAACCCCTGTCAGCGACTCATGGGAGTCAACTCTTACGAATCAATCGGGACATAAGCAATGACAGTACTTGAAATCCTTGTAATGAAAACAGCAACACTGGAAATGATGCTCATGGAAGGACATTTAGGGTTGACGTGGGCGACGCCAGGATGGTGGCAACTTGGAAGCTTGTACGGGTAGCTAATCACTTCGTCTCTGTCCTGTTTAACCCTGATGCTTCTCGAAAGGCTGATGGCAAGTCAATTGAAGCATCATATGTTTGTAGGGATGCAAAAATCAACCGTGTGGGACACGTTTTCGACGTTGATCTTCCTTCTACTACCCACGATGGTGTTAATGCAATAGTCAGTATGGGTTGGTTAACCAGACAATCGCGCAGTTATACCGTGTGAAGGGAAAGTTGTCGTCTGTCATAAAGTATCCAAGTGGTGCAGAGGTTAGTATCAATTCAGCAGTGAAGGCCAGAAGTGTCCACGGAAGGATTACCCCGCCATGATAGCACTCGTTACTGATGTCAAGGCTAAGGAAAAGAGGAACGAGGATCCACCAATTGTTCGTGATTTCTCCCTAAGTGCTACCAGAGGAACTATCAGGTTTACCTCCACATCGTCAGATGGAATATCAGACCGGTATCATGTCAGAAGCAGCCCTTGTTACTAGTATTCCTTATTTTCTTACACCAGGGATGTTGCAGGAACTGCCTAATCAACTTCAGGAACTGTCGGACAGGAGCTTTCTCCTTAATGAGCCCTCGCTATACCCATGAAGAGAAGCCTTTTCGTATGTGTACTGACTATCGAGAACTCAACAAGGTGACAGTCAAGAACCGTTAGCCTCGACCACGTATTGACAACCCGTCGACCTTACAAGGAACAGGCTTCCATTCGAGGATTGGCTAGTGAACGAACTATCATCAGATGGAAGTCCAAGAGGAGAATGCTCTTAGAACGGCATGTCGAATGCAATGCAGCCATTTCAACACTGTACACCAGGATCATTGAGTTGATTAACACACCAGCAACTTCAGGGATCTCATGAATCGACCGTATTTGTTGACAACATTCTGAATCAGGACGAGGAGGAAGGAACCCCATGGGTGGCATTTGTGTCCTATTTTAGAACTTCTGAGGGAGGAGCCACTTCACGCAAAGTCTTGTTAAATGTAATTTCTGGGTTCTAGAGGTACCTTTTGGACATATAATCAACGAAGTGGGAATGCACATGGATCTCGCTAAGACCCATTTTGGTTAAAACTGATCGACACCAAAGATTTCTGCGGGGATACAACAATTCCTTGGTTTCGCTAAATACTATTGAAGATTCATCGAGGGATTTTCGAAAATTGCACTGCTGCAACCTCTTTAGCACAGCAAGGTGCTGTGTTCGTGGAAGACAAACAAGGGGACGTCTTTTCAGCTTTGCGAATCGCAACTCTGCAATACACTGAGCATCGTCTTTATCCGAAAGTACTGATGATTTAGTGGTATACCATGATAGTTTGAATCAGAGTCCCAGTCACACACCGATGCAACACGAGAAGCTGATGACCTACGTAATGAAATTACAAAGAGGAACTGCACGACACATAACCTGCGGTGAGAACCGTGGTTCTCGGATGAAAAATTGGAGGCATTACTTGGACGGTACCAAATGCATTACCTAGACCGATCGTAAGGGCCTCCCGTGTATCAATATTCGAAAGAGCTAAAACATGCAATGACATCGCTGGATGGAACTTCTGAATGAGTACGACTGTGAAACCTAAACGTACACGAGCACTGCAGCTCGCTGTCGATTCTAACTTACCTGATCAGACTCGCTCTGTCCAAACTGAAGAACTGAAGGAAGAGGATTTTCAAGTTGAACCCATGCGGGGCATGGAGAAGCAACCTTGGACAGGTCGGACGATACTCGTTACCTTATGGAACGAATGTGGGTCTCATTATACAGCAACTGTAGGGAACTTTTTTTTTGGGTAAAGGGTTACCCCGGTGATTCTATTATAGACAACCGCCAAATAAGAACAAGTAGTGAGGATGAGTTCCCCACTAGTTCATATACAGGACATGCCCCGTATATGTAAACAAAAAACCTAACAAAACAAGTTAACAACTCAATCTAGCCTACTACAATCATGATAATGACTAACTAGTAGACAAACGAAAAAGAAACAAACGACGTCAACCACCATCATCAAAAATGAAATTGCTACCAACCGGCAGCCCCTTAGCATGAGCCAGAAACCAGCTATCCATTGGACACCTTTGTGTGAGAGGTGCTTGCCCCTGTACTGGAAGACGTAGGATGTGTACCCGATGTCATAAACTCCTTCGTTTCATCATATACATTCTCTACCTCATCATCGTCAGACTCCGCATTTAGCTCACGATCCCCTTTAGATCTCCCTTGGAAAGAACCCCCGTCCCCCCTAACAAACCCAAGAGCACTAAAAGAATTGTGTGTTTGAACCTTGGACGAGCTAGTCACTACCTTTTTCTTCTTATCCACAGGTCTATATTCAAACTTGGGCTTTTGATTGTTAACTTGAAAACCACTCTTCTTTACATTCTTCTTTGTCTTGACTTCCATATAACCATCCTCATCTACTTTCTGATTGTTTGTAGGAGGTTTCACTGTCGATCGAATACCCTTAGGACACTCCTCATAAACATGCCCAAAAACACAGCAATGGGCACATCTCGGGGGTTCCCATTCATACTCCACCCTAATAGTCTCAGTAACATATTTACTCCCATCCAATTCAGGAATAGCCATGGTAAGAGTCTCTTTCAAATCCTGATCAGCCGATATTTCAATGAGAGCCCTAGCATAGCTGCTCCTTCCCCAAGCCTCATTACACATATCAATAGTATACGAATCAAGCCGCACAGGATTCCCAATTTTTGAAGCCAGCATGCTTAAACCATCATCAGAATATGCCACTAGGGGGACATCATGCAATTTAACCCAAACTGCAACCTTTTTAACTTCTTCTTTTTTAAGAGTGTTTGTAGGGGACCAAATGTTGAGAAACATAGGTTTGTTACGGATCATCCAGGGACCCCCTTCAAGAACGACATCCATACCCTTTCTTTCTTCAAACTTGAAGAAAAAGAACCCATTCGAATTCATCATAGTTTTCTGAAGACCATGTTTCTTCCAATTTGTTCTCACAAAGTGTTCAACTACTGGATACGCAATTCTATCCCCCAGAAAATAACCATAAAGAGTGTTAGCTAACCTGTTTTCAACCTGGCGAACAGAATCAATCGGAAGCACTACATCCACTCCATCCATTGAGACCTCTGATTTTAGAGAACGAAACTTGACTTTAGGAACCTGTTCAGCCGCAACATTGGGCTTCCTAGCAAATTTATCATCATTCTGTTTCTGAATAAACTCACTACCACGCTTAATATCCCTCTGCTCGAACTGTTCATTTAGGACCACATCCGCATAAGATTGGACATGAACATTATCATCTTGTATCTGATCTTGAACTTGAACTCGAGGAGGACTAACATCCTTCAACGGTAGCACAAATGCTACCTTTCTTTTGTCACACACCTTCGCATAAATCTGATTAGGAGAATCAGAATTGCCAATAACATGCTCAGAATCATTTAGCAGCATCATAAAACAAACTTTCTTATTCGACAATTCAGCAACCCTAGCCGGCATAAGTGAAGTTTGTCTAGGCTCAAATGGTTTCCCATCAATGTTCTTAATCTTTGTCACAAACACATTAGATTTTTCAGCATCTTGGCCAGCCATAACCACAAAAGTGATTAATAGTTAACGTTGTGACAAGAACAAAAAGAACAATCAGCGAAACAAACGAATGTTGCTGGAACCCTAACAAGAATCGGTCAGCCAACTAACCTTAATCAGCGACAAAGTAAGCAGGCTACCGAAACCCTAGTCGATTGCAAGCAACCACTCCACAGATGACCCGTTTACAATCTGAAATCAAATCGAAAATAGAAAAAACGGAACCCTTATTAACGCCTAAGAACAGCGCCGCTGAATCAGAAGTGTTGCCGAAAATCAGAGAAAATCAGAAGCACAAATGCGAATGAATCAGCTACAAAACAGCGCCGATTAGAAAACCCTAACTACTAAACTCAATCCGATTACAACTGAATATCACCTCAGGATCGATCAGAAATCCTAAGATGATAATCAAGATCAATCGTGACCAGGATTGGCAAGAAAAAGCTAGGGTTTGACAAGAACGCCTATGTCTCCAAAATCGCCCAGAGAACCCATTTCAAGTTCCATGTTAAAACATGTTCATAACTTCTGTCTTTGGGGGATTCGAATACTAGGTATTTTCATAATGTGGTGAAAACAAAGAATCATCGGAGCCGTATTTTCTCCATCCGGGATTCAACCGGTCGAACGTTTGAAAGGCAATAACTGTAGGGAACTTGTATTGAGCAAAGCACACTGGCATCGATATTCTAGTCGTCTGGGTTTTGATGAGAGACATTAGGATTTATAAACCTCGTACTGGTAATCGGGCATGAACGCCCACCTAGTTAGGTATGTGAATGATGGATTGACTTGTGGGAAAGTCAGGGTGAAGTATCAGCAACCAGCAATACCCACATGGAAATAAGAACAGATTGCCATGGATTTGGTCGCTAGTCTACTTACAACTCGAAACAGAAACAATATCACCTGGATGATCGTTGATTGTCTTGCGTAACCAGCACACGTTCTAGCCATCAAGGAAACAGATAAGTTTTCAACACTTGCAGTTATATACCTGAAAGAAGTGGTTGCTAGGCACGGGGTGCCAACCTCCATTATCTCTGATCGCGACCCACGATCTGCATCTGATTTGTGGCAAGCGATGCACAAATCCTTTGGCTCACATCTAGACATGAGCACAGCATATCATCCACAGACGGATGGGCAGACTGAACGCACCATCCAAACTCTAGAAGACATGCTTCGAGCATGTGTAATCGACTTTGTTAACGGCTGGGAGCGGCATCCACCTTTAGTGGAGTTTTCGTATAACAACAGTTACCACACCAGCATCCAGGCTGCTCCGTTCGAGGCATTGTACAGACGGAAGTGCCAATCACCTCTTTGTTGGGCAGAGGTTGACGATAGCCAAATCACTGGCCTAGAACTTGTCATAGGCACAACAGAGAAGACTGCTCAGATACGACAATGGATGGCGGCAGCTCGTGACCGTCAGAAAAGCTACGCTGATAAGCGCACGAAACCACTCGAGTTCCAGGTTGGGGATCGAGTACTACTTAAAAGTCTCACCTTGGAAAAGGTGTAGCTCATTTTGGTAAACGAGGCAAACTTAACCCGCGATATGTTGGACCTTTCGAAATCACGGAGAGAATTGGCAAGATAGCCTACAGATTGAATCTACCCGAAGAACTCAGTGGAGTTCACAACACATTCTATGTGTTGAATCTGAAGAAGTGTCTGTCAGATGAAATCCTCATAGTTCCTTTCAAGGAGCTCACCATCGACGATCAGTTGCGATTTGTCGAAGAACCGGTGGAAATCTTGGACCGGGTGTCACGGCCCCCGACCCGGTTTGACCCGTTTCAGGAGCCGCGGGACAGAAATCCCGTGGTATTCAATTAACAGCGGAAGTTTCTTCAGGATCTTTTTAAAACTGAAATATTTCCCGATTATTTTATTTCATAACTCGGGATAAAACCCGGTAATTTACAATCTTGAGATTTCATGAAGAGATCTTTTATTTTACAAAACATGTTTCTTTATTTTATACTGAGCCACTTCCTTAAGCTTGTAGTGCTTCGCGGCACTTTTCCTGGATCACAACAGATCACCTGAAACATGTTTGAAAAAGGTTTTGTCAGCGGGAAATACTGAGTGAATCATTCTTTTTACTAAAACGACTCTTTTGTTATAATTTACAGTATTAAGAGCGATTACAATGTTTCTGATATCAAACCAACTACCCACGGTATTTGTCACTCGACCGGATCTGTGACTATGGTCATATCCCCCATTGGCTGCCCCAATGGTGACGATTATCAAGTAATGTATACAAAACCCCACATACCGGCTGTAATTTGGTGATTACAAAGACTTAATCCCTGTAATTATAACTTTGAAAATATTTAAGAATTTATAAAGTACTTTGATAAAAAGAGAATGACTCACATTGTAGATTTAATTTGAGCAGAGCCTAGCCTACTGATTAGCCTTTTAACCTAAATTAATAACAATGCACACAAAACTGGGTTAGTAATCAATACAGCATTTACGATAACTCACGAGATCAAACCCTCACAACGAATGACAAAGTGCGATACTTAAACATCCATCGAATTAACGACGAATGACAAAGCATAACCCTAATGTGGGCAGCACTTAAACATCCATTGGATATTTTGATCAATCGGACATTCAATCGTAGCAGCGATCGAGTTATTACCCTATTTTGCGGCAGCACTTCGTGATTCGTGTGTGTTATTATAGTATTTCTACGATATCTCAGTGTGTATTTTGAGTTTCAACGTCGTTTAAGTGCCACAATTCGATTGCCAATGCCTGCTATTTATACACAAAATTTGACACGCTTACGGACCGTAAGCCTTATCCCTTACGGTCCGTAAGGGACACGAATTCACTATAGGGTAGCCACATCCTAGACTAGCCTTGCTAACTTGACTGTTTCTCAAAATTCGTTTTTGACAGCGAGATTTTAAGATAATCGTAACTAGGGTTTTACCCCCCCTGAGTTTTAGGGGCCCTGATCCTGATTCTGAGGATTCTGAAAATTTTAGGGTTTGTGCAGAATCACTTGGGTGTCTTAATTAGGGTTTCCTATTGGACAATTAAAATAATAATTAGGATTTTTTTTATAGGAGTTGTTACATTCTCCCCACCTTAATAAAAATCTCGTCCTCGAGATTTACTGGAATAATTGAGGATACTTTCGTTTCATTTCTGATTCCAGTTCCCAAGTGTATTCGGGTCCTCTCTTTGAATCCCACTTTACTTTAACTAGCACTAGTTGTTTGTGCTTGAGAAACTTCACTTTTCTGTCTTCTATCTGAAGAGGTTTCTCTACAAATTTTAACTTTTCGTTTACCTCTATATCTTGGAGAGGTATTACCAAAGATTCGTCTGATAGACATTTCTTGAGGTTGGATACATGAAATACATCATGTACTCCAGCTAATTCCTCTGGTAGTTGTAAACGAAAAGCAACTGGTCCTATACGTTGGATCACTAGAAATGGTCCTACGTATCTGGGACTTAGCTTTCCTTTCTTACCGAATCAAACAACTCCTTTCCAAGGAGAAACTTTTAATAGTACTTTGTCTCCAACTTGAAACTCAAGTGGCTTACGTCTATTGTCTGCATAGCTCTTTTGGCGATCTCGAGCTGTTTTCAGTCTTTCCTTGTTCTGATTAATCTTATCGGTTGTTTCTTGCACTATCTCGTGACCTGACAATTGACTTTCTCCTATTTCTGCCCAACAAACTGGAGTTCTGCACTTTCGTCCATACAGTGCTTCGAATGGGGCAGTTTCAATACTTGAATGATAACTATTGTTATAAGAGAATTCAATCAGAGGTAAGTGGTCGTCCCAATTTCCACCAAAATCTATTACACATGCTCTGAGCATGTCTTCTAGAGTTTGGATCATCCTTTCACTTTGACCGTCTGTTTGTGGATGATATGCGGTACTCAGATTTAGTCGAGTTCCCATTGCTTCTTGGAAACTTGTCCAAAAATGAGAAGTAAAACGACTATCCCTATCCGAAACAATGGAGAGTGGAACTCGATGTAAGGATACAACTTCATCTACATACAACTTTGCCAATCTTTCCATGCTAAAGGTTTCTTTCATAGGTAGAAAGTGAGCTGATTTGGTTAATCGATCCACAATTACCCAAATCGCATCATTACCTTTTCTGGTTTTGGGTAACTTAGTAACAAAATCCATTGTTATGAGTTCCCATTTCCATACAGGCATTTCTATTTGTTATAGTAGACCTGAAGGTTTCTGAAGTTCTGCCTTAACTTGTGAACAAGTAAGACACTTAGAAACGTATCGAGCTATATCCTTTTTCATTCCAATCCACCAAAAGCTATTTCTTAAATCTTGGTACATCTTATTGTTTCCAGGGTGCATGGTATACTTAGACTTATGGGCTTCTTCTAAAATCTTATTTCTTAATTCTCCCTGCTTAGGTACCCATATTCTGCTTTTGTGGAATCTCCAAATCCATCAGCTCCTTGCTCTAATTCTTTTATTCGTCCCTTCATTCCTTCAGCATCATCCTTGATTGCTGTTTCTTGAATATTCTTCAATTGTTTCATTAAATCTAACTGTAGATTTAACCTAAGAGCATGAACTCGTCGTTGTTTCTCATTGTACTTACGACTTAAGGCATCTGCAACTACATTTGCCTTTAGGATGTGAAAACAGGAAAGCACGAGAACATGATGCTCTGGGCGATTTTGGACTTTAGGATGTGAAAACAGGAAAGCACGAGAACATGATGCTCTGGGCAATTTTGGGCGATCCTGACCGATTCAACACAACTCTAGGTTTTCAATCTCTACCTGATCTTCATCGATTTTATTAGCTTTAAGGGTTGGGTGATTGAAGGATCGGCCTAGGGTTTCTTCGCTAGAGTTGCTGTTCTCGTGTTCTTGATCCGATCAGTTTATTTACATTTGATTTCGGTTTGCTGTCAATTGTAAGTAGGTATTATTGATTAGATTAAGGTGTTAGTTCCGGCGATTGTGGGATACCAGTTGCTGTTCGATTTGCATAATCATTCAGCATTAGGGTTTGGTCGGCGAGTTGTGTTGTCAACTAGCAGATCTGATTCCATTTGTTTGATTTTGCTTTTGCTGATATTGGTTCGATAGGTCTGTTTTTTTTCAGCAGATTTGCTCTAGGGTTGCGGCTGCCACTTAGGGTTCGGCAACCTTTTCCATCGGCGATATATATTCAGGTTTCGGCAACTCATCGGAATTTCATCTGTGGCTGTTGTTATGGATGACCAGAATGCAGATATATCAGATGGTATTTCGAGGAAAATCAGGAATATTGATGGGAAAATATTTGAGCCAAGACAAACATCCATCATGGCAGCTAGGGTTTCTGATAAAAAGGTAACCTTTATGCTACCTTTGAATGATGTTGAACATGTTAACGGGCGTTCTGATTCTCCTAATCAGCAATATGCGAAGGTTTTTGATAAACGAAAAGTAGCTTTTGTGCTTCCATTGAATGATGTTAGTCCTAGCTCCCGAGCTAATTCTCAACATCAATCGTATGCTAATGTTGTGTCAAACAAACAAGCTGATCAGGGTGGTGTTAAGGTTGATTTTGATTCGAAAACTCAATATCATAATCAGAATGTTGATAATTCAGCTAGGAAGGCTAATGAGTCGGCTGATCAAGTCCCTATTATTAATTTTCGATCATTAAAATCGGATGTCTCATTGGATGGAGTGGATGTTGTCCTACCAATCGAATCTGTTCATCAGGTTAATAACAGGTTAGCGAATACTCTTTATGGTTACTTCCTGGGGGATAGAATTGCTTACCCGGTTGTTGAATACTTTGTGAGAACAAATTGGAAGAAACATGGTCTTCAGAAAACTATGATGAACTCGAATGGGTTTTTCTTCTTCAAGTTTGAAGACAGAAAGGGTATGAATAACGTGCTTGAAGGGGGTCCATGGCTGATTTGAAATAAACCACTTTTTCTCAACACTTGGTCCCCTACAAGTACTCTTAAAAAAGAAGATATTAAAAAGGTTGCGGTTTGGGTGAAATTGCATGAGGTTCCTTAACGGCGTATACTGATGATGGGTTAAGTATGTTGGCGTCTAAAATTGGTTCTCCTTTGCGGTTGGATTCATATACTAGGGATATGTGTAATGAAGCTTGGGGACGAAGCAGCTATGCTAGGGCACTCAATGATATCTCTGCTGAACATGATTTTAAAGAGGTCCTAACCATGGCTATTCCTGAGTTGGATGAGAACAGGTATGTCAATGAGACTATTCGGGTGGAATATGAATGGAAACCCCCGAGATGTGCCCACTGTTGTGTATTTGGGCATGATTCTGAGGAGTGTCCAAATTGCATTCGATCGACAGTGAAACCTCCTACAAACAGTCCGAAAGTAGATGAGGATGGTTATACGGAAGTCAAGACAAAGAAGAATATAAAGAAGAGCGGCTTTCAGGTTAACAATCAAAAGCCCAAATTTGAATATAAACCTGTGGATAAAAAGAAAAAGGCAGTGAGCATGAATGCGCGGTACACTAGTTCGTCCAAGGTTCAAACACACAATTCATTTAGTGCTCTTGGGTTTGTTGGGGGGAACGGGGGATCCTCCCAGGGAAGATATAAAGGGGGACGTGAGCTAAATGAGGAGTCTGACGATGACGAGGTAGAGGATGTATATGATGAAACGAAGGAATTTATGACATCGGGTACACATCCTACGTCTTCCAGTACAGGGGCAAGCACCTCTCACATAAAGTTGTCCAATGGATAGGTGGTTTCTGTTTCATGCTAAGGGGCTGCCGTTTGGTAGCAATTTCATTTTTGATGATGGCGGTTGAAGTCGTTTTGTTGATTTTTTTTTCGTTTGTCTACTAGTTAGTCATTATTATGATTGTAGTAGGCTAGATTGAGGTGGTAACTTGGTTTGTTTGTTTCTTTTGTTTACATATATGGGGCATGTCATGTATATGAACTAGTGGGGAACTCATCCTCACTACTTGTACTTATTTGGCGGTTGTCTATAATATAATCACCGGGGTAACCCTTTACCCAAAAAAAAAAAAAACTACATTTGCCTTTCCTTCATGATATTGAATATCACAGTCGTAGTCACTTAAGATTTCCATCCATCTCCTTTGTCTCATGTTTAATTCTTTTTGCCCAAATATATATCTTAAACTTTTATGATCTGTATAAATAGTAAACTTACTTCCGTACAGATAATGTCTCCAGATTTTCAGGGCAAAAATTACGGCTCCTAATTCTAAGTCATGAGTCGTATAATTTTCTTCGTGCTTTTTCAATTGTCTTGAAGCATACGCAATTACCTTCTTGCGTTGCATTAGCACACATCCAAATCCTAGTTTTGTAGCATCACAATATACTTCAAAATCTTCAGTTCCTTCTGGTAAGGCTAAGATTGGAGCATTGGTTAGTTTCTGTTTCAAGATTCTAAAAGCTTCTTCTTGTTTAGGTCCCCAATCAAACTTAACTGCTTTACAGGTTAGCTTAGTTAATGGTACAGCTATCTTGGAAAAATCCTTAATAAACCGTCTATAGTAGCCAGCTAAACCTATAAAACTTCTAATTTCCATTGCAGTTTGTGGAACCTTCCAATTGGTAATCGCCTCTATCTTAGCAGGATCTACATGAATACCTTCGTGATTCACCATGTGGCCTAAGAATTGTACTTCTTGCAACCAAAATTCACACTTCGAGAATTTGGCGTACAGCTTTTCTTTTCTTAACAAAGTTAAGAGTACATGCAAGTGCTGACAATATTCGTCCTGACTTTTGGAATAAATAAGTATATCGTCTATAAAGACAATTACAAATTTATCCAAGTACGGTTTACAGATTCTATTCATCATGTCCATGAATGCTGCAGGTGCATTCGTTAACCCGAAGGGCATGACTGTAAACTCGTAATGACCATACCTAGTTCTGAAAGCAGTCTTAGGTATGTCTTCTTCTTGTACCTTCAATTGATGATATCCGGAACGTAAGTCGATCTTAGAAAAATTTCTAGCTCCTTGAAGTTGATCGAAAAGATCATCAATCCTAGGTAATGGGTATCGATTCTTAATTGTAACTTTATTCAATTCTCTATAATCAATACACATTCTCATTGAACCATCCTTTTTCTTAACAAACAACACGGGTGCTCCCCAAGGGGATGAACTAGGTTGTATGAAACCTTTACTTAGTAATTCATCTAATTGCTTTTTAAGTTCTAACATTTCTGTGGGAGCTAACCGATAAGGTGCCTTGGCTATCGGTGTAATTCCTGGAATTAGATGAATCCTAAACTCTACTTCCCTATCTGGTGGTAACCCTGGTAACTCTTCTGGGAATACATCTGGATATTCTGAGACTACTGGTATTTCCTTAAGTTCTTTACCCTTAGTGCTAATGATTACCGAAATCGTATACACTATTCCTTGCTTTCGTTCATAACTAGCAACTTTCATTACTGATATGAACTTCATGGGCTTACGTGGTTTATCTCCTGTAATCTTGATTACTTCGCCAGTAGGTGCCTGAATTTCTACAGAATTTTTATCACAAAGGATTCGAGCATGGTTGGCTACTAACCAATCCATTCCTAACACAACATCAAATTCAGCTAATTTCATAGGTAATAGGTTTGCAAAGAATTTATGACCTAAGAGTTCTATATTTTCCTTTTTCAAAACTTTATCTATGCTAACAGAATTTCCGTCTGCTGTTTCGACTGTAAAGATCTGCCTAAGTTTGGTTAAAGGTAGGTTAAGAGCTTGGCAGAATGAAGTATTGATAAAACTTTGGTTTGCACCAGAGTCAAATAATACTTTGGCGTAAATGTTGTGAACGAAGAACGTACCAGCTATTACATCTGGAATTAACTCGGCCTCCTGAGTTGTTAACTGAAAGGCTCGAACATTCTTCTTGGTAGCTCCGTCAGCTGTCTTGGCTTTGTGGTCTGCTGGTTTGACTAATTTAGGACATTCTGTTTTGAAATGCCCTGCTTCTCCACAATTGTAACAAATTGTGGATTTCTTCCTGCAGTTTTCTTCACGATGTCCTACAGTTTTGCAAAAATTGCAGGTTATATCGCATCTTCCATAATGTTTCTTTTTGCATTTCCTGCAGAATGACGGAGCTGGAGATTGCCCTGTTCCTCTTCTCTTGAAGCTGTTATTATTACCCATACGAAATCCTTGGGTAATTATCTGAGCCAGTTCCTTCTTCCTGTTTTCATCTTGCGTGCGTACCAGTTCGTCAGTTAGGGTATTGGCTAATTCCACAGCATCGTCAATCGTACGAGGTCTCGCAGCTTTAACGATATTGTGGATTTCACCAATCAAGCCCCATATATAGCGAGAAATGAGTACCGGTTCTGGCGAAGCCAGTGTTGGTACCACTCTAGCATATTCAAAGAATGTCGAAGTATAACCGCGACAATACCCATCATTCGATGGTTTAAGAACTTATTCGCCATTTGATCTCTTTCATATTCGGGACAAAATTTTCTTTCTACAAGAATCTTAAATTCTTCCCAGGTCATGGCATAAGCCCTATTTCTTCCTTTGGCTTGTAACACCGTGTTCCACCATTCTAGCGCCCCTTCTTTGAAAAGATTTGACGCGTACATGACCTTGTCATCCTTGTCGCATTTACTTATGGCAATTACTGCCTCGGTTTTTTCTAACCAACGCAGTGCCGCAGTTGCTCCTTCATTGCCTGCAAATTCAGTGGGTTTACAAGCAAGAAATTCTTTATAAGTGCAACCAGGTGTTGCAGCTTTCATTTTCTTAGGGATCGGAGCTTGCCGTGGTTCATTATCATGATTAACATGATCATTGCCTCCGTTTACGCTATTACTGAAGTTATCTTCAGAAATACGTTTGCTAGGAACGATTTGTTGCGGTTCTATTGGATTTTTAACAGCAGCAACGATTGCTGGAATAGCATTGGCTATCCCTTGAGCAACGATATTTTCTATATCCTGCCTAGTCATATATTGATCCCCCGGTTGTTGCTCAGATTGATTAACCTCATTAACTGGTTCATTATTAGCATTTTCCATCTGATAATTAATATATATAATTTATTAGTATCAAATAAATAACAATTACACAAAACAATTATACAGAGTTCTTAACACCAATATAGCCAAAACTATCGATTTCTCGATTTCCATTTATATTTAATAGTATGCATCAATGCACACCATTATCTTACAAAGTTTTATTTTAGGTTATTTCACATGATTATATTATTATTGATAATTTACAACCACAGTTTCACAACCCATTGTCCTTTTGTCAGTTGGTATTTTAGTAACGACGTTCCCTCTAGTCGTATTTCCAGGAGATCTGTTCTCCTACTTCCCTAATCCTATTTCCTGCATCTATTAACTCCTCGCCAAAGTGGCGAAGTTCAGCTAAATTCTCATTGCTCATAGGTGGATTAGGTATAGGTTCTGGGATTACTGGGTCCAAGTTTATTGGTAGTTGTGTTTCAAGAGAATGAATAAAAACATTTTCATTAACAGGCTTAATAGTATTATAGCTTGCCAATATAAAATCTAGCTCTTCCTGAGATGGTAACCCCTCAATTTGTCTAGAGCTTTCCCCAATTTCCATTTTCTTAGGCTTGGGTTTCTCGAGAGGTGAAGCGTTGAATTCTATAGGTTCTTCTATGTCTGGTATATACCTATTGAAATCTCTGGAAACCTCTATTCTTACTGGATAGAGATTTAAATTCTGAAGGGCGTCAGACAAGTCACTCATGCTGTTTAGCAAAATACACACAATTACTAAGTTAAAAATCATAACAAAATTTTATAAAAAAACTTTTAAATATTATTTCATACTGGGTAACTACCAAAACAACTGAAAATTAAAACACACTAAGGTTTACTTATTTATTTACTGGGTAAGGTTTCTAGACTGTAGGTAATCCGGGTGCTAAAACTTTGAGTCAGATTATTTTAAAGATTTGTATTTATTGCTACAGTGGCTAGCATATAGAGATCTGCCCATTTCTCATCTAACTTGTCCTCCCAAGGTGATTTACTAGTAAATTTCTGGGTTTCCTGTTTAATCTTCTTTTCTTGGAATTTCTTTATTTTCTCCTGACTTTTCCTAATAATCAGACTTCTTTTACTAGGAGAAAGTGGTTCCTCATATTGTGCCTTTCGTACAAATATTCCTTCATCAGGAATTACAGACTGATTTGAGGATCTTGTTTGGGATGAACTTCCCTTCTCATTGGATGACCTATCTAATTTAAGATAGATGTTTGACAGCTTTTGTTTACCCATACTGTACACAAATATTCAAATAAGAAAACACATAATCACATAATGACAAGTAGAAAAATTAAGTATTTTCTAAATACTTAATAGGCTTAAATCAGTGGCTCTGATACCACCTTTTTCCGTCACGGCCCCCGACCCGGTTTGACCCGTTTCAGGAGCCACGGGACAGAAATCCCGTGGTATTCAATTAACAGCGGAAGTTTCTTCAGGATCTTTTTAAAACTAAAATATTTCCCGATTATTTTATTTCATAACTCGGGATAAAACCCGGTAATTTACAATCTTGAGATTTCGTGAAGAGATCTTTTATTTTACAAAACATGTTTCTTTATTTTATACTGAGCCACTTCCTTAAGCTTGTAGTGCTTCGCGGCACTTTTCCTGGATCACAACAGATCACCTGAAACATGTTTGAAAAAGGTTTTGTCAGCGGGAAATACTGAGTGAATCATTCTTTTTACTAAAACAACTCTTTTGTTATAATTTACAGTATTAAGAGCGATTACAATGTTTCTGATATCAAACCAACTACCCACGGTATTTGTCACTCGACCGGATCTGTGACTATGGTCATATCCCCCATTGGCTGCCCCAATGGTGACGATTATCAAGTAATGTATACAAAACCCCACATACCGGCTGTAATTTGGTGATTACAAAGACTTAATCCCTGTAATTATAACTTTGAAAATATTTAAGAATTTATAAAGTACTTTGATAAAAAGAGAATGACTCACATTGTAGATTTAATTTGAGCAGAGCCTAGCCTACTGATTAGCCTTTTAACCTAAATTAATAACAATGCACACAAAACTGGGTTAGTAATCAATACAGCATTTACGATAACTCACGAGATCAAACCCTCACAACGAATGACAAAGTGCGATACTTAAACATCCATCGAATTAACAACGAATGACAAAGCATAACCCTAATGTGGGCAGCACTTAAACATCCATTGGATATTTTGATCAATCGGACATTCAATCGTAGCAGCGATCGAGTTATTACCCTGTTTTGCGGCAGCACTTCGTGATTCGTGTGTGTTATTATAGTCTTTCTACGATATCTCAGTGTGTATTTTGAGTTTCAACGTCGTTTAAGTGCCACAATTCGATTGCCAATGCCTGCTATTTATACACAAAATTTGACACGCTTACAGACCATAAGCCTTATCCCTTACGGTCCGTAAGGGACACGAATTCACTATAGGGTAGCCACGTCCTGGACTAGCCTTGCTGACTTGACTGTTTCTCAAAATTCGTTTTTGACAGCGTGATTTTAAGATAATCGTAACTAGGGTTTTACCCCCCCTGAGTTTTAGGGGCCCTGATCCTGATTCTGAGGATTCTGAAAATTTTAGGGTTTGTGCAGAATAACTTGGGTGTCTTAATTAGGGTTTCCTATTGGACAATTAAAATAATAATTAGGATTTTTTTTTTTGATAGGAGTTGTTACACCGGGAGGTCAAGATTCTCAAACGCACCAGGATATCTATTGTTCGAGTTCGTTGGAACTCCCGTCATGGCCCAGAGCTTACCTGGAAACGAGAAGATCAAATGAAACACAAATATCCCCAGTTGTTCGAGAAAAATGAAACCACTACTGAGGCTGAAGCTACTGTGGAATTTCGGGATGAAATTCCAAACCAACGGGGGGATGATGTGACACCCCAGGAAAACCAGGAAACCATGCAACCTAACTAGCTTCCTCAGTAACTACGTGCTAAATTTCGGGACGAAATTTGTTTCGAGTTGGGGATGATGTGACAACCCGGACCTTCCAGGTCTTCCCTTGACGCGTTGCTTGCACAACCGTTTGTTGACTGTAATTAATTTGCGTTATTATTGTTTGTTGATGTGATTATTGAGTATGATTAACGTATGATATTTTGGTTAAATAACTTATTGGTGTTTGCTTGGGCCGCTCATGCGTTGGACCACATATTCACACCTTAAAACTATATACTATATCGACCCACAATGATCACCGAGCCCAACTCTTGTGCATGCTGGGCCACACTTGTCATGAATACTTTTGGGCCACCACCACACTTATAATAATCGGCCCAGTCCTCTTGTGCATACTGCATACCATTCCTCGGCGCACTCCCCCAAAACAGTTCAGCCCAATATCCCCTCTTTTATGTATACGTAAACACATGGACATATTCCACAACTCTTTGCCATATTGCAAACCCTAAAGATTGTTTCCCTTCTCTGATTGGTGACGGCAGACCCCCCTCTCTTAGAAGCATCATTCTATTGGGTCGAGCTTATTGGGTTAGTGAATCCTTACGTATGTTAATTCTTATTGATAATATTGTTTATGAGTGATTCTTGTTGTGAGCAACTGTGGATTTATGGTTTCTGTAATCAAAACTACAACTGATATGAATAAGAATTGGTGTTGTGATAGATTAATGATGATAGAAGACTGTTGAGTCACTATGTATTGTGCGATTTTGAGATGTAGAATTAATTGCCTTCATGTGTATGATATTGATGAATCTTGTAAATGGATTAGGGTTTACATCGTAGATTAGTAAGGCTGTGTGATCTTGTGATATTCTATCTGTTCGAGTATTTTGACTATCATGATAAAATATTGGTTGTTAATCAGGATGCTAATTATTATGAATGATTAAGTAACTGTTAGGGTTTCATGGATCTTGAAATGTTTAAATTGTAATTGATCTGGGTCGCTGCAACCATCTGTTAAGGCCACGACAAAAGGCCCTCCCCACGAAACCCTGATGTCGACGAAACCTCTAGAGTTTCGTCACCTGCACATCGACGAAACATCATGATGTTTCGTCACCCATGCATCGACGAAACATCCTGAAGATTCGTCACCTACTCACCGACGAAACATCTGAATGTTTCGTCACCGCCCTATTTCGTCGATAATGAACATGTTAAGCGAGAATGATAATCTGTTAAGTGATGTTAAATGAAACATGGGAAACTGTTATGAATGATAAGTAGAAGTGGTGATTTTAAAGATGATGAATCTGTATGATAAGCCCTACTCGTTCAAATGATAACTGACATAGGTAATGCTAGGCTTCCATGAAACGTACAACTTAATATGCATAGAATACAACCTGGTTAAGCATGTTCAAATACTTAACATGAAATGATTGTTTGAATGCCTTAAATGATTGTTTGAATGATGAAACAATGATGACAGATGACGTTGGTCTCTGTTAAATACTGAAATGATGATGATGATTTTAGGATGATGTTTGAATGTGTAACTGTGTGAAGTTGTATGTTCATGGTCGGTAGACATTTATGTGCCTAGGGTACAAGCTAGTAATGCACTAATTGAATATTGGAAAAATAATAGTGTCATGTGTTGATTTGGATATAAAAGTCTACTTTGTCGTGTATGGCTCGGTTCAAAGAGGTGAAACGATTTATGAAATATTACCGTACAACTAGGATCGCACATTTAGTAGTCGGGCCAAACCCCCACTTCTCGCACACTTTTGTTTAATTGATCGCACAATTTAAAGTCAGACGCACACTTAATTGCTGAGCTAACCAGTTTATTAGAACCCATGTTCATATGATTAACATTATTTGAAAAATCCTACTTGATTGAAATACATGTTCAACATACGTGACCTACTTGTATACATGAGTACTTGATTTAATACATGTACACTACTTGACAAATAAGTGTTAGATACGTGTAGCTTAGACGTGATTACTTTGTTCACCGTCCTAACGAGTGGTAGCCATAATAGGGTGTGGTTGAGCAACTTAGGACAAGTGCTTTATCTACCGAGCAAACCAAAGGTGAGTTCGCACTTTCTACAAGGCATGGGATTCCCGGTGGTTGGGAATGGGTTAAGAAGCTAAAACGAAACCTACATATTCACCTTTAACATAATATGTACCTCCATCCTCATTGAGAAGGATGACAACATTTAACCTGCGTATTCTCCTTGTATAGATTACGTACCTCCGTCCTCAGTTGGAAGGACGACAACCTATAACTTACTAGACAAAACTCTATCATTAAGTCCCTCATTTTTATATCGACTTAAACGCCGGGCTAATGGCGAGCGGGTCATTAGTTAATAGCTCTATTAGGGTTGACAAGCCTCACACCGTGCCGGGAGGACGGGCGTGTACTAATGGATCTGGGCACTTAGTCAATGATGATAGACATTGACGTAGGGCACAACTTTCTCAGTCAGTTGTCGATATGGTAACGGGTCTAGTGGTTTACAACATGGGGTAGCCCCCACGGTATAGGGTTTGGGAAACAAGGAACTGGTTAACTCATGGTTTTCGAAATAACTTATGGTTTTTGGAACAACTATAAAATGGACAACCAACTGTGAACTCGCTCAACTTTGTTGTTGATTCGTTGTTACATGCCTTGCAGGCTTTTAGGTGCATATTTTTGGAACTTGCTGTCTGGGAGGCTGGAGTGGTCATGGGTCGAGATACATGGAATCGCAACACAAGACTAATGGTTTATAAACACTTAACGAATAAATTATGCTTCCGCTGTATACTGTGAATTTTTTGTAACGTTGTAACACTTAATGTCAATAAATGAAAGTTTTATTTAATTATATTATGCGAAGTTCAATGTGATTGGTGGCTTGGATCCTGGTACGTCACACGCCCCGCTGTCACACCCCGACCACGTAAAACAACAAATCGTGGCGGAAACGTCGGGGAGTGCTATAACAGAATTATTGTTTCGAAACCATGGATACAAAAGAGTCTCGTTTTATTTATTCATTAACATTGTCTTAAAGCTAAACAAGCAAATCAAACATAGTCTATCATTGTTATTAAATCACTAAGGCCTCGTCCAGTCCTAAGTGAGCAAGCATCCTATTCGTAATCAACATTAAGCGACTTCACCTGAAACATATGTAAAAACAAAGAAATATTGGCGAGCACATAGTTTTTGTGTGAGTGTCAGATTCATGGCTCGTTTACATGTTGAAATAACTCGTACAACTTCGTTGTTTGATCGTAGAAAACCTTGTTTTTGTAAAATGTTTGTATTTGGAAAAAATAAATAGCCAAGTCAAAACAGATTGGTCATAATTTATAAACCTCGATGCCATGAATCTTAACCCAAAACATTTGTTTATGTAAACCAAATCATAAATCGTTCTTGTAATAAAACTCGTATGGTTTATATCGTTTAGTAAACCTCGTTGTGTGACATCGTTTAACCCGTTCTCGTTATAGATCATCGTTCACTTGTTTAAATCATTCATAATCGTTCAATCGTACAAATCGTTCTTGTTTTATTTGTGAAAACTACTTTTGGTCGTCTTGCTAATAACATTCAAACCTTTGTGACTCGTTCATCGTTCAACTCGTTCTTGCATTAACAAACCACCAAAGGGTAAGTTAACAATCATCAGATTCAGTCGTTACCCACCTAACCCACACATAACCATGGGTCCGGTCTGATAACGGGATTTGTCGAATCCTATGGTACCATAACCTAATACTGGTCGGTTCGGCCAAAATTAATGAATGTCATTCGTTATGTAATTACAACCAACAAGTTCGTTCACCTTGTCGAAATCGTTATTAGTTTAGTATAAACCATCGTAATCGTTTTTGAAACCATCGTTAAAATATCAAAATCGTTTTGATACATATGAATCACCCTAAAACAATCGAAAACAGTAATAAGAGGGGATCTATGTACTCACCTTTGGGTGCGTTTTTATATGTTAACACAATCCCTCAATTTATTCGTCCTAGATTAAATAAGAATGATTTAATAATCAAAAACCCACAAAATACCGAAGTTTCTCCGATACTTAGAATTTTCACCTAACTTTGAGATTTCTCGAAAAGTTATTATTTTTGATTATTTTGGTGTATTTGTATTTATGTACTCGAGCGTAACACACATAATCTTGTCAACACTAACACATGATCATACACATATTGTAAAACACATAGCGCATTGTAACACATAAAATAACCCATGAACAACCCATTCTAGTGTATGTCGAAAAACACTTATTTTAGCGATACGGTAACATTTTTGGGCGTCGGAAGTCACGTATGACCAACCAAACACCAAGTAAACTTAATATAAGTTAAAATACTTGTTTTTATATCAAAAATACCAGTTTGGTTACTGATCTAAAACAGTTTTGTAAAAGTCCTCCGAAAAGGCGATTTTTGACCGTTTTACCGCATAGTTTTGCATCAAACGTTACCCGAACCATCCCAAATCGAAATGACTTGAAATTTTAACACAACCCATGTTATTTACTGAATAAAATAATAGTTATACTCATGATAGTGCAGGTCTTAAACAAAGCACATAAATTATGCAAATTTCACATAATTTACCACTTTTTAAGCTATATGTACAACATGCAAAGCTATTAAACCTATGTCAAAGTTTCATGCCATTATAATTTACCAAATAAATGTTATTTTTGTGTTTATAACCTGATCTAAAACAGTTTTTGTCATATAACCATTTTTCATCATCTCTTGAGCTTTAGATCAACATATTTTCACATGTACAAGTGCCTAAAGCATACCATCATAGCAACATCATTTTTTTATGAGTTTAAAAACATCAAATATGAGATTTATTCAGATTTATTTGCTGAAGTAATTTACATTTAACATATCATACATAAATCACCAAATACTTGCATTTTTACCACCATTCAAGAACATGTAACAACATAAACAAGTACTTAACAAAAAAATAAAGCTCAAAACTCATACACCCATATATATATATATATATATATGTATACGGTTATACATACATATATATCACCACCATTTTTATTTGTTTCAAGACCCATTTCATTTTAGATTTCAAGTTTAGTGAAAATCCCAAGATTCAAGAGAAACTTCAAATCATCAAGAACAACTATGAATCAAAGGTATGATTTAAATATAAGTGTTATACCTTCAAGATTCAAGTAGGTTGTGGGATGAGATTTTGATGATAGGAAGCTTGTAATCACTTGACAACACCTTGGGAACCCCTTTGTATCTTCACACCACTTGAAACAAGCATGAAATGAGGATGAATCTTGATGAACTAAGACTTGAAGGTATGATTATGGTGATGAAGATGGTGGACGGTTTTAGAGAGAGGAGAGAAGGAGGAGATTGTGATCTTGGATTGATTGTGTACAAGATATGAAGTGATTTAAAGAGATATGGAAAATTACAAGTGTCCTCATGCACCAACAAGTGTCATGGAGGAGTGAGAAGTGGCAAGAAGAAAAATACACTTGTCTTCATACATATATACACGACACATACATATATATGTACAAGTTTTTATATAAATGTGTTATATGTAGGCTAAAACGGGTGTTTAACTGGATACCGGGTATTTTATCTAGCGTTTAAATCCCGATTTATGGCGTTCTAAATTATTTTAATTATTCTATAAAAATAAACTCGCCAAAATACTACTGAAATAAATTTCAGTTGCCAAGACTGGCTGCGTTGTCCGCGTTTCGCAGTAGAAGCACTGTGTCGCGCAGAAACACGCGGTACGCGCTTAAACTTGAAAAATAACGTTTTTAGGCATTTTAATTTATTTTTCAACATGGACCTGATTAAAAATAAATTTTAATCATAACAGAATATTTTTTTTTTGGGATTTCAATATTATCCGGGCGGTCACCAGTGTTCGTTTCGCAGTTTTGTCGTAAATAGTTCTTTAGTTCAAATAAACATGTCTTTGCCATACCGAATCCTTCGAAACTTATTTCTAAGTTATGTAAAAGATATTTAGGGTATGTTTGACTTGCGTCACAGTTAAGGAGTGTACGTCGCGTTAAACTGATTGCGTTTATGCACCAGTTTGCGTATAACCTTCCAGAAAGTGATTAAAGCTTGAAATCGTAATCGAATCAAATTGTAAAATCATCAAACACAATTGCACATGTAATAACACCAAAACACATACAATAACGCCAAAGCACATTGTTTTATTGATAACTGACATTGTTTTACATTATGCGATGATTACATAACACAGTTGTCACAGTCTCCCCTACTTTAGGAAATTTCGTCCCGAAATTTTATTTAGAGGAAACTTGTGAAAACAAATGCGGATATTTCATCTTCATTTGGTCCTTACGTTCCCAAGTAAACTCGGGGCCATGTTTGGATTCCCATCGAACTTTGACCAAATGAATCCGTTTATTCTTCAACTGTTTGTATGTACGTTCCACTATCTCCACAGGTTTCTCGACAAAGTGCATCGTTTCATTAATTTGAATCTCGTTGAGAGGAATGTGAAGATCAGCATCAGCTAAATACTTTCGCAGATTGGACACGTGAAAAGTCGGATGAATGTTTCCAAGCTCTGGAGGTAGTTCTAGTCGATAGGCAACCTTTCCAATTCTTTCAACAATCTTAAATGGTCCAACATATCGTGGTGCATGTTTTCCTTTCTTTCCAAATCTCACCACTCCCTTCCAAGGTGATACCTTGAGTAGGACACGGTCTCCGATTTGAAATTCTAAGGGCTTGCGTCGCAAATCCGCATAATTCTTTTGACGGTTTCGAGCTGTCACAAGATTATCTCGAATTTTCTTGATTTTGTCTGTTGTTTCCAGAATGAGCTCAGGTCCAGTAAGTTGGGCTTCATCGATCTCATTCCAACACACAGGTGAACGACATTTTCAACCGTAGAGAGCTTCGAATGGTGCCATATTAATGCTAGCATGATGACTATTATTGTATGAGAACTCGATCAATGGCAAATGAGAATCCCAATTACCACCAAAGTCTATCACGCATGCTCTAAGCATATCCTCTAAAGTTTGAATCATCCTCTCAGATTGACCATCTGTCTGGGGATGATAAGTAGTGCTTAGATTCAGTTGGGTTCCCAACGCAGATTGCATGGTCTTCCAAAAATGAGATGAAAATCGAGCATCACGATCGGAAATGATATCTAAAGGAACACCATGTCGTGATACAATCTCGTCTACATAGATCTTGGCAAGCTTTTCAGCAGAGAAATCCTCACGGATTGGTAAGAAGTGAGCAGATTTTGTCAAATGATCAACTACTACCCAAATGGCATCATGACCTTTACTAGTACGCGGTAGTTTAGTAATGAGATCCATGGCAATGTTTTCCCATTTCCAAACCGGTATCTCTGGTTGTATAAGCAAACCAGAAGGTCGTTGATGTTCAGCTTTGACTTTGAGACAAGTTAGGCATTTTGATACATACAAGGCAACATCCTTCTTCATACCAGGCCACCAATACTGAGTACGAAGATCCTTGTACATTTTATCAGCAACAGGATGGATAGAATATCGAGACTTGTGAGATTCGTCCATTACCAAGGTGCGAAGATCGTCTTGTTTCGGAATCCACAAACGATCCTTGAAATATAGCAACCCATCATCCTTCGTTTCCAGTTTAAGCTCAAGTTGAAGCGGTAGCTCATTTTTCAATAAGCCTTTGATCACACAAGATCGTTGAGCTTGCAGGACACGAGATTGAATATCAGATAGAGTTCGAACAGAATGAAGCTTGACTCGTTCCTTTCGACTAAGCGCATCTGCTACGACATTCGCCTTACCAGGATGGTAGCGGATCTCGCAATCATAATCGTTTAAGAGTTCAACCCAACGTCGTTGCCTCATGTTCAGCTCCTTCTGATTGAGAATATGCTGGAGACTTTTGTGGTCTGTGAATACCACACACTCCGTTCCATAGAGGTAGTGTCTCCAGATTTTAAGCGCAAAAACCACAGCTCCTAACTCGAGATCATGAGTCGTATAGTTCTTCTCGTGAACTTTCAGCTGTCTGGACGCATAAGCTATGACTTTACCTCGTTGCATAAGAACGCAACCAAGTCCTAGATTCGACGCGTCACAATAGACCACAAAATCATCGTTTCCCTCAGGTAGAGATAAAACAGGAGCATCACAGAGCTTTCGTTTCAGTGTTTGGAATGCTTCTTCTTGCTTAGGTCCCAACTCAAAAGGCTTATTCTTCTGAGTCAAAGCAGTGAGTGGAACCGCGATCTTTGAGAAATTAGAAATGAATCGACGATAATAACCAGCAAGGCCAAGAAATGAACGAACTTCTGTAGGTGTCGTCGGTGTATTCCAATCCTTAATAGCAACAATCTTGGATGGATCCACATGAATACCCTGCTCGTTGACAATATGACCCAAAAACTGAACTTCTTTAAGCCAAATTTCACACTTGGTGAATTTAGCAAAAAGTTGTTCCTTTTTCAGAAGTTCTAAAGTCAAACGAAGGTGCTGCTCGTGATCGGCTCGAGACTTCGAATAAATGAGAATATCGTCGATGAACACAATAATGAACTTGTCTAAATAAGGTTTACAGACCCTATTCATTAAGTCCATGAAGATAGCTGGGGCATTTGTCAAACCAAAAGGCAT
The DNA here is from genome assembly GCA_030545235.1 of Helianthus tuberosus. Taxonomy (NCBI): domain Eukaryota; kingdom Viridiplantae; phylum Streptophyta; class Magnoliopsida; order Asterales; family Asteraceae; genus Helianthus; species Helianthus tuberosus. Next base: position 114,629,590 of record CM060368.1, on the reverse strand, counting down.
GACAGTAAACTCGTAATGCCCATATCTTGTTCGAAAAGCAGTTTTGGGAATATCTTCTTCGAATACACGAAGCTGATGATACCCAGAACGCTGATCGATCTTGGAAAAACAGGTAGCACCTTGCAGCTGATCAAAGAGATCATCGATTCGGGGTAGGCGATATCGATTCTTGATGGTAAGCTTATTAAGCTCACGATAATCGATACACATTCGAAAAGATCCATCTTTCTTTTTCACAAAGAGGACATGAGCGCCCCAAGGTGAATAACTCAGACGGATGAATCCTTTATCTGATAACTCTTGAAGCTGTTTCTATAATTCTTGCATCTCAGACGGTGCAAGACGATAACGTGCTTTCGCAATCGGGTTAGCATTGGGTACAAAATCAATATGAAACTCGACTTGACGAACTGGAGGCAACCCAGGCAGTTCATCAGGAAACACCTCTGGATAATCCCGAACAATCGGAATATCCTGAATACTCTTGCTCTTGCCTTTCTCCTCGGTGACATGTGCCAGAAAGGCAACATATCCCTTTCGTAGGTAACTTTGGGCTTTCGTACACGACGTGAGTTTCAATCCGCCAGATGGTTTCTCGCCATGAACTTCCAGAACATCGCCAGATGAAAGAGGAATACGAATGATCTTATCGAAACAAACCACCTCAGCATGGTGTTTGGTTAACCAATCCATCCCCACGATAATGTCGAAACTCCCAAGTTGCATTAGTACGAGATCAATAGGAAAAAGATGGTTATCGAGGTTCAATTGACAACCATGAATAACATAATTGAGAACAAGAGGTTTACCAGTAGCAACTTCAACAGATAAGGGTTTACTCAGTTTAGTTCTAGGTATCGCAAGTAAAGGCTCAAAGGATAATGAAACAAAACTCCTATCGGCACCAGAATCGAAAAGAACAGATGCAAGTTGATTGTTAACAAGGAACGTACCGTTAACAACCTCGTTGTCCGCCCTCGCCTCGTTCGCGTTCAGATTGAATGCTCGTCCACGAGCGGGATTCACATTCGTGTTCGTGTTACCATTCGGATTTGCATTCGCATTTACCAATCTCGGGCAATTGTTGCGGAAATGACCCATTTCTCCGCAATTAAAACACGAACCAGGTGGGAATCTCGCAGCATTCCCTTGAGCTTGTGCTGGAACTTGAGCAGCTTGATTTTGGCCAAAACGACAGATGTTGGCCAAATGCCCGAGTCTACCACACGTAACACACTGTTTATAGGCCTGTTGGGCAACATGGTGACCATTACATCGAGCACAGTGAGGTGTGGTACCAGCATATGCTTTCTTTGCAGGAGGTTGAGTCGGTGGGTTCTGAGCAGCCTGTGCTGTAACAGCAAAGTTCTGGGAAGCCTTGCGCTTCCTTGACTTTTTAGAAGACTCACCCTGCTTCTTTCCCTTACCCTTTTCCTTGTCAGAATTGGTCGACTTCTTTTTATCACCCTTGCGGGTGAGTTTACCCTTCCTGACTTGGGACTCAGTCAGGGTAGCCGACAACTCGATCGCGTGACGAACGATAGTAGGATTAACGCCGGTCACAATATCCTGAACAGAATCGGGTAAACCATCGATATATCTCTCGATTGCTTTCTCCAACGGGGTAACCATCGTAGGACACAACAAACTAAGCTCCTCAAATCGATCCGTATAAGCACGGTGTTCTTCCCCGTCTTGTTTCAAATCATCGAATTCTCGTTCCAAAGCTTGAATCTCGTGACGGGGACAGAACTCTCTCATCATGAGAGCTCGGAGCTCATCCCAAGTTTGCGCTAATGCCACTTCGGCACCCCTATCACGCATCACTCCGTTCCACCATGTAAGAGCTCGCTTCTCAAACACGCTTGAAGCAAACTCAACCTTACGCGCATTCGGACACTGCACATGTCTGAATGTGCTCTCGATACTCTCGAACCACTGCAGGAGCGCAGTTGCTCCTTGTGACCCATAAAACTTAAGCGGCTTCGCGGAATTGAAATTCTTGAAATTACACTGTGCGTTATTGTTGTTATTATTGTTATTGTATAACTCGTGGATTTGGGTCACAACGCCTGGAAGTACAGCAGCCATTGCTGAGAGACAAGGGCTGCGACTTCTTCAGCAGTAAAAGTTTGAGCATCGCGTCGAGGAGGCATTGTCTAACAAGGAAACATGAGAAACGAGTGAGGTCGACAATTGGAGAAACAAAAGAAGGCATTGAAAACATCGACAAAACACAAGGAGTGCGATCATTTGTTCGTTACCTCAAACAGACAAATGACACGCAGTGACTAATCAAAGTAAATGGGTCATATGTATCACTGGAAGACATGCTCACCTATAAGTGAACACTCACCCCAAGAGTTCCCAGGTAAGAGTGACTGGTCTGATACTGCGGATTTGTACAAACACTCTAGTCTTAGACAGAAAACTCAGGGTACGTGTTCACATTATTTAGATCCAAACTTTGACGAGATTTTAAAAACTCAGAGGGCATAAAGCCGAAAATGAATAAAACTGGAAGGGTTCAAAACCTTACAATCAATCATCCAAGGATAGATGATTAATTTTCGAAGCGGATTTGTTATTGTGTTCTCGTTGTGGTTATCACCTAAGGATAGGTGACGGTATTGTTTTAAAATCTAAACGTAAGTAAACTTGCTGGGGTCCTAGAAAGTTATAGTGTAACACCCAAAAATTTTAAAACATAAAATGTAACAACCCTTATGATTTATAGTCCAATAGGAAACCCTAATTAAGACACCCAAGTAATTCTGTACAAACCCTAAGATTTTCAGAATTTTCAGAATCAGGATTAGGGCCCCTAAAACTCAGGGGGGGTATTTCCTACTTGATAATTATCTTAATAAACTTACGGAGGAAGTTGAATTTAATGATTTTGTCGACTCAGCTAGGCTAGTCCCACGCGTGGCAACCCTATAGTGCATTGGTGTCCTTTACGGACCGTAACCTTATGATGCTTACGATCCGTAAGCAGCCTTACGGACCTCAACCTTCTTAAGCTTACGGTCCGTAAGCTAGTCCAATTTCGTGTATAAATAGCAGGCCTTGGCACTCGATTCTGGGCACAAAAACTTCGATCAAACTCCAAAATTACTCTGAGATATCGTTCAATTACTCTCCAAACACACACAAAACACTAATTAAGAGTAGCGGGGTGCTGCAGAATAGGGTAATAACTCGATCGCTATTACGATTCATTGTCCGATCGATCAATATATCCAATGGATGTTTAAGTGCTGCGCACATTAGGGTTATACTTTGTCGTTCGTCGTTAATTCGATGAATGAGTTTAAGTATCGTACTTTGTCGTTCGTCGTTAATTCGATGGATGAGTTTAAGTATCGCACTTTGTCGTTCGTTGTGAGAATTTGATATCGTGAGTTATCGTAAAGGCTGTATTAAGTTAATTACCTAGTTTGTGTGCAAATTAGGTTAAAAAGGATAAATCAATAGGCTAAGCTCTGCCCGTGTAAACCTACAATTGAAAACAAGATAGCATCACCTGGAGATTTTAAGGTACGGATAGGTTCCTTTCTTTCAAATTATGTCGTTTTTATAAGAATCATTTCTCTTGATTTATGATGTTTTGATACAAGTATATCATTGCTGATTTTAAGTTCTGTATTAAGATTTAGTTATGAAATAAGTTATAAAGTCCGTATTAAGATTTAGTTATGAAATAAGTTATAAATTCCGTAAGTATAGAATCCTTTCTTTCAAGTTATGTCAGTTAGGTACGTATAGAATTCTTTCTTTCGATTTATGTCCGTTGGGTATGGATAGAATCTTTTCTTTCGATTTATGTCATTTGAATATAAGAATTCCGTATTAAGATTAAGTTATGAAATAAGTTATAAGTTCTGTACAGATAGAATTCCTTTCTTTCGATTTATGTCCGTTGGGTACGGATAGAATCTTTTCTTTCAATTTATCATTTCTGATTTTAAATTCCGTATTAAGATTAAGTTATGAAATAAGTTATAAATTCCGTACGGATAGAATTCCTTTCTTTCGAATTATGTCCGTTGGGTACGGATAGAATCCTTTCGATTTATGTCGTTTGGATACAAGTATATCATTCCTGATTTTAAATTCCGTATTAAGATTAAGTTAGGAAATACGTGTTGGAAGTTACAAACGTTTTGAAAAGGTTTTGTTTTACATCAGTTATTTAGAAAATGGTTTATTTTATACGAGTTTTATTTCATACTCTAGTGGTTCCTTATTAACGAGTTAAGATTTTATCTTGTTTCGTTTAATAAACCACATTTTGGGGACGAAATTGTCAAGATAGGATTGATATCCATACCTTGGTGACTGGTTCCACTCTTTACTCATTAAATTCATACACTCCTCACATCTTTGATTATTGATTCATTTGACAGTCCGTTTGATTCCTATTCTAATCATTTGATTTAGTTTTCATGTCATGCGATAGTTTTTCTGTTAAGTTGTACTCATTATCGCATGTTCCAATATATGTTCCGTTCTGTTCTGAAAATAAGTTTTATAAGTTATGTGAATAAGACCATTTGTACTCTGATACCCTGAGTATCGCTTCTCGTGGAGTGTCCCACGAGCATGTTGTTGTGGCATCGACATCATGTGCTCCATCCGTGACGGAGAGATTAGTTCACGGCGTCTCTTAAGTACAAGTGTGGTACATATAAGATATTAGGAGGCGTATGGATCGATCCTAGGATTTAAGTTTTCAGGAAATGGATAACGGGTATGCCAACTTGCCATTTCATGTGATAAGTATGCAGGAGTAGCTACCTGTGTATTGTCACGTTTTAAGTTTTAAGTTTGCTCATGGGTACATCCGTAAGATATGATTATGAAATTAAGTTATTTGCATCGTCAAGTTCCATCCGATTATCAAAATAAAATAAGCTTTTGTTTTCCTCTATCCGCACACTGGGCAAAACTTTCCAAAATTTTACTCAGACGTACGTTTTTTGTTGTTGTTGTTTTCTTCTTTACGTCAGGTTATCAAGACAAGCTGGGGCGGAATATGGAAGAGTGCTTGAGTGTTTAGAAAAGACGGTAGAAATAATTGTAATGGATTAGATATCCTTCATTAAGCTGTAAAGCCTTGTAATACATTTAAGTATAAATGGAATTATGTTTTTGATCTGACTACTGTTATTGTGACACGTCGGCCCGTTCCGGGACGGGGTGTTACATATAGTCTAGGTCAAAGCATTACTAATAACCTAATTCCCTATAACCAATGGCTCTGATACCAACTCTTCTGTCACACCCCGACCACGTTAAAACAACAAACCGTGGTGGAAACGTCGGGGAGTGTTGTAACAGAATCATCGTTTCAACAACCATGGTAATTAAAAGTTTCGTTTTATTGAATTATCAAATATTGTACATTGTCTAAAAACCAAACAAACAATTTAAACATCGTCTACTATCGTTTTTATGTCACTAAGGCCACGTCCAAATCCTAAGTGAACATGCTCCCTAGCAATCATCACGCAACCTCACCTGAAACATATGTAAAAACAAAGTCAGCAAAAAAATGCTGGCGAGCACATAGGTTTTGTAAGAGTATCGGAATCATGGCTCGTTTATATATATTGCAATATCTCGAAAACCTTGTTTTGAAAAGTATATAATATTGCAACATGATTAACCAACTCAAATCAAGATGGTTATAATTTATAAAATCTCATAGCCATGATTCTTTACCCCAAAACATTTGCTTTAGTGAACCAATTCGTAAAACATCTCGTTAAAAACTCGTTAATAAAACTCGTATGGTTTATATCATTTCAAAAACCTCGATGTGTGACACTGTTTCAAATCGTTTCCCAAGTGAACTAAATAATGACACGCAATGTAATATGATAGAAGCACTTATATATAAGATGTACCAGCGGCGTATCTACCATGATTCTATCATGCTACACCCGTCCCATTATCTAATCACTACCCAAAACCAATCGTTCGTTCAAATTGTTTATTTCGTTTAGGTCGTTCCAAATCGTTTAATTCGTCCCAAAAATCGTTTTCGTTTTAATTGTGAAACTACTTTTGCTCGTCTCGCTAATAACATTCAAACCTTCGTGACTCGACTACCTCGCCTATCGCATTAACAAACCACCAAAGGGTAAGTTAAAAATCATCAGATTCGGTCGTTACCTACATAACCCACACACATAACCATGGGTGTAGTCTGATAACGGGATTTGTCAGATCCTATGGTACCATAACCTAATACTGGTCGGCTTGATCAATGCTAATGAATGTCATTCGTTATGTAATTACAACCAACAAGTTCGTTCACATTATCAAAATCGTTATTAGTTTAATATAAACCATCTTAATCGTTTTTTAAATCATCGTTAAAATATCAAAATCGTTTTAATACATATGAATCACCCCAAAACAATTGAAAACAGTAAAATAGGGGAACTATGTACTCACATTGAATAGAAGGGTATCCTTGATCTAAAGAACTTAGCGAAGCTCAGACAAACCAAGGAAATTCAAGTAGTACCTAGTAATTGGATCACTAGTAAATAAATCAACACCTAAATCGGAAGATCGGACAGAGTGAGGTATTGTAAACCAAATGAGTATTGAAACTCATGTGATATGGTTTAACAAAGCCTTCATTCTAGATTGGAACCTAACCTAAGTGCTTTCGACCCGTTACGACCCATTAAGGTAGCTTATGCTACTTTAACGCGTCGTTCGCGTAAAACGCGTTCGAGACGTCTAACTAGTCCTATGACAAGTATTATATACCTAAACATGTTTAATTAGGTTGCATAATCAGTTAGGTGACAAATGTTTAGGTTACATATGCTTAAAATCCAATTATGCATGAAAAGGGTATTTTGGTCATTTATCTAAGGCATATATATAAATTACCTATCATATAACTACTTAAACTATGTGACCATAAGGTATAACCTCGGAAGGTTATTCCCTATGCAACTATGGTCACTAAACATGATTGGTCGGATCCTAATGATCGACCAAACGGGTCGAGTTCGAAAGTCTAAGCGGTGGTTTAGACCGCTTGACTTACGACTCTAAACAAGCACTACTAAAAGTGATGAGCTAAACATCTCAAAACATGTTTAACCTACTTAGAAAACTGATTTGGTATCAAAACAATGGGTTTTGATACCCGAAAATAGTTCCGTTGCAAAATGCGTGCTAAAACGCATTTTGACCGAAACTTTGACTCGTCACTATGCCTAGTTAACGTGGTAATCAATAGGCATAATCACTAAGGATTATAACCATCGTGATTACAATCACGTTACAAAGTTCAATTGAACTTTGACTTGACCAATTGATGGTCAAAATCGAAAGTCAAACTGTTGGCCAAACTATTTGACTTTCTGCTTAAACATAAAGAATAAGCATGAAAGAAGACTTACAAAAGGTCCTAGCTATCTTTTCTACAAAGAATAAGTTTCCAATCAGATTAGAAAGCTCCAAACACTTGAGAGAGCTCCCAAATCAGATTGTAGAGAAGAGAGGAGAGGAATGAGCAATGAAACAATGAAAGTGTTGGGCTATTTATACTTTTTGGAAGATCATAGGATCATGACAAGTGTTTTGTGTAGCCTCCAAGCAAAGATCATGGCCATACAATTGTTTGATGCAGGTTAGAAGCCTTGGGGAAGAGATAACTTGGCTACCACACAAAGAAATTGCATAAACAGCCCCTAATCATTGAACAGATTGCTGAAACTGAGTTTTCTGGAACTGGGCACTTCACACGGCCCGCGTAAGGTATAGGGACAACCTTACGCGCCCCGCCAGGCCTCCCCAGATCAGCAAAAGTTTCAAAATTGACAGTTCAGGTCCCTGCACTTAGTTTAAGCTCATTTCAGGCCCTTTTGACCCCCGTTAAGCCATTTTCAAGGCTCTATAAGGTCAATAAAGTTTAGAGGACTCAAAATGTGCTTAGATCACTCACGGATGTCGGCTCGTTTAGTCGTACGGTCACGTTGTTCGTTAAATTACGACAAAACTCAAACGGACATGAAAACGATCCAAATTGAGCGACGAACGGTATTTTTGCATGCCGATCACTAAAATAAAAATATTTTAGTGTGTACAAAAATTTTGGATGTCCAGATGTGGTCAGAACGTAAGATATGCGCGAAAATGCAAACTTACGTCGTTTTTGACACCTTTAGTCCCTGTAAGATCAAATAAGCATATTTTTGCACACCGAACCACTCAAAGCTTATTTCTAAGCTATGTTTAGGTTATTTATGGTATGTTTAGCTTATGATCAAGTTCCAGACAGTTCGACACCATACGAATCGGTATAGTTTCGCAGTTTGACACAATTAGTCCCTACGATCGAATAGATTTGTTTTCAACACACCAAACCATCCAAAACTTATTTCTAAGTTATGTATAGGTTTTTTAGGTATGTTAAGCCTATTTCACTATTCTGGAGTGTTTGTCGCGTTAAACTGACTGTGTTTACGCACCAGTTTGCGTATAACTTTCCAGAAAGCGATTTAAAGCTTGAAATCGGAATCGAATCGAATCGTAAAATCATCAAAAACAAATACAAACATAATAGCACCAAAACACATTGTTTTATTAATAATTAACATTGTTTTGCATTGTTCATCGATTACAGAGCACAGTTGTCACATCAACATAGTCCCTTCGAGGACATTATATTTCAATAAAGTCCCTTTGAGGACATTATGTTTCAAAATAGTCTCTTCGTGAGCATTATATTACAATATAGTCCCTTCATGGACGTTATATTTCCATATAATCCTTTCGTGGACATCATACTCTGTTATAGTCTTTTCATGGACATGTCATTTCATTAAAAATATTTTGTAGACATGTTATTTCATTAAAGTTCCCTAGCGAATATAATAATTCGTCATAGTCCTTTCGAGGATATATCGTTTCACTATAGTCCCGATGTTGACATGTCTTATAGTCCCTAAACGGACTTATATTTTTCCCTTTCGTCCCCGCTTGGATAGGTATTGCTTCAAAGTCCCTATATGGACCTATCTCTTCTATATAGTCCTAGTATGGACATTTGTTTATTATAATCCTTATATGAACATATCTTTCGATTTGAGTCCCTGTGAGGACATCTGTTCAGCAAAGCCCTTTAGTGCGCACGCTGTATCAATATAGTCCTTTTATGGACATGTTATTTTATTAAAATCCCTTTGGGGATATACTATTTCGAAATAGTCCCTTGTGGATATGAGATTTCACTATAGTTCCTTAGCGGACACGAGATTTCACTGTAGTCCCTTAGCGGACATAACATTTCATTATAGTCCCTGATGGGATTTTCACATGTTTATCAAAGCAATTACATCCATATGAAATAAAAACGCAGCGGAATAAATATTTAAAACATGTTACTTTTAAGATATAAATTTCATTTATAAGCAAAATCCCAAAACCCGGATCCATATATGAAGATGCATACTATCAAACACAACCATAGGATGTTTAGAAACTACCTTCTTGGAGTACAAGGATGATGAAACGGATGATGCTTCTTGAAATGGTTGTCCTCAAGAGTAGAAGACCTCAAGCTTGTATACCCCAAGCTTCCAACAAACACCTTGAGATTAGCTAGGATTTTAACACCAAAGATCAAAAACCGAACACTTGAAAACACCCTCTTATGACCGATTTTAGAGAGCAACAACACAAGTCTTCTATGGCTCATTTGGTCATCCAATTTATTTATAGTCTAAGAGAGAATCTTGCCACCACCAACTCCCAATCAAAATGCATGCAAGTATGACAACATGCATGTCATTCTATTGGACCAAACCACTTAGGGAAGACCACCCAATTAGGATCCATGCAAATGCATGAAATGTGAGTGGAACAAGATCATATCTTGGTAAGACAAAAGGGGGGGGGGTGGCGGCCCACTTATTTTATAAAAAAAAAATCAATTTCTTTTATAAATAATTCAAGTCTTGGTTTATATATTTATAACTTTTATAAATATAACACTACATAAATGCAAGACTTTATACAACCTTTTAAAATGTTATTTAACCCATTAAATAACAAAATAAAATATTCTCTCAAAATAAATTATCCATATAATTTATTAGTTTGTCAAGTGTAAGTATTTAGAAAACCAATTTCTAAATATTGTAAGTGTTAATATTTATTTGTTTGATCATATCACAAATAAATAATATTGTAAGTGTTTGTCTAGCTTGTATTTGGGTATGACTCGACTTGGATCATAACGTACTAGCCACATCAATTTAATATGTGTCTTGGGCATACTGAGTCCAACAATCTCCCACTTGCACAAGATACATAGAAGATTGATGCAAGTAGTAAATGACGCCTAACTACGGTTTACTACCCCTAATACGTATGACTATATGTCCCATTCAATTACATCATCCCCTTCAAGTCCCTTACTTGAAAATGATTTAGGTGAATCTATCATTTATCCTTTAGTTACAGATGTCATGTTAAATCCAGAGACATAGAGTGATCACTCTTTGTTGATTTAACTTTAGCAGGTCTTAGACATCTTACTCTCAACGAATAAGAGGAACAAATCCCATCTTGACTACATACGTCTCTCACAATCACCTTGTACCACACCTGAGCTTAGCCTTATGTACTGTCATATTACTAACAGCGAAGAAAAAGTCAAGGTATAATATTTGGTGAATATCAAGACCCAATATGCATCTCAGGTCAGAGGATACTATGATATTCGCCTTTACTCAAAATTTACTTATGATCAATCACAAATGATTCCATGCAGTAATATTTGAGAGCGAGTTAGTCCAATATTTGTATCCCACAAATATCTATGAACTTTGGCAGCAACACTTTGCTCTATATTCATATCTAATGAATATCCACCAATCCAAGTTCATAATAGTCTTACATTCATATTTGTTCCCACAAGTATGATCGACTACGGACATTTAGAATAATTAACTTATTCACGGATTTAAACATGCTAATATGAAACGTAACTCGAAATACCATAAAAGAGTTAAAATAACAATTGTTTCAATATCCAAATACAAAATTAGATCAAATCCAATCACTAGAATATCGAAGTCCTAAGGAACATGTATGACCCTCATGTTTTCCCCTTTCAAGGAGCTTCGTGAGTGGATCCGCAATGTTTTGATCGGTGTGAACTTGGCGGATACATATCTTTCCTTTTTCAACTTCATCCCTTATGTAGTTGAATCTCCGCTCGACATGTCTAGTCTTTTGGTGCGCACGAGGTTCCTTGATTTGAGCAATCGCACCCTCGTTATCACAAAAGATCTCTAGGGGGTCTTGAATGGTAGGGACCACCCCTAGGTCGGCTATAAATTTCTTCAGCCATGCAGCTTCTTGGGCTGCCAATGAAGCGGCGATGTATTCTGATTCTGTAGTGGACAATGCTACCACGTCTTGTTTTGAGCTCTTCCAAGAGACTGCTCCTCCATTTAAAATGAAGACATACCCCGATTGTGATCGAGAATCACTTCGATCGTTTTGGAAACTCGCGTCCGTGTAACCCTTTACAACGAGTTCCTCCTCACCAGATCCATATATTAAGAACATATCCCTAGTCCTCCTAAGATATTTCAATATGCTTTTAACAGCCATCCAATGACTGTTACCTGGATTTTGCTGGTATCTACTCGTCATGCTCAAGGCGCATGAGACGTCCGGTCTGGTGCATATCATTGCATACATGATGGATCCTATAGCTGACGCATATGGGATTCTTTTCATTTTCTCTTGCTCATCCTTTGAGCTTGGACATTGAGATGTATTTAATATAGTCCCCTTTTGAATAGGTACAAAACCTCTCTTAGAGTTCTCCATTTGGAATCTATTCAAGACTTTGTCAATGTATGCACTTTGGTTTAAACCTATCAAGCGCCTTGATCTATCCCTATAGACCTTTATTCCCAGAATGTAGGCTACTTCACCAAGATCCTTAATGGAAAAACAACTTCCAAGCCAAGCTTTTACACCTTCCATGGTTGGAAGTCATTCCCAAATAGTAGAATGTCATCGACATACAGTACTAAGAAAGTGATGATGCTCCCACTAGCTTTCTTATACACACAAGCTTCATCGCCGTTCTTGATGAATCCAAAATTCTTAATTTCCTCATCAAAACGGTGATTCCAACTTCTAGATGCTTTTTTTTTTTTTGGGTAAAGGTTTCACCCTGGTAAATTTTATATCACAACAAAACCAACGAAGAACAAGTGGAGAGCAAAACGCCCACCAATTCATATGCCCGACATGCCGGGAATATGTTCAGCCAAAAACAAGACACACTACCAGACAAACGAACCCCACAAAACACAACGAAAACAGATTAGACACTAGACATAGCTAATCTGAACTAAATACTAGACTAAAACTCTTTAGCCGATTTCTTCATAGATGACAAGCCCTTTAGGCAGCTTCCAATCTCTAAGAATTTTATCTACTTGACTCGAATCCTTGAACTTCAATGTTACCAGCTTCAATCGAACCGAGGCATTAACCGCATCAGCAACTTGTCTAGTTGACCTTTGAGTATTCCCGAACAACCTGGAGTTTCTCTCTAGCCATACATGGTAAACAGTTGCAGCTACCAAAATCCTTCCAATCACATGCTTCGCCAATCTTGAACCCGATGTGTTAACAATGTGCTGAAAAATATCCTCCCATCTATTCGATAGATGTTGCATTGCTGCGAGAGGTTTTACCACCATCCAAACTTGTGTCGAAAACGAACATTCAAAGAATAAATGAGGATGAGAATCCATACCATGCTAGCAAAGGGGACAGCACATCAGCCGAAGATTAACGGCTCCACCCACCTCCCATTGTTTCAACCTATCTTGAGTCTTTAGCTTGTTCCCAATCACTAACCACATGAGAAAAGCATGGCGCGGGATAAACTGAGAGAACCAAACAACTTTATGCCAATTCACGTTTGGGCTACTCGATCGAATCGTTTCCCAAACATTCTTGGATGAGTAGCTAGTTTCCTTACCATTACCATCAATCCATATAATAGTATCATTCTTATTTATCGTTAATTGAGGAGGCCGTATATTTAATAGAACCGGGTACATTTCATTCCAAGCTTCCGGCCATACCCATCTTCCATCACTCACCACTTCCGCTAGCTTTGAGTTAATGTGAAACCCCGCTTGTTGAATCATTCTTGGTGTAATAGTTTTACCAATAGGATCCGCATGAGACCATTTATCATACCAAGCAGATGTCGCCATGCCATCCCCTATCTTTGACCACATATGTTCACGAATAAGCGGTCTAAGATTTAGGATTTTCCTCCACCCCCATGTATTACCTTGTTTAATAGGAACATCCCAAAAACATCTCTGTTTCAGCTTGTATGTGTGAATCCATTTGACCCAAAGCGACTCTCTATTAGTTAAAAGGCTCCACACATGAAATGTCATTAACGCCTTGTTAACATCATCAATACGTTTGATCCCCAAACCACCTTCTTCCCTAGGCCGACATATAGATTTCCACGCTACTTTGGCTTTGCCTTTCCCTACTGAACCAGTTTTCCATAAAAAATCTCTCATTTTCCTTTCAAGCTCCTTCGAAATACGCTTAGGGAGGATGAAAACGGAAGCCCAGTAAACATGCATAGAAGACAGCACCGACCTGATAAGTTGAAGTCTTCCCGCGAACGAAAGAAACTTATTGCCCCAGTACGTGATTCTATTTTCCATTTTTTCAACAAGAATCTTGCAGTCTTTATATAATAATCGAGACGATATAAGGGGGACACCAAGATATTTAACTGGAAGGCTACCTTCTTTAAACGACACCAGCTCCAAAATCTTATGTTTGACCTGATTATTGACATTCGCAAAATACACCGTACTCTTTGGAATGCTTGGAACTAAGCCAGACATGTTTTTAAAGCTTTCAAGAGCTTCTAGAACCAGCTTGACCGATTTAACTTCTCCTCTTGCAAACATAAATAGGTCATCAGCAAAACATAAACTCACAATTCGTTGTTTATCACATTTATTATGGAACCGGAAATTCAGCGATGTGGCTACCATGTAATCCAACCGAAGAGTAAGAACTTCCATAACGAGAGTGAACAGATAGGGCGACAATGGATCACCTTGTCGAAGCCCCCTCTCACCTTTGAAGAACCCATGCAAGTTACCGTTGATACTCAACGAAAACGTTGTGGTAGACACACTTCATAATCCATTCTATCATTCGATCATGGAACCCAAATCCGGTGATAATACACTTCAGAAAAGTCCAATCAACCGTATCGTACGCTTTCTGAATATCAATTTTAAAAGCACATCTAGGAGGTCCCGAGTTTCTATGGTAATTATGCATGAGTTCCTGTGTAAGCATAATGTTGTCAGAAATTCTCCTGCCCGGGATAAAAGCCGACTGGTTAATGCTAACTAGCTCTTGCAAACCTTGCTTGATTCTATTAGTGATGATTTTACTCAAACATTTGAAAATAGAATTGCAACAAGAAATTGGTCGATAGTCCGTAACATACTCCGGAGTGGTCTTCTTAGGGATTAAAGCAATAATAGTATGGTTTACCTCCTTTAAAAGTTTACCATTCCTGAAAAATTCTCGAACCGCTTGACACACATCACTTCCTACAATATTCCAAGCTTTTTTAAAGAAGACAGAAGAGAAACCATCTGGACCCGGAGCCTTATTATCCCCTATATAAAACATAGCGTTCTTTATCTCTTCATTCGACACCTCCGTAACCATCAACTGTGCTTTATCAGAACTCAGCTTCTTAACAAATAAGCTTGAAGAAGGGATCTCCAGAATATTATCTTTTTTCCCAAGGAAGCTTTCATAATAATCCAGAAGAGTTTTTGCTGCATCTATACCTTCATGTTGCATCCCATTAATATCCTTCACTATTTCAATTCTGCTTCGGTGATTCTTACTCTTGATTGAGTTATGAAAAAAAGATGTGTTCGCATCACCTGACCCGAGCCATTCTACTTTTGCCTTTTGTTTTAGAAAGCACTCTTCATCAAACGACGCTTCCATAAAATTTTTATATATCACGGCCTCCTTAATCTTTAACACTTCATTATTCGGTTCGCTATCCAGCTGAATCTGAATTTCATCCAGATCTTTACGTAAATTATCTACCTTTTTGTGTAAGTTACCTTGGTCTCGAAGCAGCTTCCTTAGGGGCACCTTTAACGATCTCATCTTCGTCACTAATCTGAACATATAACACCCCGTCACCTCCTCATTCCACTTGTTCGACACCACTTCCGCAAACTCTTTCTTATTTGCAATGAAGTTAGCAAATTTGAAAGGTTTCGGTTTTTCTTTCAACAAGGATGGGAGCTTTAGAATACACGGTGTATGATCCGAAATCCTATTCGGATGAAAATACGCACAAGCCGCTGGGAATATGTCCGTAAAATGGACATTGGCCATTATCCGATCTATTTTCTTGATTACTCCAGTTCCCTTTTTTGGTTTTTGTTTCCAGGTATATTGAACACCTGTACTATTGACATCAAACACCTCCACATCGTCGACACACTCTCTAAAGTCACGCATACCCGTATTAACTTTAGACGAACCAAACAAGTTATCTTCTAAATTCAAAGAGGAATTAAAGTCACCTAGAAGCACCCATGGCTTATCATGCACTAGAGCCTTATGATAACGAAGATTCTCCCATAGATCACGTCTAGTTTTATAATAGTTATCGGCATATATAAACGAGTAAAAAAGAGTTTTGTTATCCCTCTTAAATTGAATTTGGACATGGATAGCCTGACTCGATTGAGCCAACACCATAACATCCACTTCATTAGCATTCCACCCCAGGATTATTCGAGTTCCCTTTTGACAAACACTACCATTCGATGTCCATTCCCAAGATCTCCAAACATTTTTGCAAACACTAGCAAGATTGCTAATGTCAACATGAGATTCAATAATAGCACACACCTGAATTCCATTTTGATGAATCACTTGTCGAACCTCTTTTTGTTTTAGAGGGCGGTTCAACCCCCTAATATTCCAAGATGCAATGCTAGACATGGGAAACGCTGTCACCGGGAGTGCTTGCCCCCTCAGTTTGCTTCGGCTCTCCCACTATGGATTGAATAGTCTCATTGTAAACCTCTTGCACCTCCTCATCATCATAGTATTCATCTACGACTTCATTTTTTCCTTCTTATCTTCCTTCCGATCTATATCACTTCGGCTAGTCCCTTTATATTCCAACTCTTCACTCAGCAGATCAAACTTGTTACTAGTTTTCACGATATTTGTATTCACCACTGAAACAGGTCTGGTCACCTTTTCTAATTCATCTATGACATTGATAACACGAGGAGCCTGCTTCAAATTTTTTGGAACCGGTCTGTATTCAAACCTCATACCTTGTTTCTTTGTAGAGAATCCCTGTTTTGCCTGATTTTTCTTTTTCACCACTTCATACCCATCTTCCAGTTTATTGCCATCTTCCTTAACCTGCTTAGTTACTTGTCTCGGACATTTGGCATCCGTGTGTCCAAACACCTTACATTCCCTACAGCGAGGGGGCCGCCATTCATACTCTATCTTAACCATGTTCTTAGCAAAACCCTCTTCATCCTCCAATGGAATCGCAACAACAACATTTTCCTTCGGTTCTTCTTCAGCATTTACTTCAATTAGAGCTCTCGCATAACTGTTTCTACCCCAAGATTCAGCACACATAGTTGCTGTATACGAGTCCAGCATCCTAGGTGTACCCACATTAGTAGCTATCATACTCAATCCATCTTCTGAAAACGCTGCTATAGGAACATCATGCATTTTGATCCAAATGGGGACCGATTTTATATCTTCTTTTACCAGCTTGGTTGAAGGTTTCCATATATTCAGAATAATCGAAAAATTTCGTATCAACCATGGACCATTTTCCAGCACTTTTTCCATACCCTCTTTTGAGTTGAATTTAAAAAAGAAAAATCCATGAGCATTCATCATCGTCTTAGCAATACCATACTTTGCCCATGTATTCTTTACATAATTCTCAACAACAGGAAAAGGCAATCTCTTCCCTAGAAAATAACCATATAACGTATTCGTAAATCTGTTTTGGATTTTTTTAACTGAACTAACCGGGATAACCACATCAGCTCCTTCGACTTTAGCATCAGACTTCAAAAGCCGAAAATTAACTTTCTTGTTACTCGTACCCGTTTCAGCAACACTAGCATAAGATTTTTTCAGCACATTACTACTTGTTTCCTCCTCCAAGTTTTGATCAGCCAAAACACTTGATTCTTGGACTGGAATAGTCACCTTTTCCACTTCGTTGATGATATTAATCATTCTCAGGTCGTTTTGGACAACACCTCGTCTCGGCAGCATCGGATTTCCATCTATCTTCAAAGACTTAGCATCAAAACTATTACCAAACGTATGAAGATTAGGACGTCCCTCCTGAGGAATCGACGGCATAGCACTGGTCGCAGAGATAAAGATATCCCCATGCAGCTTTTCGGTGAACGCCTGAAACCCTAAATCCCCATAGATTGATTTCTTTAACTTGCATACTTTGTCAGGATGTTTTGGATCGACAAAACCTTCAGGCTGAACCATATAGACATCTTCATCAAGATATCCATTAAGAAAAGCCGTTTTGACATCCAATTGCCAGATCTCATAGTCATAATATGCAGCTATGGCAAATAATATCCTGATTGACTTTAGCATCGCCACAGGCGAGAAGGTCTCATCATAATCAATCCCTTGAGTTTGAGTGAAACCTTTTGCTACAAGTCTTGCTTTGTAAGTATCCAAGTTACCATGCATATCTGTTTTCTTCTTGAAGACCCACTTACTACCAACTACTTTAGAGTTAAGTGGTGGCACAACCAATTCCCAAACTTGGTTGCCATACATGGATTGCATCTCTATGTTCATGGCTTCAAGCCATTTGTCACAATCGGATTTTGACATTGCATCATGGTATGTGGTTGGTTCATCTGAATCTACCACGTAGCATCCATCCATGAAAAATCCATATCTTTCAGGTGGATTACTAATTCTACCAGATTTGCGAGCATTTTGTGTGTTCTGATCAACCCCTTGATCGTTTTCAACAACCTCTTGTTGAGTGCTAGTATCAACCAAACGTGTATCGTCTTGTGGTTCTTGATCCATCTCAAGTTCCACTGTTCTATCACTAGTTCCTTCCATAAGGAACTTAGCTTCTAAGAACTTACCCTTTCGAGCAACAAATACCTTTTGCTCGGTTGGGTCGTAGAAATAATATCCTATATCATCTTTAGGATATCCTACAAAGATACACTTAGTAGATCGGACTTCCAATTTATTTGGAGTGTATTGCTTAACATAAGCTTCACAACCCCAAACCCTTAAGAATGATAATGATGGAGGGTTTCCATGCCATATTTCAAAAGGTGTCTTTTCCACTTTCTTGGTTGGGGCCATATTTAGTATACGGACTGCAGAGAGCAAAGCGTAACCCCAAAATGATAGAGGTAATGTGCTTCTAGCCATCATAGATCGAACCATATCTAATAGAGTTCGATTTCTCCTTTCGGACACACCATTGTGTTGTGGTGTTCCAGGTGGAGTAAGTTGTAAGATAATTCCACAACCCCTAAGATGATCTTGAAAGGCACCACTAAGGTATTCACCTCCTCTATCAGTACGAAGGACTTTGATTGTTTTCTTGAGTTGATTTTCTACTTCACTTTTGAAGTCTTTGAACATTTCAAATGCTTCATCCTTGTGTCTTAGTAAATACACATATCCATAACGACTATAGTCGTCGATAAAGGTAATGAAGTATCTTTCACCATTCCTAGTCATCGGCTTAAAAGGACCACATACATCTGAATGTATGATACCTAGTAAGTCTTTAGCCCTTTCAAAAGTTCCACTAAAGGGTGTCTTGGTCATTTTGCCTTGTAAACAAGATTCGCATACATCAAATGAATTATCTTCATTTGTACTCAGAAGACCATTTCTCTTGTCACACCCCGACCACGTAGAATATACAAAACGTGGCGGAAAATGTCGGGGAGTGTTGTAACAGAATTAATTGTTTCATAACCATGGCATACAAAGTTGTATTTTATTTATCAACATAAGAGTTACATTGTTTTAAACAGGAATTAAAGAGTTCAGAACATAATTAAACATAGTCTATCTTTATTTTATGTCTCTAAGGCACAGGTCCGCCCTAGTGTCACGATCATCATCCTACGCAAAAGCTCCTGAAAACACATGTGAAAATAGGTACGTCAGCATAAAAATGTCTGTGAGATACATAGGTTTTGTGAAAATAGGATTCATGACTTAAGTTTAAGAAAAAGTTTAATAAAGTTTAGTCATGAACCTTGTAAGTTGTTTTGTTTTGTAAATCATTTAAAAAGCGATAAGATCAGATGATATGTATAAATAAAAGAATAATGTATGGTTAAATATATAACCAAGTAAAATGAGTTGTATAAAATAAACTGTATTGTAAACAAAGTCTTGTGAAAACATGTTACTTGTGTAAAACGTATAAGTCCAAAATGAATGATTTAAATAACGCTATGATATGTAATATAATACAAACACTTATATATAGGAAGTACCAGCGGCGTATCCACCATGATTGTATCATATTACTCACATCTCGTTACTTAAGTCACTAAAACCAACTAACAATGTATAATGTCTATGTTTAAACCAATTGTCAAAAGTCCTTGTATAAACCATGTCAAATGTTGATAGTCCAAAAGTAGTCAAGTAATGTGTAACAAATGTTATGTATTGTAAGTAAAGTATTGTCACATAATCCAAATGTAGTAATGTACAAAACAAAGTATTTTGAATATATCAAAAAGTTATGTTTTGCAAAGTTATGCATGTTACATTGATACAAACATTTATGTGGTAAGTTAACGCATACATTCAAGCCTTGAGACAGTCGGATAACCCTTTCAGTCAAGGTTATCAAAAGAAATGTTTTCGGATTCAGTCATTCCTTACATCCAAACAAACCCGGGATGTCAGGAATGGGATTTGTCAAGTCCTATGGTACCACTACTTACTACCGAGCGGCGTAGCAAATGTTAATGAACGTAATAAAGACCCGTTTGTGCAAACCAAATGTTATAGCAGTTGTATACATGTCATATGAAAACAATGTACTAAGTATGCTAAGTTAACATACAAAGCAGAAAAGTCATGTAAATCAATGTGCTAGCATGCTATCAGTCAACATACATAGCAGAAATGTAATGTAAAACGATGTACTAAGTACGCACACAATGGGCATACATAGCATGAAATGTAATGAAATCAGGTACTATAATGTACTAACAAACATAGCAGGTATATGATGTGAAAACATGGAAAGCATGAAAGTAACAAGTAGGCACATGTGTTCCACCCCAAAACAGTTTGGAAAACAGTAAAAGAGGGGTCTATGTACTCACTTGAGATTGTTCAGTAGTCCTAAGATAACCACCAAGCAATGCTAGAGATCTCGGAATCAAACGGCACCTAATATAGGTAACTATGTTAATAAACCGGACCTAAATCGGAGGATCGGATAGAATGAGGGTTCGTAAACCAAACGAGTATGGAGACTCGTGTAATATGGTTTAACAAAGCCTACATACTAAATGAAACCTAACATAAGTGCTTACGACCCATTACGACCCATTTAGGTAGCTTATGCTACTTTAACGCATCGTTCGCGTGAAACGCGTTCGGACCGCCTAACTAGTCCTATGACAAGTATTATATGCCTAAACATGTTACATAATCAGTTATGTGACAAAGGTTTAGGTTACATATGCTTAATTACCAATTATGCATGAAAAGGGTATTTTGGTAATTTACCTAAGGCATATAAACTACCTATCATACAACTACTCAAACGATGGTCACCTAAGGCGTTTGGTCGGATCCTAATGATCGACCAAATGGGTCGGGTTCGAAGGTATAAGCGATTTATTAGATCGCTTACCCTTACGACCCTAGACAACGTGGTAATCAGTAGGCATAGTCCCAAGGGACTATAACCATCGTGATTACAATCACGTTGCGAAGTTCAAACGAACTTCGCATTGACCATAACTGGTCAACGCAGAAAGTCAAACAAACTTCGACTTTCGGACTCGAAAAGCAATAAAAGAACGAAAGAATACTTACGAAGGGTCCCCGAATGCTAATCTCGATCCAAGAATCTCAGGTATGAAACAATGGTTCCAACTTAGAGTTTCTCAAATCAAAATTCTTGTGGGTTTTGAAATGCATGGATGTGGGTATTTATAGGATTTCCCGAACCGTTAGGATCGTTTCTTGGAAAATGTGATCGAATCTCGTGCGTACACTTGTTGGAAAGTTATGGTGACTAAAAATGGCCCCTAATCAGCTGAAAGGACAAGTGTGAGTGTGTGGTTGTGAGTTAAACAGCTGGAATCTGCTGATTAAGCGATCTTATCTGTTCTGGGACACTGACGCAGGCCGCGTAAGGATTCACATAGATCTTACGCGGGCCGCCTGGCCTGCACAGATCAGAAATAAGTTTCAGCAATGACAGTTTTGGTCCCTGCACGTGTTTAAGGCCATTTCCGACACTTCTAAGGCCCGTAAAGCCAACTTTAAGGCCCTAAAATGATGCCTAAACATTGTGGACATGAAACATGCTCAAAAATATGCCGGATGTTGGTTCGTTTGGTCGTACGATCGCGATGATCGCTTAATTACGACGGAATGCGCACAAGCACGAAAAACGATCCAAATGACGCGACGAATGGATTTTTCTTGTGCCAAACACTAAAATAAAATATTTTAGTGCTTACATAAATTTTTGGATGTCCGGATGTATTCAGAACGTAAGTTATGCGCGAAAATGCAAACTTGTGCACTTTTTGACACTTTTAGTCCCTGAATGACCCAAAAGTTTATTTTAGCACACCGAACCCCTCAAAGCCTATTTCTAAGCTATATAAAGGATATTTAAGGTGTGTTTAACTTATGGTCATGTTCCGGAATGTTCGTTACTGTTCATATTGGCATACTTTCGCAGTTTCTCAAGTTTAGTCCCTGTAAGCGAATTAACTTGTTTTTGCCATACCAAAGCCTTCAAAAACTTATTTCTAAGTTATGTAAAGGTTATTTAAGGTATGTTAAGTATATGTTGATGTTCCGGAGTATTTGTTGCATTAAACTGATTACGTTTACGCACCAGTTTGCGTATAACTCTCCAGAAAGCGATATAGAGTTTGAAATTGAATAAAAGTCAAAACATGAAAAATGTAAAACACAACCAAACAAACATTGGGATCAAATAACATTGTTTTATTGATAACTGAACTAATCACAATGATTACAAGCACAGATGTTACAGTCTCCCCTACTTGTGGAAATTTCGTCCCGAAATTTATTTAGAGGAAACTCGTGGGAAAAGATGCGGATATTTCGCCTTCATTTGATCTTCGCGTTCCCAAGTAAACTCGGGTCCACATTTAGCTTCCCAGCGAACTTTGACCAAAGGAATGCGCTTGCGTTTAAGCCACTTGACTTCACGTTCCATGATTTCCACAGGCTTCTCAACAAATTTCAGTGTTTTGTCAACACGAATTTCGTCAAGCGGTATGTGGAGGTTCTCATCAGCTAAACACCTCTTGAGATTGGATACGTGAAAGGTTGGATGAACATTTCCAAGTTCAGGAGGTAACTCAAGTCTGTAGGCTACCTTACCGATTCTTTCGACGATCTTGAATGGTCCAACGTATCTAGGTGCAAGTTTT
Source organism: Helianthus tuberosus (assembly GCA_030545235.1). Lineage (NCBI taxonomy): Eukaryota > Viridiplantae > Streptophyta > Magnoliopsida > Asterales > Asteraceae > Helianthus > Helianthus tuberosus. The sequence goes on along the minus strand of CM060368.1, from coordinate 114,606,746 downwards.
CCTTTCTTTCCAAATCTGATCACACCTTTCCAAGGTGAGACCTTAAGTAATACTCGATCACCGACTTGAAATTCCAAGGGTTTGCGTTTTGGATCCGCGTAACTCTTTTGACGGCTTCTAGCTGTCTGAAGGTTATCACGAACTTTCTTGACCTTATCAGTTGTCTCTAAAATGAGAGCAGGTCCAGTAAGCTGAGCCTCGCCGATCTCATTCCAGCAGACTGGTGAACGACATTTTCGACCATAGAGAGCCTCGAAAGGAGCCATTTTGATGCTGGTGTGATAACTGTTGTTGTAGGAGAATTCAATTAACGGAAGATGTGAATCCCAACTACCACCAAAATCGATCACACAAGCTCTAAGCATATCCTCCAGAGTCTGGATTGTTCTTTCAGATTGACCATCTGTTTGCGGATGATAAGCTGTGCTCAAATTAAGTTGGGTCCCCATAGCAGATTGCATGGTTCTCCAAAAATGAGAAGTGAAACGAGCATCTCTGTCAGAAATGATGTTCAAAGGAACACCATGTCGAGCTACAATTTCATCCACATAGATTTTAGCAAGTCTGTCAGCAGGAAAATCCTCACGGATTGGCAAGAAATGTGCTGACTTTGTAAGACGATCAACGACTACCCAGATGGCATCATGACCTTTCTTTGTGCGTGGAAGTTTGGTAACAAGATCCATAGTAATGTTTTCCCATTTCCAAACTGGGATCTCTGGTTGTACCAATAAACCCGAAGGACGTTGATGTTCAGCCTTAACCTTAAGACAAGTAAGGCATTTTGATACGTATAAGGCAATGTCTTTCTTCATACCAGGCCACCAATACTGAATACGAAGATCCTTATACATCTTATCTGAGCCCGGATGAATAGAATAACGAGACTTATGGGCTTCATCCATAAGCAAGGTACGAAGATCATCCTGGCTTGGGACCCACAAACGGTCCATGAGGTAATACGATCCATTGTCCTTCAGTTCCAGAGCAGGTGTTATGTGATAGGGAAATTCCTTATCCATCAAACCTTGTGAAACACAAGATTGTTGAGCCTGAGAAATGCAGGCTTGGATATCAGATCGAGCTTGAATAACAGATTGAACACGTACACAATGAAGTTTAGTACGTTCCTTACGACTCAATGCATCGGCTACAACATTCGCCTTACCAGGATGGTAGCGAATTTCGCAGTCATAGTCGTTTAGAAGCTCAACCCAACGTCGTTGCCTCATGTTGAGTTCTTTCTGATTGAAGATATGTTGAAGACTTCTGTGGTCAGTGAAAACCACACATTTTGTACCGTACAAATAGTGTCTCCAGATCTTTAGAGCGAAAACAACTGCACCCAACTCAAGATCATGAGTGGTGTAGTTCTTCTCATGTATCTTCAACTGCCTCGATGCATATGCTATGACTTTGTTCCTTTGCATTAGAACACAGCCAAGACCCAATTTAGATGCATCGCAATAAACAACGAAATCATCATTGCCCTCAGGCAAAGTCAGAACAGGCGCGTCGCAAAGTTTCTGCTTCAAGTGTTGAAAAGCTTCCTCTTGTTTGAATCCCCAGTCAAAGGGCTTGTTCTTCTGAGTTAGAGTAGTTAGAGGAACTGCAATCTTTGAGAAGTTCTCAATGAAGCGGTGGTAATAACCCGCTAGACCAAGAAAAGAACGAACTTCAGTAGGAGTAGAAGGTGTATCCCAATCCTTAATCGCACTGATCTTAGAGGGATCTACATGAATACCTCGTTCGTTGATAATATGTCCTAAGAATTGAACCTCTTTAAGCCAGAATTCACACTTGGAGAATTTGGCGAAAAGTTGCTCTTTCTTTAGGAGTTCCAGAGTAAGACGAAGATGTTGCTCATGTTCAGCTCGCGTCTTAGAATAAATCAAGATGTCGTCAATAAAAACAATGACGAACTGATCCAAATAAGGTTTGCAGACCCTATTCATTAAGTCCATGAAAACAGCCGGAGCATTAGTCAAACCGAATGGCATGACTGTGAACTCATAATGCCCATAACGAGTGCGGAAAGCTGTCTTGGGAATATCTTCTTCATGCACACGAAGTTGATGATACCCGGAACGCAGATCAATCTTCTAAAAATAAGAAGCGCCCTGTAACTGATCAAAGAGATCGTCTATGCGAGGTAGGGGATATCGATTCTTGATGGTAAGCTTGTTAAGCTCACGATAATCGATACACATCCTAAAGGATCCATCCTTCTTCTTGACAAAAAGAATGGGAGCACCCCAGGGTGAAAACCTAGGACGTATAAAACCTTTGTCAGAGAGCTCCTGTAGCTGCTTAGACAACTCTTGCATCTCAGATGGTGCAAGACGATATGGAGCTCTGGCAACGGGATTTGCACCAGGTACGAGATCAATACGGAACTCGACTTGGCGTGCTGGAGGTAAACCAGGTAAATCTTCAGGGAATACTTCAGAATAATCCCGAACGACAGGAATATCTGAAATAGACTTACCCTTGCCCTTATCCGTTGTGACATGTGCCAAAAAGGCCACATAGTTCTTTCGTAGATACTTCCGAGCTTTAAAACAAGACATGAGTTTGAGACCACCGGCAGGTTTCTCACCACGAACCTGTAGGATCTCGCCTGTCGAAAGTGGCACACGAACAATCTTCTCAAAACAAACTACCTCTGCACGATGCTTGGCTAACCAATCCATACCCACAATAACGTCGAAGCTTCCAAGTTGCATAGGCGTGAGATCGATAGGAAAGAGATGATCATTAAGGTTCAATTGGCAGTTGCGAAGAACAGAATCAAGAATAATGGGTCCACCACTAGCAACTTCTACTGTCAAAGGTTTACCTAGTTTCGTTCTAGACACGCGAAGCATTGGCTCAAAAGACAATGACACAAAACTCTTGTCGGCACCCGAATAAAAAAGAACAGATGCAGGCTGATTATTAATAAAGAACGTACCGTTCACCACGTTATCGTCCGCCTACGCCTCTTGGGCATTCATGTTAAAGGCTCGACCTCGAGCCTGAGCCTGATTCTGACTCTGGTTGGCTAGTCTTGGGCACCGGTTTCTGTAGTGGGTCAGATCCCCACAATTGTAGCACGAACCAGGAGGAAAATGAGGTCGTGCAGCTGGACCTTGTTGCTGAGCAAGAGGCTGAGCAACTTGTTGGGCTTGGTTTTGAACTGCCTGATTCTGGTTAACAGGAATGCGGCAGGTGGCAGCAAGATGACCATTTCTCCCACAGTTAGTGCATTGACGACATTGGAGATGTGGTAGGTGATGGCCGTTACACCTGTTGCACAAAGGTGCATTGCCAAAATAAGGCTTCTTGGCGGGTGGTTGCGCAGGCTGATTTGGTGCAGCTTGAGCCTGTGCAGTAACGGCATAGTTTTGGGAAGCCTTTCGCTTCCTAGACCCTCTTGCGGAACCCGAATTCTTTCCCTTCTTGTTTTCACCTTTCTTACCATCCTCCTTGTCAGATGCCTGCTTCTTACCCTTGTCACCCTTTTTATGCAGCTTTCCCTTACGAACTTGCGACTCAGTCAATGTCGCTGCTAACTCGATCACCTGACGGAGTGTGGCAGGGTTACTACCAGTAAGGATGTCTTGCACAGAGTCAGGTAGGCCGTCGATGTACCTTTCGATAGCCTTGTCGAGTGGGGTAACCATAGTCGGGCAAAGCAGACTCAACTCCTCAAACCTATCAGTATACGCCCTGTGCTCACCACTATCTTGCTTCAAATTATCAAATTCCTTCTCCAAAGCTCGCTGCTCATGACGAGGACAGAATTCCCTCATCATAAGGGCTCTAAGTTCAGCCCATGTCTGTGCTAGAGCAACTTCTGCACCTCGGTCTCTCATAACCCCGTTCCACCATGTGAGAGCCCTCTTCTGAAACACACTTGAAGAAAACTCGACCTTGCGATTGTCGGGACACTGCACGTGGCGGAAAGTATTCTCAATGCTCTCGAACCACTGAAGAAGCCCAGTCGCTCCTTCAGAACCACTAAACTTGAGTGGTTTAGCCGAGTTAAAATCCTTGTATTTGCATGGAACATTGTTGTTGTTATTGGCTTGGTGCCATTGAGCAAAGAGATTTGGGAATTGAGCAGCCATCTGTTGCGCAATAATTTCTGCCAGTTCGGCAGTTGCTATCTGGTTATCGCGTCGAGGAGGCATTCTAAAAGAGGAAAACATGAAAAGAAACGAGTGAGATGATTGGATGAAGAGAATGAGATGAAACAAAATTAACAAAAGCAAAGATGGTGGTCATTCGTCCGCATTACCAAGCAAACAAACGACACACAGTGACTAATCAAAGTAAATGGATCAAAAATAATGTATCGCGAAGACATGCTCGCCTATAAGTGAACACTCATCCCAAGAATTCCCAGGTAAGCACAACTGGTCTCGCGTCTGATGAGATATATACGAAGTGCTTGCCTAGACAGAAAACCCAGAATACAGGCATTCACCCTTCCAGTTTGCACGTGTTCGCATTATTTAAAACCCAAAACCTTGACGAGATTTTGAAAACTCAAAAGGGTTCAAAACCATATAACAGAGGGTTCAAAACCTTACAATAGAGGGTTCAAAACCTTGTAATAAATTATTCAAAAACAGAAGATTGTTTTTCAAAAATCGTTTCGAAAAATTTGGTTTCTTGTTTTGATAATCACCTAAGGATAGGTGATGTACATGTTTTAAGATCTAAACACAAGATAACTTGAATAGATATCACTTAACAAGAAGCAGTATGGGTTCTCTGGGCAATTTTGGCGACATAGGCATTCTTGTGAAATCCTAGCTTTCTCTTGCTAATCCTGGTCTCGATTGTTCTTGCTTATCAGCTTAGGGTCTCTGATCGATTCTTAGGCGATATTCAATTGTAATCGGATTAGGGTTTTCTTGTTAGGGTTTTGTTTTCGGTGCTGTTTTCTGTTTGCAAACGGGGTGTGTAGCTGTTCTGATTTTCGGCAATACATCTTCAGTATTTTGAAGTTAGGGCTCTGATTTCGTTGTTCTGATCGGCTATACATCTGATTCAACGGTGCTGTTCTTAGGCGCTAATAAGGTGATTTCAGATTTTTAGATTAGGGCTTTGATTTCGTTGTTTTTTCTGATTAGCGAAGGGGGTGTGGCTGGATCCTTATTGATTTAGGGTTTCAGCAGATTTCTTTGTCATCGCTATACTTTGTATCGGCTGGTTTTGTTGATCAGAATCTGTCCGTATTCTGATCAGACTTATGCAAACCATATTTCTTCCTGTTGTCCGATTTGCTTTTGGGTTTCGGCTGATTGCTGTGTGAGGCCTGTTTCTGTTTGCTGTTATGGATGGCCAAAATGCAGAAAATTCAAATGTGTTTGCGGAAAAAATTAAGAACATTGACGGTAAAACATTTCAGCCAAGACAAACTTCACTTTTGGCGGCTAGGGTTTCTGATATGCCGAGTAAGAAGGTATGTTTTATGCTGCCGCTCAATGATACTGAACATGTTATTGGCTGTTCTGATTCTCCTAATCAGAATTATGCGAAAGTCTTTGACAAGAGAAAGGTAGCATTTGTGTTACCGGTGAATGATATTAGTCCTACTCGAGTTCAAAATCAGAATCCGGATGATAATGCTCATGTCCAATCTTATGCGGATGTGGTCCTAAATGATCAGGTCGAGAAGGGTGATATTAAGCGGGGTGGTGATTTAATTTCGAGTCAGAATGAAGATGAAAACACTAGGAAGGCCAATGATGCGGCTGATCAAGTTCCTAAAGTTAATTTTCGCCCTCTAAATTCAGATGTATCATTGGATGGAGTGGATGTAGTGCTTCCAATTGATTCGGTCCGCCAGGTTAATAACAGGTTAGCAAACACTCTTTATGGTTATTTCCTGGGGGATAGGATTGCATATCCAGTAGTTGAATATTTTGTCAGAACAAATTGGAAGAAACATGGTCTTCAGAAAACTATGATGAATTCAAATGGTTTCTTTTTCTTCAAGTTTGATGACAAAAAGGGTATGGATACTGTTCTTGAAGGGGGACCTTGGATGATTCGTAACAAACCTATGTTTCTCAACATTTGGTCTCCTACTAACACCCTTAAAAAAGAAGAGTTTAAAAAGGTTGCAGTTTGGGTTAAATTGCATGATGTTCCGCTAGTGGCAAATTCTGATGATGGTTTAAGCATGTTGGCATCAAAAATTGGGTCCCATGTGCGTTTGGATTCGTATACTAGTGATATGTGTAATGAGGCTTGGGGAAGAAGCAGCTATGCTAGGGCTCTCATTGAAATATCAGCTGATCATGAGTTGAAAGAGGCTCTAACCATGGCTATTCCTGAATTATATGGGAACAAATATGTTACTGAGATTATTCGGGTGGAGTATGAATGGGAACCTCCGAGATGTGCCCACTGCTGTGTATTTGGGCATCATTCTGAGGAGTGTCCAAAATGCATTCGACCGACAGTGAAACCTCCTACAAATAGTCCGAAAGTAGATGAGGATGGTTATACGGAAGTCAAGACAAAGAAGAATGTAAAGAAGAGCGGTTTTCAAGTTAACAATCAAAAGCCCAAGTTTGAATATAGACCAGTGGATAAAAAGAAAAAGGTAGTGAGTTCTGCCTACGTGAGTGAGCGGACCACTAGTTCGTCTAAGGTTAAAACACATAATTCTTTTAGTGCTCTTGGGTTTGTTGGGGGAAACGGGGGTTCCTTCCAGGGGAGATTTAAAGGGAGTCGTGAGCCAAATGAGGAGTCTGACGATGACGAGGTAGAGGTAGAGGTTGTATATGATGAGACGAATGAGTTTATGACATCGGGTACACATCCTACGTCTTCCAGTACAGGGGCAAGCACCTCTCACATAAAGTTGTCTAATGGATAGGTGGCTTCTTTTTCAGGCTAAGGGGCTGCCGGTTGGTAGCAATTTCATTTTTGATGATGGCGGTTGACGTCTTTTGTTTTATTTTTTTGTTTGTCTACTAGTTAGTCATTATCATGATTGTAGTAGGCTAGATTGAGGTGGTAACTTGGTTTGGTTGTTTTTTGTTTACATATATGGGGCATGTCCTGTATATGAACTAGTGGGGAATTCATCCTCACTACTTGTACTTATTTGGCGGTTGTCTATAATAGAATCACCGGGGTAACCCTTTACCCAAAAAAAAAAAACACAAGATAACTTGTGTTAGGGTCCAAGAAAGGTTATAGTCTAGGTCAAAGCATTACTAATAACCTAATTCCCTATAACCATTGGCTCTGATACCAACTCTTCTGTCACACCCCGACCACGTAGAATATACAAAACGTGGCGGAAAATGTCGGGGAGTGTTGTAACAGAATTAATTGTTTCATAACCATGGCATACAAAGTTGTATTTTATTTATCAACATAAGAGTTACATTGTTTTAAACAGGAATTAAAGAGTTCAGAACATAATTAAACATAGTCTATCTTTATTTTATGTCTCTAAGGCACAGGTCCGCCCTAGTGTCACGATCATCATCCTACGCAAAAGCTCCTGAAAACACATGTGAAAATAGGTACGTCAGCATAAAAATGTCTGTGAGATACATAGGTTTTGTGAAAATAGGATTCATGACTTAAGTTTAAGAAAAAGTTTAATAAAGTTTAGTCATGAACCTTGTAAGTTGTTTTGTTTTGTAAATCATTTAAAAAGCGATAAGATCAGATGATATGTATAAATAAAAGAATAATGTATGGTTAAATATATAACCAAGTAAAATGAGTTGTATAAAATAAACTGTATTGTAAACAAAGTCTTGTGAAAACATGTTACTTGTGTAAAATGTATAAGTCCAAAATGAATGATTTAAATAACGCTATGATATGTAATATAATACAAACACTTATATATAGGAAGTACCAGCGGCGTATCCACCATGATTGTATCATATTACTCACATCTCGTTACTTAAGTCACTAAAACCAACTAACAATGTATAATGTCTATGTTTAAACCAATTGTCAAAAGTCCTTGTATAAACCATGTCAAATGTTGATAGTCCAAAAGTAGTCAAGTAATGTGTAACAAATGTTATGTATTGTAAGTAAAGTATTGTCACATAATCCAAATGTAGTAATGTACAAAACAAAGTATTTTGAATATATCAAAAAGTTATGTTTTGCAAAGTGATGCATGTTACATTGATACAAACATTTATGTGGTAAGTTAACGCATACATTCAAGCCTTGAGACAGTCGGATAACCCTTTCAGTCAAGGTTATCAAAAGAAATGTTTTCGGATTCAGTCATTCCTTACATCCAAACAAACCCGGGATGTCAGGAATGGGATTTGTCAAGTCCTATGGTACCACTACTTACTACCGAGCGGCGTAGCAAATGTTAATGAACGTAATAAAGACCCGTTTGTGCAAACCAAATGTTATAGCAGTTGTATACATGTCATATGAAAACAATGTACTAAGTATGCTAAGTTAACATACAAAGCAGAAAAGTCATGTAAACCAATGTGCTAGCATGCTATCAGTCAACATACATAGCAGAAATGTAATGTAAAACGATGTACTAAGTACGCACACAATGGGCATACATAGCATGAAATGTAATGAAATCAGGTACTATAATGTACTAACAAACATAGCAGGTATATGATGTGAAAACATGGAAAGCATGAAAGTAACAAGTAGGCACATGTGTTCCACCCCAAAACAGTTTGGAAAACAGTAAAAGAGGGGTCTATGTACTCACTTGAGATTGTTCAGTAGTCCTAAGATAACCACCAAGCAATGCTAGAGATCTCGGAATCAAACGGCACCTAATATAGGTAACTATGTTAATAAACCGGACCTAAATCGGAGGATCGGATAGAATGAGGGTTCGTAAACCAAACGAGTATGGAGACTCGTGTAATATGGTTTAACAAAGCCTACATACTAAATGAAACCTAACATAAGTGCTTACGACACATTACGACCCATTTAGGTAGCTTATGCTACTTTAACGCATCGTTCGCGTGAAACGCGTTCGGACCACCTAACTAGTCCTATGACAAGTATTATATGCCTAAACATGTTACATAATCAGTTATGTGACAAAGGTTTAGGTTACATATGCTTAATTACCAATTATGCATGAAAAGGGTATTTTGGTAATTTACCTAAGGCATATAAACTACCTATCATACAACTACTCAAACGATGTGACCATAAGGTATAACCTCGGAAGGTTATTCCCTATATACTATGGTCACCTAAGGCGTTAGGATCCGACCAAATGGGTCGGGTTCGAAGGTATAAGCGATTTATTAGATCGCTTACCCTTACGACCCTAGACAACGTGGTAATCAGTAGGCATAGTCCCAAGGGACTATAACCATCGTGATTACAATCACGTTGCGAAGTTCAAACTAACTTCGCATTGACCATAACTGGTCAACGCAGAAAGTCAAACAAAGTTTGACTTTCGGACTCGAAAAGCAATAAAAGAACGAAAGAATACTTACGAAGGGTCCCCGAATGCTAATCTCGATCCAAGAATCTCAGGTATGAAACAATGGTTCCAACTTAGAGTTTCTCAAATCAAAATTCTTGTGTGTTTTGAAATGGATGGATGTGGGTATTTATAGGATTTCCCGAACCGTTAGGATCGTTTCTTGGAAAATGTGATCGAATCTCGTGCGTACACTTGTTGGAAAGTTATGGTGACTAAAAATGGCCCCTAATCAGCTAAAAGGACAAGTGTGAGTGTGTGGTTGTGAGTTAAACAGCTGGAATCTGCTGATTAAGCGATCTTATCTGTTCTGGGACACTGACGCGGGCCGCGTAAGGATTCACATAGATCTTACGCGGGCCGCCTGGCCTGCACAGATCAGAAATAAGTTTCAGCAATGACAGTTTTGGTCCCTGCACGTGTTTAAGGCCATTTCCGACACTTCTAAGTCCCGTAAAGCCAACTTTAAGGCCCTAAAATGATGCCTAAACATTGTGGACATGAAACATGCTCAAAAATATGCCGGATGTTGGTTCGTTTGGTCGTACGATCGCGATGATCGCTTAATTACGACGGAATGCGCACAAGCACGAAAAACGATCCAAATGACGCGACGAATGGATTTTTCTTGTGCCAAACACTAAAATAAAATATTTTAGTGCTTACATAAATTTTTGGATGTCCGGATGTATTCAGAACGTAAGTTATGCGCGAAAATGCAAACTTGTGCACTTTTTGACACTTTTAGTCCCTGAATGACCCAAAAGTTTATTTTAGCACACTGAACCCCTCAAAGCCTATTTCTAAGCTATATAAAGGATATTTAAGGTGTGTTTAACTTATGGTCATGTTCCGGAATGTTCGTTACTGTTCATATTGGCATACTTTCGCAGTTTGTCAAGTTTAGTCCCTGTAAGCGAATTAACTTGTTTTTGCCATACCAAAGCCTTCAAAAACTTATTTCTAAGTTATGTAAAGGTTATTTAAGGTATGTTAAGTATATGTTGATGTTCCGGAGTATTTGTCGCATTAAACTGATTACGTTTACGCACCAGTTTGCGTATAACTCTCCAGAAAGCGATATAGAGTTTGAAATTGAATAAAAGTCAAAACTTGAAAAATGTAAAACACAACCAAACAAACATTGGGATCAAATAACATTGTTTTATTGATAGCTGAACTAATCACAATGATTACAAGCACAGATGTTACATCTCTGAAGTGTATGCATGCGATTCTTGCTTATATGTCCGAGGCGACAATGCCAAAGAGAGGAATCACTCAAATCCATTTTGAGTTTCTTGTTGGTTACTTGGTACATTGAGCTATCATATGATGTGTTATGATGATCTAATTCATAAATACCATTTAAAGTCATAGCTTTAAAATAAAACACATCATTCATAGAAACATAAATGTCTTGGTTAACAAATTCAAAATTAAAACCACATTGTCTTAAAAGGGAAACTGAAATTATGTTCCTAGTTAAACTAGGAGCATACAAAACATTCTTCAAAATAACTTCCAAACCACTTGGAAGTTGTAAAACGTAGTCTCCTTGAGCTTCGACATCAACCTTTGCTCTGTTGCCCATGAAGAGACTAGCGTCTCCCTTCTTGTAATGTCTATTTCTTTTGAACCCCTGCAACGAATTGCAAATATGAGTTCCACATCCGGTATCTAGTACCCATGTGTTAGAAGAAATAACATTAAGCTCAACATGTATCATAAAGATAATACCTGAGGTTTGCCCTGCATCCCTCTTGTTTTTCAACTCTTTGAGATAGGTCGGACAATTTCTCTTCCAATGTCCTATCTCACCACATTCAAAACATGGGTCATTTGTAGCAACCTTTTGCTTCTTCTCCTTCGGTTTGGTGGGTTCTGCTTTAGCTTTTCCCTTTCCTTTTCCCTTGACGTGTCCCATTCTTTTAGCATAGGTTGCTTTAGAGTCGGGGTGGGGCCTCTTCTTGTTGCCTCCTTCATTGATCGCTAGGACGGGTAAAGTCTTTTTGCCCATTCCTGCTTCGGCCGTCTTGAGCATTGCATGAAGTTCACCAATGCTCTTGTCCCATCCATTCATGTTGTAGTTCATTACAAAGCTTTCAAATTTCTTTGTTAAAGAGTTGAGGATCAAATCCGTAGCCAACTCTTTAGAGACGGGACAATTTAGCCTTTCGAGGCGATCAATGAGCTTTTCATCTTAAGGACATAAGATGATACCGATTGGGTTTCCTCCATTCGACATGCATGAAGCGCCCGAACAGTTTCGAAGCGTTCTACCCTTGCTTGTTGTAGGAACATTTCTTTCAACTGGGTAATCATGTCGTATGCCCCGTGGTGTTCAAAATCCTTTTGAATTTCAGGAATCATAGTTCCCAACATGAGGCATGAGGCTTGCATGGAGTCCTCGGTATACTTAACCCAATCGTTGTAGGCTTCCACATCTTCCACGTTAGGTTCATCGGGAATAGGATTGTCCAACACATAGGATATCTTCTCTTGCTTGAGAACGATTCTCAAGTTTCGAAACCAATCCATGAAGTTGTTATGGTTGAGACGATCCTTTTCAAGGATGGTTCTTAGTGATAGGTTTCAGACGATTTGGTTAGTCGGGTTTGCATTGTTAGCGGCCATCTACAAAATTTAACAAGTTCAATTTTAGTATTTTCGATATTATTATATTTTAATCATTAATACCCTTTTGTGTCTTAAAGACAATTAATAATTAAAATCTAGAATCCAACGTTACATTTAAATATTGGTTAGGTGACCTTTATCCCTCTATTTAAATTAACAAGGTAGTCAACGTTTGACAATTGCAACTCTTTGCAATTTCTAGCCATATAGGATCGGTTAAACATCTTTATGTTTAGTTGGCATGTTTAATCCCATCAACACCTTTGTTCCCCATGCTTTGGTGACCCTAAGTTCATGGTTTCCAAATCAAGTCGTCCAACTTATACACACATGTGAGTTTATTCACATAAGTGGTTAGGTGACCTTTATCCCACAAACATGGTAAACTCACCTCGAACATACAAGTTCCCTCAAATGTGGTTAGGTGACCTTTATCCCACAATAAGAGTTCCCAAGTGTTTCGAGTGTTGTATAAATGGATGGTGTTTGACTTGTTTTATAAAAGGGTTTTTAATATTTCAAAATTCTAGTTTAGAAAATATTATGTACCATACATTTGCATGCATTCAAATCAATGGTACTTTAGTGAAAACAAATTTTCTAGGTTCTTTTTAATAAAACCCATTTTATTATAAAACCATTAATTTTTTAGTAAAACCTTTATTAAACATTTTAATGATTTTGTCAAGAACCAATTTTACGCTTGTTGTTGATTATTAGTTTGTTAAGTCATGCATATCAAAATAAACAACCAAACAAGCACATCATTCATAACAATAGGTGCATAACCATAGCCAACTATTTTGACAACACTTGTTGGCCGAAACAAGTGTGCCAAAAGGTCCTTCCTAAGGGGTTAAAATTGACACAAGTAATGTGTCGATGAACTCCCACTTGATCCCGCATCCAAATGCTTCAAGTTTCCTTCTTGTGTTGTGATTTCTCCACCTTCTTTGAGCTTCCAAAAGTCTTTTATATTCAGCTCCAAACTCTTTTGGACTTCAAAAATGTGTTTTGGTTATCGGGTTAAAATCCCGTTGAGAACGATGAAGTTCTTTGGACCGAATATTATGGTCCAAACCAAAACCGCATTTTTGTGTGCATCTTCTTTTACAAAATATATCCTAATACATTTTTTCTAGTAAAATAAAATGCACCTAATCTATTTATTTTACATACCAAATGAAAATAAATAAATTACATATCTTCTAATGGAAGAACAAAATGATAATTATTACAACCCATTGAAATAATAAATCACAACACAATCATTCAACACAAGGTCATGGCTAGGTCATATGCACCAAAATATATATCCAAATATATATATATTAATTTCAAGAAGCATAAAAAATGGTTCCCTTTTATAAACATTTTCGGCTATGTTCAAAAAACCGAAAAGGTAAGTTTTGTCCAAACAAACAAATCATCCATATGAAATAAATTTTTCAAGATTCTCTTATGCATGTAAGAAAATAATCTTGAAAAACAAAGGGTTAACCATGTTAAAATTTTCGGCCATAGGGTTTTATTCAAACCCGAAACCCGAAATTTTTAATCTATTGAAGTATGCACTCATATAAGCGGCTCTGATACCATTGATGGGATTTTCACATGTTTATCAAAGCAATTTCATCCATATGAAATAAAAACGCAGCGGAATAAATATTTAAAACATGTTACTTTTAAGATATAAATTTCATTTATAAGCAAAATCCCAAAACCCGGATCCATATATGAAGATGCATACTATCAAACACAACCATAGGATGTTTAGAAACTACCTTCTTGGAGTACAAGGATGATGAAACGGATGATGCTTCTTGAAATGGTTGTCCTCAAGAGTAGAAGACCTCAAGCTTGTATACCCCAAGCTTCCAACAAACACCTTGAGATTAGCTAGGATTTTAACACCAAAGATCAAAACCGAACACTTGAAAACACCCTCTTATGACCGATTTTAGAGATCAAGAACACAAGTCTTCTATGGCTCATTTGGTCATCCAATTTATTTATAGTCTAAGAGAGAATCTTGCCACCACCAACTCCCAATCAAAATGCATGCAAGTATGACAACATGCATGTCATTCTATTGGACCAAACCACTTAGGGAAGACCACCCAATTAGGATCCATGCAAATGCATGAAATGTGAGTGGAACAAGATCATATCTTGGTAAGACAAAAGGGGGGGGGGTGGCGGCCCACTTATTTTATAAAAAAAAAATTCAATTTCTTTTATAAATAATTCAAGTCTTGGTTTATATATTTATAACTTTTATAAATATAACACTACATAAATGCAAGACTTTATACAACCTTTTAAAATGTTATTTAACCCATTAAATAACAAAATAAAATATTCTCTCAAAATAAATTATCCATATAATTTATTAGTTTGTCAAGTGTAAATATTTAGAAAACCAATTTCTAAATATTGTAAGTGTTAATATTTATTTGTTTGATCATATCACAAATAAATAATATTGTAAGTGTTTGTCTAGCTTGTATTTGGGTATGACTCGACTTGGATCATAACGTACTAGCCACATCAATTTAATATGTGTCTTGGGCATACAGAGTCCAACAGTCCCTTCATGGGCAAACTGTTTTAATATAGTCCCTATACAGACTTATGATATTTTATAGTCCTTATACGAACTTATTTTTTCCTTTTAGTCCTCTGTGGACAAATAAGATACTAAAAGTCCTGATTAAGGCACTGTTGTAAATTTTCTAATGATTTATGGGAAGCTTTGAAAATTTATATAGGTATTCACTTAGTCCTTTATCAAACAATATTATCAATTTTATTTGAACTTTATCGATCTGCTAAATAATTTCAAAAGTTCTTCTTAATGGTATAACCTAGCCAATATCTTAATACAGACATGCTACGATGGTAAAACCCTCTTAAGAAAAATTATTCTTTGTTAACATCTAAGAACATGTTAACACTCCGGGCAGTGTGACATGAGAAACCACACCAGCCGTCAAGGTATTTGGACTATGTCCAAGCCTTAAAGCCTATATGATCGAATTAGATCATGGCAAGTGTTAGGGATAGAATTTCACAGCTTATGGATCACGGATCCTCAAGTGCAGCTTGGATCACGGATCCTTAGTTCAGTTTGAATTAAGGATCCTCAGAAGACGTTGCAGGACTAAGGATCCAGGATCCTCATTATTATCCTAAACTAACAATTGTTTCCATCATGTTTTAACTTGTTTTGCAGGTGTATTCGATTGAGACTTGGTCCAACCGAGATGCTAGGGGAATATGCTTGGAACTTTCGCACGTGCATGACCTCCATGACCGTTATGATGATCGTGGGGAGCTAGCACCTATTTCGGATAGTTTGTTACTTAGTTTCTAATTTTAAAAATGGGATACAAGCTTGATTCGTTATTATTAGCAACACAACTGCACTACACTCGAACTCTCAAGAACTCTCTGCGATTACACACTTTTGCATAGTAGTGATCCTTGTACCAAGCTTGTTATCATCCCGATTTGTAAACCTTGTTTATTTAATATAGTTGGTGATCGGTAGTTTCCATCACCCGAGTTTTTTATGCTGGAGATCATTCATTGATCAAGGGCTTTTTCCTCGTATAAATCCTTGTGTTCATCACTCATTTCTTATACTTGTTATTCGTACAATTGACCATTTAACCAAGAATCATACCTCAAAAAATCAGATTTGGTTGTATTATCCTTGTGTGATTTTTGACCCAAACAGTTTGGCGCCCACCGTGGGGCAATTGGTGCTTCATTCTTGAAAAAGTTTATTCATTTCATTCATTTCTGTTCGTTATCTTCAACCACGTGGCTTCACATGCGAAGAACACTTCAAGCTCCATGCCGGTGATCACTTCTTCACAGGGCATTCCACATTTGCCTCTTGTTTCTTTTAGATACTAGAAGAATCCTGGGAATGCTGCGAAGAGACCAACCCCCGTTTTCTCAAAATCAACTACTGCTGTTACTTCTGTTCCTACTAACAATGACAATACTCCTCCCTGATCAGTTCTTTAAAATCATCCCAAGTTGTGGCATTCGCTGCCTCGATGCCCAGCAACTGCACTTGGGCATTCCACCACGTTAGGGCACCATCCGCCAAGGTACCCGCAGCATATTTCACTCTGTCCCCAGTGGGACAGTTACATATAGCAAACACGGACTCTGCTTTCTCGAACCATCTCAAGAGTCCCACAGCCCCTTCAGTCCCGGTGAAGGTCTGTGGCTTACAGTCCATGAGCGTTTTAAACGTACAGACAGGCTGGTTGTTCTGGGGATGCGCTTGCTGACCTAAAGGATGAAAGGAAACACATTATAGGAGTGAAAAGACGTGTACGCAATATAAGAGTAAAGAGTACTTGGTACATTCCGTACCAGCTTGATAGGCTGCTAAAGCCTCAGCCACCCGGGTGTTGATTAGGTCAGTCAACTCAGCCTGAGTCATGTTAATGTTGCCACGTCCGTGTCCTCGTCCACTCATGATTCTATATATAGAGATGAACCGATTCAGGAAATCGAAACGAGATAGAAATCAAGTATCATGTTGATATCTATGTACTACCAAGTTCGCACATAATAAGGCAGAACCCTTCTCATGCTTGATAAGCCTCACTGGGACTTGCATGCACCCCATGTAATTATTAAGTGTGCACCCATAATAATAAGGCAATTTGCATGCTTATATCAGTGCCTCTTAGCTTGCGCTCGAAGTTTCCCCCGTTCACACAACACAACGATTGGTATCACAAGTTTACAATTCACATAAGTCGAAGAGTAGTGTCACACTATCAAGTCACCATAGCATCAAGTGTATCGTTTCATGCAAGTTATGAGTGTGTGACTACTAAGGAAGTAATGCATAAACTAAACAGAAGACGAACCTTGCGATCTGGAGCTGAGTGTCATGATCGATTCTTCGAAGGTATTCGGTTATAGTCTGGTTTTATAAAACGTTTTAAAACCTAGTTCGCTATAACCAGTGGCTCTGATACCAAACTGTAACACCCCCAAAATACCACCTGCGGGAACTCCGCGAGGCGTGTTACTCATCAGAGTTCGAGCCACCAATCACATTGAACCAATGATAAATATTTAAATAAAACATGTCATGAATTACCAATAGAAAATATCAAACATAGGGTTACTCCCAAAGAGTTGTGTAGCGGAAGCATATAGTAAATCGTTTAACAATTGTTTCATAGTAAAACTTATAAGTTAATCCAAGAGCCTCGATCCATGACCACTCCAGCACTCCCAGATAGCAAGTCCACGTCACGAATTCTAGCGACCTGCAAGCATGCAGACAAGTGTGTCAGACGACGCTGGTGAGTTCAAGGTTTTGTTAACGTGTGTAGTTACCAGATATCTGTTAAGTCAACTCATCGTTTCGTTTTGGGATTGTTATTAACGTAGGAGAGTCTTATATACTGGAAGTGTGTCCAATATATACCATGGGAGTGTGCCCAATATAACCTGGGAGTGTGCCCAACCCCAATGCCCCTAACCAAGCATTGGTAATGATGTCCAGGTAACTAGATCACGCCCGTCCTTACGGCCCGGTGAGGGTGTCAAACCTAATAGCGCTATCAACTAGTTACCCCATTGCCTTACAGGCAACACGGTAGATGATCGATTCTGTGTTCAATAACCAACATCCCAAATAACAGTTTACCCAGTATTCCCTTTAGAACCGTTTACCAGATGTCCCAAACCACCGGGACGCATGCTTAGAAAAGTGCAGTGAACTCACCTTTGATGTGCTCGGTAAGATTAAATATCTTGTTTATCAGTTATACAAACACGTCCTATAATGGTTACCAATAATAGTCAGTTCTATAAGCACACGGATCACATCTTTCACGTACAAATAAGTCACGTATTCGTTGTTCATGTGAAACACGATTACTGTATATGCACATACCCAATTAATTCAACTCATGGTAGCTAGCCCAATATCCTAATACAACCATAGATCAGCTCATTTATGTGCGCTAACACCTACAATCGATTGGCCCATGTTGCTGGACTCATCAGCCCAATTTACTTTATACATATTAACACTTTATTTATTGAGTCAAGATTACATATTAAAACCTCCTCTAGCATACAAACCATCAAGATAGCTTCTAACAGTTAATGTCGATTCTAAAAATCCCTAATTACTATACACAATTAATTAACATCATGTGAGTTTCGTTTACATACTGGACCTATTAACATGCAACTATTAACCCACACCACTACCACATGTTGACATATAATCACAACGACAACCATATATTATCATACAACAACATGATCAAGCATAATAACAATTCAGTCTAGACGAGATCAAGTTTACCAATCCAACTCACAAATCATCAACAGTAATTATGCAATATAGATAAAGATTACGTACATCGGCTCGGCACATTAGCATAACATGATTCAGTCTCATCACTACTTAATTCGTGCGTACGAATATTTCCAGGTTGTTACTTGATTACGCAACATATACGGTTAATAATAACATCATCAATCCTATACAATCGGACTTGATTAATACACTACTTACATCATAGCCATCCAAACATCTACAATACACACATGCCACCATGCTATAAGAAAATTAATAATTAGAATTACTAACCAGAATTGAATTGCCCAATGAATTGATTCGAATAGTGGGGGGGGGGGGTCACCTCTGCCGACGCACACACTAGGGTTTAGGGTTGGTATATTGGTATTGATAATCTACGTACCCTATTTTAATACTAACAATAATAGTGGGTCGGTTGATAAAGAAAAGGCATGTGTGGGCCGGTTGTGAGTGTTAACCAAACAGTAGCGGCCCAAGTTTCCTAATAGATGGTATGAACCTAGTGTGGATCGGATGGAGTGTTCATAGCCCAAATATAGTTTACTCTTTTGAAGTGCGATCATGTGTGCATGGCCCAAAGTTTCCATACTCGGGCCGAGGTAGTAACGTACCCAGTCCATACATAGGTGTGTGTGTGCCGAGACTAACCCGACATGTTTACGTTCAGCAATTAATATAAGAAAGTATGTGAAAAAGAAGTAACAGGGAAACAGGATTACAAAACTAACCTTGGGAATTCAGGTTGTCACATCATCCCCAACTTGAAAGAAATTTCGTCCCGAAATTTGACAAGTAGACACTGAGAGATGAAGTGAGGAAATCAAGGTTGTTGCGGATTTTGCTCAGGTGTGACATCATCCCCAACTTGAAGAGGAATCTCGCCCCGAGATTCACCAGCTTTGCTAGATTCGGGCTTGTCTTCAGGAAAAAGGTGAGGATACTTGAGTTTCATTTGATCCTCTCGCTCCCACGTGAACTCCAGTCCCCGCCGCGAGTTCCAACGGACTCGAACAATCGGAATACGACTATGCTTGCGTACTTTGACCTCCCTATCCATGATCTCAATAGGTTCCTCGACAAACTGCAACTTGTCGTCGATTCTCAACTCTTGATATGGTACCACTAATGGGTCGTCAGCATAACACTTCTTTAACTGTGATACATGAAATACGTCGTGAACATTGCCCAGCTCAGTAGGTAACTCCAACCTATAAGCCACCTTATCGATACGCTCAAGAACTTTAAACGGCCCAACATAACGTGGATTCAGCTTGCCACGCTTCCCAAAGCGTACGACCCCTTTCCACGGTGAGACTTTCAGCATGACGCGGTCATTCACTTCAGACACTACTTCTTTGGCACGCTCGTCAGCATAGGCCTTCTGGCGGTCACGAGCAGCTGCCATACGTTCCCTGATTTTCACAATCATATCTGAAGTTTCGAGTACCATCTCAGGACCTGTGATCTGACTATCACCCACTTCAGCCCAGCAGAGAGGTGAACGGCACTTCCTCCCGTACAGTGCCTCAAATGGTGCCGCTTTGATACTGGTGTGGTAGCTGTTATTGTAGGAAAACTCTACCAACGGCAAGTGCTTCTCCCATCCTTTCCCAAAATCAATAACACATGCCCGCAGCATGTCCTCTAGTGTCTGAATAGTACGCTCACTCTGACCATCTGTCTGTGGATGATAAGCCGTGCTCATATCGAGACGTGAGCCGAACATCTTATGCATAGCCTGCCATAACTCCGAAGTAAAACGAGGATCTCGATCAAAAATAATAGAAGTCGGCACCCCGTGCCTAGAAACCACCTCTTTAAGGTACACTGCTGCGAGCTGCGAATACTTATCTGTCTCCTTGATTGCTAGGAAATGTGCTGACTTTGTGAGATGGTCGACAATCACCCATATAGTATCGTTCCTAGCCTGTGTTCTAGGTAACCCCGTAACAAAATCCATAGCGATCTGTTCCCATTTCCACATGGGTATCTCTGGCTGCTGAAGTAGACCCGAAGGTTTCTGGTACTCTGCCTTGACCCTAGCACAGGTCAAACACTTACCCACGTAGGTGGCAATAATAGCTTTCATGTTCGGCCACCAATACAAAACCTTGAGGTCCTGGTACATCTTATCAGACCCTGGATGAATAGAATATCGTGACTTGTGTGCTTCGTCCATCACAAGTTCTCGAAGATTACCAAATGAAGGAACCCATATCCGTTCCATGAAGTAGTAGATATCGTCAGACCGTTGCTCGAACTTCTTCTTGTGTAGACCTCGTAATCCTTCAGCTTCGATATTTTCTTCCTTTAACGCTTCAATCTGAGCTGAACGAATCCGGGCAGGAAAATTAGAGTGAATAGTAAGCTGTAGGGCACGAACACGCTTCTGTTTCGGTTCCTTGCGACTAAGAGCATCAGCTACAACATTAGCTTTACCCGGATGATACTTGATAGCACACTCATAATCATTAAAAAGCTCGATCCAACGACGTTGCCGCATATTCAATTCCTTCTGGTCGAAAATATGTTGAAGACTCCTGTGATCGGTATAGATGGTACACTTGGTACCGTACAGGTAATGCCTCCAAATTTTCAACGCGAAGACTACGGCTCCTAACTCCAGGTCGTGTGTCGTGTAGTTCTTCTCGTGTACCTTCAGCTGTCGAGAAGCATAAGCTATCACCTTGTCTCGCTGCATCAACACACAGCCGAGACCCTGAATAGACGCATCGCAATAAACCACAAAATCTTCAGTACCCTCTGGTAGAGATAAAATCGGCGCGCTGCACAACTTCTGCTTTAAGAGCTGAAAAGCTTCTTCCTAGTTCGATCCCCAAGAATAAACAACTTTCTTTTGAGTCAGGGCGGTGAGGGGTTGAGCAATCTTAGAAAAATCCCGAATAAACCGACGATAATATCCCGCAAGACCAAGAAATTGACGCACCTCCGAAGGATTCTTTGGTGCCGCCCAATTGCGAATAGCATCGATCTTGGCAGGATCCACATGAATACCCATTTCGTTAACGATGTGCCCGAGGAAATGCACTTCCCGAATCCAGAAATCACACTTAGAAAACTTCGCATACAGTTGTTCCTTTCTCAAAAGTTCCAAGATGAGTCGTAGGTGATGCTCGTGATCTTCCTTGTTCTTCGAGTAGACCAAAATGTCATCAATGAATACGATAACGAAATCATCGAGATATGGCTTACACACGCGGTTCATGAGATCCATGAAAACCGCTGGTGCATTAGTCAATCCAAACGGCATGACCAAAAACTCATAGTGTCCGTAGCGCGTTCGAAAAGCCGTCTTGGGAACATCCTCCTCCCTAACCCTTACCTGGTGATATCCCGATCTTAAGTCGATCTTTGAATAGAAGCTTGACCCTTGTAGCTGGTCAAACAAGTCGTCGATGCGTGGTAATGGATATCGGTTCTTGATGGTTACCTTGTTGAGTTCCCGATAATCGATGCACATTCGGAATGTCCCATCCTTCTTCTTTACAAACAGAACTGGGGCTCCCCAAGGCGAAGAACTGGGTCGAATGAAACCTCTATCCAATAATTCCTGCAGCTGATTAGACAATTCCTGTAACTCCCCAGGGGCCAACCGGTATGGAGCTCGAGCAATTGGGGCCGCTCCCGGCGCCAGATCAACCTGAAATTCTACCTGACGGTGAGGAGGTAACCCTGGTAGCTCCTCTGGGAACACATCAGCGAATTCTCGCACCACTGGTAGATCCTCGATCTTTCTCTCTTTAGACTGAGCGTTAGTAACTAACGCTAACATTGCAGGATACCCCTTTTGTAGATACTTCTGCGCATGCATGGCCGAGATAATACCAACCATAGCCCCACTACGATGCCCTTGAACTAATAATGACTCCCCATCGGGGAGAGGAATACGCACAACCTTCTCCTTACACAAAATTTCCGCTTGGTGCTTAGACAGCCAATAAATGCCTACCACTATATCGAAACTACCGAGTGTAACGGGAAGGAGATCAATATCAAACACCTGACCCACGAGATCTAGTTTGCACCCGAAGAGTACATTCGAGGCCTCTATCGTCTTACCATCGGCTAGTTCTACTATTTGTTTAACTTCTAAGGGTGTTGGGGTTATCCCCAATCGTCGACTAAATTCTAGGGACACATAACTCCAATCGGCACCAGAATCAAATAACACAGAAGCAATATGATTGTTTACAGGAAACGTACCAGTGACAACATTGCCGTCATTCCTAGCATCCCCTGCCCCAAGCTGAAACTCCCTGCCCCGAGCACCATTACCCCCATTGTTGCCATTGTTGTTGTTGTTCCCAGCATTGTTGTTATTCGGGCGGTTGTTGTCGTTAGCGTTTTGATTTAACTGAGGGCAATCCCGCTTAAAGTGACCCTCGTCACCACACTGATAGCACCCCTTTCTGAAGCCCTGATTCTGCTGGGGTGGTTGTCCCTGCTGTCTCTGGTTCTGCTGGTTCTGTTGCTGCTGGTGTTTGGGCTGTGGGGCCCTACAATCTTTGGCCTCGTGGCCCGCTTTACCACACCTGTTACATATCCGTCCACACTGCCCGAAATGATGATAGCCACACTTGTTACACCGTGGCTTCCTCCCTACATACGAACCCTGACTTTGGCTACCTCCCTGGCCTTGATTGACAGAAGACGACTGGCTGATGCTGCGATTGCTATTGTTGTCTGGCCTTTTCTGAGTCTGACCTGCACTAGATGCTTTGTCGTAATCGTTCCACTTCCGCTTGTTATCATTAGCGGACGCAGTGGCAGTGGGTGCAGCAGCAGTAGTGGTTGAAACACGCGGTGGTAACGAGTTACTCTCTACCTCTTGATCCACAATCTTGTGGGTCAAACGGACAATCTGTGTCAAATCATTGAGATGGGCTGCAGTGACCAAACTCTTCACACGCGGAGGCAGCCCCTTGATGAATAACTCAATCCTCCGAGACATAGGCCGGGACAAATTCGGGCACATGTCGGCCAGTTCATACGATCGCTTCACATACACTTCGACTTCAGATCCTACCATCTTTAAGTCATAATACTCGTTTTCCAACTTCTAGACATCATCCCGAGGACAATACTCCTCCCTGATCAGTTCTTTAAAATCATCCCAAGTTGTGGCATTCGCTGCCTCGATGCCCAGCAACTGCACTTGGGCATTCCACCACGTTAGGGCACCATCCGCCAAGGTACCCGCAGCATATTTCACTCTGTCCCCAGTGGGACAGTTACATATAGCAAACACGGACTCTGCTTTCTCGAACCATCTCAAGAGTCCCACAGCCCCTTCAGTCCCGGTGAAGGTCTGTGGCTTACAGTCCATGAACGTTTTAAACGTACAGACAGGCTGGTTGTTCTGGGGATGCGCTTGCTGACCTAAAGGATGAAAGGAAACACATTATAGGAGTGAAAAGACGTGTACGCGATATAAGAGTAAAGAGTACTTGGTACATTCCGTACCAGCTTGATAGGCTGCTAAAGCCTCAGCCACCCGGTGTTGATTAGGTCAGTCAACTCAGCCTGAGTCATGTTAATGTTGCCACGTCCGTGTCCTCGTCCACTCATGATTCTATATATAGAGATGAACCGATTCAGGAAATCGAAACGAGATAGAAATCAAGTATCATGTTGATATCTATGTACTACCAAGTTCGCACATAATAAGGCAGAACCCTTCTCACGCTTGATAAGTGTGACAACCCGCACTAAACCAGGTATCCGTACAACTTAATTAATGATTAATTACTACTTGATTACTGTGCTTGATTGAACTAGCTGATAAACTGCTACCTGCATACTGATACATGCACTTACTTGCATCATACTTTATTTGCTGTCACTACATTATTTACATACTGGACACTAGTGACAAACATGATGCACAAAAAGCACAGTAGCACTAACGGATACACAGTGAACATGCTGATATAACCAGCATCAGGCAGACACTGCCTCTCAGGCCTGTTAAGAGCCTCATATATTTTGGCTACACTGGTAGTGAGTGTAGGATATAAGGGTTGTGTTACCGCGTCTCTAGGGATAAGATACACTGATTCGGATGTGCCAAGAACGTACTTTAAGTACCAAACACAGCACTTTAATAATTTAACCAGCTTCTAGCTGACTAGTAAAGTGCCAGAAAATGAGAAAATAACACTAGACACTTTCTAAAGTGTTGGAAACAAAATGTGTCACTAAAAATGTAATAACGACACTTTAAAGTCTTTTGTAACACTTTAACGGATTACTATCCAACCGGACACCCGGACTTTACCCGGAACATGAGAATATTAGTATTTTCACTATGATTATTTTTCTGAGCCAGTTAGGGTCCCTGATTACCCTAACACCCGTTATAACGCGTAACCTACAACAAACTAAGTTAAGTACTTAGTTAACCCTACTTAACATAACTAACTAAACTAAACCCCTAACTAAACAAGCTTGAATCGAACTAACCCAACCCCCATCCCATAACCGGCCCCAAATATTAGGGGACACACAAGTACACTAGAGATTGGCATAATCTTGTGTTGTCTAGTATCATTAGGACACATTAACCATTGGACTATAACACATGATTTTTCTATAAATACCCACTAATTCACTAGAGATAATCATCACCAACTCACCACAACTTTCACTCTCTCTCTTGCTCTCTTGGTTCTCGGCCGAACCCCACTCACACCACCATCACAATTTTCGGTTCTTGTTTCATCATTCCAAGATCATACATACGTCAAAGGTCGCATATAAGGAGCTTTGGTGCAAGCGGAACACGAAGGACCTCAACCGTTAGCTTTTATCCACGCATTTTTCGTCACGATTCTTCCCTAGCCCCGAGCTAGAGGTATATTGTTTAAAACTTGTTTTTACACTCATCTAAAGTGGTTAAAAGGATTATTGTCGGTTGAATCTTGTTATGTTGAAAGATGATGCATTAAAGTCTAGTAAAATCATAAAAATGGAGGTTAATAGCACATGTCTTGTGTAAAAGTCGTAGGACTTGAAATTTGTGTTTATCTAGACCCGATCTATAATGTGGTAGCTCGAATCTTCGTTTAACCCGACTTTGTAAAATCATGTATCATCACATAAGCTTGTTTTTGAAAGATACAAGGGTTAAAGGTGAAACCCTACCACATTTTAGAGACATGAACTTGTGTGAAAATATTTTACATGTGTAAAAGTGGTTTAACCGGTAAAATGGTGTTTAAAACTAGCGGATCTACGTATCCGCAAGTGGTATTTCTGAAAGACCACACTTTAAAGAAATCATGTTTTTCTAAAGATGGATCTTACACTAATAAATATGATTTTATAAACCACAAGTGTGTAGACACTTGTGAAATGAAGAGATCCGACAAAGAAGTAAATTTGTCACTTGTCACTAGAAGTTGTAAAGATGGATTTTGCTAAACACAAGGTTTTTATGAGATTAAAACTACTTATTATAAAGATCTACATATATAAAGGTGATTTACATTAAAGATGCGGAAAAACTGCAAGTTCATGCGATTATGCAAATTTACATACTTGTCGACTAGTTTGATGTGTCGGAAATTGTTTGATTGAATAAAGAAGTTGTTGATTGATTTGTTTAAAAGAAAATGATACGCTTGAAAGCGTGGCCACCTCCAGTTACAGAGGAAACTCTGGCGAAATTTTCCTAAAAACCTAACACTTAAACTTTTTACACAACAAGTGTTAGAACTATTTTGAACATACTTTCGAAACATAAATTTCGCCAACATTATATTTTACTAAATATTCGGAGGTGGGATTTTCACAAAGATTAACGTGATAAGTATATTTGTCACAACACTGTTTATGATTATTTTGTGAAAATACATAAATATTATTTTAGAGCAAAAATAATATTTACAAGCGTTAATGATTCCAAAACTTTGTGAACGCTTACACAAACATATAAGTTACACCGGTAATTACATTACCACACGATTGATAAAACGTAACTTACGCACATGTATTGTATCCCCCATCCTTGGGAAGAAGAATAACTACCAAGTGTATACGGAACATAAACACGAAATAGTTGTCTAACTATTTCCCAAAGACATAAACTATAAAGCTAAGGCACGGCCGTCCGTCTAATAGAATTAGCACTTGTAGGTCGTTGCACAGCTTACTGTATTGGAGACACTTGGTAGAGACGCGCATTCACTGTGAGTTCATGTCCCCCTTTTCTCTAACTGTTTTCAGTTTTCTTAACTGCGGGGGTGAAATACATGTTACTTTGTTTACAAGTACTATTATACACGGTATGATTTACGTAAGGAGGTTTAGATCATGTGAATGGGTAGTTAGAACACCGAGGGACTCGAGCGGTAGATCTATTTGGGTGTAGCGAGCCCAGCTCTAGGCCAAACGGACCTCTCTGAGGCTAACCACAACGGACCTGGAGTGACTTGGTTGCCCAACGCAAAAATCAGCTAGGGTTGTGTCTTCCTACTTGCATTTCACGACATGCTAATGGCCTTGCAAACCATTGGTGATCACAAGTCCTCTTACACTGCTACATACCAGGAAACTTTTATACTTACAAGTGTTTTTACTTACTCACTTGCACATGAACTCGCTCAACATTATTGTTGATTTTTCAACTCACATGTATTTCAGGAAATTAAACGGATCTGGCACGGTATGGAACGTTTTCCGCTGCACTTGTCATGGAGTCATCAGGGTTTAGGGGATGTGTCTCTTTCCTGGACAAGACACAGTCCTTAAACCACGTTTATGTTATGTTTTAGTTGTAATGTTGTTGAACAAGGTTATGGTTGTTGGTTAAAACAATGGTACTGTATTTTGGTTTTCAAAACTTAATGGATGACTTGCATGGTTTTTAAATTCATATAGCATGTTATGGTTAAGCTATGGTATTAAGAAGTCACACCAAAATTAACCACGCTTCCGCAAAGCCAGGGTGTGACAGCTTGGTATCAGAGCTCTGATCATAGCGAACTAGGATTCTGTCTCGAGTCTAGACTATGATCACTAGGGCTCTCACGAAAACATTTTTCTGCATACCACTTAAGTCCAGATCCACACTTTTTACAAACAAATGTTGAGCACATTTTATTTATTTATAGGCTCAGCTTGGAGGGCTGAGGATCGGTCTGGAGGATCGAGGTTTGGTTTAGGTCTAGCAAGGCTAGGAAGAAAGGGCTCAGCTTGGAGGGCTGAGGATCGGTCTGGAGGATCGAGGTTTGGTTTAGGTCTAGCAAGGCTAGGAAGAAAGGGCTCAGCTTGGAGGGCTGAGGATCGGTCTGGAGGATCGAGGTTTGGTTTAGGTCTAGCAAGGCTAGGAAGAAAGGGCTCAGCTTGGAGGGCTGAGGATCGATCTGGAGGATCGAGGTTTGGTTTAAGTGAAAGATAGAGCAGTCTGGTAGACTGGATGAAATTGGCTAGTAAGACTAGGAGAATTATGTGATACCTTACTTGGTGACTTATGTGATTACTTGATTTATGATTGACTATTTGTGCATGTTTGTGTATGTGTTACAGACACATGGATTCTGCAGACACTGGTGGTTCAGGCACCACAGGCCCGAGGCCTATCGTTTCGGACGACATTGAGTCATCGGAGCACGAGGTTTATACGTCAGACTTCACCAGTACGGATGATGACGACCTTCAGCCATTCGCCTTACCCGACGGCGTTGATGAGCTTCCAGTTGATCTTCCAGCCGGGGATCTACCACTCGTTGTGATCCCTGCTCCAGTACCCCTTGCATCATACCCTGTTTTACCCATCGACGACGAGGAGGACGACGTCGATATGTTTGAGGAGGAGCCTTTGGAGGATGCCCAGGGCGAGGCCCTACCTGCTGTTGCTCCCTTACTGATCGCAGATGCTCCGGCTGCGGAGTCACCTGCTCTTTCCCCAGTCGCGGACTCCTTTGAGTCTGTGGCTTCTGTACCCACACATGCTCATAGTGCGCAACACTTCTCCCATGGGTCCGATTCTGACCAGGCTTTTTCTGTTGCTTCCATACCTGGACTTGTTTTTGACCATGACGTCGAGGAGGATTCAGATCCTATGTTCCCACCAGGATTTGATCCTGACCGTGATTTAGAGTATGTCCCGATGGACGAGTTGATGGAGGATCCAGCAGATCCTATTGACCTTTTTGATCCGATTGATCCTGATTTTGATGTTGACATGGCATTTGATGATTTTGAGCCTGCCATTGCACCTGAGCAGGCAGCTGCCCTTGACCCTTTACCAGAGCATGACCCTACGCATGCTGATGTACCTTTTGAGCCCATTGCTGACGATCACCACATAGATGTTCCTGTTGATCCCATTGATCCTTTACCCATTGTTGCTGTACCAGTTGACCCCCCTTTCGAGCACTTGGCACCCGACCACCCTGTTGTAGCCCCTTTATTTGATCCCGTTCCCATAGAGCCCGGACATGCACCATTCGCGGCTCATATGGATCCACCGGACGAGTCTGCCCAGCATGGCTGGATACCGGCAGACGAGGACGTTCCCCCGTTCCCTCCACATATTCCTGTTGCACCACATACTGATTTTTCGTTTCAGGGTCCTATGTTTATACCTCCAGCAGGGCCTGGAGAGGGCTCTTCAGCCCACCCATCAGGGCATGTACCGATGCCCATGCCTTTCATGCCTCAGATGCCGTTTGTTCCACCTACTACTGCTCCTTTTGGTGTGGCACCCTTTGACCCCACACGTGAGCCACTGCTGTGGTCACCGTTTTCCCCTATGCCACCCACTGATCCATACCACAGGTTCCACGTGGGACATACTATTGAGGATGTATTGATGTCATTTGTATACCAGCATGAGTCGCATGAGCAGCGACTACAGGAGTTGGAGAGAGCCCATCTGCAGCCATGTCAGTGCCATGGCCGGGTACCCTCTCCGTTGCAGCCATCACGACCATTACCCCCTGACTATGCTGCTCGTCTTACTACTTTGGAGCAGCAGATTGCTTCCATTATTCGTACACAGCAGGCGATGGAGACGGACTGGTTACAGTTGCGCCGTTTGTTTTATACCCATTTTCCTCCTCCACCACCATCGGCTTAGAGCTCATCGGTGCCACTTGGGTAGGTGAGGTGATAAGGCGGCGATTGCTTTTTGATTGCACAGCATTTTGGGGAGACTACGTTATGACTTGACTTTTGTTATGTACTTGATATTGTATTGATACTGATGTAGCTTTTGACAGGGGTGATGTAGCCCCTAGTGATTGATGATTGTATGTATACACTTACGATGTGGTCTCATCTATATGGCAATCGCAGTGTTCTCACCATATTTGGATTCGCTTGATTACTTGCTTATACTTTATGATATGAGATGTGGATGATTGGTATTTGTGATGTATTGATGACATGAGATATTACGTGCTATTACTATTACTATATACGTACTTTTACTATGGCCTGACCAATGTGAACACATCTTTAGAAGATGCCGCCAAAACGCCCTACGCCAATGCCAATGCCTACTAACGAGGCAGAGCTACAGCAAGTCATTGCGGCTGCCATAGCACAGTACGCAGCATCTCAGCCAGGAGGGAGCGGAAGTGTTAACCAAGGCAATAACAATCCACCTCACGGCAATACCACGCCATTCGAACCTACCATGAACTAGTTGGAGATTTTAGCGATGATGCTAATGCCAAACACATGTTTTAACATACGTGCAGGATGCACCTACAAGCAGTTCTTAGACTGCAAACCAGTTAACTTCAATGGCACAGGAGGTGCAGTTGCCTTTACCCGCTGGGCTGAGAAAACCGATTCTGTTTTACGCATGAGCAAGTGTGCAGAGAATCAGCAAGTCACATACATTTCAGGGCTGTTTCTAGATGGAGCCCTATCCTGGTGGAACCTACCAGTACAAACTCTAGGCGAAGCTGCCGCCTACGCCCTGACTTGGGCCGAATTGAAAGAACTGATGCGCAAAAAGTACTGTTCACGCGCAGAAATCCAAAGGTTAGAGACTGAATTTTGGCACTTAAAGATGGACGGTCCAAAGATTGCGGAATATGTCCAGAGGTTTCACGACTTATCTCAAGTGGTTCCTTACATGGTTACGCCTGAATACAAGCGAATCGAGCGCTTCATTTGGGGTTTGGCTCCCCAAATAATAAGCATGGTAACCTCCTCCAAACCAGCAACTATCACTGAAGCCATCGATTTAAGCGTGGCTCTCACCGAGGAGGCGATTCGTCTAAACAAATTTGGTGATGTTAAGGCAAAAGAGAAAGAGACTCAGGTTGAGTCGTCTGGAAGTAACAAGAGAAAGTTTTCGAACTTCAAACAAAGTGTTAGTGGTGATGGTAAGAGAGGAGCACCAAGCACGCCAGCTCAGGGAGCAGCTGGCAGTGGAAGGAGAGGAAGAGGATATATGGGCACTCTGCCTAAGTGTAGTGCCTGCCAGCGTCACCATTCAGGTCAATGTAGGCTAAAAGTATGCGAAGTATGTGGGAAACGTGGTCATTTGAAGGACACCTGTTGGGTTGGTACTGGCCGGGGAGGCCAGGGAGGATATGGAAATAGAAATGATAACCGTGGTGGAAACGGAAACCGCCCGCAAGGAAATTTTGGAGGTAACAGAAATCAGGGTAACAATGCTAACCAAGCGGGCGCAGTAAATCGTAATCCGGGGAATGATCAAGCTGGTGGTAATGGGCAGAGACTGGGATGCTATAACTGCGGGGAAATCGGGCATTTTAAGAAGAACTGCCCAACGTTGAATCAGGCCCGTGGTAGAGTGTTCCAACTCGAAGCTAGGGATGCACGCCAGGATCCAAATGTTGTTACGGGTACGTTCCCTATCAATCAGCGCTATGCATCTGTTTTATTTGATACTGGTGCCGACTATAGCTTCGTATCATTAGAATTTAAGAATATGCTTGGGTTAGCTGCTAATAAGTTAGACATACCCTACTTGATCGAATTAGCTAATGGAAAGTTAGTGGAGGCCGACGAAGTAATCAGAGGCTGCGTGATAGAACTGGGAGAACGCGAGTTTACTTTGGATCTACTACCAGTCGAATTGGGAAGTTTCGACGTGGTGGTAGGAATGGATTGGTTGTCCGGAAACAAGGCTGAGATAGTATGTCACGAGAAAGTTGTTCGTATCCCAACTGATGATGGTGAGACAATTGTCGTTCACGGAGAGAAGCGTGACACGCCACTAAGATTTATCAGCTGCTTGAAAGCAAGGAAGTGTTTACAGAAAGGATGTGTTGCTTTCCTGGCACACATCGTGGATAAGAAGGCTGCCGAACCAAGGATCGAAGACATCCCTGTCGTAAGGGAGTATCCAGAAGTCTTCCCGGAAGACTTACCCGGACTGCCACCTCAGAGGCAAGTGGAGTTTCACATCGACTTAGTTCCAGGTGCAGCGCCCGTGGCTAAGGCACCTTACAGACTTGCGCCGTCTGAGATGCAGGAATTGTCGACACAACTTCAAGAGTTGTTAGACAAGGGTTTTGTCCGACCAAGCTTCTCGCCTTGGGGAGCTCCGGTCTTGTTTGTCAAGAAGAAGGACGGAAGCTTCCGCATGTGTATTGACTACAGAGAATTGAACAAGCTGACGATCAAGAACAGGTATCCACTGCCAAGAATCGATGATCTGTTCGACCAACTTCAAGGTTCAAGCTGTTACTCTAAGATCGATCTTCGATCTGGATACCATCAACTAAGGATACAGGAGGAAAGTATCCCGAAAACAGCCTTCCGAACTCGTTACGGACACTACGAGTTCCTCGTTATGCCATTTGGTTTAACAAACGCACCTGCGGTATTCATGGATCTAATGAATAGAGTTTGCAAGCCATACTTAGACAAGTTCGTGATTGTATTCATCGACGACATCCTGATTTACTCAAAGACGAAGGCTGAACACGAACAACATCTTAGAACCATATTGGAGCTGCTAAAGAAGGAACAGCTGTACGCCAAATTCTCCAAGTGCGAGTTTTGGCTACGTGAAGTCCAGTTTCTTGGACATGTGGTTAATGGGGATGGAATTCATGTTGATCCCACAAAGATCGAGGCAATCAAGAATTGGGAAACGCCTACAACGCCAACCGAGATTCGGCAATTCTTGGGTTTGGCTGGCTACTATAGAAGGTTCATCGAGGATTTCTCGAAAATCGCTCAACCGTTGACGCTCCTGACCCAGAAAGAAAGGACGTTTGATTGGGGAATCAAACAGGAGGAAGCATTCCAGATATTGAAGAATAAGCTTTGTAACGCGCCAATCTTAGCTCTACCAGAAGGTACTGATGATTTTGTGGTATACTGCGACGCATCGCGTCAGGGATTGGGTTGTGTGTTGATGCAACGCCAAAAGGTCATTGCTTACGCATCACGCCAACTGAAAGTGCACGAAAAGAACTATACCACCCACGATTTAGAGCTTGGCGCAGTGGTTTTTGCACTAAAGATCTGGAGACACTACCTGTATGGTACGAAATGCACAATCTTCACAGATCACAAAAGCCTACAGCATATATTCAACCAGAAAGAGCTGAATATGAGGCAAAGACGCTGGGTCGAATTATTGAACGACTACGACTGCGAGATAAAGTATCACCCAGGGAAGGCGAATGTAGTCGCCGATGCCCTAAGTCGTAAGGAAAGAATCAAGCCCATAAGGGTTAGAGCTTTGGAAATGATCATTCGAACCGATCTCTCCTTGCGCATTCGCGCTGCACAAAAGGAAGCTCTGAAGGAGGGAAACCTTGAGGAAGAATATCTCCGTGGAATGGAGAAGCTTTTGGTACCAAACGAGGAAGGAACATTATGTTTTGAGAAAAGGATTTGGGTTCCTCTGTTTGGTGGATTAAGGGAAGTTATTTTCGATGAAGCGCACAAGTCACGGTACTCTATCCACCCTGGATCGGATAAGACGTACCAGGATCTCAAAAATTACTATTGGTGGCCTAGGATGAAAGGCGACGTTGCTGTTTACGTGAGCAAATGTTTAACGTGCGCTAAAGTCAAGGCAGAATACCAGAAGCCTTCGGGACTTCTGCAACAACCTGAGATTCCCAAGTGGAAATGGGAACAAATCTCAATGGATTTCGTTACGAAACTGCCAAGAACGCCAAGAGGCCATGATATGATTTGGGTGATTGTTGACCGCCTAACAAAATCCGCACACTTTCTGCCAATCAAGGAGAAAGACAGTACTAGCAAACTTGCGGAAATTTACTTGAGAGAGATCGTAGCACGTCATGGAGTACCACTCTCGATCATCTCTGATAGAGACGGAAGATTTGTGTCAAGAATATGGCAATCTTTCCAAGAATCTTTTGGCTCACAATTGAATCTGAGCACTGCATTCCATCCGCAAACTGATGGCCAGAGCGAGCGAACGATACAAACTTTGGAAGACATGCTGAGGGCATGTGTTATGGATTTGGGCGGTAGCTGGGATAAACACTT
This sequence comes from Helianthus tuberosus, assembly GCA_030545235.1. Taxonomy (NCBI): domain Eukaryota; kingdom Viridiplantae; phylum Streptophyta; class Magnoliopsida; order Asterales; family Asteraceae; genus Helianthus; species Helianthus tuberosus. The sequence continues at coordinate 114,572,772 of CM060368.1, read as the reverse complement.
ACCTTTGGTCGAATTTTCATACAACAACAGCTACCACACCAGTATTGGTGTCGCGCCATTTGAGGCCCTATACGGACGCAAGTGCCGATCACCACTATGTTGGTCTGACGCAGGTGATAGGCAGCTTGCTGGTCCCGAGATCGTCCAAGAGACGACAGACAAGATCGCGCAAATTCTTAAACGCATCGAAGCTGCTCGCCACAGACAAAAGGCCTACGCGGATCCAAACCGGAAGCATGTGGACTTCCAAGTCGGAGAGATGGTATTATTGAAAGTTTCACCCTGGAAAGGGGTAGCACGCTTTGGAAAGCGTGGGAAGTTAAATCCACGCTACATTGGTCCTTTCAGAATTCTGGAAAGGATTGGGACAGTAGCATACAAGTTGGACCTACCCGCTGAACTAAATGGTGTTCACGATACATTTCATGTATCCAATTTAAAGAAAAGTCCAACTCAAATTGACGTTGCCATTCCTATCGACGAGATTCACATTGACGACACGCTCCACTTCGTTGAAGAACCTGTCGAGGTCACGGATTGGAAAGTTAACAAGACCCGCCGGAGCAGTGTCAAACTCGTCAAAGTACGTTGGAATGCCAGACATGGTCCTGAATTCATACGATCGCTTCACATACACTTCGACTTCAGATCCTACCATCTTTAAGTCATAATACTCGTTTTCCAACTTCTAGACATCATCCCGAGGACAATACTCCTCCCTGATCAGTTCTTTAAAATCATCCCAAGTTGTGGCATTCGCTGCCTCGATGCCCAGCAACTGCACTTGGGCATTCCACCACGTTAGGGCACCATCCGCCAAGGTACCCGCAACATATTTCACTCTGTCCCCAGTGGGACAGTTACATATAGCAAACACGGACTCTGCTTTCTCGAACCATCTCAAGAGTCCCACAGCCCCTTCAGTCCCGGTGAAGGTCTGTGGCTTACAGTCCATGAACGTTTTAAACGTACAGACAGGCTGGTTGTTCTGGGGATGCGCTTGCTGACCTAAAGGATGAAAGGAAACACATTATAGGAGTGAAAAGACGTGTACGCGATATAAGAGTAAAGAGTACTTGGTACATTCCGTACCAGCTTGATAGGCTGCTAAAGCCTCAGCCACCCGGTGTTGATTAGGTCAGTCAACTCAGCCTGAGTCATGTTAATGTTGCCACGTCCGTGTCCTCGTCCACTCATGATTCTATATATAGAGATGAACCGATTCAGGAAATCGAAACGAGATAGAAATCAAGTATCATGTTGATATCTATGTACTACCAAGTTCGCACATAATAAGGCAGAACCCTTCTCACGCTTGATAAGTGTGACAACCCGCACTAAACCAGGTATCCGTACAACTTAATTAATGATTAATTACTACTTGATTACTGTGCTTGATTGAACTAGCTGATAAACTGCTACCTGCATACTGATACATGCACTTACTTGCATCATACTTTATTTGCTGTCACTACATTATTTACATACTGGACACTAGTGACAAACATGATGCACAAAAAGCACAGTAGCACTAACGGATACACAGTGAACATGCTGATATAACCAGCATCAGGCAGACACTGCCTCTCAGGCCTGTTAAGAGCCTCATATATTTTGGCTACACTGGTAGTGAGTGTAGGATATAAGGGTTGTGTTACCGCGTCTCTAGGGATAAGATACACTGATTCGGATGTGCCAAGAACGTACTTTAAGTACCAAACACAGCACTTTAATAATTTAACCAGCTTCTAGCTGACTAGTAAAGTGCCAGAAAATGAGAAAATAACACTAGACACTTTCTAAAGTGTTGGAAACAAAATGTGTCACTAAAAATGTAATAACGACACTTTAAAGTCTTTTGTAACACTTTAACGGATTACTATCCAACCGGACACCCGGACTTTACCCGGAACATGAAAATATTAGTATTTTCACTATGATTATTTTTCTGAGCCAGTTAGGGTCCCTGATTACCCTAACACCCGTTATAACGCGTAACCTACAACAAACTAAGTTAAGTACTTAGTTAACCCTACTTAACATAACTAACTAAACTAAACCCCTAACTAAACAAGCTTGAATCGAACTAACCCAACCCCCATCCCATAACCGGCCCCAAATATTAGGGGACACACAAGTACACTAGAGATTGGCATAATCTTGTGTTGTCTAGTATCATTAGGACACATTAACCATTGGACTATAACACATGATTTTTCTATAAATACCCACTAATTCACTAGAGATAATCATCACCAACTCACCACAACTTTCACTCTCTCTCTTGCTCTCTTGGTTCTCGGCCGAACCCCACTCACACCACCATCACAATTTTCGGTTCTTGTTTCATCATTCCAAGATCATACATATGTCAAAGGTCGCATATAAGGAGCTTTGGTGCAAGCGGAACACGAAGGACCTCAACCGTTAGCTTTTATCCACGCATTTTTCGTCACGATTCTTCCCTAGCCCCGAGCTAGAGGTATATTGTTTAAAACTTGTTTTTACACTCATCTAAAGTGGTTAAAAGGATTATTGTCGGTTGAATCTTGTTATGTTGAAAGATGATGCATTAAAGTCTAGTAAAATCATAAAAATGGAGGTTAATAGCACATGTCTTGTGTAAAAGTCGTAGGACTTGAAATTTGTGTTTATCTAGACCCGATCTATAATGTGGTAGCTCGAATCTTCGTTTAACCCGACTTTGTAAAATCATGTATCATCACATAAGCTTGTTTTTGAAAGATACAAGGGTTAAAGGTGAAACCCTACCACATTTTAGAGACATGAACTTGTGTGAAAATATTTTACATGTGTAAAAGTGGTTTAACCGGTAAAATGGTGTTTAAAACTAGCGGATCTACGTATCCGCAAGTGGTATTTCTGAAAGACCACACTTTAAAGAAATCATGTTTTTCTAAAGATGGATCTTACACTAATAAATATGATTTTATAAACCACAAGTGTGTAGACACTTGTGAAATGAAGAGATCCGACAAAGAAGTAAATTTGTCACTTGTCACTAGAAGTTGTAAAGATGGATTTTGCTAAACACAAGGTTTTTATGAGATTAAAACTACTTATTATAAAGATCTACATATATAAAGGTGATTTACATTAAAGATGCGGAAAAACTGCAAGTTCATGCGATTATGCAAATTTACATACTTGTCGACTAGTTTGATGTGTCGGAAATTGTTTGATTGAATAAAGAAGTTGTTGATTGATTTGTTTAAAAGAAAATGATACGCTTGAAAGCGTGGCCACCTCCAGTTACAGAGGAAACTCTGGCGAAATTTTCCTAAAAACCTAACACTTAAACTTTTTACACAACAAGTGTTAGAACTATTTTGAACATACTTTCGAAACATAAATTTCGCCAACATTATATTTTACTAAATATTCGGAGGTGGGATTTTCACAAAGATTAACGTGATAAGTATATTTGTCACAACACTGTTTATGATTATTTTGTGAAAATACATAAATATTATTTTAGAGCAAAAATAATATTTACAAGCGTTAATGATTCCAAAACTTTGTGAACGCTTACACAAACATATAAGTTACACCGGTAATTACATTACCACACGATTGATAAAACGTAACTTACGCACATGTATTGTATCCCCCATCCTTGGGAAGAAGAATAACTACCAAGTGTATACGGAACATAAACACGAAATAGTTGTCTAACTATTTCCCAAAGACATAAACTATAAAGCTAAGGCACGGCCGTCCGTCTAATAGAATTAGCACTTGTAGGTCGTTGCACAGCTTACTGTATTGGAGACACTTGGTAGAGACGCGCATTCACTGTGAGTTCATGTCCCCCTTTTCTCTAACTGTTTTCAGTTTTCTTAACTGCGGGGGTGAAATACATGTTACTTTGTTTACAAGTACTATTATACACGGTATGATTTACGTAAGGAGGTTTAGATCATGTGAATGGGTAGTTAGAACACCGAGGGACTCGAGCGGTAGATCTATTTGGGTGTAGCGAGCCCAGCTCTAGGCCAAACGGACCTCTCTGAGGCTAACCACAACGGACCTGGAGTGACTTGGTTGCCCAACGCAAAAATCAGCTAGGGTTGTGTCTTCCTACTTGCATTTCACGACATGCTAATGGCCTTGCAAACCATTGGTGATCACAAGTCCTCTTACACTGCTACATACCAGGAAACTTTTATACTTACAAGTGTTTTTACTTACTCACTTGCACATGAACTCGCTCAACATTATTGTTGATTTTTCAACTCACATGTATTTCAGGAAATTAAACGGATCTGGCACGGTATGGAACGTTTTCCGCTGCACTTGTCATGGAGTCATCAGGGTTTAGGGGATGTGTCTCTTTCCTGGACAAGACACAGTCCTTAAACCACGTTTATGTTATGTTTTAGTTGTAATGTTGTTGAACAAGGTTATGGTTGTTGGTTAAAACAATGGTACTGTATTTTGGTTTTCAAAACTTAATGGATGACTTGCATGGTTTTTAAATTCATATAGCATGTTATGGTTAAGCTATGGTATTAAGAAGTCACACCAAAATTAACCACGCTTCCGCAAAGCCAGGGTGTGACAATAAGCCTCACTGGGACTTGCATGCACCCCATGTTATTATTAAGTGTGCACCCATAATAATAAGGCAATTTGCATGCTTATATCAGTGCCTCTTAGCTTGCGCTCGAAGTTTCCCCCGTTCACACAACACAACGATTGGTATCACAAGTTTACAATTCACATAAGTCGAAGAGTAGTGTCACACTATCAAGTCACCATAGCATCAAGTGTATCGTTTCATGCAAGTTATGAGTGTGTGACTACTAAGGAAGTAATGCATAAACTAAACAGAAGACGAACCTTGCGATCTGGAGCTGAGTGTCATGATCGATTCTTCGAAGGTATTCGGTTATAGTCTGGTTTTATAAAACGTTTTAAAACCTAGTTCGCTATAACCAGTGGCTCTGATACCAAACTGTAACACCCCCAAAATACCACCTGCGGGAACTCCGCGAGGCGTGTTACTCATCAGAGTTCGAGCCACCAATCACATTGAACCAATGATAAATATTTAAATAAAACATGTCATGAATTACCAATAGAAAATATCAAACATAGGGTTACTCCCAAAGAGTTGTGTAGCGGAAGCATATAGTAAATCGTTTAACAATTGTTTCATAGTAAAACTTATAAGTTAATCCAAGAGCCTCGATCCATGACCACTCCAGCACTCCCAGATAGCAAGTCCACGTCACGAATTCTAGCGACCTGCAAGCATGTAGACAAGTGTGTCAGACGACGCTGGTGAGTTCAAGGTTTTGTTAACGTGTGTAGTTACCAGATATCTGTTAAGTCAACTCATCGTTTCGTTTTGGGATTGTTATTAACGTAGGAGAGTCTTATATACTGGAAGTGTGTCCAATATATACCATGGGAGTGTGCCCAATATAACCTGGGAGTGTGCCCAACCCCAATGCCCCTAACCAAGCATTGGTAATGATGTCCAGGTAACTAGATCACGCCCGTCCTTACGGCCCGGTGTGAGGGTGTCAAACCTAATAGCGCTATCAACTAGTTACCCCATTGCCTTACAGGCAACACGGTAGATGATCGATTCTGTGTTCAATAACCAACATCCCAAATAACAGTTTACCCAGTATTCCCTTTAGAACCGTTTACCAGATGTCCCAAACCACCGGGACGCATGCTTAGAAAAGTGCAGTGAACTCACCTTTGATGTGCTCGGTAAGATTAAATATCTTGTTTATCAGTTATACAAACACGTCCTATAATGGTTACCAATAATAGTCAGTTCTATAAGCACACGGATCACATCTTTCACGTACAAATAAGTCACGTATTCGTTGTTCATGTGAAACACGATTACTGTATATGCACATACCTAATTAATTCAACTCATGGTAGCTAGCCCAATATCCTAATACAACCATAGATCAGCTCATTTATGTGCGCTAACACCTACAATCGATTGGCCCATGTTGCTGGACTCATCAGCCCAATTTACTTTATACATATTAACACTTTATTTATTGAGTCAAGATTACATATTAAAACCTCCTCTAGCATACAAACCATCAAGATAGCTTCTAACAGTTAATGTCGATTCTAAAAATCCCTAATTACTATACACAATTAATTAACATCATGTGAGTTTCGTTTACATACTGGACCTATTAACATGCAACTATTAACCCACACCACTACCACATGTTGACATATAATCACAACGACAACCATATATTATCATACAACAACATGATCAAGCATAATAACAATTCAGTCTAGACGAGATCAAGTTTACCAATCCAACTCACAAATCATCAACAGTAATTATGCAATATAGATAAAGATTACGTACATCGGCTCGGCACATTAGCATAACATGATTCAGTCTCATCACTACTTAATTCGTGCGTACGAATATTTCCAGGTTGTTACTTGATTACGCAACATATACGGTTAATAATAACATCATCAATCCTATACAATCGGACTTGATTAATACACTACTTACATCATAGCCATCCAAACATCTACAATACACACATGCCACCATGCTATAAGAAAATTAATAATTAGAATTACTAACCAGAATTGAATTGCCCAATGAATTGATTCGAATAGTGGGGGGGGGGGGTCACCTCTGCCGACGCACACACTAGGGTTTAGGGTTGGTATATTGGTATTGATAATCTACGTACCCTATTTTAATACTAACAATAATAGTGGGTCAGTTGATAAAGAAAAGGCATGTGTGGGCCGGTTGTGAGTGTTAACCAAACAGTAGCGGCCCAAGTTTCCTAATAGATGGTATGAACCTAGTGTGGATCGGATGGAGTGTTCATAGCCCAAATATAGTTTACTCTTTTGAAGTGCGATCATGTGTGCATGGCCCAAAGATTCCATACTCGGGCCGAGGTAGTAACGTACCCAGTCCATACATAGGTGTGTGTGTGCCGAGACTAACCCGACATGTTTACGTTCAGCAATTAATATAAGAAAGTATGTGAAAAAGAAGTAACAGGGAAACAGGATTACAAAACTAACCTTGGGAATTCAGGTTGTCACACTTGTCATGACCCCTTGCAGGAATCTTGATGAAGTAAGAACCAAGGCCCTTAGATTCATCCGTTTAGAGGATGATAAAAGGATCCAAGAGAGACTGTCAGGATCCTCAAAGCAGGAAAAACAAGGATCCTATTTCAGGAACAACAAATCCAAATCATACAACAAGTCTGATAATCAAAACGTGCATGCAGTGGAGCAAGAAGAGGATGATGAAGATTATCCACTCATTTCTGAATATTGCTTTGCTGTTGATACTAATGAACTAATCCTTGCAATGCAGAATCTAGGTGAAAAGCCAGCTGCTACGAAAGATAAATCCAAATGGTGTGCCTATCATAAAGATTTCGGTCATCTCACTGATGAATGCATAGCACTCAGGAAAGAGATTGGTTACCTGTTAAGCAAAGGACATCTGAAGGAGCTATTTGGAAGAAAAAAGTCAAGGATCCAGGATCCTGAAAAGATTCCAGAAAGAGCTCCTGCTCCTCCAGTTGATGCACAAATCATCAACTTCATTTCTGGTGGATCACACATATGTGGCACTTCCTTTTCAGCAGCCAAGAGGCATGCTAAAGAGACAAAGATGGAGAATGGGGATAGGCCCATTCGAACCTCGATCCTTACACAGGAGAAAGTCATATCCTTTGATGAGGACGATCGTGTGGACATTCAGGATCCTCATCATGACGGTCTTGTTATTACATTGTTTATATCTAACCATTTTGTTCGCAGGATTCTCATAGATGGAGGAAGCTCAGTGAACATCATGCAACTTGATGTCCTCAAAAAGATGAACATCCCTGAGTCAGAAATTATCCCAAGATCATCGGTTCTTGTGGGATTCAGCGGAGAAACCAAGAACACATTGGGGGATATTAAACTACCCATTTACATAGAGGGAGTTAATTCTTTTCAGAAATTTTGTGTCATAGATTGCTTATCTTGTTGCAATGTTATTCTTGGCAGGCCATGGATACATGACATGAAAGCAGTTCCATCTACATATCATCAGTGTGTGAAACTCCCTACTCCATGGGGTGTGGTGAAGATAGAAAGTGACCAACAAGAAGCCAAAAATTGTTATACTTCATCAATGAAGCCAGCCTCAAGACCTAGGGAGCAATAGCAATTAAAGTATCCTCCAAGAGATGTCCTGGAGGTAAGAGAACAAGATGTGAAAGATATTCTGATAGATCCTCAGGATCCTGAATCCAAAGTTTTCATAGGATCCGGGATCCTTGACAATGTTTGTCACACCCCGACCACGTAGAACATACAAAACGTGGCGGAAACGTCGGGGAGTGTTGTAACAGAATTAATCGTTTCAAATCCATGGCAATTAAAGTTTCGTTTTATTAATCAAACATGAGAGTTTACATTGTTTAAACAAGAACAAAGGGTACATAACATAAATTAACTAGTTATTGTCTCGTTTTAAGTCGCTAAGGCACGGGTCCGCCTAAGTATGTCTTGATAAGTCCTATGCATCATCTCCTGAAAACACATGTGAAAATAGGTACGTCAGCATAAAAATGCCTGTGAGATACATAGGTTTTGTGAAAATAGGATTCATGACTTATGTTTGAGAAAATGTTTAGTCATGAACCTTGTAATTTGCTTTGTCTTGTAAATCATTTGAAAAACGATAAGATCAGATGATATGTATAAATAAATGTAAGGTTAAATGAATAACCATGTAAAATGTGTTTGTATAAGATAAGTTGTTTATAAATCAATGTCTTGTGAAAAGTATGTTATTTGTATAAAATGTTCTATGTCTCAAACTGAAATGATTCAAATAACGCTACGACATGTAATACCATACAAACACTTATATATAGGAAGTACCAGCGGCATATCCCCCATGCTTGTATCATATTACACACGCCTCGTTACTTAATCACTTACTCAAACCAAACCAAACAATGTAAGATGTCAGTGTTTAAACCAACTTCCAAATGTATTGAAATAATATGTTAAAATGTTTATGTCAAGATGTAAATCATATAAGGTATAACCAATGTCAAAAGTGTTTATGTGTCAAATGTAAACCATGTAATGTGTAACCAAAATGATATGTATGGCTAGTGAAATGCATCAACTAAACCATATGCACAAGAACATAGTATTGAAGTAAAACTTGGTTTAAATCAAAGTTATGTTTTGTGTAGTAAATGCATGATCAATGTAAATCATGTAATACTCATCCAAAATGTAAGCATGTGAAAACGATGCACTAAGTATGTAACAATAGACATACGTAGCGTGTGACCTGTACTAAGTATGCAACAATAGACATACGTAGCATGTGACCTGTACTAAGTATGCAACAATAGACATACGTAGCATGAAATGTAATGTAAAACATGTACTATAAATGTACTAATGAACATAGCAAGTATATGATGTGAAAACATAGAAAGCATGAAAGTAACAAGTAGGCACATGTGTTCCACCCCAAAACGTTTGGAAAACAGTAAAAGAGGGGTCTATGTACTCACTTGAGAATGCTCAGTAGTCCTTGAGTGACAACCAAACAATGCTAGAGATCACGGATATCAAACGGCACCTAATATAGGTAACTATGTTAATGAACCGGACCTAAATCGGAGGATTTAGATAGAATGAGGGTTTGTAAACCAAACGAGTATAGAGACTCGTGTCATATGGTTTAACAAAGCCTACATACTAAATGAAACCTAACCTAATAGCTTTCGACCCATCGCGACTCATTAAGGTAGCTTATGCTACTTTAACGCGTCGTTCGCGTAGAACGCGTTCGGAACGTCTAACTAGTCCTATGACAAGTGTTATATGCCTAAACATGTTACATAATCAGTTATGTGACAAAAGTTTAGGTTACATATGCTAAATTACCAATTATACATGAAAAGGGTATTCTGGTAATTTACCTAAGGCATATAAACTACCTATCATACAACTATTTAAACGATGTGACCATAAGGTATAACCTCGGAAGGTTATTCCCTATACACTATGGTCACCTAATGTATTTGGTCGGATCCTAATGATCGACCAAATGGGTCGGGTTCGAAGGTATAAGCGATTTATTAGATCGCTTACCCTACGACCCTAGACAACGTGGTAATCAGTAGGCATAGTCCCAAGGGACTATGACCATCGTGATTACAATCACGTTGCTAAGTTCAAACGAACTTCGCATTGACCATAACTGGTCAACGCAGAAAGTCAAACAAAGTTTGACTTTCGGACTCGAAAAGCAATAAAATAAAGAAAAGAACGAAAGAATACTTACGAAGGGTCCCCGAATGCTAATCTCGATCCAAGAATCTCAGGTATGAAACAATGGTTTCAACTTAGAGTTTCTAAGATCAAAATTCTAGTGATTTTAACAATGAAAGGCATGGGGTATTTATAGTTTTCGGGTAACCGTTAAGATCGTTTCATGGAAACCGTGCTCGAATCCTACCCGTACATGTGTTGCAAAGTTGTGGTGGCTAAAAATGGTCCTTATCAGCTGAATAGGCAAGTTGTGAGCTTGTGGTTGTGGTTAAAACAGCTGGAATATGCTGACTGTTCGTTCTGATCTGTTCTGGGAGGCTGAGGCGGCCCGCTTCAGGATCAGACAAATCTAATGCGGGCCGCATGGCCCTTCTGATCAGCATATAACTTTCAAAAATTACAGTTTCAGCCCCTGCACGTGTTTAAGGCCATTCCCGACACTTCTAAGGCCCGTAAAGCCAACTTTAAGGCCCTAAAATGATGCCTAAACATTGTGTACATGAAACATGCTCAAAAATATGTCGGATGTCGGTTTGTTTGGCCGTACGAACGCGATGTTCGCTTAATTACGACGGAAATGCGCATAAGCGCGAAAAACGATCCAAATGACGCGACGAATGGATTTTTCTTATGCCGAACACTAAAATAAAATATTTTAGTGCTTACATAAATTTTTGGATCTCCGGATGTATTCAGAACGTAAGATATGCGTGAAAGTGCAAACTTGTGCACTTTTTGACGCTTTTAGTCCCTGAATGACCCTAAAGTATATTTTAGCACACCGAACCCCTCAAAGCCTATTTCTAAGCTATGTAAAGGATATTTATGGTATGTTTAACTTATGGCCATGTTCTGGAATGTCTGTTACAGTTCAAATTGGCATACTTTCGCAGTTTGTCAACTTTAGTCCCTGTAAGCGATATAACTTGATTTCGGCATACCAAACCTTCCAAAACTTATTTCTAAGTTATGTAGAGATTATTTTAGGTATGTTAAGACTATTTCACTATTCCGGAGTGTTCGTTGCATTAAACTGGTTATATTTACGCATCAGTGCGCGTATAACCTTCCAGAAAGCGATTTAGAGCTTGAAATCGAACAAGAATTGATATGTGTAAACGATACACATATTTTTACAAATCCCAAGTATGAAATACAATATTTCATTGGTTTGGAATTTGTTTGATGGTCGCAGTGACACAGGTGTCACAATGTTGAACATGATCTAGTATCCTTCCTAAAGAGGAGAAAAGCTACCTTTGCCTGGAAGCATGAGGACATGACAGGTATTTCTAAAGATATTATTACTCATAAACTTGGCATTGACAGGTCATTTAAACCCATACACCAAAAGAGGAGAAAGTTTGCACCTGAAAGGAATGCCATCATCCAGGAGGAGGTAGATAAACTGCTTAGAGCAGGTATGATTAGAGAGGTTAAGTATCCAAGGTGGTTAGCCAATGTGGTTGTTGTTCAAAAGAAAAATGGAAAGTGGAGGGTATGTGTCGATTTCATTGATTTAAACGAGGCATGTCCCAAGGATCCTTTCCCATTACCCCACATTGACTCCATGGTGGATGCTACTGCGGGTCATGAGTTGTTGATTTTCATGGATGCTTTATCTGGATTCCAATAAATTCAGATGGAACCATCTGATCAAGAGGATACAGCCTTTATGACCCCTACTGGTATCTATTGTTATATTGCTATGCCGTTTGGACTAAGAAATACAAGTGCTACCTACCAAAGGCTAGTTAATATGATGTTTAAAGAACAAATTGGATACACAATGGAAGTCTATATTGATGACATGGTGGTCAAGTCCAAGAGAGCTGAGCATCACCTTAGAGATTTGGAGGAAGCATTTGATATCCTTGATAAATTCAACATGAAATTGAATCCTTCAAAGTGCCACTTTGGTGTAAAAGCTAGCAAGTTTCTAGGTTATATGGTGACGAGTTGGATGGGTCATTCAGATTTCATAACAAATGTGAGAAACAAATGATCATAAATTTGTGCTTTGCGGATGATCTTTTCATGTTCGCTAGGGGGGAGGTAAACTCAGTTAAAGTCATTACGAGAGCCTTAAAGGAGTTCCAAGATGTTTCTGGCTTGGTTCCTAGTAACTCCAAGAGTACTATCTTCTTTTGCAATGTGCCGAACCGATCTAAAGAAAGGATTTTGGAATTGATTCCATTCAAAGAAGGTAAACTCCCTGTGAAATACCTTGGAGTTCCGCTGCTAGCGTCTAGATTGTTAATCAAAGACTGCAAAATTCTTGTGGAGCGTATGAATAAACGAATTTTGGATTGGAAGAATAGATTTCTCTCATTTGCAGGTAGACTACAACTTGTGAGCTCGGTTCTTTCTTCGATCCATGTTTACTGGGCCCAAGTTTTTATATTGCCTGCTAGTATCATAAAGGAGTTGGAAAACAAAATGAAATGGTTTTTGTGGGGTTACGGGGCCGTCTCCAAAGGGAGAGCTAAGGTGGCGTGGAAAGAGGTGTGTCTTCCAAAGGAAGAGGGAGGATTAGGCATTCGGAGAATTTCGGATGTGAACAAATCCTTGATGGCCTATCATATGTTTAGTATTCTTTCCAACCGGAAATCCTTGTGGACTAATTGGATTGGTCTATATAGGCTTAAAGGCCGTAGTGTGTGGGATATTCCGGTCCAAATAAACTCTCCATGGGGATGGAAAAAGCTGTTAAAGAGTAGATCTTTATTTTGAAGTTTTTTTTGGAATAAAGTGGGTAATGGTCAAAACATATTTCTTTGGTTTGATAAATGGTGTAGTGACTGTCCGATTGATGAAAGGGTTACTCCGCGTCAAATGGCGAGATATGGGCTTAGTGTTACGTCTAAAGTGGCTGAAGTGATTGATCATGGTGTTTGGTGCTGGCCGGATGCGTGGAGAAGGCTATACCCGAGTCTTTTTCAGCTCCAGCCGTTATCTCTTACCAATGCTCAATATCAGGTTTTATGGCAGAATTCTGAAGATAAACTGGTCCCATTTGCGTCGAAGGAGGTGTGGAATACTATAAGAGTGAGTGATCAACCAAAACTATGGTCAAAGATTGTGTGGTCTTCGTTTAACATTCCTAAGCATGCATTCCTGTGTTGGCTCGTTTGTAAGAAGAAGATGTGGACTCAAGACAGAATTATGCAGTGGAATCGCATTGTTACTGGATCTATGAATCAGATGTGTTGCTTGTTGTGTTTTGCAGGGCTTGAAACGCATGATCATTTATTCTTTCAGTGCTCGTATTCAAGAGTGGTGTGGCATAAAATCCGTGAGAAAGTTGGCATGCATACGGTTCAAGAAATATGGGAAGATATCCTTAATTGGCTGGTGCCGAGAGCTAACTCAAGAACTATAGGTGTGATTGCAAGCAATCTGGTAGTGGAGGCCGCGGCGTATATGTTATGGAGCGAGCGAAATGCTAGATTTTTCAGTAATCGGTTGAGACCTCCTGAGAAAATTGTTGAGTCTATCATTCATACTGTTCGAGCGAAACTAATATCCTTCAAGTATAAAAAATCAATTAATGTTCAACGTTTTTTGGAGGAGTGGGCGGTCCAAGGGGTAGAGCATTTTGAGGAAGAATGAAGACCATAGATAGTAGTATTTGTTCTACTTTGTGGTTGTGCGTTTGTTTTTCCTTTGTTTGACTCTTTTGTGGTATGCCACAAAGAGAATTAGGGGGTATTTCAGCCTTCCTACTTGTAATGTTTTGGTTATGATATAAAATCACTGGGGTAACCCTTTACCCAAAAAAAAAAAGAGGGATAGAGGCAAGTCTAGAACAAATCGAGGCGATTGTGAATATTAAGTCTCCTGCCAATGCCAAGGATGTGCAAAGATTGACAGGAAGGATCGCAGCCTTGAACAGGTTCATCTCAAAGTCATCAGAGAAATGCAAGGAATTCTATGACATTCTGAGAAAGAACAAGAAATTTGAGTGGACTGAAAAGCATGAGAATGCTCTCAAGGCCCTTAAGGATTACCTATCCTCAGCTCCAGCCTTAATGAAACCAGAAAAAGGGGATATATTATCCTTATATTTGGCAGTCTCTTTTTTTTGGGTAAAGGGTTACCCCGGTGATTCTATTAAAACAATCCCAAATAAGTACAAGTAGTGAGGATGAGTTCCACACTAGTTCATATACAGGACATGCCCCATATATGTAAGCCAAGCAAAAACAAAACTGTGACAACTCGAGTTTCCAAGATTTCCATCTTCGCGTTTAGTGCACGTTAATTTTTTTTTTATTATTATGTTGTTTGTTTACACGACTCGTTGTTTCACAACGCTTACATTTGTAATACGTTATATCGTATTTCGATTGATATTTTATACTTGGGATCCATAATATTTATTATATGTGAGTGTATGTTAATAAGGTTTCGTGTTCATTAACATATGTTAAATAGATGGAACTCTTACTGAAAACAAGTGCCCATGAAATCACCCAAGTAATGAAAACACTTTAGTGTTTTCGTCCAGCCATGTTTGGCGAAAACAGAGATGGGCTTTGGCCCATGGCCCAGTTTTGAGATATTATATATTTATTTTATCACAATCTTCTCCGATAAGTTTCCCACTTACCAAACCTTATCACTTTGTTTCTCTCTCTACCTCTGAAAACCCAACAAACAGAATTCTTCTTTTGAAGCCAAAACCCCTGTTTAATCTACGGTTAGTGATTTACATGTTAAGATGATATCTTATATTGACTGCTACTGTGAGATATTATAATCTTATGATCTGATTTTGATTGATGATTTAATGTTTAGATCATTGTTTTCTATGAATGGTGATTGTTAATCTTCGAGATAAAGTGATCGTAGATAGTCAGTTGATAAATGCATAACTAGATCTCCTGTTAAATGTTAAAAACTATGATGATTGTTGGATGTTAATCCTGATTATTTAGATGAGTAAGTATCTAAATGAATGTTTTAGCTTTTGTTGGATTGATTGTTCCTACAAATGATTAATCATGTAACTGTTAATCGATTATTAGTTGCTGGGTTTTTGTTACTGTAAGTGTTGAAGATGATGAGGAAACCAACGAAATCACTAAGGGATTTCGGCACCTTAGTGATTTCGTCACACACATGCTCACGAAAACACCCTCCCACAATACTAAACTGGACGAAATCACATATAGTGATTTCGGCCCACATGTTGAATTCGGCCCAAGTTGGTTTTCGGCATATAGTGATTTCGCCACTATAGGGTTTTCGGCCATAAGGGGGATTTCGCCATATTGGCGACTTTGTTTACTTGTTTACTGTTAACTTGTTAACTGTGTTAGTTAAGTTAACCCTGTTAAGTGGGTAACTCCGTTAAGTAAATAACCTAGTTGGTTTAATTACTCAGTTTATTAATTCAGTTAGCATGGTAACTTTGTTAAGTTTATTAGTTCTGTTAAGTTGATTTACTTCTAAACCCAGTTAGTTTGTTAGTTCTGTTGGATGTTAATTCTGTTAAGTGAATTATTGGATATTTATAATAGAATAATCTACAAAAGACTTTTATGTGTAACATGAATGGTTTGAACATGAGTAACTGTTTACATGATACAAGAATGCAAATTGCTAGACACACTCTGTGATATTTCTGTGATAGTGATTTCATGCAAAAATCTTACAAACATGTACTGACTGAACATACGTGCACTATAGGACTTGACTGATTTATTGTGAGCATTTAACTTAGCATACCGAGCAAACAAGGTGAGTTCACACTTCTACCAAGGCATGGGATTCTCGGGGTTGGGAATGGGTTGATTGATTAATGATGCTCTAGAGTTATCGGAATTTCATACCATAGGCCTCGGGAGAGGAAGGTCAATGGTAGATACTACTAGACTAGTGATACATATACTTCTCTTCGCACACATGCCGGGATCGGCCGCGATACTAGAACAATCTTCGCAAACATGCCTGGAATGGCCGCGAACTATACTTTAATCTTCGCAAACATGCCTGGAGGGCCGCGATACAAATATACCTAGTCTAGAGAACATATGGGAAACCCCCACTAACTTCGCAAACATGCCTAGAGGGCCGCGATGCTATTACATACGATACATGATTACTAAACGAACATACGATTTACGATACGAATATTATAACTAAATAATTAACTGTGAACTCGCTCAACTAGTTGTTGACTCTCTGTTACATGCCTTGCAGGACCTTAGGTACTTATGGAGCTTGCACGGGAGGCACGGTCGTTGTGGACATGGATCGTGAATATGTTGTTAAACATTATGACATTTTGTACTTAAACTTATGTTGGGTTTTACATTATTGCTTCCGCTACACACTTGTTTATACTTGGTTTTGTAAACACCTATCGTATTGATGAATGACTTTTACTATATACTTATGTTCAATATGATTGGTGGCTTGATCCTGGTCATGTCACGCCTCCAAGCGGTGGTACTCCGCGAGTGGATTTTGGGGGTGTGACAAAAACCACAATACCTATGACACCACATAACCTAGTCTACTACACATAATGGAAAACCTATCTAGTAGACAAGACAAAACAAAACAGAACTAGAGATTATCCTCCATCATCAAAAATAAAACTGCCACAGACCAGCAGCCCTTTGACACGAACCAACAACACTCTATCCATTGGAGAAGCTCGTGGACGAGGTGCTTGCCCCTGCCTTCGATAACCCGGAAGTCATAAATTCATTAGTTTCATTATAGCTTCCAATAACCTCCTCATCATCCGAGTCCTGCTGGTCATGTTGAACTTCACCAGTTTTACCCACATTCTTACCCTTATCTGATAATACATCAAAAGGATTATGCGTTTTGACCGTAGATGGCGGACCCGAGGTGGGAACCCCACCATGAGGCTTAGTTCCAATCGGCCGATATTCAAATTTCTGCTTCTGCTTATTAACAGGAAACCCTGCTTTCCTAGCCGCTTTCTTGCGATCCACATCCTTAAAACCCTCTTTGTCCACAACTGGAGTCATCACCGGACCACGCGGATGTTTCCCACCATTTTGTTTCTGAGGTTTAGGCACTTCCTTAGGACACTTCCTAGGCTGATTCGGGCAGGACTCATCATCATGTCCAAAGACCTTACAGTGGGCACATCTATAAGGACTCCATTCATATTCCACTACCATCTTTACTTTGATGAAACCCTCACCTTCTAGCTCAGGCACCGCTATAACTATTTCCTCTTTAAAATCATTTTCAGCTGAAACTTCTATCAAAGCTCTAGCATAGCTACTCCTTCCCCAAGCATCCGTACACATAGTTGTGGTGTACGAATCTAACAATTTTGGCTCTCCAATAGCCGTAGCAATCATACTCAACCCATCTTCCGTATAGGCTGCTATAGGAACATCATGGATTTTGACCCAAATTTGTATCTTTTTGACATCCTTCTTCACTAGTCTTGAAGTCGGCGACCATACACTAAGGAAGAGAGGTTGGGAACGAATGATCCAAGGTCCTTCTTTAAGAACATTCATCATACCATCTTTATCCGCAAATTTGAAAAAGAAAAACCCGTTTGCATTCATCATAGACTTTTGTAATCCAAATTTCTTCCAATTGTTTCTCGCAAAGTACTCTACAACCGGATAAGCCACCCGATCCCCCAAAAAATACCCATACAATGTATTTGATAACCTGTCTTGAACTAGTTTGACTGATTCCCGGGGGAGGACCACGTCACAACCATCTTGCACGACCGGACTTGCAAGAGTTCTGAAGTTAACAGTCTTGATCTTGGCTGCCGCAACCGAATCAGCATAGGACTTTAACGGTTCCGTCATCCCGGACGATTTTATGTTCCCTAAACCAGCCATTTCAGCAACATGAAAATCAGAATTTGGCGCATAATTACTGCTAGACTGAACGATCCTATCCGTATCATAAAGCCTAGAACCTGGCCGTAGGTTTTCAGCCATGGTAGGACCCGAATTCTTTGCCAATTCCTCGGTTGTTGATGAATCCAGATTATTCAATTGAACCGGTAAAGTGACCTTTGTGAGTTCATCAATGATGTTTATACCACGTTTTGGCTGCACCGAATTACCATTAACATCCAGAATACGATCAGCAATCTGTTGAAACGTCAAAGGCGACCTTCCACCAGATTTAAAACGATCATCCATAACAAAGCAAACAACTCTCTAAAACCCTACCGAAAAAGATGAAGCAAACCCCAAGAAACCACACGAACCAGAAGACAACGAATCAAAAAGAAAAAAACCAAACCCTAAACTAGCGAATGCCATAACCCATGATTCTTTCACATCGGACAGCAAACTGATAAATCAAGGCTGATTGACCAGCAAACCAATCCAATATGCTCGAATATGAAGTGACGGCGGCGATTAAAATAAAAACCCTAGCCGACAAACAAAGAATCCGCAAACCAGATTGGGAAATAGATGTTAGAAACCTCTAATCTCTGATCTGATCTTGAAGAATCACGCTGAAGAACCTAGGGTTTCAAGAAGGAGAAAGTCGCCATAGCTAGAGAGAGAATTAGGGTTTTATATTTGGCAGTCTCTTCTAAGGCAGTAAGTGCAGTCCTTGTTAAGGATCATGAAGGTACTCAGCATCCTGTGTATTATGTAAGTAAAAGTTTGCTTGATGCTGAATCCAGGTATTCTCATTTAGAAAAACTTATCCTTCCTTTTTTTTGGGTAAAAGGTTACCCCGGTGAAATTTTATAAATAATCAAAGAATAATACAAGTGTATCAGAAAAGGATACACAAAGCTAGACTTGACATACCAAGCCTAGGACAACCAAGATAACAACCAACAAAAAAGAGACACACAAAGATAACCAAGACAAACTCAACCAAAACCAAACAAACACCCCGACACTCCGACACTCTAAAATCTAGCCAGCGCCGTCTTCAGACAAACGAATCTTCCACTTCTTCAACAGCTTCTTGTATTTCAAGTCATCACTAGGTTTGAATCCCATTACACGAAGTCTGATTGTATTGACAATCCTCTCGGTCACCATTGCCACACTGCTTTGATTTGTGGAGAATAAGCGATTGTTCCTTTCTTGCCAAATAAAATACGTTGAGGCCGCAACCACCATTTTACAAACAATGTGATCAATCTTCCTTGTATTAGCATGATGAATCAACCAGTCCAAAATGGACTCCCATGTGTCGTTCACCTCTCCCATATCTATCAAAACCTTAATATTATTCCAGACCTGAGCCGCAAAAGAGCATTCGAAAAAAGATGGTCTCTTGAGTCACGATCCTGCTTGCATAACGGACAACACATTAACCTTAAGTTCGTTTCACTACCAGCTTCCCACGGCTTCAAACGATCCTGCGTTCGTAGCTTATTCTTAATAACCAACCACATATGAAATGAGTGCCTAGGAATACATTGAGAGAACCAAATAAGCTGAGCCCAATTAACCGTTGGGTTACGATTCCTGAGATTATGCCACACCTCTAAAGATCCGAATTGCTGAGTGGTACCTTCCAAGTCTTTCCATTGTAATTTGTCCTCCATATGATGAACAAGAATAGGAGGTTCAATGTTAATTAAAACTGGAAAAAGATCTAACCAAGCTTGCGGCCACCGCCATTGTCCGTGATTGTCAAGAAGAGACTCCACCGAAGACTGGAGGGAAAACCCAGCATTGGCAATAACCCGAGGCGAAATAAACGAGCTTAAAGGGCTGTAAAGGCACCAGTTGTCGCTCCATGCATTCGTTTGGGCTCCACTGCAAATAGATTTCCAAATAAAAGGCCGCACAATACTACGAATGGATAAAATTTTCCGCCAACCCCAGCTTAAAGTACCCCGACACGGGATATCCCATAAACTTCTACCTCGTAACTTGTGAGAATGAATCCATTGGACCCATAGGGATCGCCTGTTGCTAAGAATGCTCCATATGTGTTTTGTCATGAGGGCTTTATTAACATCCGAGATACTTTTTATACCCAAGCCTCCTTCTTCTTTAGGTAGACACACCTCCTTCCAGGCCACTTTAGCATGAACTCTGGTTTGACGACCTGAATTCCATAAGAAACGTCGCATCCTCTTCTCTAACTCCTTTGAAATACTAGCTGGAATAATGAAGACTGCTGCCCAATAGATATGCATTGAAGATAAGACAGAATTTATTAATTGTAAGCGACCCGCAAAAGAAAGGGACTTCGTCATCCAGTTATTAATCTTGTTATCCATACGTTCAACCAAAAGCTTGCAATCAATAGACTTTAACCTCGACGATATCAGGGGAACCCCTAGGTAACGAACCGGCAAGCTCCCTTCTTGAAATGGCAACACCTGAAGAATATCCTGACGGGTCTGATGAGGAACATTCCCAAAGAAAACAGTACTCTTTGATGGGCTAGGAACCAGACCGGATATTGCAGTGAAGTTATTTAACACTTCCTTAATTTTCGTAACAGAAAGTAAATCACCATGAGCAAAAATGAAGAGATCATCAGCAAACGAGACATTAATAATCTTCTGTTTAGCACAGTGAGCATGAAACTTGAAAGAGCTAGATTGAGCAGCTCTTTGGAGCATACATGAGAATACCTCCATAATAAGAGTAAACAGGTATGGTGACATTGGATCACCCTGTCGGAGGCCTCGCTTACCTTTAAAGTAGCCATGAAGATCACCATTAATGTTTAGAGAATAAGAAGCCGTAGAGACGCACGTCATTATCCAAGCCACCATTTTATGATGAAATCCAAAATGAATGAGAACATCCTCCAAAAAAGACCAACTAACAGTATCATATGCCTTTTGAATATCAATTTTAAAAGCACATCGAGACAGGCCTCTGTTAAGATGATAATTATGCATTAATTCTTGAGTCAGAAGGATATTGTCGGATATTTGTCTTCCAGGAACGAAGGCCGATTGGTTAATACTAACCAGATTCATCAGACTACCATTAATCCTGTCCGTGATAATTTTGCTAATACACTTATATAAGACATTGCAGCAAGAGATAGGCCTGTAATCTAGAACCGAATCTGGAGTTTCCTTCTTTGGAACTAAAGCAAGGATCGTGTGATTCAACTGTTTCAGCAATTTACCATTCTGGAAGAAATCCAAAATGGCATTAGTAACATCATTACCCACAACATCCCATGCATGCTTGAAAAACGCTGAGGTAAACCCATCGGGACCTGGCGCTTTATTCTCTCCAATACTAAACATCACCTTCTTGACCTCTTCCCGAGTAACTTGACGAACCATATGATTTCTAGCATTCGGATCCAGAATATTCAAGGTCAAATTATCCCAATCTAATCTGTCACCCGATCTTCACAACCCAAGAAGTTAGAGTAATGATCGACTAAAGCATTCATAATACCCTCACCTTCATGTCTAGTGCCATTAATATCCATAATGTTATGAATTTTACCTCTAGCATTACGACATTTCACAGCATTATGAAAGAAAGTAGTATTTTTTTTTTGGGTAAAGGGTTACCCCGGTGATTCTATTATAGACAACCGCCAATGAAGAACAAGTAGTGAGGATGAGTTCCCCACTAGTTCATATACTGGACATGCCCCATATATGTAAATAAAAAAAAACAAACAAACCAAGTTACCACCTCAAACTAGCCTACTACAATCATGATAATGACTAACTAGTAGACAAATGAAAAAACAAAACAAACAACGTCAACCGCCATCATCAAAAATGAAATTGCTACCAACCGGCAGCCCCATAGCATGAAACAGAAGCCACCTATCCATTAGACAACTTTATGTGAGAGGTGCTTGCCCCTGTACTGGAAGACGTAGGATGTGTACCCGATGTCATAAACTCATTCGTTTCATCATAAACAACCTCTACCTCGTCATCGTCAGACTCCTCATTTGGCTCACGTCCCCCTTTATATCTCCCCTGGAAGGAACCCCCGTTCCCCCCAACAAACCCAAGAGCACTAAACGAATTATGTGTTTTAACCTTGGATGAACTATTGCTCCGCGCACTCACGTAGGAAGAACTCACTGCCTTTTTCTTTTTATCCACAGGTCTATATTCAAACTTGGGCTTTTGATTATTAACCTGAAAACCGCTCTTCTTTCCATTCTTCTTTGTCTTGACTTCAGTATAACCATCCTCATCTACTTTCGGATTGTTTGTAGGAGGTTTCACTATCGATCGAATGCATTTTGGACACTCCCCAGAAACATGCCCAAATACACAGCAGTGGGCACATCTCGGAGGTTCCCATTCATACTCCACCCGAATAGTCTCAGTAACATATTTGTTCCCAACCAATTCAGGAATAGCCATGGTTAGAGCCTCTTTCAACTCATGATCAGCTGATATTTCAATGAGAGCCCTAGCATAGCTGCTCCTTCCCCAAGCCTCATTACACATATCACTAGTATACGAATCCAGGCGCACAGGAGATCCAATTTTTGATGCCAACATGCTTAAACCATCATCAGAATAAGCCACTAGCGGAACATCATGCAATTTAACCCAAACTGCCACCTTTTTAAACTCTTCTTTTTTAAGGATGTTTGTAGGAGACCAAATGTTGAGAAACATAGGTTTGTTACTGATCATCCAAGGTCCCCCTTCAAGAACAGTATCCATACCCTTTCTATCTTCAAACTTGAAGAAAAAGAAACCATTTGAATTCATCATAGTTTTCTGAAGACCATGTTTCTTCCAATTTGTTCTGACAAAATATTCAACTACTGGATATGCAATCCTATCCCCCAGGAAATAACCATAAAGAGTATTAGCTAACCTGTTATTAACCTGGCGAACCGAATCAATCGGGAGCACTACATCCACTCCAACCAATGATACATCCGAATTTAGAGGTCGAAAATTGACTTTAGGAACTTGATCAGCCGCATCATTGGCCTTTCTAGTGTTTTCATCTTCATTCTGAATCTGAATTGAAATACCACCCCGCTTAATATCACCCTGCTCGACCTGTTCATTTAGGACCACATCCGCATAAGATTGGACATGAGCATTATCATCCTTATTCTGATCTTGAAACCGAGTAGGACTAACATCATTCACCGGTAAGACAAATGCTACCTTTCTCTTGTCAAAGACCTTCTCATAATTCTGATTGGGAGAATCAGAACAGCCAATAAAATG
The DNA here is from genome assembly GCA_030545235.1 of Helianthus tuberosus. NCBI lineage: Eukaryota > Viridiplantae > Streptophyta > Magnoliopsida > Asterales > Asteraceae > Helianthus > Helianthus tuberosus. The sequence goes on along the minus strand of CM060368.1, from coordinate 114,549,269 downwards.
TTCAGAATCGTTAAGCGGCATCATAAAACATACCTTCTTACTCGGCATTTCAGAAACCCTAGCCGCCATAAGTGAGGTTTGTCTTGGCTCAAATGGTTTTCCATCAATATTCTTAATTCTAGCAGCAAACACATTGGAGTTGTCTGCTGAATCATCCATAACAACAGTCATAATAGAATTCAAGACACCACCAGCCGAAACCCTAGAGCCGAAAGAACTAGGGACTGATATGCCACGATAGAAACTGATTATGTTGTGACTGAACTTCAATCAATCAGCGAACGAAAGGACCTGAACCTGCCGAGACCCTAACCAGCCAACGGAAATGATAAGCCTCACCCCTGCTGAAACCCTAATGTGAATCAGGCTGAGATTGGATCACAAAATCTCCGAAGATGTAATTAAGAATCAGCCGTTCAATCGAACCAAAATTCAAACTGATCAAAAAGCAAACAAGAAACAAAAACAATCGAAACCCTAAAAAGACCGACGAAACCCTACTCACGAAGGAACCCGTTTAGATTTAATGGCAGATTAATCTCCCACGAGTGGAAATCACTTACCCTAGATACTAACCAGATCCAATCTAGAGGTGGAAAGAAGATCGAACTAGGGTTTCAAGTTGTTCTCCAAGAATCGCCCAGATCGCCCATGTCGCCCTTCTCTGCCAAACTGGTTTATAGAAAGTAGTATTCGAATCTCCTGCACAGAGCCATTCAACCTTAGATTTCTGTTTGAGAAAACATTCCTCATCGTATGCAGCCGTTTGAAATTCTTTAAGAAAAAGGGCTTCCTGCTGACGAAGCGAAGCATCCATCGGGTCCTCATCAATCAGTTTATGAATGTCATCCAGCTTAGTACGAAGCTCCGACACCTTCTTGTGCAAATTTCCTTGAAGAAACATTAGCTTTCGTAATTTCGGCTTCAGGTTCCTAAGCCGTTGAACAACTGAAAACATCATAAAACCATCAATATCCTTGCTCCATTCCTGCTCCACATAAAGCCGAAATTCCGGTTTAGAAGTAATAAAGTTCGGGAACTTAAATGGTTTATGCTTGTTCACGACTTGACTGGAAATCTTAAGGATGCACGGAGTGTGATCCGAAACTCAGAAAGGATGATAGAGAACATATGCATCCGGAAATAAATCCAGAAATTTGATATTGCCCATAACCCGATCAATCTTTTTTAACAAACCCACTCCCTTCTTCGGTTTCTGGTTCCATGTAAAATGAAGACCATGCCCTTTTAAATCAATAAGCTCCGTGTATTTAATGCACTCATTAAACTCACGAGAACCAGTGGAGATATTGGACGGACCAAAGAGAGAATCTTCGGCAAGAAGAGTTTCATTGAAATCCCCCATTATCGACCAAGGTTTCTCTTTACAAAAATTCCTATGCAAACACAGGTTATCCCAAAGACTTCTCCTATCTTGGTAAGCATTCTTAGCATAGACGAAAGAACAAAACAGAACCTTTTTATCAGCTCTGGTTATTATCTGAGTGTGGATAACTTGATCTGATTGAGATAGAACCATAAGATCCACCATTGCATCATTCCAACCCAAAATAATCCTTGTACCTTTGTCACAAAGCCCACCATTTGAAGTCCAGTTCCAGTTTCGGAACACATTCTTACACACCTTCGCTAGTTTAGACACATCCACATGAGATTCAAGAAGAGCACAAACATTTATATTATTTTCAGCAAGTAACAAACGAACTTCAGTTTGTTTCAGGGGCCGGTTCAAGCCCCTAATATTCCAAGTAAGAATGCTACACATTGACAACATTTTGAACAGGAGTGCTTGCTCCCTTAGAATCCACCTTCGGGTAATCCATAGTCATAAATCTAGACATCTCCGTTGGAATTTCATCCACTACAACATCATTAATCTGGTCCGAAGTTGTATTGCCACTATCAGACTTCACATTCATATTGTTTAGGTCCTCAAAAACATCATTCTCCAAATTTTGTAAAGACTGAAACGAGTTTTTCATCCGTATAGTACCAGCTGAGTTGGTACTTTCAGGTTTGGAAGTAATGACCGGCTTTGTACCTGAAGTACTCGGATCTGACTTATTGAACTTCGGCTTGTACTGGAACTTCGCCTTTTGCTTTTTATGCATGACAACTGGCTTAACAGTCTTCCTATTGTCCGTGATAAAACCCTCTTCATCAACCGTAACCTTCTTTGGTTTAGAGACAGTATTTTTGGGGCAAGTATGGTCATCATGCCCAAAAATACAACATAAGGAACATCTCTGTGGCTTCCATTCATACTCCACCCTTATCTTTTCTGTAATATACCCCTCCTGGTCAAGCTTTGGTATAGCCACGACAATATGATCTTTCAATTCAGATTCAGCATTAATTTCAATCATAGCTCTCGCAAAGCTACTACGGCCCCAATTTTCTGCACACATGTCAGCTGTATAGCTGTCTAACCTCTTCGGCACACCCAGTTTAGATGCTAGTAAACTCAAACCATCATCCGTATAAATAGAAATAGGCACATTATGCAGTTTAACCCAAACCGGGACAGATTTAATACCTTCTTTCTTCAAAACTGCCGATGGAGACCAAATATTTAAGATTAAAGGCACTTTACGAATCAGCCATGGGCCACCCTCCAGAACTTTGGCCAAACCTTCCTTAGAATCAAATTTAAAGAAGAAGAACCCATCAGAGTTCATCATCAGCTTAACAAATCCAAACCTGGACCAAACGTTCTTCGCATAGTATTCTACTACAGGGAATGGCAATCTATTTCCAAGGAAATAACCATAAAGCACATTTTCAAACCTTTCTTGGACTTTTTGCACGACCTCTCGTGGTATAACCACATCAGCCTCTTTACTTGTTTCAGCAGAATTTAGTTGTCTGAAATTGACCTCCCTTTTATTCATCGTTTTCTTCATAGTCATATCTGCATACGATATTGGTTTATTCAATTCATTGTTCAATTTCGCTTCCATATTATCAACCGTGTACAGCTTATCATCCTCTTCAAGTATCACCGGCTTTGTTATCTTCGTGAGTTCATCGATTACATTGATCTTTCTAACTTCCGGTTGTGAGTTGTCAAAGCTGCCTCTACACGCCATTAGTTTCTTACCGTCAATATCCAGCACTCTACTCGCTATACCCGTAGGTAACGGTGGCTTCCCACGATCATCCTTAGCAGAATCAGAAGAAAACTTACGTTCATTCATGACAAAAGCAGCAAATCTCTCTTTGAATACCAGAAAACCCGAACCATGCAACAGGAACAATTAAATCCAGCCGACCAAAACCAAGAAGACAAAAACCCTAGACTAGCTAAACCGTAATTCTTGAATCTAGCAAAATTATATAGTGTAATCGTTAAGTCAAGGTTTCTGCCTAACCAGAAGGACCGACAAACCAACAACACTATACAATATGTTTCGAACTCAAGAGATTATGGCGGCGATTGACAAGAAAAAGAAAAACAAAACCCTAATTGATGATCGATCACTATGTTGCTAACTAGTTCGTTATAGATCATTGAAGAATCAAATCACTAATCACAGACTGTTATACAAGAAGATCACGAATCAAGAACTAGGGTTGCATGAGGAACAAGATCGCCTAGGCTAGAGAGAGAACTAGGGTTGCATCAACTGTTCATTCCTTTAATCATGGCATCTACTAAATTACGCCATTATTTTGAAACTCATGCTATTATTGTCAAGACTAACTTTCCTATTAATAATGTCCTCAGAAAACCTGAAATGTCAGGAAGGATGGCAAAGTGGGCAATCAAGCTTAGTGCTTATGATATCAGATACGAACCAAGAACTGCCATCAAATCCCAAGCCTTAGCTGACTTTGTGGCTGGTTTCAGTAGTGATCTACAAAGGGAAGCTGAATTGGAAGTTCAACAGCTTGAAGAGACTAAGGATCCTTGGATACTCTTCACAGATGGGGCTTCAAATATCAAAGGAACTGGACTAGGCATACTACTAAAATCGCCACAGGGGGACATAATACCCCACTCAATTGCTTGTGAGTTTCAAACTACTAATAATGTGGCTGAGTATGAAGCCTTAATTGCTGGGTTGCAAATTGCCAAGCACATGAGGATCAGGTATCTTGAGGTACATGTAGATTCCTTATTAATCAATAACCACTTTAATGGTTCTTATGCTGTTAAAGGTGAAAGACTAATCAAATATCTAGAGATAGTCAAGAAATTGGCAGACTCTTTTGCTTCTTTTAGTTTGACACAGGTACCCAGGGAAGAAAATGCAGAAGCTGATGCTTTAGCCAACCTTGGATCATCATTGAAGATTCCATAGGATATCAAAATTCCCATTATCCATATCTTAACTCCTGCTATTGAGGATCATACAGCTATGGAAATAGTGGAGGATTCTGCAATCATACCTAGTGATGGTGCACAGTCACATTCAGGATCCTGGATCCTTCCAATCATGAGATATATACAACATGGAGAGATTCCTACAGGAGAAAACCCTAGAGCTTTCAAAATCAAGGTATCTCAATTTACAATATTAAATAACATGTTATATAAACGATCTCTTGCAGGTCCATATCTAAGGTGCATCGAGGATCCTGAAATCCAAGAAGTCCTGAAGGATTTTCATGAAGGAGATTGTGGAAACCACACTGGGGGCAGAGCACTATTCTCAAGGATCCTTAGAACAGGATACTATTGACCTACTATGAAGAAGGATGCTGTGGATTATGCCAAGAAGTGTGATGCTTGTCAAAGACATAGCAATATCCTTCATCAACCAGCGGAGCTCCTGCATCTTTATCCTCTTCTTGACCATTTATGAGATGGGGAATGGATATAGTTGGCAAACTTCCCAAAGCACCAGGAGGAAAAGTGTTTATGCTTGCTATGACTGATTACTTTTCCAAATGGATAGAAGCTGAAGCCTTTGCACAAGTTAGAGAAAAGGAAGTGATATCCTTTATTAAAAGAAACATCATTACTAGATTTGGCATACCTTCTGAAATTGTTTGTGATAATGGATCCCAATTTATTGGGAATAGAACTACTAACTTTTGTGACAGCTGGGGGATTAAGATGATAACATCAATTCCGGTCCACCCACAAGCTAATGGTCAAGCAGAATCATCCAACAAGATCATCATCAACAACTTGAAGAAGAAGCTTGGATCCAAAAAGGGAAAATGGGCAGAAGAGCTACCTTATGTGTTGTGGGCTGATAGAACAACCCCCAAGAATGCTACTGGCCAGACTCCATTTTCTTTAGTGTTTGGAGCTGAATCTGTGATCCCTACAGAGAAGGTAGTTCCTACTGCAAGAACAAGCATCCGTGATCCTGAAGGAAATGCTAAAAACTTGGTTCAAGATTTGGATACCATAGAAGAACTCAGGGATTTAGCAAGGATAAGATTGGCTAGTTATCAACAAAGGATGGCTGGAGCTTACAACAAGAATGTCAGGATCAGAAAATTTCAAGTTGGTGATATGGTGTTGAGAAAAGCATTCCAAGATACCACAAATCCTGCTGATGGCAAGTTGGCACCAAAGTGGGAAGGTCCCTATCTAATTGAAGCTGAGGCAGGAAAGGGGGCATATCGTTTGTTAACAATGGAAGGTGACCAAGAGCTTGGAATGCTTTCCACTTAAAGAGATACTTCATATAAGAAGGATCATCCTTGGATATCCTTATATCTAGTACACGCAAAGGATCCTTAGAGGATACATGATCCTCATTCTGGTAACAATTTGATTTTAATTTGTCTAATCCTTTAATTTATTTGATTGTAAGGAGAAGGATCCAGTATCCTTTATCCTTCTTCACTAAATTCTAAGTTTTGCAGAAGTTAGTGCATCATTGACAAAGGATCAAGTATCCATTGAAATCTCCTAAGATTTGGGTTTATCCCCAGTTTTTGGGCTTGTCCCCATTGTTTTGGTCAAAAATCACACAAGGATAATGCAACCAAATCTGATTTTGTGAGGTATGATGCTTGAATCAATGAACAACACTAAGGATCACTCAGAAATGTAATTAACAAGTGACACAATGATTTATACGAGGAAAAAGCCCTTGATCAAGAGTTGATCTCCGGCATAAAAAACCCCGGGTGATGGAAACTACCGATCACCAACTCAGATTAAACAGAAAACGTGTTACAACTTTGGATGATAGCGAGCTATTTACAAGGATCACTAGAGTGTAATGTGCAAAAAAGTGTGTAATCGTCGAGCAAACTGTCAAGAGCTGATGAGAGCAGTTACGAGTGTGTGTGTTTAGCCAAAAATAGCCAAGTGTTCTAATCTAGCTCGCTATCCCCTTTTAAATTTAGAAAAAATCTAAGCTAACTAACTATCCGCATTTCATGCAAGTCTTCCACGAACTCCATAACGTCCATATTAGTCAAGCACGTGCGGAAAAAATGGGGAATATGCTCCAGGAATATCGCCAAGACCAAGTCCAATCACGTACTCCTGCAAAACAACATCATATTCAAAGCACACAATCGTTAGTGTAAGGATCCTTATGATGATCCTAGATCCTGATCCTACAATACTCTCCGAGGATCACTAATTCAAACAGAATTGAGGATCCCTAAGCACGACAGTAATTGAGGATCACTGATCTATGGAAAATCCTCCCCTAACAATTGCCCTCAAAATATAAGGAGTAAAGTGTAAATAAACGAGTTATATTTTCTCGTTCTTATCCGTAACAAATCAACGGATATATAGCCGTTACTTTCTGACTAGCCGTTGCCAATCTGACGTCATTGAAGTGACTATCCTGCAAGATCATGATTATAAATTGAAGTTAGAGATAAGGGTTAGGAAGCATTTAAATTCGTGCGTTTCATCCTTTAAATCCTCATTCAAAGATCTGATCAGGTACTTCTCTTTCCTTTCTCTCTTCATATTCTCATTCTGTTTCTTCTTCTCCACCATCATTATGCCCAAGATGATGCTAAGATCTTCACCGGCTAAGGATCACAAAAAGGATAGTCCTTTGAAGAGCCAAGGGATCATCGAAGGCTCTACGAAGGAACGATGCTGCTTTACTGATCCACTGATAGACAGGATCCGCCATTGTTTTCCGGCGAACACCGTTTTCAAAGCTTTTGATCCCACCGTCCTGAGTGACTATGTTTCTGAAACCTGGGTAGCTTTTCCGGTCACCCCATTTACGATAGGATACTCGTATCCTTTTCCTGATTTCACCCAATCTTTCTTCTCTCTCACCGGCATCTCCTACATCCAAGCGATGCCAATGATGTGGAGGGTCTTGTATACCCTTGAAAGAATCATTGAGCAGGAAGGTATTGATCTGGGAATGTCGGAGTTAGCAGAAATGTATGACCTTGTGAGTCATGGATCTCACCGATATCTATTCAAACACAAACCCGGTGAATAACAGCCCATCTTCAAAACCACTAAGAATGACACCAACTGGAAAAGGCGATTCTTCTTTGTCAGAAGGGATTCCATCCCTGATGGGAAGGATCTTCCAAGAAAATGGGTTACTCAAGGTAGGATAGAGGATCCTTATAGAAGGATCACAGGATAACCTTGTTTCTGCTGAGGATCACTAACATCCTTTTGTTTCTATTTTGCAGCTATTACTGTTTCACACATTATTACAACACCTGCAACGAAGGAAAGGCTTGCTGCTTTCTGGAGGCTTGATCCTACAATAAGAACATTTCAAGCAAATACCCAGGATTCTCAAGAAGTATCCTCAGGCTCTGTCACAATGTCAAGTAAGTATCCCATTCCATAGGTAACTAAATGTTTAAATTAAAATGAAATAAGGATACTTACCTGTTTTGGATGTGTAGGTGCTAGAAAATCAACGAAGTCTGCTACTCGTTTTAGTGTCACTGACCTTGACCCTGTCCGATCCTCAAAAAAGAAGCTTGCTGCTAGTCCAACTGTCACGATCCCCAAGGCAACCACTTCTAGGGGAAGAAGCGGAAAGAAAAGGAAGATTGCCGATACCCTTGAAGGTCTGCCTCTGATCCAGCATCAGTTTGAGGAATACGTTGCTGAGGTAAGAATAAGTGATCCTTCAATGTGATTCGTGTCCATGATCCTTCCATGCTGAGGGTAAGGGATCCTGAATTGTATCCTTTCTTTTGCAGAAATTTGCTAAAATTCAAGATTACGTAGGGAGTATTGAAGAGGTTGAGCAAAAGTGTGTGGACCTCCAAAAGATCATGCTGGCCAAGGATAAGAAGATTGCCTCCCTTGAAAATGATGTCAATCTGGTGAAGAGGGAACTTGTCCTGGCTCATATCACTGCTGATCAGGAGGAGGCTGAAATCACCAATGATGCTAAAGTCTCCGCTGCCATTGCTATGTACAAAACTAAGTTACAGATGGCCCAAGAAGCTCAGGATCCTGACTTTGACAAGAGCAACTGGGACATAGAGGGCTGGAAGGCTAGGTTGGCTGAGCTGGATGATGAAGAAGAAGCTGGTGAGGTCTTAGCAATTGAGGCTGGCAGCAGTGGGATTAAGGATCATGTGGGTGATGCTGGAGCTGGAGGAGCTGGTGAAGGTGATGGTGATGCAGCAAAGGTGTAAGCTGCAGGAATGGGCGATGATGGACATTTCTAGACGCGGCCGGAGCCCATTTTTTTGGACTTGGTAATAGTTTTTTGGTTGTGGTGTTTTGAAACAATCTTGGGTTGTATTTGAACAATAGTTTCTAGGGTTATGGATCATGGATCCTTAGACAATAGGTAGGATAATGGGTGGTGGATGGATCCTCTGTTTGGGGGATGAAGCCACTTGTTATCCTGCCATCTTTACTTTCCTGCACTTCAAAGACCTATGAACAATGGACACCCTTTACCTACCCCAGCGGACGGGCCACGTATTGCTGGTAGATGCTTGGGGTAGGTAATTTTGACAACCTTGAAGGGTTTAACGTTTTGTGAATAAATAAAACCTTAACTTTTTGGCTATATCCCGTGTTGTTATCCTTGTGAGTACTTTACTTTTCAATTGTTGTGATATATATTTTGTCTGAATTTATTAAGTATAGAAGAAAAAATTTAATAAATATCCTCAAAAAGTTTAGGATATGATCAAGGATCACATATCCTAAAGTCAACAATTTCTGAAAACTAGTGTAGTTTAAGGATCATAAGTTCAGTTGTCAAAGGATAAGGATCACCCATGTAAATGATAAATAAAATCAAAGCAATTAAGGATCATACCTGAGAATCCAAGTTAGGATCCTAACCTTTAACACATATAATCAGGATAACCAAAAGACAAACCTTAGTAGAAGATAAGGATCAAGGATCCTTGGTCGTTTAGCTCCAAAAACCTGAAATAGGGTACAACTTGGGACTAAGCCAATATAAGATTGTTAGGGGAGGATTTTCAATTGATCAGTGATCCTCATTTACTGTTGGGTTTAGTGATCCTCACTTCAGATTGAATTAGTGATCCTCAGAAGTATTGCAGGATCAGGATCATGGATCATCTTAAGGATCCTTATACTAACGATTGTTTACTTTGAATATGATGTTGTTTTGCAGGAGTACCAGCTTGGACTTGGTCTTGGCGATATTCCTGGAGCATATTCCATGACTTATTCCGCACGTGCTTACCTGAAGTAGACGTTATGGAGTTCGTGGGGGACTTGCATGAAATGTGGAATGTTTGTTAGCTTAGATATTTTCCATTTTTAAAAGGGGTAGCGAGCTAAATAGAAAACACTTGGCTATTTTTTGGCTACACACACTCGTACAACTGCATTCACCAGCTCTCGGCAAAACACTTAGCATTTTTCATACATTTCTACACGATACACTGTAGTGATCCTTGTATTTAGCTCGCTATCATCCGAAGTTGTAAAAGAATTATTGTTTAATTTGAGTTGGTGATTGGTAGTTTCCATCACCCGAGGTTTTTTATGCCGGAGATCATTCATTGATCAAGGGCTTTTTCCTCGTATAAATCTTTGTGTCTCCTGTGCAATTCATTTCATAGTGATCCTCATTGTTGTTTACCAATTCAAGCATCATACCCCGTAACAGAGAGTTTGGTTGCATTATCCTCGTCTGATTTTTGACCAAAACAGTTTGGCGCCCACCGTGGGGCAATTGGTGCTTCATTCCTAAGAAATTCTCATTCTTGTGATCATTTCGGTTCGTTACATCCAAGCAGATGGCTTCATCATCAAAGAACACCTCCAGTGCGATGTCTGCAGTCAATTCATCCAGGGCATTCCACCTTTGCCTCCACCACCTTCTGGACCTCAGAAAAATGCTGAGAAGAAACCAACTCCCATTTTCTCAAAACCTCCAACTTCTTCTGCTTCTTATACTCCTACTACTAGTGACTTGTTTACTCTGATTTTGCAGATGAAGGAGCATATACAGCAGCAGGATAAGACCAATGAAAGGATTCTTAGAGAAATTGGAGACATCAAGAAACAGAAGAGATCGGCAGAGGATCATTCCCCACTGATGCCCAGATCTTTGAATTTCGACACTCCGGTTATAACTTCTCAGCCTTCAGCGGTTCCAGATGTTCAATATGTGGGAGGGCCAAAAGGAGTGCATTACGGATCATCAGCAATGACTCAGGCTTCAGGGTCATACTTCCAACTAGCAGGATCCCATCCTCAGCATATAGGATCCTTCGTAAGCTCAGGAGGATACTCAGGAGCGCAGCAGATTCAAGGATTCTGGCCGTTTCAAGGATCCTCCCAGGTTCTAGGATCCTCCCAGGTTCTAGGATCCTCCCAGGTTCAAGGATCCTCCCAGGTTCAAGGATCCTCTCAGTTTCAAGGATCCTCCCAGGTTCAAGGATCTTCATACGTCCCAGGATCCTCCCAGGTCCAAGGATCCTCTCAGTTTCAGGGATCCTTCCAGATTCCGGGATCCTTAAGGAGTTTGCAATCAGGGAGCTCCGATATCCATCAGGGAGATTTCATTCCAATGCAGACCATTGCTTCTACTGGTCCATCGGTCATTCCAGAGCCTCAACAATATGGATTCACATCCGCTCTTCCAAATTTGAATCCAATGGGAGGTAACACTTTCAATAATTCTTATACCACTAACCATGGCCTTATGCAGGATACAAGTATCAATCATGCCATGGCCAGAGAATTGCAAAAGTTAAAGGATATGATATCAAGTGTCCCAGGAGTGGTCAAGCCTATCCCGAAGATTGCAGATGGGAGCCACAAGATATCTCGTTTTGCACCACCAATCTGTGATGCTGAGATACCCAAGAGGTTCCATGTGCCTACCATGAAGTTGTATGATGGTTCAACAGATCCTGAAGAACACATAGCACAGTACAGGGAAAGGATGGAGATTAATCCCATCCCAGAAAGGTTAAAGGAAGCATGTCTGTGCAAGGGATTTGGATCCACTCTTACTGGATCGGCTCTTAAATGGCTGCTAAGTCTTCCCCCTTACTCTATTACCTCGTTTGCTAATCTAGTTAACCTATTTAATAACCAGTTTTCTTGTAGTAGAAAATTTGAGCGTTTAACTAGTGATCTGTATAGGATAACCCAAGGTCATAATGAATCATTAAGGGATTATATCACTAAATTTAGTAAAGAATCCTTAGATATCCCTAACCTGGATATAGCTACGGCTGTTGAAGCCTTTAAAATGGGATTGCTTAGGGATTCATTATTCTATGATGATCTTGTTATGACACCATGCAGGAATCTAGACGAGGTAAGAACCCGGGCCCTTAGGTTCATCCGGCTAGAGGATGACAAAAGGATCCAAGAGAGGTTAGCAGGATCCTCAAAGCAAGAGAAGCAAGGATCCTCATTCAAGAACAACAAGTTCAGATCCTATAACAAATCTGATAACCAGAATGTGCATGCTGTTGAAAAAGAAGAGGATGATGAGGATTATCCTCCAATTTCCGAATATTGCTTTTCTGTTAATAACAATGAACTAATCCTTGCGATGCAGAATTTAGGTGATAAAGCTAGATGGCCCAGGAAAAATGACAGACCAGCTGCAACTAAAGACAAGTCAAAGTGGTGCGCATATCATGAAGATTTTGGGTATCTCACAGAAGAATGCATCGCACTGAGAAAAGAAATTGGATACTTGTTGGGCAAGGGGCACTTGAAAGAATTATTGGGGAGAAAGAAGTCAAGGACTCAGGATCCTGAAAGGATCCCAGAGAAAGCTCCAGCCCCTCCAGCAGATGCACAAGTTATAAACTTTATTTCTGGAGGATCAGACATTTGTGGAACATCCTTCTCTGCAGCTAAAAGACATGCAAAGGAAACCAAGATGGATAATGGAGATAGACCCATTCGAACATCCAGTGTCTCCGAAGGAAAAGTTATAACTTTTGATGAGGATGATCGTGTTGACATTCAGGATCCTCATCATGATGGTTTGGTTATCACTCTTTTTATTTCTAACCATTTTGTTCGCAGGATCCTTATAGACGGAGGAAGCTCTGTGAACATTATCCAGCTTGATGTCCTCAAGAAGATGAATATTCCTGAATCCGATATCATACCAAGATCCTCTGTGCTCGTGGGATTCAGTGGCGAGACTAAAAATACTCTGGGGGACATTAAACTCCCAATCTATATCGAAGGCCTACATTCTTACCAAAAGTTTTGTGTTATTGACTGTTAGGGGAGGATTTCTTAATGACCTGTGATCCTCAAGTGTTATCCTGTTTGGTGATCCTTACTTCTGTGACAATTAGTGATCCTCAGAAGTATTTCAGGATCAGGATCATGGATTATCCTAAGGATCCTTATACTAATGATTGTTTACTTTGAATTCGTAATTGTTGTGCAGGAGTATCAACTTGGACTTGGTCTTGGCGATATTCCTGGAGAATATTCTAAGTCTATTCCGCACGTGCTTGGCCAGAAATGGACGTTGTGGAGTCGTGGAAGACTTGCACCATTTGCGGATAGTTTGTTAGGCTAGATATTTTCTAATTATAAAGGGGTAGCGAGCTAATTCTTAGAACACTTGGCTATTTTTTGGCTACACACACTCGTACAACTGAACTCACCAGCTCTCGGCAAAACACTTAGCATTTTTCATACATTTCTACACGACACATTGTAGTGATCCTTGTACTTAGCTCGCTATCATCCGAAGTTGTAAAAGATTTATTGTTTAATTTGAGTTGGTGATCGGTAGTTTCCATCACCCGAGGTTTTTTATGCCGGAGATCATTCATTGATCAAGGGCTTTTTCCTCGTATAAATCTTTGTGTCTCCTGTGCAATTCATTTCATAGTGATCCTCATTGTTGTTTACCAATTCATGCATCATACCCCGTAATAGAGAGTTTGGTTGCATTATCCTCGTCTGATTTTTGACCAAAACAGTTTGGCGCCCACCGTGGGGCAATTGGTGCTTCATTCCTAAGAAATTCTCATTCTTGTGATCATTTTGGTTCGTCACATCCAAGCAGATGGCTTCATCATCAAAGAACACTTCCAGTGCGATGTCTGCAGTCAATTCATCCCAGGGCATTCCACCTTTGCCTCCACCACCTTCTGGACCTCAGAAAAATGCCGAGAAGAAACCAACTCCCATTTTCTCAAAACCTCCAACTTCTTCTGCTTCTTATACTCCTACTACTAATGACTTGTTTACTATGATTTTGCAGATGAAAGAGCATATACAGCAGCAGGATAAGACCAATGAAAGGATTCTTAGAGAAATTGGAGACATCAAGAAACAGAAGAGATCGGCAGAGGATCATTCCCCACTGATGCCCATATCTTTGAATTTCGATACTCCGGTTATAACTTCTCAGCCTTCAGCGGTTCCAGACGTTCAATATGTTGGAGGGCCAAAAGGAGTGCATTACGGATCATCAGCAATGACTCAGGCTTCAGGGTCACACATCCAACCAGCAGGATCCCATCCTCAGCATATAGGATCCTTCGTAAGCTCAGGAGGATACTCAGGAGCGCAGCAGATTCAAGGATTCTGGCCGTTTCAAGGATCCTCCCAGGTTCAAGGATCCTCCTATGTTCCAGGATCCTCCCAGGTTTAAGGATCCTCTCAGGGTCAAGGATGCTCTCAGTTTCAAGGATCCTCCCAGGTTCAAGGATCTTCCTACGTCCCAGGATCCTCCCAGGTCCAAGGATCCTCTCAGTTTCATGGATCCTTCCAGATTCCGGGATCCTTAAGGAGTTTGCAATCAGGGAGTTCCGACATCCATCAGGGAGATTTCATTCCAATGCAGACCATTGCTTCTACTGGTCCATCGGTCATTCCAGAGTCTCAACAATATGGATTCACATCCGCTCTTCCTAATTTGAAAACAATGGGAGGTAATACTTTTAATAATTCTTATACCACTAACCATGGCCTTATGAAGGATACAGGTATCAATCATGCCATGGCCAGAGAATTGCAAAAGTTAAAGGATATGATATCAAGTGTCCCAGGAGTGGTCAAGCCTATCCCGGAGATTGCAGATGGGAGCCACAAGATATCTCGTTTTGCACCACCAATCTGTGATGCTGAGATACCCACGAGGTTCCATGTGCCTAGTATGAAGTTGTATGACGGTTCAACAGATCCTGAAGAACACATAGCACAATACAGGGAAAGGATGGAGATCAATCCCATCCCAGAAAGGTTAAAGGAAGCATGTCTGTACAAGGGATTTGGATCCACTCTTACTGGATCGGCTCTTAAATGGCTGCTAAGTCTTCCCCCTTACTCTATTACCTCGTTTGCTAATCTAGTTAACCTATTTAATAACCAGTTTTCTTGTAGTAGAAAATTTGAGCGTTTAACTAGTGATCTGTATAGGATAACCCAAGGTCATAATGAATCATTAAGGGATTATATCACTAAATTTAGTAAAGAATCCTTAGATATCCCTAACCTGGATATAGCTACGGCTGTTGAAGCCTTTAAAATGGGATTGCTTAGGGATTCATTATTCTATGATGATCTTGTTATGACACCATGCAGGAATCTAGATGAGGTAAGAACCCGGGCCCTTAGGTTCATCCGGCTAGAGGATGACAAAAGGATCCAGGAGAGGTTAGCAGGATCCTCAAAGCAAGAGAAGCAAGGATCCTCATTCAAGAACAACAAGTTCAGATCCTATAACAAATCCGATAACCAGAATGTGCATGCTGTTGAACAAGAAGAGGATGACGAGGATTATCCTCCAATTTCTGAATATTGTTTTTCTGTTGATAACAATGAACTAATCCTTGCGATGCAGAACTTAGGTGATAAGGCTAGATGGCCCAGGAAAAATGACAGACCAGCTGCAACCAAAGATAAGTCAAAGTGGTGTGCATATCATGAAGATTTTGGGCATCTCACAGAAGAATGCATCGCATTGAGAAAAGAAATTGGATACTTGTTGAGCAAGGGGCACTTGAAAGAGTTATTGGGGAGAAAGAAGTCAAGGACTCAGGATCCTGAAAGGATCCCAGAGAAAGCTCCAGCCCCTCCAGCAGATGCACAAGTTATAAACTTTATTTCTGGAGGATCGGACATTTGTGGAACATCCTTCTCTGCAGCTAAAAGACATGCAAAGGAAACCAAGATGGATAATGGAGATATACCCATTCGAACATCTAGTGTCTCCGAAGGAAAAGTTATAACTTTTGATGAGCATGATCGTGTTGACATTCAGGATCCTCATCACGATGGTTTGGTTATCACCCTTTTTATTTCTAACCATTTTGTTCGCAGGATCCTTATAGACGGAGGAAGCTCTGTGAACATTATCCAGCTTGATGTCCTCAAGAAGATGAATATCCCTGAATCCGACATCATACCAAGATCCTCTGTGCTCATGGGATTCAGTGGAGAGACTAAGAATACTCTGGGGGACATTAAACTCCCAATCTATATCGAAGGCTTACATTCTTATCAAAAATTTTGTGTTATTGACTGTTTATCTTGTTGTAATGTTATCCTTGGCAGGCCTTGGATACATGACATGAAGGCAGTCCCATCCACTTATCATCAATGTGTGAAGCTTCCTAGTCCTTGGGGAATAGTGAAGATTGATAGTGATCAGCAAGAAGCTAAGAACTGCTACACCTCATCAATGAAACCAGCCTCAAAGTCAAGGGAGCAATAACAATTAAAGCATCCTCCAAGGGATGTCCTGGAGGCAAGAGAACAGGATTTGAAAGAAATCCTCATGGATCCTGATGATCCTGAATCCAAGATCTTGATTGGGTCAGGGATCCTTAGCGATATTGAACAGGAGCTAGTATCCTTCCTTAAAAGAAGGAAATCCACCTTTTCCTGGAAACATGAAGACATGACAGGTATATCTAAAGATGTAATTACTCATAAACTTGGCATTGACAGGTCATTCAAGCCGATTCATCAAAAGAGGAGGAAGTTTGCACCTAAAAGGAATGCTATTATCCAGGAAGAGGTAGATAAGCTACTTCGAGCAGGTATGATTAGAGAGGTCAAGTATCCAAGATGGCTGGCCAATGTGGTTGTTGTTCAAAAGAAAAACGGAAAGTGGAGGGTATGTGTCGATTTCACTGATTTAAATAAGGCATGTCCCAAGGATCCTTTCCCATTACCCCACATTGACTCCATGGTGGATGCAACTGCGGGTCATGAATTGTTAACTTTTATGGATGCTTCATCTGGATTTCAACAAATTCAGATGGAACCATCCGATCAAGAGGATACAGCCTTTATGACTCCAACTGGTATATACTGTTATATTGCTATGCCATTTGGACTAAGAAATGCAGGTGCAACTTATCAAAGGCTAGTGAATATGATGTTCAAGGATCAGATTGGACAAACTATGGAGGTTTACATAGACGATATGGTGGTAAAATCAAAAAAGGCTAAGGATCACCTAAGGGACTTGGAGGAAGCATTCAATATCCTTGACAAATATAACATGAAGCTTAATCCTTCAAAATGTCACTTTGGTGTTAAAGCAGGTAAATTCTTAGGATATATGGTGACAAAGAGAGGCATTGAAGCCAGTCCAGAACAAATCAAAGCTATAGTGAACATCAAGTCCCCTGCCAATGCTAAGGATGTTCAGAGGTTAACAGGCAGGATTGCAGCTTTAAACAGATTCATATCCAAATCCTCAGAAAAATGCAAGGAATTTTATGATATCCTAAGGAAGAACAAGAAATTCGAGTGGACTGAGAAGCATGAAAGTGCCCTAAGAGCTCTTAAGGATCACCTATCCTCGGCCCCGGCCTTGATGAAAACAGAAAAAGGAGATGTATTATCCTTATATCTTGCGGTATCCTCAAAAGCAGTAAGTGCTGTCCTTGTTAAGGATCACGAAGGTACACAACATCCTGTCTATTATGTAAGTAAGAGTTTACTTGATGCTGAATCCAGGTATTCACACTTAGAAAAACTTATCCTTGCATTAATTATGGCATCTACTAAATTGAGACATTATTTTGAAACTCATGCCATTATTGTCAAAACTAATTTTCCAATTAAGAATGTCCTCAGGAAACCTGAAATGTCAGGAAGGATGGCTAAGTGGGCAGTGAAGCTTAGTGCATATGATATAAGATATGAGCCCAGGACAGCCATTAAATCCCAAGCATTAGCTGACTTTGTGGCAGATTTCAGTAGTGATTTGCAAAAGGAAGCTGAACTAGAAGTCCAGCAGCTAGAGGAGACCAAGGATCCTTGGATACTCTATACTGATGGATCCTCAAATGTCAAAGGAACAGGGCTTGGAATACTACTAAAATCGCCACAGGGGGACATAATACCCCACTCCATAGCTTGTGAATTTCAAACTACCAACAATGAGGCTGAATATGAAGCCTTGATAGCTGGTTTGCAAATTGCAAAGCATATGAGAATCAGGTATCTTGAGGTACATGTAGATTCTTTGTTAATCACTAATCACTTTAATGGATCCTATGCTGTTAAAGGTGAAAAGCTAACCAAATATTTGGAGATAGTCAAAGAATTGGCACTCTCTTTTGTATCCTTTAGTTTGACACAGGTACCAAGGGAAGAGAATGCGGAAGTTGATGCATTGGCTAATCTAGGATCATCTTTGAAGATCTCGGAGGATATAAGTATCCCCATTATCCATATCCTGGCTCCTGCCATCGAGGATCATGTGGCTATGGAAATAGGAGAGGATTCTACAATTATCCCTAGTGAGGATACTCAATCTCATTCAGAATCATGGATCCTCCCAATCATGAGATACTTACAACATGGGGAGATTCCTACAGGAGAAAACCCTAGGGCTTTCAAAATTAAGGTATCTCAGTTCACAATTTTAAATAGTATGTTGTATAAACGATCTCTTGCAGGACCATACTTAAGATGCATTGAGGATCCTGAAATCCAAGAAGTTTTAAAAGACTTCCATGAAGGAGATTGTGGAAACCACACTGGGGGCAGGTCATTATTCTCAAGGATCCTAAGGACAGGATACTATTGGCCAACTATGAAGAGAGATGCTGTGCAGTATGCTAAGAAATGTGATCCTTGTCAGAGACACAGCAATATCCTTCATCAACCAGCTGAATTTTTACATCCTATATCCTCCTCTTGGCCATTTATGAGATGGGGTATGGATATAGTTGGTAAGCTCCCTAAGGCACCTGGTGGAAAAGTGTTCATGCTTGCTATGACTGATTACTTCTCCAAGTGGATAGAGGCTGAAGCTTTTGCCCAAGTCAGAGAAAAGGAAGTTATATCCTTCATTAAAAGAAATATT
The DNA here is from genome assembly GCA_030545235.1 of Helianthus tuberosus. Taxonomy (NCBI): domain Eukaryota; kingdom Viridiplantae; phylum Streptophyta; class Magnoliopsida; order Asterales; family Asteraceae; genus Helianthus; species Helianthus tuberosus. The sequence goes on along the minus strand of CM060368.1, from coordinate 114,530,553 downwards.
ATAACTAGATTTGGTATTCCTTCTGAAATTATATGTGATAATGGTTCCCAATTCATTGGGGGCAGAACTACTAACTTTTGTGACAGCTGGGGGATTAAGATGATAACATCAACACCAGTCCACCCACAAGCTAATGGTCAGGCAGAATCATCCAATAAGATCATCATCAACAATTTGAAGAAGAAGCTTGGATCCAAGAAAGGGAAATGGGCAGAAGAATTACCTTATGTGCTTTGGGCTGATAGGACAACTCCTAAGAATGCTACAGGCCAAACTCCATTCTCCTTGGTGTTTGGGGCAGAATCAGTAATCCCTACGGAAATGGTGGTTCCAACTGCTAGAACAAGTATTCGTGATCCTGAGGAAAATGATGAGAACTTGCTTCAAGACCTGGATACCATAGAAGAAATCAGGGATTTGGCAAGGATAAGGATGGCCAGTTATCAACAAAGGATGGCTGGTGCTTACAATAAAAATGTTAGGATCAGGAAATTCCAAATTGGTGATATGGTGTTGAGGAAAGCATTTCAAAATACCACCAATCCTGCTGAGGGAAAGTTGGCACCAAAATGGGAAGGACCTTACTTGATTGAAGCAGAGGCAGGAAAGGGGGCATATCGATTGCTAACAATGGAAGGTGATTTGCTACCTAGAGCCTGGAATGCTGTCCATTTGAAGAAATACTTCATGTGATCCATGATCCTTACATGATAAGTATCCTTGAAGGATCCTTAGAACACAGATGATCCTCATTTTGGTAACATTCTAATCTCAAACTATTTCATTTACTTATTTTCCCACATAAGGATAAGGATCCTGCATCTTTTATCCATCTTTCACGTGATTATGAGTTTTGAAGGTTCAGGTATCCTTAGCAAAGGGTTGATTATCTACAAAAGCAACCAGTTACTTGGGTTTGACCCCAGTTATCCTTTGGGCTTGACCCTAGTTTCGCCAATAGCGCACGATGATCCTGGTATAGTTCATGGCAGTGGGACCAGTACTCATTTTAGGGGCTGATAATTCCATTGTACTGGCTATACCTAGGATCCTACGTATAATGGTAGACGTACCATACATCCGTTCTTAAGGTTTCTAACGTTTTCACGTTAGCTAAGGTTTTGGCATTTTCATGCCACTAAGTTTGGATAGTCGCCAGTTAGGGCCATACTCCAGTTCACACACGATCCTTGGGCTTGTCCCCAGTTATCCTTGGGCTTGTCCCCAGTTATCCTTTGGGCTTGTCCCCAGTTAACCTTTGGGCTTGTCCCCAGTTGCTAATCCTTATCTTATATTGGCTTAGTCCCAAGTTGAATTTTGTTTCAGGTTTTTGGAAACAAATGACTAGGAATTCTTGATCCTTACCTTCTACTAAGGTTTGTCTTATGGTTATCCTAATTTTAAGTGTTAAAGGATAGGATCCTAACTTGGATTCTCAGGTATGATCCATAACTGTTTTGATTTTATTCATTATGTATTTAAGTGACACTTATCCTTTGACAACTGAATTCATAATCCTTAAACTATGTTATTTTTCATAACTTGTCGATTATGTGATATGTGATCCTTGATCATATCCTTAACTCTTGAGGGATATTTTTCAAAAATTTTGTCTTTACTTGATAAGTTTAATCAACATAAACATCACAACAGTTGGAAAGTAAAATCTTAACAAGGATATCAGCACAGGATAAGCCAAAAAGTTAAAGTTATTTTATTAACAAAAGATTAAACCCTTTAAAGGTTGTCAAAATTGTCAACCCACGTTTCTACCAGCAAAACGTGGCCCGTCCACATGGGTTGGCAAAGGGTGTCCATTGTCTAAAGGTCTTGCTAAGTAAGTGCAGGAAATTAAAGACGGCAGGATCACAATGGCTTCATCCCCCAAACAGAGGATCCCTCCACCATTTATAATCCTACCTATTGTTCAAAGGATCATCCATGATCCTCAACCCTATTCACTATTGTTTAAGTACAGACCAACCATTGTTCATCAAAACATCATCAAAACAAAAATCATAACCAAATTAAAAAAAGTGGGCTCCGGCTACGTCTAGAAATGTCCTTCATCGCCCACTCATGCAGCCTACACCTTCGCTGCATCACCATCACCATCTCCAGCTCCACTAGCTTCACCACCATGATCCTTACCACTGCCTCCAGCCTCGATTGTCAGGATCTCCTCAGCCTCCTCCTCATCATCCAGCTCAGCCAGCCTTGCCTTCCAGCCTTCCACATCCCAGTTGCTCCTGTCGAAGTCAGGATCCTGAGCTTCCAAGGCCATTTGCAATTTGGTCTTGTACATCGCTATGGCAGCAGAGACTTTGGCATCATGGGTGATCTCGTTCTTCTCATAATCAAAGTTGATCAGGAGTGTAGCCGTCTGAGCTTTGGCGTCTTTGAGTTCTTTTTGGAGGTCAGCAATCTTAAGATCCTTGAGCAATGCGACTTGTTGAAGGTCAGCAATCTTCTTGTCTTGCTCCTCGACATGCCCAACGTAGTCTTCAATCTCAGCAAATTTCTGCAAAGAAGATAAAGAACAGTTCAAGAACAGGTGATCCTCAAATAAGATGGATACCTAAAGCAGGGACAAGGATCCTTACTTCGTTGAAGTATTCAAGGAACTGGTGGCGGATCAGGGGCAGACCTTGCAGATCCTCAGCTTCAGAAGCTTTTCTTTTCTTGCCACCTCTTCCTTTGACGAGTGCCTTGGGGATCGAAGCAGTTGGGCTGGCAGGAAGCTTCCTCTTGGAGGATCGTACAGTGTCAAGCTCAGTAACACCGAATCTAGAGGCAGATTTTGATGACTTTCCAGTACCTACACACCCAAAACAGATAAGTGTCCTTATTTTATTCATATACAACTATTTATTTAAACATTTGAATATAAAAAGAACAGGATACTTACTTGACATGGTGACAGAGCCTGAGGATATCTCTTGGGAATCCTGGGTGATTGTCTTGAATGATCTTGTTTCAGGACTGAGTCTTCTAAAAGCAGCGAGTCTCCCCTTGGTGGCAGCTGAAGGGATAATATGCGAGAATGTAATAGCTGTACAAAAGAAACAAAAGCATGTTAGTAATCATTATCAGGAATAAGCTTACTTGGTGATCCTTCTAAGGATCCTCCTATCCTACCATGGGTGGATCATTTCCTGGGTAGATCCTTTCCGTTTGGGATAGAGTATCTTCTGACAAAGAAAAAGCGTCGTTTCCAGTTCGTATCGTTCTTGGTGGCTTTAAAAATAGGGTGTTCTTCACCAGGTTTTCGTTTAAACAAATATCGGTGGGATCCAAACGTTGTGAGATCATACATCTCAGCCAACTCCGACATTCCTAGGTCAATCCCTTCCTGCTCGATGATCCTTTCAAGGGTATATAAGACCTTCCAAATCATCGGCATAGCTTGGATGTAAGAGATGCCGGTAAGGGAAAAGAAGGATTGGGTAAAGTCTGGAAAAGGATAGGTGTATCCTATGGTGAATGGGGTAACAGGAAAGGCAATCCAAGTTTCAGAGATATAGTCGCTCAAAGCAGTGGGATCAAAGGGTTTGATAACGGTGTTCGCCGGGAAACAATAGCGAATTTTATCAATTTGTGCATCGGTGAAACAACAACGTTCTTTTCCGGAATCTTTGATGACCCCTTGGCTCTTTAAGGGGCTGTTCTTCTTGTGATCCATGCTTGGTGAGTTTCGGAGCATCATTTTTGACGAGATGATGGTAGAGGAAGAAAAACAGAGTAAGAGAAGGAAGAAATGGAAAAGAGTTACCTGCTTGATCGTCGGATAAGAATATAAAGGGAGTTCTCTTGAACTTAAATGTGAAATGATCCCTATCTCTAACTCCCATTTATAATAATGATTTTGCAGGATAAGTCACCTCATTGACATCAGCATTCCAACGGCTAGTTCGATCTTAACGGCTATATATCCGTTAGTTTGTTACGGATAAGATCGACAAAATACAACTCGTTTATTTACAATATAACTCCTTATATTTTGGGGGCAATTGTTAGGGGAGGATTTCTTAATGACCTGTGATCCTCAAGTGTTATCCTGTTTGGTGATCCTTACTTCTGTGACAATTAGTGATCCTCAGAAGTACTTCAGGATCAGGATCATGGATTATCCTAAGGATCCTTATACTAATGATTGTTTACTTTGAATTCGTAATTGTTTTGCAGGAGTATCAACTTGGACTTGGTCTTGGCGATATTCCTGGAGAATATTCTAAGTCTATTCCGCACGTGCTTGGCCAGAAATGGACGTTGTGGAGTCGTGGAAGACTTGCACCATTTGCGGATAGTTTGTTAGGCTAGATATTTTCTAATTATAAAGGGGTAGCGAGCTAATTCTTAGAACACTTGGCTATTTTTTGGCTACACACACTCGTACAACTGCACTCACCAGCTCTCGGCAAAACACTTAGCATTTTTCATACATTTCTACACGACACATTATAGTGATCCTTGTACTTAGCTCGCTATCATCCGAAGTTGTAAAAGATTTATTGTTTAATTTGAGTTGGTGATCGGTAGTTTCCATCACCCGAGGTTTTTTATGCCGGAGATCATTCATTGATCAAGGGCTTTTTCCTCGTATAAATCTTTGTGTCTCCTGTGCAATTCATTTCATAGTGATCCTCATTGTTGTTTACCAATTCATGCATCATACCCCGTAACAGAGAGTTTGGTTGCATTATCCTCGTCTGATTTTTGACCAAAACATTGACTGTTTATCTTGTTGTAATGTTATCCTTGGCAGGCCTTGGATACATGACATGAAGGCAGTCCCATCCACTTATCATCAATGTGTGAAGCTTCCTAGTCCTTGGGGAATAGTGAAGATTGATAGTGATCAGCAAGAGGCTAAGAACTGCTACACCTCATCAATGAAACCAGCATCAAAGTCAAGGGAGCAATAGCAATTAAAGCGTCCTCCAAGGGATGTCTTGGAGGCAAGAGAACAGGATGTAGTAGAAATCCTTATGGATCCTGATGATCCTGAATCTAAAGTTTATATAGGATCAGGGATCCTTGGCGAAATAAAGGAAGACCTCATATCCTTCCTCAAAAGGAGAAAGACTACCTTTGCATGGAAACACGAAGACATGACAGGTATATCTAAAGATATAATCACTCACAAACTTGGCATTGATAGGTCCTTCAAACCAATCCATCAAAAGAGGAGGAAATTTGCACCAGAAAGAAATGCTATTATCCAGGAGGAGGTAGAGAAATTACTCCGAGCAGGTATGATTAGAGAGGTCAAGTATCCAAGATGGTTGGCCAATGTGGTTGTTGTTCAAAAGAAAAACGGAAAGTGGAGGGTATGTGTCGATTTCACTGATTTAAATAAGGCATGTCCCAAGGATCCTTTCCCATTACCCCACATTGACTCCATGGTGGATGCAACTGCGGGTCATGAACTGTTAACTTTTATGGATGCTTCATCTGGATTTCAACAAATTCAGATGGAACCATCCGATCAAGAGGATACAGCCTTTATGACTCTAACTGGTATATACTGTTATATTGCTATGCCATTTGGACTAAGAAATGCAGGTGCAACTTATCAAAGGCTAGTGAATATGATGTTCAAGGATCAGATTGGACAAACTATGGAGGTTTACATAGACGATATGGTGGTAAAATCAAAAAAGGCTGAGGATCACCTAAGAGACTTGGAGGAAGCATTCAATATCCTTGACAAATATAACATGAAACTTAATCCTTCAAAATGTCACTTTGGTGTTAAAGCAGGTAAATTCTTAGGATATATGGTGACAAAGAGAGGCATTGAAGCCAGTCCAGTACAAATCAAAGCTATAGTGAACATCAAGTCCCCTGCCAATGCTAAGGATGTTCAGAGGTTAACTGACAGAATCCTCCAATAAGATCATCATCAATAATTTGAAGAAGAAGCTTGGATCCAAGAAAGGGAAATGGGCAGAAGAACTACCTTATGTGCTTTGGGCTGATAGGACAACTCCTAAGAATGCTACAGGCCAAACTCCATTCTCTTTGGTATTAGGGGCAGAATCAGTGATCCCTACAAAAATGGTGGTTCCAACTGCTAGAACAAGTATTCGTGATCCTGAGGAAAATGATGAGAACTTGGTTCAAGACCTGGATACTATAGAAAAATTAGAGATTTGGCAAGGATAAGGATGGCCAGTTATCAGCAAAGAATGGCTGGAGCCTACAACAAAAATGTCAGGATCAGGAAATTCCAAGTTGGTGATATGGTACTAAGGAAAGCATTTCAGAATACCACCAATCCTGCTGATGGAAAGTTGGCACCAAAATGGGAAGGACCTTACTTGATTGAAGCTGAGGCAGGAAAGGGGGCATATTGATTGCTAACAATGGAAGGTGATTTGCTACCTAGAGCCTGGAATGCTGTCCATTTGAAGAAATATTTCATGTGATAAGGATCCATGATCCTCACATGATAAATATCCTTAAAGGATCCTTAAAGCACAGATGATCCTCATTTTGGTAACATTCTACTCTTAAACTATTTCATTTCCTTACTTTCTCACATAAGGATAAGGATCCTGCATCCTTTATCCCCCTTTCACGTGATTTTGAGTTTTGAAGGTTCAGGTACTCTTAGCAAAAGGATGATTATCCACAAAAGCAACCAGTTACTTGGGTTTGACCCCAGTTATTTGGGCTTGACCCCAGTTCCGCCAGTAGCGCACGATGATCCTAGTATAGTTCATGGCAGTGGGACCAGTACTCGTTTTAGGGGCTGATAATTCCATTGTACTGGCTATACCTAGGATCCTACGTATAATGGTAGACGTACCATACATCCGTTCTTAAGGTTTCTAACGTTTTCACGTTAGCTAAGGTTTTGGCATTTTCATGTCACTAAGTTTGGATAGTCGCCAGTGAGGGCCATACTCCAGTTTACACACGATCCTTTGGGCTTGTCCCCAGTTATCCTTTGGGCTTGTCCCCAGTTATCCTTTGGGCTCGTCCCCAGTATATTGGGCTTGTCCCCAGAATTGTTGGGCTTGTCCCCAGTTACTAACTTTCATATTATATTGGCTTAGTCCCAAGTTATACCCTATTTCAGGTTTTTGAAGCTAAATGACCAAGGATCCTTGATCCTTACCTTCTACTAAGGTTTGTCTTTTGGGTTATCCTGATTATAAGTGTTAAAGGATAGGATCCTAACTTGGATTCTCAGGTATGATCCATAACTATTTTGATTTTATTCATTATTCATTTGAGTAACCCTTATCCTTTGACAACTGAACTTGTGATCCTTAAACTATATTACTTTTCAGAACTATAGGATATGTGATCCTTGATCATATCCTAAACTTTTTGAGGATATTTATTAAATTTTCTCTTTACTTGATAAGTTTAGACAAAATGAATTTCACAACAATTGAAAAGTAAAATACTAACAAGGATAGTAACACGGGAAATAGCCAAAAAGTTAAAGTTATTTTATTCACAAAACGTTGAACCCTTTAAGGTTGTCAAAATTGCCAACCCACGTTTCTACCAGCAAAACGTGGCCCGTCCACATGGGTTGGCAAAGGGTGTCCATTGTTCATAGGTCTAGAAAGTGCAGGAATCAAAAGACAGTAGGATCACAATGGCTTCATCCCCCAAACAGAGGATCCCTCCATCATTTGTAATCCTACCTATTGTTCGAAGGATCCATGATCCTTAGCCCTAATTACTATTGTTCAAATACAACCCAACATTGTTCAACAAAAACACCATAACCAAAATAAACTACCAAATTCTAAAAAAATGGGCTCCGGCTACGTCTAGAAATGTCCTTCATCGCCCATTCATGCAGCCTACACCTTCGCTGCATCACCATCTCCTCCAGCTCCAGTATCCTTCACATGATCCTTGCCACTGCCACCAGCCTCGATTGCCAGAACCTCATCAGCCTCTTCTTCATCCTCCAACTCAGCCAGCCTAGCCTTCCAGCCCTCCATGTCCCAGTTGCTCCTGTCAAAGGCAGGATCCTGAGCTTCTTGGGCCATCTGCAACTTGGTCTTGTACATGGCAATGGTAGCAGAGACTTTAGCATCCTCCGTGATCTCGTGCTTCTCATAGTCAGCATTGATCTGAGCTGTAACCGCCTGAGTTTTGGCATCATTGAGATCCTTTTCGAGGGAGGCAATCTTGTGATCCTTGAGCACCGCCACTTTTTGGAGATCAAAGTATTTCTCCTCAAGCTCTTCGACGTTCCCAACATAGTCGTCGATTTCAGCAAATTTCTGCAAAGAAGACAATGTATAGTTCAGGATCACGTGATCCTCAAATGGGCAGGATAATCAAGTTAAGTCAGTGATCCTTACATCGGCAAAGTACTCGAGGAACTGATGGCGGATCAGAGGCAAGCCTTCTAGGTTGTCAGCTTCAGGGGTCTTCCTTTTCTTTCCACCTCTTCCCTTTGAAGTGGTTGCCTTGGGGACTATGATGGAGGGGCTAGCAGCAGACTTTTTCTTTGAGGATCGGACAGTGTCGAGATCAGTGACACTGAATTTGGAGGCAGATCTTGAAGGTTTTCCAGCGCCTACACACCCAAAACAGATAAGTATCCTTATCCTATTTCTATTTAACTATTTATTTAAACATTTAATTATGCAAAAAAACAGGATACTTACTTGACATAGTGACAGAGCCTGAGGATACTTCTTGAGAATCCTGGGTGTTTGCTTTAAATGATCTTCTTGCAGGGTCAAGTCTCTGGAAAGCAGCAAGCCTTTCCTTTGTTGCAGGTGATGTGATGAGATGTGCGACAGTAATAGCTGCAAAAAAGGAACAAAAGTACGTTAGTGATCCTTAAACAAAAAAAAACAAGGTCATTTGGTGATCCTTCTCAGGATCCTCTATCCTACCATGGGTGCTCCACTTCCTTGGCAGATCCTTTCCGTCAGGGATAGAATCCCTTCTGACAAAGAAGAATCGTTGTTTCCAGTTGGTGTCATTCTTAGTGACGTTGAAGATGGGGTGTTCTTCACCGGGTTTATGCTTGAGTAGATATCGGTGGGATCCAAATGTTACGAGGTAATACATCTCTGCCAACTCCGACATTCCCAGAGCAATTCCTTCTTGCTCAATGATCCTTTCAAGGGTATATAAGACCCTCCAGACCATTGGCATAGCTTGAATATAGGAGATGCCGGTGAGGGAGAAGAAAGACTGGGTGAATTCAGGGAAAGGATACGAGTATCCTATTGTGAAAGGAGTGACCGGAAAAGCTACCCATGTTTCAGAAATATAATCACTTAGAACGGTGGGATCAAATGGTTTGAAGTTGGTGTTTGCCGGAAAACAATGGCGGATTCTGTCTATTTGTGGATCAGTGAAGCAACATCTTTCTTTCGCTGAATCTTTGATGATCCCCTGGCTCTTGAGAGGACTGTGTTTTGTATGATCCTTAGCCGGAGAGGATCTTAGCATCATCTTGGTCATGAGGGTAGAGAAGAAGATGAACAGAGAAAGAAAACGTAAAGGGAGAAGAGGAAGAGAGATACCTACTTGATCTTCGGATGTGAATTTAAAGGGAGTTCCTCTTGAATTTAAATGCGAATTGATCCCTGTCTCTAACTCCTATTTATAATGATGGTCTTGCAGGATAGTCACTTCAGTGACGTCAGGATGGTAACGGCTAGTCCGATTACAACGGCTAGTTATCCGTTGATTCATTACGGATAAGGACAGAAAATATAATTCGTTTATTTACATAATTACTCCTTATATTTTGGGGGCAATTGTTAGGGGAGGATTTTCAATTGATCAGTGATCCTCATTTACTGTTGGGTTTAGTGATCCTCACTTCAGATTGAATTAGTGATCCTCAGAAGTATTGCAGGATCAGGATCATGGATCATCTTAAGGATCCTTATACTAACGATTGTCTACTTTGAATATGATGTTGTTTTGCAGGAGTACCAGCTTGGACTTGGTCTTGGCGATATTCCTGGAGCATATTCCATGACTTATTCCGCACGTGCTTACCTGAAGTGGACGTTATGGAGTTCGTGGGGGACTTGCATGAAATGCGAAATGTTTGTTAGCTTAGATATTTTCCATTTTTAAAAGGGGTAGCGAGCTAAATAGAAAACACTTGGCTATTTTTTGGCTACACACACTCGTACAACTGCATTCACCAGCTCTCGGCAAAACACTTAGCATTTTTCATACATTTCTACACGATACACTGTAGTGATCCTTGTATTTAGCTCGCTATCATCCGAAGTTGTAAAAGAATTATTGTTTAATTTGAGTTGGTGATTGGTAGTTTCCATCACCCGAGGTTTTTTATGCCGGAGATCATTCATTGATCAAGGGCTTTTTCCTCGTATAAATCTTTGTGTCTCCTGTGCAATTCATTTCATAGTGATCCTCATTGTTGTTTACCAATTCAAGCATCATACCCCGTAACAGAGAGTTTGGTTGCATTATCCTCGTCTGATTTTTGACCAAAACAGAGATAAAAGTTAGTAACTGGGGACGAGCCCAACAATTATGGGGACAAGCCCAATATACTGGGGACAAGCCCAAAGGATAACTGGGGACAAGCCCAAAGGATCGTGTGTAAACTTGAGTATGGCCCTCACCGGCGACTATCCAAACTTAGTGACATGAAAATGCCAAAACCTTAGCTAACGTGAAAACGTTAGAAACCTTAGGAACGGATGTATGGTACGTCTACCATTATATGTAGGATCCTGAATACAGCCAGTATAATGAAATTGTCAGCCCCTAAAGCGAGTACTGGTCCCATTGCCATGAACTATACCAGGATCATCGTGCGCTACTGGCGAAACTGGGGACAGAACTGGGGTCAAGCCCAAATAACTGGGGTCAAGCCCAAATAACTGGATACTTCTGTGGATATTCAATCCTTTGTAAAGAATACCTGAACCTTCAAAACTCATAATTAAGTGAAAGGAGGATAAAGGATGCAGGATCCTTATCCTTATATACGATAATTAAAGAATGAAATAGTTTGAGATTAGAATATTACCAAAATGAGGATCCTCTGTCCTGTAAGGATCCTTATAGGATACTTGTCAGGTAAGGATCATGGATCCTTATTACATGAAGTATTTCTTCTAGTGGACAGCATTCCAAGCTCTTGGTAGCAAATCACCTTCCATTGTTAGCAATCGATATGCCCTCTTTCCTGCCTCAGCTTCGATCAAGTAAGGGCCTTCCCACTTTGGTGCCAACTTTCCATCAGCAGGATTGGTGGTATTCTGAAATGCTTTCCTTAACACCATATCACCAATTTGGAATTTCCTGATCCTGACATTTTTGTTGTAAGCTCCAGCCATTCTTTGTTGATAACTGGCCATCCTTATCCTTGCCAAATCCCTGAGTTCTTCTATAGTGTCCAAGTCTTGAACCAAGTTTTCAGCATTTTCTTCAGGATCACGAATGCTTGTTCTTGCAGTAGGAACCACCATCTCTGTAGGGATCACTGATTATGCTCCAAATACTAAAGAAAATGGAGTTTGGCCAGTAGCATTCTTGGGAGTTGTCCTATCACCCCAAAGTACATAAGGTAGTTCTTCTGCCCATTTTCCTTTCTTGGATCCAAGCTTCTTCTTCAAATTGTTGATGATGATCTTGTTGGATGATTCTGCTTGGCCATTAGCTTGTGGGTGGACTGGTGTTGATGTTATCATCTTAATCCCCCAACTGTCACAAAAGTTAGTAGTTCTATTCCCAATAAATTGGGATCCATTGTCACAAACAATTTCAGAAGGGATACCAAATCTAGTAATAATGTTTCTCTTAATAAAGGATATCACTTCCTTTTCTCTGACTTGAGCAAAGGCTTCAGCCTCTATCCACTTGGAGAAGTAATCAGTCATAGCAAGCATGAATACTTTTCCACCAGGTGCCTTAGGGAGCTTACCAACTATATCCATTCCCCATCTCATAAATGGCCAAGAAGAGGATATAGGATGCAAAAGCTCTGCTGGTTGATGAAGGATATTACTATGTCTCTGACAAGGATCACACTTCTTGGCATATTCCACAGCATCCTTCTTCATAGTAGGCCAATAGTATCCTGTCCTCAGGATCCTTGAGAATAATGCCCTGCCCCCAGTGTGGTTTCCACAATCTCCTTCATGGAAATCCTTTAGGACTTCTTGGATTTCAGGATCCTCAATGCATCTTAGATATGGTCCTGTAAGAGATCATTTATACAACATATTATTAAATATTGTAAATTGAGATACCTTGATTTTGAAAGCCCTAGGGTTTTCTCCTGTAGGAATATCTCCATATTGTATGTATCTCATGATTGGAAGGATCCATGATCCTGAATGAGATTGAGTATCATCACTAGGGATGATTGCAGAATCTTCTCCTATCTCCATGGCTACATGATCCTCGATAGCAGGTGTCAGGATGTGGATAATAGGGATCCTGATATCCTGCGTGATCATCAAGGATGATCCTAGATTGGCTAATGCATCAGCCTCTGCATTCTCTTCCCTTGGTACCTGTGTCAAACTAAAGGAAACAAAAGAGAGTGCCAATTCTTTGACTATCTCTAAATATTTGATTACCTTTTCACCTTTAACAGCATAGGATCCATTAAAGTGATTAGTAATTAATAATGAATCTACATGTACCTCAAGATACCTGATCCTCATATGCTTAGCAATTTGCAAACCAGCTATCAAGGCTTCATACTCAGCCTCATTGTTGGTAGTTTGAAATTCACAAGCTATGGAATGGGGTATTATGTCCCCCTGTGGCGATTTTAGTAGTATTCCAAGCCCTGTTCCTTTGACATTAGAAGCACCATCAGTGAAGAGTATCCAAGGATCCTTAGTTTCTTCTAGCTGTTGGACCTCTAACTCAGCTTCCTTTTGCAAGTCACTACTAAAATCTGCCACAAAGTCAGCTAAGGCCTGGGATTTAATGGCAGTTCTAGGCTCATATCTTATATCATAAGCACTAAGCTTAACTACCCATTTGGCCATCCTTCCTGACATTTCAGGTTTCCTGAGAACATTCTTAATTGGAAAATTAGTCTTAACAATAATGGCATGAGTCTCAAAATAATGTCTTAATTTAGTAGATGCCATAATTAATGCAAGGATAAGTTTCTCTAAATGTGAATACCTGGATTCAGCATCAAGTAAACTCTTACTTACATAATAAACAGGATGTTGTGTACCTTGGTGATCCTTAACAAGGACCGCACTTACTGCTTTTGAGGATACTGCTAGGTATAAGGATAATACATCCCCTTTCTCTGGTTTCATCAAGGCAGGGGCTGAGGATAGGTAATCCTTAAGAGCTTTGAGGGCATTTTCATGCTTTTCAGTCCATTCAAATTTCTTGTTCTTCCTCTGGATGTCATAGAATTCCTTGCATTTTTCTGAGGATTTGGATATGAACCTGTTCAAGGCTGCGATCCTGCCTGTCAATCTTTGCACATCCTTAGCATTGGCAGGAGATTTGATATTCACAATAGCCTTAATTTGCTCTGGACTTGCTTCAATGCCCCTCTTTGTCTTTTTTTGGGTAAAGGGTTACCCCGGTGATTCTATTATAAAACAACCGCAAATAAGTACAAGTAGTGAGGAAGAGTTCCACACTAGTTCATATATAGGACATGCCCCATATATGTAAAGCCAGCCAACAAAGAACCTATGAAAAACACATACCCTAGTCTACTAAACATCAAACATGACTATCTAGTAGACAAACAAAAATAAAAACAAAACATCATCCTCCATCATCAAAAATAAAATTGCCGAGAACCGGCAGCCCCTTCACACGACCCCGAGACAATCTATCCATTGTAAAACTTTGAGGAATATGTGCTTGCTCCTACTCTGGCAGACGAGGATGTCATATCTCCATTTGTTTCATTGTATACTTCTGTGACTTCCTCATCATCCGAGTCTTGCTGATCAATATGAGCCCCACTAGAAGACTGACCCATAGGAAGACCCTTATCCCGTAAAACTTCGAAAGAATTCTTAGAAACGACATTCGATTGTTGAGCCGATGAATTGGTCTTGGGCCCAATCGGCCTATACTCAAACTTCTATTTCTGCTTGCTTACAGGAAAACCTGTTTTCCTAGCCGCTTTCTTACGAACCACATCCATAAACCCATCCTTGTCTATTACCGGCTGTTTCCCTTGCTGCCTATTAGTCCCTTCATATTGTTTCTGAATGTTAACCGGCTCCTTAGGAACCCTCCTAATCTGCCTCGGGCATGTATCATCAGAATGGCCAAACACTTTGCAATGAGCACACCTATAAGGACTCCATTCATACTCCACATAAATTTTTTGTTTAACAAAACCTTCACCTTCAAGGTCAGGAACTGCTATAACTATCTCCTCTTTAAATTCATTATCGGCTGAGATTTCTAATAATGCTCTAGCATAACTACTCCTTCCCCAAGTATCCATACACATGGACGAGGTGTACGAGTCCAACATTTTCGGAACACCAATAGCCGTAGCTATCATACTCAAACCATCCTCCGTATACGCAGCAATCGGAACATCATGGATTTTGACCCACAATTGCAATTTCTTGACCTCCTTCTTTTCCAGTTTTGAAGTGGGCGACCAAACATTAAGAAATATAGGCTGACCTCGAATAATCCATGGTCCTTCTTTCAGCACATTCGTCATCCCGTCTTTATCAGCAAACTTGAAAAAGAAAAATCCATTTGCATTCATCATGGATTTTTGTAATCCATGCTTCTTCCAATTTGTCCGCACAAAATAATCCACCACCGGGTACGCAACTCGGTCCCCTAGGAAGTACCCATAAAGAGTATTTGCTAATTTCTCTTGAACTACTTTAACAGAGTCACGAGGCAGCACCACATCACAACCCTCATGCGCATCAGTGCTTGCAAGAAACCTGAAGTTTACCATAACCGACTTGGCTGCACAAACTGAGTCTGCATAAGACATTGGCTTAGAGCTGTTATTCAGACCACTTCGGTTCCCCTGCGACGCTGCATAACCTTCCAAATTATCCGAAAAACTAAGATCAGCCCCCACATTCTCAACCGGAACTGGGTCAGACACCTTGAATAGTTTATCAATCTGAACCGGTGAAGAAACCCTTGTGAGTTGTTCTATAATGTTGACGCCACGTTTTGGCTGTACAGTGTTCCCATCAACATCGAGAATTCGATCTGCTATTTCTTTAAACGACAGTGGCGGCTTGCCACCCGGATACATGCATTCATCTATTGAACCCTAATCTGATCAAACAGAAAGGGTATGACGGCTGAAGAACAACAGAACCCTGATAAAACCCTAGCAGCCGTCAAGCAGGAAAACGTTCAATACCCAAAACAGATTTAACAATCGGAACCCTAAACTTCAACAACCGAAAGCAATCAATTAACGAATTCAGAAAAGAAACTGGAACCGTAAAGCAAAATTGGAAATCAATAGCTTCGTCGAACAGAAATCCTATACTCGCGAAACCCTAGACTGATTTCAATCGATTAGAAACTAAGGAATGTAATCAGGAACTCCCTAGATGCTAAGCAAGATCGATCAGAACCAGGATTGAATTAACGAGAGGATTAATTTCACAGAAACGCCCAAGTCGCCCAAATCGCCCTATTCGCCCAGAGCCCCATGCCACTATTTTCCTCTTCTTCACGAAAATTCAATGCCCCTCTTTGTCACCATATAGCCTAAGAATTTCCCTGCTTTAACACCAAAATGACACTTGGAAGGATTCAGTTTCATATTAAATTTATCAAGGATATTGAATGCTTCCTCCAAATCTTTAAGGTGATCCTCAGCTTACTTGGACTTAACCACCATGTCATCTATATAGACTTCCATAGTGTGTCCAATTTGTTCCTTGAACATCATATTGACTAGCCTTTGATAAGTAGCACCTGCATTCCTTAGTCCAAATGGCATAGCAATATAACAATATATACCAGTTGGGGTCATAAAGGCTGTATCCTCTTGATCAGATGGTTCCATCTGAATTTGTTGAAATCCAGATGAAGCATCCATAAAAGTCAACAACTCATGACCCGCGGTAGCATCCACCATGGAGTCAATGTGGGGTAATGGGAAAGGATCCTTGGGACATGCCTTGTTTAAATCAGTAAAATCGACACATACCCTCCACTTTCCATTTTTCTTTTGAACAACCACATTGGCTAACCATCTTGGATACTTAACCTCTCTTATCATACCTGCCCGAAGTAGTTTATCTACCTCTTCCTGGATAATAGCATTCCTTTCAGGTGCAAACTTCCTCCTCTTTAGATGTATAGGCTTGAATGACCTGTCAATGCCGAGTTTATGAGTAATTATATCTTTAGATATACCTGTCATGTCTTCATGCTTCCAGCCAAAGGTAGTTTTCCTTCTTTTAAGGAATACTAGATCCTGTTCAATGTCACTAAGGATCCCTGATCCTATAAAGATCTTGGATTCAGGATCATGAGGATCCATGAGGATTTCTTTTACATCCTGCTCTCTTGCCTCCAAGACATCTCTTGGAGGATACTTTAGTTGCTATTGCTCCCTTGGTCTTGAGGCTGGCTTCATTGATGATGTGTAACAATTTTTAGCTTCTTGTTGATCACTCTCAATTTTCACCACTCCCCATGGACTAGGAAGCTTTACGCATTGATGATACGTGGAAGGGACTGCCTTCATGTCATGTATCCACGGCCTGCCAAGGATAACATTACAACATGATAAGCAATCTATAACACAAAATTTTTGATAAGAATGAAGTCCTTCGATATAGATAGGGAGTTTGATATCCCCCAATGTATTCTTGGTTTCTCCGCTGAATCCCACAAGTACTGAGGATCTTGGAACAATGTCTGATTCAGGGATATTCATCTTCTTGAGGACATCAAGCTGGATGATGTTTACTGAGCTTCCTCCATCTATCAGGATCCTGCGAACAAAATGGTTAGAAATAAACAGGGTAATAACAAGACCATCATGATGAGGATCTTGAACATCAAGACGATCATCCTCGTCAAAAGTTATGATCTTATCCTTAGTGACAGTGGAGGTCCGGATAGGTCTGTCTCCATTATCCATCTTGGTTTCCTTGGCATGTCTCTTGGCCGCTGAAAAGGAAGTACCACAAAGGTCTGATCCACCAGATATGAAGTTTATAACTTGTGCATCCGCTGGAGGAGCAGGAGCCTTTTCTGGGATCCTTTCAGGATCCTGGATCCTTGACTTCTTTCGTCCCAAAAGCTCCTTCAAATGCCCCTTACTTAACAAGTAACCAATTTCCTTTCTAAGTGCAATACACTCTTCAGTGAGATGCCCAAAATCCTCATGATATGCACACCATTTGGACTTGTCCTTTGTAGCAGCTGGTTTATCACTTTTCCTTGGCCACCTAGCTTTCTCACCTAGATTCTGCATTGCAAGAATTAGTTCATTGTTATCAACAGAAAAACAGTATTCAGAAATGGGAGGATAATCCTCATCATCCTCTTCCTGTTCCACTGCATGCACGTTCTGGTTGTCAGATTTATTGTAGGACTTGAACTTGTTATTCTTAAAGTAGGATCCTTGCTTCTCCTGCTTTGAGGATCCTGTCAATCTCTCCTGGATCCTTTTGTCATCCTCTAGACGGATGAACCTAAGGGCCCTGGTTCTTACTTCATCAAGATTCCTGCATAGGGTCATAACAAGATCATCATAGAACAATGAATCCCTAAGCAAACCCATTTTAAAGGCTTCCACAGCCGTAGCTATATCCAGGTTAGGGATATCTAAGGATTCTTTACTAAACTTAGTGATGTAATCTCTAAGTGATTCATTTTGACCCTGTGTTACCCTATATAGATCACTAGTTAATCGTTCAAATTTTCTACTACAAGAGAATTGACTATTAAACAGATTAACTAGATTAGCAAATGAAGTAATAGAATAAGGGGGAAGACTTAGCAGCCATTTAAGAGCAGATCCTGTGAGTGTGGATCCAAATCCCTTGCATAGACATGCTTCTTTTAACCTCTCAGGTATTGGATTGATCTCCATCCTCTCCCTGTATTGAGCTACATGCTCCTCTGGATCCGTTGAACCATCATACAGCTTCATGGATGGTATCTGGAATCTTTTGGGTATCTCAGCATCACATAAGGGTGGTGCAAAACGAGATATCCTATGGCTACCGTCTGCAATCTCAGGAATGGGCTTGACCACTCCTGGAACACTGGATATCATGTCCTTAAGCTTCTGTAATTCCCTAGCCATAGCTTGATTGATACCTGTATCCTGCATAGAGCCATGGTTAGTGTTATATGAATTATTGAAAGTGTTACCTCCCATGGGATTCATGTTTGGAATTCCGGATGTGAATCCATATTGATGGGGTTCTGGTATGATTGAAGGACCAGAGGAAGCAATGGTCTGCATTGGTATGAAGTCTCCTTGATGAACATCCGAGCTTGGAGGCTGCATACTCCTTAAGAATCCTTGATCCTGAAAGATGTTGGATCCTTGAACCTGAGAGGATCCTCGAAGCTGAAAGGATCCTTGGGGCTGAGAGGATCCTTGAACCTGAAAGGATTCTGGAATGATAGAGAATCCTTGGGCCTGGGAGGATCCTTGGACCTGGGAGGATCCTTGGACCTGGGAGGATCCTTGAACTGTGTGCATTCCCAAATATCCGCCTGAGCTGACGAAGGATCCCTGATGCTGAGAAGAGGATCCCGATGGCTGAGAATAGGATCCTTGAGGCTGGAAATGAGAGCTAAATACTTGACTTATAGTTGCCGTTCCATAAAGCCTTTCCGATGGACCAATTTGATACTGGATGCCCGGAACTGCCGATTGTAGGGTAGTTACAACCGGAGTGTCAAAATTTGTGACAACCCTCACTAAACCAGGTATCCGTACGACTTAATTAATAATTAATTACTGCTTAATTACTGTGCTTGTTTGAAATTACTGATGAACTGCTACTTGATTTCTGATACATGCATATACCTGCATCATACTTTACTTAACGTCACTACATTATTTACATGCTGAACCTTAGTGACAAACATGATGCACAAAAAGCACAGTAGCACTATAAACGGATAACCTATTGAACATGCTGATAAAGCCAGCATCAGGCAGACACTGCCTCTAAGGCCTGTATGAGCCAGAAATATTTTACTACACTAGTGGTGAGTGTAGGGATACAAGGGTTGTAGAACTGCGTCTCTAGGAATAAGTTACAATGACTGGATGTGCCTAAAACATGCTCTAAGCACAAAAACTCAGCACTTTAATAAACAATCCAGCTTTTAGCTAACTAATAAAGTGCCAAAACATGAGAAAAATGTTACTAGACACCTTCCAAAGTGTCAGGAATAAGTTGTGTCACTAAAAATAATAATAACGACACTTTAAAGCTTGTTTAACGCTTTAATGGATTACTATCCAACCGAACAACCGGATTATACCCGGAACATGAAAATATTGTTAATAACATTATTTATCTTTTTCTGAGCCAGTTAGGGTCCCTGAATACCCTAACACCCACTGTAAAGCATGACACACTAGTAACCGGGTTAATCACTTAACTAACTAGATTAACCTAACTACATACTTAGTGTCTAGTTGAAATCTAACTAGATTACCCCCCCCCCTTTACGAATTCGGTCCCCAAGGGGACACCCCTTGTACCCTTGTGATTATAATAATCTTATGTGTCTAATATCTAGATGACACAAAATCCATTGGTTAATGATCAAGAAAATTGCCTATAAGATCCAAGCTTAAACCAACCTAACCTTAATCACTTAAACATCACAACACTCAAGCTCTCTCTCCCTCTCTACCACTCACGGCAGAACACCCCCTCTACATCCATCATATTTTTCGGTTTTGATCATCACATTCCAAGTTCATACAAGTGTTAAGGATCACCTACAAGGAAGCTTGGTGCAATCGGAAGGCGAAGGACCTCACTACATTGCTTTTATCCACTCATTTTGCGCTTAGATTCTTCCCTAGCCTCGAGCTAGTAGTAAGTTGCTTGAATCACACTCTCGAACTATTTTGAAGTGGTTAATATGATTTGTAACGGTTAAGACTCGTAATCTTACAAAATGACACACAAAAGTTTACTAAAAAGGCTTGTAATGATGGTTAAAAGCTCATATGTTGTGTAAATATTGTAGTAATTGATTTGTGTGATTATTTAGACCCGATCTATGTTGTGGTAGCTCGGATCATCATTTAACCCGGGTTGGTCATGATCATGGATTATGACATAAGGTTGTTTTGGAAGTAACAAGGGTTAAAGGATGAAACTCTACCACACACGAATCATGAACTTGTGTAAGAGCGATTTTGCTTGTGAAATAGTGTTTAAAACTAGTAGATCTACGTATCTACAAGCGGTATTTTCAAAGAACCAAGTATCAAAGAAATCATGTTTTCTAAAGACGGATCTTACACTAGCACGAATGGTTTTTAGAACACACAAGTGTGTAAACACTTGTGTAGCACACACTTTCGACAAAATAACTATTTTTGAAAAAGATGACGAGAAGTTGTAAAGATGGAATTTCTTTAAAAACGGGGTTTTTACGAAACCGGATTGATTTATATAAAAATCCACTAAAAGTAATGGAATTTACTTTCTATTTTGGATAAATCACAAGTTCATGTAATTTATGCGATTTATATATATTTTGACTAATTTGATGTTTTGGAAAGTTGTTATTGGGAATAAGGAAATTGTTGGTTTGATTTGTAAAAGAAAATGATACGCTTGAAAGCGTGGCCACCTCCAGTTACAGAGGAAACTCTGGCGAAATTTTTCCAAAAACCTAACACTTAGAAATATTTTCACTACAAGTGTTAGAAATACTTTTCGACTTGTTTTCAGATTTTAAATTTCGCCACGACTTTATTTACAAAACATCGGAGGTGGGATTTCACAAAATAAAACTTGGTAAATATATATTTAGTATATATTTTTCATAAAGTCACTTGATATGTGTTTATGATTATTTTGTGAAAATACTAGTATTATTTTTAGGGTAAAAATAATACTAACGAATGATAATGGATCCAAAATAATACGAACGTCTCTACGATAAATATATAAGTTACACCGGTAATATTTATTACCACTCGATCATTAAAACGTAACTTACGCATTTTAAGAAAATATGACTTAACGCGTATTTTTGTCAAGGTATTATTTTGGGAAAATTTATGTAATAGAAAATATAATATTTTTGAGAAGAATATTTATATTTTGGAGTTAGAAATAAAATATATTTTTAAGTGAGACTTAATAATATATTTCGAACACACATGTATTAAATCCCCCATCCTTGGGAAGGAAAATAACTACCAAGTATATACAGAATATAAACACGAAATAGTTGTCTAACTATTTCCCAAAAACTTAAACCATAAAGCTAAGGCACGGCCGTCCGTCTAATAGAGTTAGTACGTGTAGGTCGTCACACAGCTGCTTGATCTGGAGGTATACTTGGTAGAGACGCACCACTGTGAGTTCATGTCCCCCTTTTTCTCTTAACTGTTTTCAGTTTTTATACTGCGGGGGTGAAATACATGTTACTATGATTACGAATACTTTATACATGGTATGGTTAGCGTAAGGAGGGTTACTACTTAGATCATGTGAGTGGGTAGGCGGGAACTGGAGGCCATTAATCCTCATTGTAGGACCAAGGGACGTAAGCGGTAGATCTATCTGGGTGTAGCGAGCCCAACTCCAGGTCCAACAGTACGGACCTCGGGGTGACTTTGTACCCAACGCGAAATCTGCTAGGTTTGAGTCTTCTTACTTGCACTTCACACATATCAATGGTCTTGCAAGCCATTGGTGATCTCTTTTTCCTTATTTGCTACATACCAGGGATTTTTATACTTACAAGTGTTTTACATACTCACTTACACATGAACTCGCTCAACATTATTGTTGATTTTTCAACTTACATGTATTTCAGGGAATTAAAGGATCTGGCGCGGTATGACACATTTTCCCGCTGCACTAGTTACGAGGTCATCCGGGTTTGGGGAATGTGACTCTTTCCTGGACAAGTCACGGTCCTTAAACTGTGTTTATGTCATGTTGATGTTTGTGTTGGTTGAACAATGTCGTTAGGATGTGTTTCCGTTGAGACAATGTGGTTGTATTTGGTTTTTAAAACTTAATTAAATGGATGATCTTGCATGGTTTTATTTCATATAGCTTTGTTATGGTTAAGCTATGGTATTAAGAAGTCACACCAAATTAACCACGCTTCCGCAAAGCCAGGGTGTGACAGCTTGGTATCAGAGCTCTGATCATAGCGAACTTGGATTCTTTCTCGAGTCTAGACTATGATCACTAGGGCTCTCACGAAAACATTTTTACTGCGTACCACTTAAGTCCAGATCCAAAACTTTTACAAACAAATGTTGAGCACATTTTATTTATTATTTATAGGCTCAGTCTTGGAGGCTGAGGCTCGGTCTAGGAGGCCGAGGCTCGGTCTGGGAGGCCGAGGTAATTGGCTAGTGGGACTAGGAGAATTGGCTAGTGGGACTAGGAGAATTGGCTAGTGGGACTAGGAGAATTTAGCTAGTGAGACTAGGAGTAGCAGTCTGGGAGGCTGGGAGGCTAGTGGGATTAGGAGAATTATTTGAATGCTTACTTGGTGACTTATGTGATTAATTGATTGTATGATTGACTGTTTGTGCATGTTTGTATTTATGTTACAGACACCATGGGCACCTCTGGCACAGGTGACTCAGACACCACAGGACCTAGACCTATAGTATCAGATGACCTAGAGTCTTCAGAGCACGAGGTCCACACATCCGACGTTACTAGCACGGACGAGGACGACTTTCAGCCCTTTGCTTTACCTAATGGTGCTGATGAGCTCGCTGATGGCCCTTTGGCCGGGGACCTACCGTTAGTGGAGATCCCTGCTCCCATACCACTTGCTTCATATCCTGCTTACGATTTGCTTCTCGACGCCGACGATGATGACGACGTCGACCTGTATGATGATGAGCCCTTAGAGGAGGATGTTCAGGGCGAGGCCCTTCTTGCTGCTGGAGATCTTTTGTTGATCGCAGATGCTCCCGCCGAGGAGTCACCCGCTCACTCTCCGGTCCCAGACTCTTTCGAGTCTGTGGCCTCCGCACCTTCACACACCCAGAGTGCGCAGCACTTTTCTCCTGGATCAGATCCCGACCAGGCATCCTCTGTTGCCCCTATTCCTAGTTTTGCTTTCGACCACGATGATGTGGAGGATTCCGATCCTGTCTTTCCCCCTGGATTCGACCCAGATGAGGATATAGAGTTTATACCCATGGATCAGCCTATGGAGGATCCAGTCGACCCAGTTGACCCAGTTGATCCCATCGACCCTGAGTTTGATTTTGAGATGGCCTTTGCTGATCCCGAGCAGCCACTAGACCCTGCTCATGCTGGCATGCCTATTGAGCCTGTCATTGCTGACCCACCCATTGATGATCACCCTGCTGATGCACCACTACTAGAGGGTGACCATGTTATTGCTGCTGATCATGTTGATCCCCCACTTATTGCTGATGCACCAGTTGACCCTCTTGTTGCACCTCACCTTGACCCTATGCCTGTACAGTTTGATCGAGCACTTTTTGAGGGACAGATTGACCCACGAGATGAGCACGCCCAATGTGGGTGGATTCCTGCGGATGATGAGGTTCCACCTATTCCTCCTCATACCACTGATGCACGTCACGTTGATTTCTCTTTTTCATTTGCACAGTACACACCTCCAGCGCGACCTGGAGAGGGTTCTTCGGCTCACCCTTTTGGACATGTACCGGTATCTATCCCTGCTATACCACCGTCTGCTACTTTTCCCCCTGTTTCTCCATTTCATGTGGCACCTTTTGATCCCACCAGTGAGCCGTTTCTCTGGACGACACCTTCTGTTATGCCACCGACCGACCCTTACCATTCTTTCCATATGGGATATACTATTGAGGATGTTTTGATTGATTATTTATGTTTTATAACATGGGATGTTGTGTGATTGATATGATTATAACATGAGATGTTATGTACTATTACTATCATAATAAAGCGTACGTATTATAACATGGAATCTTTATTATTGCCTGACCGACGTGAACCCATCTTTTAGAAGATGCCGCCGAGACGTCAAACGCCGTTTCCTACCAATGAGGCAGAACTCCAACAAGTCATCGCTGCTGCCATCGCGCAATATGCCGCCTCGCAAGGAGGACCTAGCGGAAGCAGCTCAAACAACAATGGCAACAACAATCCACCTCATGGTAATACTAAGTCATTAAGACATACCATGATCTAATTGGATATCTCTAGCAAGGATGCTAATGCCATTCATATGTTGTAACATATGTGCAGGGTGCACCTACAAGCAGTTTCTAGACTGCAAGCCTGTCAACTTTGATGGCACCGGAGGTGCTGTCGCTTTTGTTCGTTGGGCCGAGAAAACTGAATCTGTTCTCCGCATGAGCAAATGTGCACCGAACCAGCAAGTCACCTACATTTCTGGGCTATTTCTGGATGGAGCCCTATCTTGGTGGAATTTGCAAGTACAGACACTTGGTGAAGCTGCTGCCTACGCACTAACATGGACCGAACTGAAGGAACTTATGCGCAAAAAGTACTGCTCTCGCGCGGAAATCCAAAGATTGGAAACTGAGTTCTGGCATTTGAAAATGGAAGGTCCAAAGATCACAGAATACGTTCAGAGGTTCCATGACTTATCGCATGTGGTACCCTACATGGTCACTCCGGAGTTCAAGCGGATTGAATGTTTCATTTGGGGATTAGCTCCTCAAATCATAAGCATGGTGACCTCATCCAAGCCTGCGACAATTACTGAGGCAATCGATTTGAGCGTGGCTCTCACTGAGGAGGCTATTCGCCTGAACAAGTTCGATGATGCTGAGCCTAAGAAGAAAGAGACTCACGTCGAGTCATCAGGAGGTAACAAACGAAAGTTCTCGAACTTCAAACAAGGCACTAGTGGGGTTGTTAAGAAAGGAGAGCCAAACGCGCCAGCTCAGGTTACAGCTGGTAGTAGGAAGAAAGGAAAGGGATATATGGGCACCCAACCCAAGTGCAACACCTGCCAACGTCACCATTCTGGCCGATGCGGGCCAAAAGTATGTGAAGCTTGTGGAAA
Organism: Helianthus tuberosus; assembly: GCA_030545235.1. Taxonomy (NCBI): domain Eukaryota; kingdom Viridiplantae; phylum Streptophyta; class Magnoliopsida; order Asterales; family Asteraceae; genus Helianthus; species Helianthus tuberosus. Next base: position 114,505,359 of record CM060368.1, on the reverse strand, counting down.
GACTGGTCACTTGAAGGATTCTTGTTGGGCTAGTGCTGGCCGGGGAGGCCAAGGAGGATTTGGGAATAGAAATAATAATCGTGGCGGTATTGGGAATCGCCCACAGGGAAACAATGGAGGAAACGGGAATCGAGGCAACAATGCGAATCAAGCTGGTAATGCGAACCAAAACAACAACCAAGCTGGAAATGGAGGTGGAAACGGGCAAAGACTTGGATGCTTTAACTGTGGAGATATTGGGCATTTTAAAAGGAACTGCCCAGAGTTGAACCAAGCCCGTGGAAGAGTGTTCCATATTGAAGCAAGGGAAGCGTGCCAGGATCCCAATGTTGTCACTGGTACGTTCCCTGTAAACCAACGCTATGCATCCGTTTTATTTGATACTGGCGCCGATTATAGCTTCGTATCGTTAGAATTTAAGAATATGCTTGGTTTAGCCGCTAGTAAGTTAGATATTCCCTACTCAATCGAATTGGCCAATGGAAAGTTAGTAGAAGCCAATGAAGTGATCAGAGGTTGTGTGATCGAATTGGGAGAGCGCGAGTTTGCTCTGGATCTACTACCAGTCCAGTTGGGAAGCTTCGACGTGGTGGTAGGAATGGATTGGTTATCAGGCAACAAGGCTGAGATAGTTTGTCACGAAAAGGTCGTTCGTATCCCGACCGAAGATGGCGAAACAATTGTGGTTCACGGGGAGAAGCGTGATACGCTGTTAAGAATTATCAGCTGCCTGAAAGCGCGAAAGTGTTTGCAGAAAGGATGTGCTGCTTTCCTGGCACACATTGTAGACAAGAAAGCTGCAGAACCGAAGATCGAAGACATCCCTGTCGTGAGGGAATATCCAAAAGTCTTCCCAGAGGACTTACCTGGACTGCCACCTCAGAGGCAAGTAGAGTTCCGCATTGACTTAGTTCCAGGCGCCGCGCTTGTGGCTAAGGCACCTTATAGACTTGCTCCGTCTGAGATGCAAGAATTGTCGACACAACTTCAAGAGTTGTTAGACAAGGGATTTATCCGACCAAGCTTCTCGCCTTGGGGAGCTCCGGTCCTGTTTGTCAAGAAGAAGGACGGTAGTTTTCGTATGTGTATTGACTACCGGGAGTTGAACAAGCTGACGATCAAGAATAGATACCCTCTGCCAAGGATTGATGATCTGTTTGACCAACTGCAAGGCTCAAGCTTTTACTCAAAGATCGATTTGCGATCTGGATACCATCAGTTAAGGATACAAGAGGAGAGTATCCCGAAGACAGCCTTCAGAACTCGTTATGGACACTACGAGTTCCTTGTTATGCCGTTTGGTTTGACAAACGCACCTGCAGTTTTTATGGATTTGATGAATAGAGTTTGCAAGCCGTACTTGGACAAGTTCGTGATTGTGTTCATCGACGACATCTTGATTTATTCAAGAACAAAGGCTGAGCACGAACAGCATTTAAGAGCTATTTTGGAGTTGCTGAAGAAAGAACAACTGTATGCCAAATTCTCTAAGTGCGAATTTTGGCTACGTGAAGTCCAATTTCTTGGACATGTGGTTAATGGAAATGGAATCCATGTTGATCCCACAAAGATCGAAGCGATCAAGAATTGGGAAACGCCAAAGACGCCAACCGAGATTCGACAATTCTTGGGTTTGGCTGGCTACTATCGAAGGTTCATTGAGGATTTTTCGAAGATCGCTCAACCATTGACGCTCCTCACGCAGAAAGATAAGAAGTTTGATTGGGGAATCAAACAGGAAGAAGCGTTCCAGATATTGAAGGATAAGCTCTGCAATGCGCCAATCTTAGCACTACCGGAAGGTACAGATGATTTTGTGGTATACTGTGACGCTTCGCGTCAAGGATTGGGTTGTGTGTTGATGCAACGCCAAAAGGTTATTGCTTACGCATCACGTCAATTGAAAGTGCACGAAAAGAACTATACCACACATGATTTGGAACTTGGCGCAGTGGTATTTGCATTGAAGATCTGGAGACACTACCTTTATGGTACAAAGTGTACAATTTTTACAGATCACAAGAGCCTACAACACATATTCAACCAGAAGGAGCTAAATATGAGGCAAAGATGATGGGTTGAGTTGTTGAACGATTACGACTGCGAGATAAAGTATCATCCAGGGAAGGCGAATGTGGTCGCCGATGCCCTAAGTCGAAAGGAGAGGATCAAGCCCATAAGGGTTAGGGCTTTAGAAATGATTATCCAAACCGATCTTTCCTTGCGCATTCGTGCCGCGCAGAAAGAAGCTCTCAAGGAAGGAAACCTTGAAGAAGAATATCTCCGTGGGATGGAGAAGCTACTGGTACCAAACGAGGAAGGAACGTTATGTTTTGAGAAAAGGATTTGGGTTCCTTTGTTTGGAGGTTTAAGGAAGGTTATTTTCGATGAAGCTCACAAATCACGGTACTCTATCCATCCAGGAGCGGATAAGATGTACCTAGACCTCAAGGATTACTATTGGTGGCCTAGGATGAAAGGCGATGTTGCTGTTTATGTGAGCAAATGTTTAACGTGTGCTAAGGTGAAAGCGGAATACCAGAAGCCTTCAGGACTTCTGCAACAACCTGAGATTCCCAAGTGGAAATGGGAACAAATCTCAATGGATTTTATTACAAAGTTGCCAAGAACGCCAAGAGGTCATGACACTATTTGGGTGATAGTTAACCGCCTAACAAAGTCAGCACACTTTCTGCCAATCAAAGAGAAGGATAACACTGGCAAATTGGCCGAAATTTACATGAGAGAGATCGTCGCACGTCATGGAGTGCCTCTCTCAATCATCTCTGATAGAGACGAAAGATTTGTGTCAAGGATATGGCAATCCTTCCAAGAAGCTTTTGGCTCACAATTAAATCTGAGCACTGCGTTTCATCCGCAGACCGACGGGCAAAGCGAGCGGACGATACAGACTTTGGAAGACATGCTGAGAGCGTGTGTTATGGATTTGGGCGGTAGCTGGGATAAGCATTTGCCTTTGGTCGAACTTTCATACAACAACAGCTACCACACCAGTATTGGTGCCGCGCCATTCGAAGCTCTTTACGGACGCAAGTGCCGATCACCCCTATGCTGGGCTGACGCAGGTGAAGGCAACTTGCTGGTCCCGAAATCGTCCAAGAGACGACAGACAAGATTGTGCAGATTCAAAAACGCATCGAAGCAGCTCGCCACAGACAGAAAGCCTATGCTGATCCAAACCGGAAACACTTGGAATTCCGAGTTGGAGAAATGCTTTTATTGAAAGTTTCACCCTGGAAGGGTGTGGCACGCTTCGGAAAGCGTGGGAAGTTAAATCCGCGCTACATTGGTCCCTTCAGAGTTTTGGAAAGAATAGGACTAGTAGCATACAAGCTGGACTTACCTGCTGAACTCCATTCAGTTCACGATACATTTCATGTATCCAACCTGAAGAAAAGTCCAACTCAAGATACCATTGCCATTCCCATCGACGAGATTCATGTTGACGACACGCTCCATTTCGTTGAAGAACCGGTTGAGGTTACGGATTGGAAAGTAAACAAGACCCGCCGGAGCAGTGTCACGCTCGTCAAAGTTCGTTGGAATGCCAGACATGGTCCTGAATACACCTGGGAGCGTGAGGACCGGATGAAAGAGAAATACCCCCACCTATTTCCTAAGAACCCTGCATCTACAAGCAGAACTTAAAATTTCGGGACGAAATTTTTCTAACGGGGGGAGAATGTGACAACCCTCACTAAACCAGGTATCCGTACGACTTAATTAATAATTAATTACTGCTTAATTACTGTGCTTGTTTGAAATTACTGATGAACTGCTACTTGATTTCTGATACATGCATATACCTGCATCATACTTTACTTACCGTCACTACATTATTTACATGCTGAACCTTAGTGACAAACATGATGCACAAAAAGCACAATAGCACTATAAACGGATAACCTATTGAACATGCTGATAAAGCCAGCATCAGGCAGACACTGCCTCTAAGGCCTGTATGAGCCAGAAATATTTTACCACACTAGTGGTGAGTGTAGGGATACAAGGGTTGTAGAACTGCGTCTCTAGGAATAAGTTACAATGACTGGATGTGCCTAAAACGTGCTCTAAGCACAAAAACTCAGCACTTTAATAAACAATCCAGCTTTTAGCTAACTAATAAAGTGCCAAAACATGAGAAAAATGTTACTAGACACCTTCCAAAGTGTCAGGAATAAGTTGTGTCACAAAAAATAATAATAACGACACTTTAAAGCTTGTTTAACGCTTTAACGGATTACTATCCAACCGAACAACCGGATTATACCCGGAACATGAAAATATTGTTAATAACATTATTTATCTTTTTCTGAGCCAGTTAGGGTCCCTGAATACCCTAACACCCACTGTAAAGCATGACACACTAGTAACCGGGTTAATCACTTAACTAACTAGATTAACCTAACTACATACTTAGTGTCTAGTTGAAATCTAACTAGATTACCCCCCCCCCCCATTTACGAATTCGGTCCCCAAGGGGACACCCCTTGTACCCTTGTGATTATAATAATCTTATGTGTCTAATATCTAGATGACACAAAATCCATTGGTTAATGATCAAGAAAATTGCCTATAAGATCCAAGCTTAAACCAACCTAACCTTAATCACTTAAACATCACAACACTCAAGCTCTCTCTCCCTCTCTACCACTCACGGCCGAACACCCCCTCTACATCCATCATATTTTTCGGTTTTGATCATCACATTCCAAGTTCATACAAGTGTTAAGGATCACCTACAAGGAAGCTTGGTGCAATCGGAAGGCGAAGGACCTCACTACATTGCTTTTATCCACTCATTTTGCGCTTAGATTCTTCCCTAGCCTCGAGCTAGTAGTAAGTTGCTTGAATCACACTCTCGAACTATTTTGAAGTGGTTAATATGATTTGTAACGGTTAAGACTCGTAATCTTACAAAATGACACACAAAAGTTTACTAAAAAGGCTTGTAATGATGGTTAAAAGCTCATATGTTGTGTAAATATTGTAGTAATTGATTTGTGTGATTATTTAGACCCGATCTATGTTGTGGTAGCTCAGATCATCATTTAACCCGGGTTGGTCATGATCATGGATTATGACATAAGGTTGTTTTGGAAGTAACAAGGGTTAAAGGATGAAACTCTACCACACACGAATCATGAACTTGTGTAAGAGCGATTTTGCTTGTGAAATAGTGTTTAAAACTAGTAGATCTACGTATCTACAAGCGGTATTTTCAAAGAACCAAGTATCAAAGAAATCATGTTTTCTAAAGACGGATCTTACACTAGCACGAATGGTTTTTAGAACACACAAGTGTGTAAACACTTGTGTAGCACACACTTTCGACAAAATAACTATTTTTGAAAAAGATGACGAGAAGTTGTAAAGATGGAATTTCTTTAAAAACGGGGTTTTTACGAAACCGGATTGATTTATATAAAAATCCACTAAAAGTAATGGAATTTACTTTCTATTTTGGATAAATCACAAGTTCATGTAATTTATGCGATTTATATATATTTTGACTAATTTGATGTTTTGGAAAGTTGTTATTGGGAATAAGGAAATTGTTGGTTTGATTTGTAAAAGAAAATGATACGCTTGAAAGCGTGGCCACCTCCAGTTACAGAGGAAACTCTGGCGAAATTTTTCCAAAAACCTAACACTTAGAAATATTTTCACTACAAGTGTTAGAAATACTTTTCGACTTGTTTTCAGATTTTAAATTTCGCCACGACTTTATTTACAAAACATCGGAGGTGGGATTTCACAAAATAAAACTTGGTAAATATATATTTAGTATATATTTTTCATAAAGTCACTTGATATGTGTTTATGATTATTTTGTGAAAATACTAGTATTATTTTTAGGGTAAAAATAATACTAACGAATGATAATGGATCCAAAATAATACGAACGTCTCTACGATAAATATATAAGTTACACCGGTAATATTTATTACCACTCGATCATTAAAACGTAACTTACGCATTTTAAGAAAATATGACTTAACGCGTATTTTTGTCAAGGTATTATTTTGGGAAAATTTATGTAATAGAAAATATAATATTTTTGAGAAGAATATTTATATTTTGGAGTTAGAAATAAAATATATTTTTAAGTGAGACTTAATAATATATTTCGAACACACATGTATTAAATAGAGTTAGTACGTGTAGGTCGTCACACAGCTGCTTGATTTGGAGGTATACTTGGTAGAGACGCACCACTGTGAGTTCATGTCCCCCTTTTCTCTTAACTGTTTTCAGTTTTTATACTGCGGGGGTTAAATACATGTTACTATGATTACGAATACTTTATACATGGTATGGTTAGCGTAAGGAGGGTTACTACTTAGATCATGTGAGTGGGTAGGCGGGAACTGGAGGCCATTAATCCTCATTGTAGGACCAAGGGACGTAAGCGGTAGATCTATCTGGGTGTAGCGAGCCCAACTCCAGGTCCAACAGTACGGACCTCGGTGTGACTTTTGTGACAACTCGAGTTTCCGACTTTCACTTTCGCATTAAATGCACGTTGACTTTGACTGTTTAGTTGTTTGACTTGTCTGACTTGTAACTGTACACTTCGTGTTATAATAAAACGTATTGTGTTTGCATGATTATGTGTTTGGTTGTTCAACATAGACTTGTTTAGAAACTTAAACTGTTACCACATCAGTGAACCCGACGAAACAGAAGTTGATTCGCCAAGAACATCCCGACGAAACAGGATCCGTTTCGTCAACCCAATCTCGACGAAACAAAAGTGTTTCGCCGAGCCCAGATTCGCCGAAGCCCATTACGGGCCCAGTACGGTACAACGAGTATATCAACATACACTGACTTCTGTTTCACACCTTTGGCAAAAATAAGAAACCCTAGAGCTCTTTCTCTCCTGTGTGACGGCAGTTTGAGGTCCCCGAAGATATTCTTAGCGATCAATTCGTTATTTCTCTTATCTCGGTTAGTTGCGTACTTGTTTAATCGATTTCTTGATCCTGTGATGTCTCGAGATATGCTTGTATATGTTTGTCCGATTTCTGGAATGCATGTGTTTATGAGTATGATGATTCTGATTGTTTTTATGTCTAGATAGTGCAGCCATGTGAATGATGATTACTTCATGATGACACCCATTTGGTTTATATGTGCATGTGTAATTGTCAGTAACATGAGATCTTTCATGTGTGTGTGTGCAACTTATAAATAACATGCAAATTATTGAAGGAACCGTAAGTCTTAATTCTTATACACATGGGTCATGTGAATTGTCAGAGAACCGATTAACATGATAGGGCCTTTGAACCCACTAAAAATCCATTGTGTCTATTCTTTCTTTTTTTTGTAAATGGCCGACAACTTATACACTAAACAAACTTCTATTGGTCCGATTGTAATATTATATTGATTGCAGATTGATGTTTTACAAACTGTTATATATGAACGATAATGACTGAACGGTTACAGTAGTGTATCAATGACTTCATGATGATTAGATGATGATTTCTGTGTTAATGATTTCCGTATGATTGCTTCTTGTTGATGTCGGCAGATTAGGGTTTCTGTGATATTGCGTAACTGATGTAACTGATTGACGTAACTGACATCACCCCGTAACAGGCTTGACGAAATAGATCTCTTGGCGAAACAGAAAGTGTTTCGCCAAGGGCAGTCGACGAAACAGAACCTTGTTTCGCCAAAGGAGACCACGACGAAACAGAATGTGTTTTGCCAATATGTGTTTCGCCAATCTGTGTTTCGTCAAATGTATAATCTGCCCAAATAACTTAGTCTGATTCTGTCAAAATTAACTGAGTTAGTTAACTGCTGTTAGATGATGAACATGACTTGTATGATTACGAAAACGTGCAATGTGATACTCGATGTTTATTGATGAGATGTCCACTATGATTATACCAACGTGCCAACTTCATGAATACAAACTGATTATGTATACGTGCGTACTTTAGGACGTGACTGATTAACTGTGGGCATACTTAGCATACCGAGCAAACCAAGGTGAGTTCACTGCACTTTTCTAAGCATGCGTCCCGGTGGTTTGGGACATCTGGTAAACGTTTCTAAAGGGAATACTGGGTAAACTGTTATTTGGGATGTTGGTTATTGAACACAGAATCGATCATCTACCGTGTTGCCTGTAAGGCAATGGGGTAACTAGTTGATAGCGCTATTAGGTTTGACACCCTCACACCGGGCCGTAAGGACGGGCGTGATCTAGTTACCTGGACATCATTACCAATGCTTGGTTAGGGGCATTGGGGTTGGGCACACTCCCAGGTTATATTGGGCACACTCCCATGGTATATATTGGACACACTTCCAGTATATAAGACTCTCCTACGTTAATAACAATCCCAAAACGAAACGATGAGTTGACTTAACAGATATCTGGTAACTACACACGTTAACAAAACCTTGAACTCACCAGCGTCGTCTGACACACTTGTCTGCATGCTTGCAGGTCGCTAGAATTCGTGACGTGGACTTGCTATCTGGGAGTGCTGGAGTGGTCATGGATCGAGGCTCTTGGATTAACTTATAAGTTTTACTATGAAACAATTGTTAAACGATTTACTATATGCTTCCGCTACACAACTCTTTGGGAGTAACCCTATGTTTGATATTTTCTATTGGTAATTCATGACATGTTTTATTTAAATATTTATCATTGATTCAATGTGATTGGTGGCTCGAACTCTGATGAGTAACATGCCTCGCGGAGTTCCCGCAGGTGGTATTTTGGGGGTGTTACAGTTTGGTATCAGAGCCACTGGTTATAGCGAACTAGGTTTTAAAACTTTTATAAAACCAGACTATAACCGAATACCTTCGAAGAATCGATCATGACACTCAGCTCCAGATTGCAAGGTTCGTCCCTCTTATACTCATTGTACTACATAGCTAGTGAACACCTACATACGATAATGCATATGATTGCACGTTTAGTACACCAATATGAATTCATGAACACTTTCACGTAATAAGTGACCGATAGGGTGGTCTTTCCCTAAACCTTCATAACATACGCTATATGATACTCTTTGATTCCTACTTGAGTGTGGGGAACCATTTGACATGAGTTAAGGGGAGCTGAGATGAACATGCAAATCACAATATTATTATGGGTGCACACATAATAATAATGTGGGGTGCATGTGAGTCCCAGTAAGGCTTAACAAGTGGAAAAGGGGTTCTGTCCCGTTATTTGATCAATATGAAACATGACCAACCTATAGGGGCCATAGCAGTAATTGTCCCCCTACTCAAACATAAACGTGAACTTCTCAATTATAGTTGGATCCCTTCGAAACTCGGTGTTGACGAGTATTACCTGAACACCCATTAGAACGTCTAGCAAACCGCGTAGAATGTTAGGTGCTTATACAAACATCCTTGAGTTGGATGTCCCTGCGTAGAATGATTGAACGATACCCTTTCCTGCCCCTCCTCGTCTCCTGAAACTCATGGATTGACGTCTCCGATTCCGAAGTGTGATCACTTCCGCAACACTCTCGTATCAGATAGCGAACCACTTGAACCACTCGTAACGACGACGGACAAGAGGATGAGCGTAGCACCTTACCGACCTCTGTATGGGTTAAGTTAAAACATCATCAACCCAAGGAACAATGACAGTTTTGGGAGCCCTAGTAGCAGTAGCAACAACACTGGATGTGGTACTCGCGATGGGCAATTAGGATTGGTATGGACAACAGCAAGATTGTAACAACATGGTGGCCTTCGTGCTCATAGTAATAATTCACTTCGTCACTGTTCGGCTCAACTCGGGTACATCTCGAAACCGAACCTGCTAAGGAAACGGCAGATGGTGAGCCTATTAAAACCTCATATGGGTGTAGGAATCCAAACTCGACCTTGTGGGACAAGTGATCAACGTCGACCATTCTTCTGCTACCCTTGATAGATTTGACGCAGTAGCCGTGTGGATTGGCTACCCAGGTGTCGTATGCATACACCCAGTGAGGAGAAAGCCTTGTACGAGAAATGTTAACTCTTGCAGCGTGTCAGAGTGGCACCACGGTTAACCTTATTTCAGAAAGAAAGGCCAGGAATGTCTACGGAAGAATTACCTTGCAATGTTAACCCTCAACACGGATGTCAAGACTAAGGAAAGGAGGATCAAGGATCCACCAACTACTCGTGACTTCTCCCTAAATGTTACCCGAAGAACTGTCAGGTCTATCTACACATCGACAGGTGGGATGTCAGATCTGTATCATGCAAGAAGTAACCCTCGTTATTGGTATACCTTACTACCTTACACCAGGAAGGTTGCAGGAACTGTCTAATCAACTCCAGGAATTTTTGGACTCGAGCTTCGTCGGACCTAGTTTTCGCTTTAAGGAGCCCCGTTATACTCCAGAAGAGAAGTTGTTCCGCATGTGTAACGATTATCGAGAACTCAACAAAGTGACAGTGAAGTGACAGTGAAGAACCGCTATCCTCTTCCACGTATTGACGATTTATTCGACCAGTTGAAAGGGTCGAGCTACTACTCCAAGATTGATCTGAGATCAGGTTATCATCAGCTGAGAGTCCGGGATGAGGAAGTCTCCAAGACAGCATTCAGAACTCGCTACGGCCACTACGAGTTCCTAGTCATGCCATTCGGGCTAACGAACGCGCCAGCAGTTCTCATGGATCTTATGAACAGAGTGTGCAAGCCTTACTTAGACAAGTTTGTGATTGTTTTCATCGATGACATTCTGATCTACTCCAAGAGTCAGGAAGAACACGAGCAGCATCTACGATTTATCTTGGAACTTCCTCGAAAGGAACAACTGTACGCCAAGTTTTCAAAATGTGACTTCTGGCTTCGTGAAGTCCATTTTCTAGGCCATGTGGTAAGCAAGGATGGGATTCATGTTGATCCATCCAAGGTAGATTCGATCAGGAACTGGCCTGCACCGCGTACACCAACGGAAATATGCCAATTCTTGGGTTTGGTGGGTTATTACAGGCGACTTATTAAAGACTTCTCAAAGATCGCGCAGCCGCTTACATTACTGACACAGAAGGGTGTCACCTATCGTTGGGGTAATCCCCAGGAAACTGCTTTTCAGCACTTAAAGGATAGACTTTGCAGTGCACCTATCCTCTCATTGCCAGAGGGCACGGACGATCTTGTGGTTTATTGTGACGCATCGATACAGGGGCTTGGTTGTGTATTGATGCAGCGGGATAAAGTTATTGCTTATGCGTCACGTCAACTCAAGGTTCATGAACGGAACTACACGACGCACGATTTAGAGCTGGGAGCTGTTGTTTTCGCGCTTAAGATATGGCGACATTACCTGTATGGCACTAAGTGCACCATCTACACCGATCACAGGAGTCTCGAGCACATATTCAAGCAGAAAGAATTGAACATGCGACAACGCAGATGGGTCGAACTACTGAACGATTACGAATGTGCTATAAAGTACCATCCGGGCAAAGCCAATGTGTTGGCCGACGCCCTCAGTCGAAAGGATACTACACCTAGGCGTGTACGAGCGTTGCAACTCACTATTCAGTCTAGTCTTCCTACACAGATACGAGATGCTCAGGTAGAAGCATTGAAATCAGAAAATGTCAGGGCTGAAGCCCTACGCGGCTCAAGGCAACGGTTAGAACAAAAGGCAGACGGAGCCTACTATGTAATAGGACGCATCTGGGTCCCACTCTATGGCAACTTACGTGAGGTTGTAATGGACGAAGCTCATAAATCTCGCTACTCAGTGCATCCTGGTTCGGATAAGATGTACCACGACCTCAGAACTACATATTGGTGGCCTAGCATGAAAGCTCACATAGCCACTTACGTTAGCAAGTGCTTGACTTGTGCGAGAGTTAAAGCGGAATACCAGAAACCATCAGGCCCACTACAACAACCTGAGATACCACAATGGAAATGGGAACAAATTTCCATGGATTTTGTTACTGGCCTACCTAGATCTCAGCGTGGGAATGACACTATTTGGGTGATCGTGGATCGACTCACAAAGTCTGCTCACTTCTTGGCTATCAAGGAAATGGACAAGTTCTCCACACTAGCAGACGTATACTTGAAGGAAGTGGTCTCAAGGCACGGGGTGCCCACCTCTATTATCTCTGATCGTGATGCACGTTTTACTTCAGAACTGTGGCAAGCAATGCACAAATCTTTTGGCTCTCGTTTAGACATGAGCACAGCTTATCATCCTCAGACAGATGGGCAGTCTGAGCGCACTATTCAAACTCTAGAAGACATGCTTCGGGCGTGCGTAATTGACTTTGGCAATGGCTGGGAAAAACTCGAGTTTCCGACTTTCACTTTCGCATTAAATGCACGTTGACTTTGACTGTTTAGTTGTTTGACTTGTCTGACTTGTAACTGTACACTTCGTGTTATAATAAAACGTATTGTGTTTGCATGATTATGTGTTTGGTTGTTCAACATAGACTTGTTTAGAAACTTAAACTGTTACCACATCAGTGAACCCGACGAAACAGAAGTTGATTCGCCAAGAACATCCCGACGAAACAGGATCCGTTTCGTCAACCCAATCTCGACGAAACAAAAGTGTTTCGCCGAGCCCAGATTCGCCGAAGCCCATTACGGGCCCAGTACGGTACAACGAGTATATCAACATACACTGACTTCTGTTTCACACCTTTGGCAAAAATAAGAAACCCTAGAGCTCTTTCTCTCCTGTGTGACGGCAGTTTGAGGTCCCCGAAGATATTCTTAGCGATCAATTCGTTATTTCTCTTATCTCGGTTAGTTGCGTACTTGTTTAATCGATTTCTTGATCCTGTGATGTCTCGAGATATGCTTGTATATGTTTGTCCGATTTCTGGAATGCATGTGTTTATGAGTATGATGATTCTGATTGTTTTTATGTCTAGATAGTGCAGCCATGTGAATGATGATTACTTCATGATGACACCCATTTGGTTTATATGTGCATGTGTAATTGTCAGTAACATGAGATCTTTCATGTGTGTGTGTGCAACTTATAAATAACATGCAAATTATTGAAGGAACCGTAAGTCTTAATTCTTATACACATGGGTCATGTGAATTGTCAGAGAACCGATTAACATGATAGGGCCTTTGAACCCACTAAAAATCCATTGTGTCTATTCTTTCTTTTTTTTGTAAATGGCCGACAACTTATACACTAAACAAACTTCTATTGGTCCGATTGTAATATTATATTGATTGCAGATTGATGTTTTACAAACTGTTATATATGAACGATAATGACTGAACGGTTACAGTAGTGTATCAATGACTTCATGATGATTAGATGATGATTTCTGTGTTAATGATTTCCGTATGATTGCTTCTTGTTGATGTCGGCAGATTAGGGTTTCTGTGATATTGCGTAACTGATGTAACTGATTGACGTAACTGACATCACCCCGTAACAGGCTTGACGAAATAGATCTCTTGGCGAAACAGAAAGTGTTTCGCCAAGGGCAGTCGACGAAACAGAACCTTGTTTCGCCAAAGGAGACCACGACGAAACAGAATGTGTTTTGCCAATATGTGTTTCGCCAATCTGTGTTTCGTCAAATGTATAATCTGCCCAAATAACTTAGTCTGATTCTGTCAAAATTAACTGAGTTAGTTAACTGCTGTTAGATGATGAACATGACTTGTATGATTACGAAAACGTGCAATGTGATACTCGATGTTTATTAATGAGATGTCCACTATGATTATACCAACGTGCCAACTTCATGAATACAAACTGATTATGTATACGTGCGTACTTTAGGACGTGACTGATTAACTGTGGGCATACTTAGCATACCGAGCAAACCAAGGTGAGTTCACTGCACTTTTCTAAGCATGCGTCCCGGTGGTTTGGGACATCTGGTAAACGTTTCTAAAGGGAATACTGGGTAAACTGTTATTTGGGATGTTGGTTATTGAACACAGAATCGATCATCTACCGTGTTGCCTGTAAGGCAATGGGGTAACTAGTTGATAGCGCTATTAGGTTTGACACCCTCACACCGGGCCGTAAGGACGGGCGTGATCTAGTTACCTGGACATCATTACCAATGCTTGGTTAGGGGCATTGGGGTTGGGCACACTCCCAGGTTATATTGGGTACACTCCCATGGTATATATTGGACACACTTCCAGTATATAAGACTCTCCTACGTTAATAACAATCCCAAAATGAAACGATGAGTTGACTTAACAGATATCTGGTAACTACACACGTTAACAAAACCTTGAACTCACCAGCGTCGTCTGACACACTTGTCTGCATGCTTGCAGGTCGCTAGAATTCGTGACGTGGACTTGCTATCTGGGAGTGCTGGAGTGGTCATGGATCGAGGCTCTTGGATTAACTTATAAGTGAAACGTTGGTTTTGAACATTTACTATGAAACAATTGTTAAACGATTTACAATATGCTTCCGCTACACAACTCTTTGGGAGTAACCCTATGTTTGATATTTTCTATTGGTAATTCATGACATGTTTTATTTAAATATTTATCATTGGTTCAATGTGATTGGTGGCTCGAACTCTGATGACTAACACGCCTCGCGGAGTTCCTGCAGGTGGTATTTTGGGGGTGTTACAACTTTGTACCCAACGCGAAATCTGCTAGGTTTGAGTCTTCCTACTTGCACTTCACACATATCAATGGTCTTGCAAGCCATTGGTGATCTCTTTTTCCTTATTTGCTACATACCAGGGATTTTTATACTTACAAGTGTTTTACATACTCACTTACACATGAACTCGCTCAACATTATTGTTGATTTTTCAACTTACATGTATTTCAGGGAATTAAAGGATCTGGCGCGGTATGACACGTTTTCCCGCTGCACTAGTTACGAGGTCATCCGGGTTTGGGGAATGTGACTCTTTCCTGGACAAGTCACAGTCCTTAAACTGTGTTTATGTCATGTTGATGTTTGTGTTGGTTGAACAATGTCGTTAGGATGTGTTTCCGTTGAGACAATGTGGTTGTATTTGGTTTTTAAAACTTGATTAAATGGATGATCTTGCATGGTTTTATTTCATATAGCTTTGTTATGGTTAAGCTATGGTATTAAGAAGTCACACCAAATTAACCACGCTTCCGCAAAGCCAGGGTGTGACAAAATTCAAGGACCTTGGCATCAGAGGAGAGTGATCCTCCACCGATTTCTTCTGTTTCTTGATATCACCAATCTCCTGGAGGATCCTTTCATTGGTTTTGTCCTGCTCTTGCATGCGATCCCTCATCTGCAAAATCAGAGTAAAAAGATCATTAGTAGTAGGATTAGAGGAAACAGAAGAAGTTGGTGGTTTTGGAAAAATGGGGGTTTGTCTCTTCGCAGCATTTTCAGCATTCTTCTGGGATCCAGAAGGTGGTGGAGGCAAAGGAGGAATGCCTTGTGAAGAACTGATTGCCGGCATAGAGCTTGATGTGTTCTTTGCTGAAGAAGCCATCTGCTTGGTTGTAATGAACCGAAATGATCACAAGAACAATAATTTCTCAAGAACGAAGCACCAATTGCCCCACGGTGGGCGCCAAACTGTTTTGGTCAAAAATCACACAAGGATAATGCAACCAAATCTGATTTTGTGAGGTATGATGCTTGAATCAATGAACAATACTAAGGATCACTCATAAATGTAATGAACAAGTGACACAATGATTTATACGAGGAAAAAGCCCTTGATCAAGAGTTGATCTCCGGCATAAAAAACCTCGGGTGATGGAAACTACCGATCACCAACTCAGATTAAACAGAAAACGTGTTACAACTTTGGATGATAGCGAGCTAGTTACAAGGATCACTAGAGTGTAATGTGCAAAAAAGTGTGTAATCGTCGAGAAAACTGTCAAGAGCTGATGAGACCAGTTACGAGTGTGTGTGTTTAGCCAAAAATAACCATGTGTTCTAATCTAGCTCGCTATCGCCTTTTAAATTTAGAAAAAATCTAAGCTAACTAACTATCCGCATTTCATGCAAGTCTTCCACGAACTCCATAACGTCCATATTTTTTTTTTGGGTAAAGGGATTACCCTAGGTAAATTTTATAAATGAAAAATAAGAACAAGGGCATGCCCGAAGAGGACACGCCAACTAGGCTTGACATACCAACGCCTAGGACACAAAAAACACAGCCCACAAACAAAGTATCCAAGAAAACAACCTAGCACAAAACGACCACCTCTAAACAACACATCGACTAAACAAATGAATTCAGCTAGCCTGGATCGTTGGCCTCATTTTCAGAACCAATCTTCCACGTCCTCAGCAGGCTCTCAATACTCAATTGTCTTCTAAACTTGAACCCCATTAAACGTAGACGGACAACTTCCTTAATCCTCTGAATTACCGCATTCTGATCAGCAGATACGTTGGAAAAAAGACAGTTATTTCTCTCTTGCCATATGAAGTAAGCCGAAGCCGCAATAACCGGTTTGCATATAATATGCTCCATCTTCTTCGAGCTTGCATTTTCTTCCATCCAGGTCATAATCGATTGCCAAGTGCTATCAACGTTACCCATTTGAACCATACTCTTCATTTCGTTCCACACTTTTGAAGCAAACGAGCACTGAAAGAACAAATGATCTCTAGAGTCCCGATTAGTTCTACAAAGCGGACAACACATGAGGTTTAAATTCGTTACACTTCCCACCTCCCAAGCAGCAAGCCGGTCTTGGGTATTAAGTTTATTCTTTATGACTAACCATAAGTGAAATGAATGTCTTGGAATACATTGAGAAAACCATACCCCATCGACCCACGAGACCGGATTCTGCCTACACCGAATGGTGTGCCACACTTCTGATGACCGAAATGGGCATGAGTTCCATATTAGTCAAGCACGTGCGGAATAAATAGGGAATATGCTCCAGGAATATCGCCAAGACCAAGTCCAAGCACATACTCCTGCAAAACAACATCATATTCAAAGCAAACAATCGTTAGTGTAAGGATCCTTATGATGATCCTGGATCCTGATCCTACAATACTCTCCGAGGATCACTAATTCAAACAGAATTGAGGATCCCTAAGCACGACAGTAATTGAGGATCACTGATCTATGGAAAATCCTCCCCTAACACCCATTTTAAGGTATCTACTACCTTCTACGAATCAGGTTCTTACACCTTCGCCAGTTGCGCACGATTATCCTAATGCAGTTAAAGGCAATGGGACCAGTACTCGCTTTAGGGGCTTACAATTTCATTGTACTAGCTGTATTTAGGATCCTAAGTATAATGGTAGACGTACCATACATCCGTTCCTAAGGTTTCTAACGTTTTCACGTTAGCTAAGGTTTTGGCATCTTTTTTTTTTTTTGGGGTAAAGGGTTACCCTGGTGATTCTATATATTCACAACCAAAAAACACAAGTAGTGTAGAGAGTCTACACTAGTTCAATCATAGGACATGCCCCATGAAAGTAACAACCAATAAACAAAAACAAACACAAACATCCACCAAAGAAAAAACCACTAGACTAGACTCTAGAATAAACGAAACAGACAAGACTTAATCAGCCGCCATCATCATGCAATTCAGTACCATTAATCTCCCAGTCACCTAGAAGCCTTCGCACATTGACGCAATTCTTTTTTTTTTTTTTTTTTGGGTAAAGGGTTACCCCGGTGATTCTATTATAAACAACCGCAAATAAGTACAAGTAGTGAGAATGAGTTCCACACTAGTTCATATACAGGACATGCCCCATATATGTAAGCCAACAAACATAAAAGTACCTATGACATCACATCAACCTAGCCTACTATACATCATGAAAAGATATCTAGCAGACAAAACAAAATATAACCAAAATCTTCATCCTCCATCATCAAAAATGAAGTTGCCACGAAACGGCAGCCCCTTTAGACGAACCAAAAAACGGACTATCCATTGGAGATCTTTGTGGAAGAGGTGCTTGCCCCTGCTCGTAGAGACGAAGGATCTGAAGTCATAGACTCGCTGGTTTCATCATAGACAACTTCAACCTCTTCCTCATCTAAATCCTCATGAATTTGTCTACCCCCTTTATTTCTCCCTTGAATTGAACCACCATGTCCCCCAACAGAAGCAATAGCGGAAAACGAATTTTGAGTTTGAATTTTAGGGGAAGTATCAACCTGCCGAGTAGCAACGGCCTTTTTCTTCCTATCCACCGGTCTATACTCAAATTTGGGCTTCTGGTTATTAACTTGAAAGCCATTCTTCTTTGCACTCTTCTTAACCGTAACTTCAGTGAAACCATCCTCGTCTACTTTCGGCCTGATAGTAGGCGGTTTGGATGTTGAGCCAATACGTTTAGGGCAACCCTCAGAGTCATGCCCAAACACACAGCAGTGAGCACATCTCGGGGGTTCCCATTCATACTCCACCCGAATAGTCTCTGTAACATAGTTGTTTTCATCCAAATCAGGAATAGCCATGGTTAGAGTCCCTTTCAAATCCTGATCCGCCGATATTTCAATGAGAGCCCTAGCATAGCTGCTCCGTCCCCAAGCATCATTACACATATCAATAGTATACGAATCCAGTCGCACAGGAGACCCAATTTTTGAAGCCAGCATACTTAAACCATCATCAGAATACGCCACTAGAGGGACGTCATGCAATTTCACCCACACTGCATGTCACACCCCCAAAATCCACCATGCGGAGTACCATCGCTTGGAGGCGTGACGTGACCAGGATCAAGCCACCAATCATATCGAACAACGTATTTTAGTAAATAAAACCAATCACAATACAATTGGTGACCAAAAGGAAGTTAACCAAGTTCAATTTAAACAGTGGAAGCATAAGACGTTAAACCAAAACATAAGTTTGTAGTTTCATAAGTTTAAAGACCCCAACATAAGTTTCATAAGTTCATAACGTTTATTTAGTAAGTACGGGACATATTAGTTCGCATTCCACAACGACCACCTCCATGTGCAAGCTCCACAGCATCTAACGACCTGCAAGGCATGTAACAACTAGTCAACAACAAAGTTGAGTGAGTTCACGTTTGGTTGTTTAGTTAATGAGTTCGTATCAGGAATCGGAAGTTCGTTTCATAACCAAGTATTACCCATTATCCTTGATTCCCAAACCTTTACGATATTTAGTGGGGGCTTCCCATTATGTATGTCACTAGACTAGGCGTATCCATAAGTGTCCTTCCCAATCCGAGGACGGTGTTAAGTATGAGTGTACGTAGGTTTTACGTACGTGCCCTTCTCATCCGAGGACAGTAGTGAGTGTGAGTGTACGTAGGTTTTACGTACGTGCCCTTCTCATCCGAGGACAGTAGTAAGTGTGAGTGTACGTAGGTTTTACGTACGTGCCCTTCTCATCCGAGGACAGTAGTAAGTGTGAGTGTACGTAGGTTTTACGTACGTGCCCTTCTCAATCCGAGGACAGTAGTAGGTAGTCTAGTAGTGTTGGTAATATAAATAGAGTGATAGTACGAGTAGTTATTCAATCCCATTCCCAACCACCGGGAATCCCATGCCTTAGTAAGGGTGTGAACTCACCTCGGTTTGCTCGGTTAGACTCTCAGATATAGCTAACAGTCAAGGTCGGTCAATCACGTCCTAGTATGATTTACCAGTTAGTCATTTAGTGGTTTTCAAATAGAACACAAAGTTCCTACACGTATCTATCACACAACATGCATCACTGTAACGGTTTATGCCCATCTAAGTTTCCCGTCCATTCCCCACTCAAAATCAAACATACGATAATGCACATAACATATATAACATGTTAAATCATTCACAGATAGCATACTCGACATTTAGACACGCAAGTCACAACTTATGTCAATTCAGCATTAATACTCAAAACCGGCTGTTTTCGGACATTTAAATAAAATAGTTAGATTATTCCAAAAATTCCCAAATTTTTATAGAATGTCATAAAGATTCCAAATACATCGGGTGTCCGATTTACGAAATTCCAGTGGGGTAATTACAAATACATCGGTTATCATTTACTGTACAAATTTCATGGTTCTATTCATCACAAAACTCAGGTTATGACTGAAAATACGACACCCATTTATTGCTGTCAAAATTCAGCTTAAGTTGCTGTTACAAATTAACACTTTAAAAATAGTAAACGGAGTCCAAAAATTACGATTCCGGTGCCATTAGAACCGTATTTCATAATAACATATTTTAGATTCAAAATATCGATTTTTCGTTGAGTTTAAGACCTGTTTACAGCCAACTGAAGTTGGCTGTAAAACTTGGACAGATTCTGATTTTCAGTGTTTAACCTTCTAAATCGTGTTCGATCGATTCCGTTAACAAGTTTAGTGATCACAACAACATCAAACATCAATATTAACCAGTAAATTATCAAGAAATCAGCAAGAATCATATCCACACAAGATCTACATGATTTACACCATTAGTTACTCTTTAACCAACATGTTCAAGACTTTAGTGCAAGTTCTTTAGAGTTTCATAACTTTAATCATCAAATCACCTATTAACCACTTAAATAGCATGAAGAATGAACGGATCTAAGTTCTTACCACTAGCACAAGGCTAGGAGAGTTCGAGTGTAGAAAAGTGGTGGTTAAAAGCGAATAGAGAAGGTCTTTCCACTTCCGAGAGCACCAAGCTTCATTGTATGCCTTCTATCACCCTTGGATGTGCTTAGAATGTTTGAGGATGATCAAATAATGGTGGTGGTGGTGCTACTTGTGGCTGGCCGAAACCAAAGAAGAAGGAAGGAGGAGAGTAAATTTTTGCTAAGTGTGTGTTGATGTGAGAGAAGGGTTATCCATGGGGTTTACTTATAATCTCCATTAGCTTATTGTCCATAGGGTATTGTGTAACCAAGATATTGGGCATACTTGAATAAAATAATCATAATTGGGTGGTGTGTGTCCCATATGGGGAAACCAATCGGATGGGGGGGGGGGGGGGGGTTGTTTCCAACTATTTAGTTAGGTGATATTTAGTTTAGTTAGGAGTTTAAACTAATTACTAGTGTGTTATGTATTATAACGGGTGTTAGGGTGTTCGGGGACCCTAACTGGCTCAGAAAAGGAAAAACAATGTTTTTGACATTATTTTTGTGTTCCGGGTAAAGTCCGGTTGCTCGGTTCGATACTGTTCCGTTAAACTGCTTAATTAATCCGTAAAGCGTCCTACATATATATTTTTGCGACGTTTTTAATTTTTAACACTCAGGAAAATATAACGGACTATTTAGTGACCTTTCTGTACACTATTAGTATATTAACAAATACATGTAAGCATAACACAGATATCAAAAAGCAGTTACGTAATTCCACACAGTCGTCAAGCACATTAATTATTATTAATAAATTGTACGGAATACATGGAATTTTGAGGGTTGTAACATTCTCCCCCTGTTAAGAGAATTTCGTCCCGAAATTTAGCGCGTGGTTACTGAGGAAGCTAGTTAAGTTGCGTTGTTTTCCTGATTTTCCTGGGGTGTCACATCATCCCCCCGTTGATTTGGAATTTCGTCCCGAAATTCTGCGGTAGCTTCAGCCTCAGTAGTGGTTGCGTTTTTCTTAAACAGTTGGGGATACTTGAGTTTCATTTGGTCTTCTCGTTCCCAGGTATACTCTGGGCCACGACGAGCATTCCAACGAACTCGGACCAGAGGTATCCTGGTATGCTTGAGGATCTTAACATCTCGACCAGTAATCTCTACAGGTTCCTCGACGAATCGCAGCTGGTCGTCGATTGTGAGTTCCTTGAGAGGAACTATGGGGGTCTCGTCTGACAGACACTTCTTCAGATTTGACACGTGGAATACGTTGTGAACTCCGCTGAGTTCTTCAGGTAGATTCAACCTGTAGGCGACTTTGCCAATTTTCTCGGTGACTTCGAATGGTCCGACATAACGCGGATTGAGTTTGCCTCGTTTGCCAAAGCGGACTACACCTTTCCAAGGTGAGACTTTGAGTAGCACTCGATCCCCAACCTGGAGCTCGAGTGGTTTTCTTCCTTTATCAGCATAGCTTTTCTGACGGTCACGAGCTGCCGCCATTCGCTGTCGTATCTGAGCAATTTTCTCGGTGGTGTCTACCACATGTTCTGGGCCAGTGATTTGGCTGTCACCAACTTCTGCCCAACAGAGAGGTGATCAGCATTTGCGTCCGTACAATGCCTCAAACGGAGCGGCTTGGATGCTGGTGTGGTAGCTGTTGTTATATGAGAACTCCACTAGCGGGAGGTGCTTTTCCCAGCCATTACCAAAATCGATTACACATGCCCTAAGCATGTCTTCAAGGGTTTGGATGGTGCGTTCAGATTGCCCATCCGTCTGCGGGTGATAAGCGGTGCTCATATCTAAACGTGAGCCAAAGGACTTGTGCATTGCTTGCCACAGTTCTGAAGTAAAACGCGCGTCACGATCAGAAATGATGGAAGTTGGCACTCCGTGCCTTGACACTACTTCCTTTAGATAAATGTCTGCAAGAGTAGAAAACTTATCCGTTTCTTTGATGGCCAGAAAATGTGCAGACTTGGTCAGTCGATCTACGATCACCCAAATGGTATCATTTCCTCGTTGAGATCTAGGCAGGCCGATAACGAAATCCATGGAAATTTGCTCCCATTTCCATTTCGGGATCTCCGGTTGTTGAAGTAGGCCTGATGGTTTCTGATATTCAGACATGACTCTCGCACAAGTCAAGCACCTGCTGACGTAGGTTGCTATGTGGGCTTTCATGCCAGGCCACCAGTATGTGGTCTTTAAGTCGTGGTACATTTTGTCCGAACCAGGATGTACCGAATAACGAGACTTATGCGCTTCATCCATCACAAGCTCACGTAAGTTGCCATAAAATGGAACCCAGATGTGTCCGTTAACATAGTAGGCACCGTCTTCCTTTTGTTCTAGCCGCTGCCTCGATCCTCGTAGGGACTCAGCCCTGATGTTCTCTGCTTTCAATGCTTCGACCTGAGCATCTCGAATTTGAGCGGGAGGGTTGGATTGGATGGTAAGCTGTAAAGCACGTACACGCTTTGGTAAAGTATCCTTTCGACTGAGGGCGTCAGCCACAACATTGGCTTTGCCCGGATGATACTTGATAGCGCATTCGTAATCATTCAAGAGTTCGACCCATCGGCGTTGTCGCATGTTTAACTCCTTTTGCTTGAAGATATGCTCGAGACTCCTGTGGTCGGTGTAAATGGTGCACTTTGTACCGTACAGGTAATGTCTCCATATCTTTAGCGCAAAAACAACTGCTCCCAGCTCCAGATCGTGAGTAGTGTAATTCCTTTCGTGAACTTTAAGTTGGCGCGATGCGTAGGCAATGACCTTGTCACGTTGCATCAATACGCAACCAAGTCCTTGGATGGATGCATCGCAATAAACTACAAAATCATCTGTGCCTTCAGGCAATGAGAGGATAGGCGCGCTACAAAGTCTATCCTTTAGGTGTTGAAAAACGGATTCCTGTGTATCACCCCAATGGTGGACGACACCCTTCTGGGTCAGTGAAGTGAGAGGTTGCGCAATCTTGGAGAAGTCTTTGATAAACCTTCTGTAATATCCTGCCAAACCCAAGAATTGGCGGATTTCTGTTGGTGTGCGGGGTGCAGGCCCGTTCTTGATCGATTCAACCTTAGATGGATCCACATGAATCCCATCCTTGTTTACCACATGGCCTAGAAAATGGACTTCGCGAAGCCAGAAGTCACATTTCGAAAACTTGGCATACAACTGCTCTTTTCGAAGAAGTTCCAGCATAAGTCGTAGGTGCTGCTCATGCTCCTCCTGACTCTTGGAATAGATCAGGATGTCGTCGATGAACACAATAACGAACTTATCCAGGTAAGGCTTGCACACTCGGTTCATGAGATCCATGAAGACCGCCGGTGCATTCGTTAGCCCGAACGGCATAACCAGAAACTCGTAATGGCCGTAACGAGTTCTGAATGCTGTTTTGGAGACGTCCTCATCTCGGACTCTCAGCTGATGGTATCCCGATCTCAAATCAATCTTAGAGTAATAGCTCGACCCTTGCAGCTGGTCGAATAAGTCGTCAATACGTGGAAGAGGATAACGATTCTTCACAGTCACCTTGTTGAGCTCGCGATAGTCAATACACATTCTGAAAGTACCATCCTTCTTCTTTACGAACAAG
Organism: Helianthus tuberosus; assembly: GCA_030545235.1. NCBI lineage: Eukaryota > Viridiplantae > Streptophyta > Magnoliopsida > Asterales > Asteraceae > Helianthus > Helianthus tuberosus. The sequence goes on along the minus strand of CM060368.1, from coordinate 114,481,204 downwards.
ACTGGAGCTCCCCAGGGTGAAGAGCTAGGACGTATAAAACCCTTTTCCAAGAGTTCTTGTAGTTGTGTGGACAGTTCTTCGAGTTCTGATGGAACTAGACGATATGGTGCTCGAGCTACTGGCGCTGCTCCAGGAGCTAGCTCAATTTGAAACTCAACTTGGCGATGAGGTGGAAGACCAGGTAATTCCTCAGGGAATACCTCGGGAAAATCGCGCACAATAGGGATGTCTTCAATTTTCTTCTCTTCCGTTGATGTGTCAGTAACGAGTGCTAAAATGGCAGTGTGGCTCTTTCGCAAACACTTCTGGGCCTTAAGGAAAGAGATGATGCCTTCGACAGCACCACTCTTGTCGCCACGAATCATGAGAGGTTCTTCACCAGAACGAGGAATGCGGACGATTTTCTCCTTGCAAACAATCTCCGCTTGATGATGAGATAGCCAATCTATCCCAATAACGACGTCGAAACTACCAAGGGTGATAGGAACAAGATCGACAGGGAAAGTCTGACCAGCTAAGACGAGGTTACAACCTTTAACTATGTGAGTGGCTTCAAGACTTTTACCGTTAGCTAGTTCTACCGTGTGTTTGGTGTTCAGGAGTGTTGGAGTGCGCTTAAGCGTTTGGCTAACTTTTAAGGACACATAACTAGTATCGGCACCCGAATCGAATAAAACAGTAACAAAGAAGTGATCCAGAAGAAACTTACCCATCACAACGTTGGGATTGTTCCTCGCGTCGCTCTCATGGTTTCAGGGAGTGATCACCAAGGATCGAGAGTCGAGCCTTCCAAACTCTCTATGCTAGAGGGTGTTCGTTTCAGCGTCTTTGCATGGAGAAGCGAGGATGAAATGTCACTGTGGTAAGAGAATGACGGTTTGGTCTAAGCAAATGGTAGAAATTAGACATAACATAAATCAACAATCATGTGTAGGTACAAAAGCTAGTGTAAAGATTCCGCGTATTTAAGAAGACTGTCATGGAATAATACGATTTCTTATAGTGTAAGGTGGATCAGGTAAGCTTAGATTATCGTGTTCGCCTGTAGGTTGAGTGATCCATATCTCCGCTCTCGAACGTTCTGAAGACTATCTCATCAGTAAGGGCATCCATTCGCTAGGTTGGGTTTACGAAGGGGTAAATCAAGTAGAGTAAGCATTAACCACCCAACAAGGTAATGGGGGGGGGGGTGAATCTTGTGATCGGTGGAAATAGCGGTGTGGTTGTTGGCGTTTCGTTAAATCAGTTGCCAATTGAAGAAACAGGGAGTTAATGAGGTTCATGCGAAGAATCGAGCGAAAACAGGGGTCCACCAATAACAGAAGAATTCAACCAAGTAATCTGTTGCTTAGAAGCAATTCTAGTAGTGAGGTGTGGCGGCACGACACACAAAAAGGGAAGTTCGTTGCATCACGATCACGGAAGTATATCACTTGTCCAAAGCAGAGTTTGGTTAGTAGGGTTGCGAGTTGCAAAGCGACGAACACGCGTAACTATGGCTGCTTCGTTTCTGGTAACGATGACCAGTGGAGATGATGAGGTTCGTCAACAGGGATGCGTGGGTATAGTTCTCCAAAACCCGAGTTCGTTTGAGCCAGGTCTGGTCTTCGTGAATGTTGACGTACAAGCCGAATGTACGGAGGGTTAGATGGTGACGTCATGTCGAGTTAAGTGTGTAAATAGATAGAATGCATAAACAGTTGTCGTAGCGGGGTGACGAGAAATTAGAAGAGAATTTGACCACCATTTGTCAAATTTCAAGTAAACAATTGCATATCATAAAGAATAGAGTAGGGCTAATAGACAACATGCTACTACCCTAAATAAACACACCATAAACACCACACCGGACAAAAGTAATCTAGCAAGTAAGAAATATAAACTTAAATCATACCACCTAGTGTGTTGAGTCTTGCACGTGGAGCGAAGCGTCGTTGTGGATCGTTGAGCACTGTACAGGTTATAGTCTGGTTTTAATAAAAACTTTTTTTTTCCCTTATTAAAACTAGTCAACAACAAAGTTGAGTGAGTTCACGTTTGGTTGTTTAGTTAATGAGTTCGTATCAGGAATCGGAAGTTCGTTTCATAACCAAGTATTACCCATTATCCTTGATTCCCAAACCTTTACGATATTTAGTGGGGGCTTCCCATTATGTATGTCACTAGACTAGGCGTATCCATAAGTGTCCTTCCCAATCCGAGGACGGTGTTAAGTATGAGTGTACGTAGGTTTTACGTACGTGCCCTTCTCATCCGAGGACAGTAGTGAGTGTGAGTGTACGTAGGTTTTACGTACGTGCCCTTCTCATCCGAGGACAGTAGTAAGTGTGAGTGTACGTAGGTTTTACGTACGTGCCCTTCTCATCCGAGGACAGTAGTAAGTGTGAGTGTACGTAGGTTTTACGTACGTGCCCTTCTCAATCCGAGGACAGTAGTAGGTAGTCTAGTAGTGTTGGTAATATAAATAGAGTGATAGTACGAGTAGTTATTCAATCCCATTCCCAACCACCGGGAATCCCATGCCTTAGTAAGGGTGTGAACTCACCTCGGTTTGCTCGGTTAGACTCTCAGATATAGCTAACAGTCAAGGTCGGTCAATCACGTCCTAGTATGATTTACCAGTTAGTCATTTAGTGGTTTTCAAATAGAACACAAAGTTCCTACACGTATCTATCACACAACATGCATCACTGTAACGGTTTATGCCCATCTAAGTTTCCCGTCCATTCCCCACTCAAAATCAAACATACGATAATGCACATAACATATATAACATGTTAAATCATTCACAGATAGCATACTCGACATTTAGACACGCAAGTCACAACTTATGTCAATTCAGCATTAATACTCAAAACCGGCTGTTTTCGGACATTTAAATAAAATAGTTAGATTATTCCAAAAATTCCCAAATTTTTATAGAATGTGATAAACATTCCATATTTTATTGTGTAAAAATATCGGGGTCCGGTTCACTACCCACATTTTATAAAAATTCATATTCGGGACTGAACTCAGATTTATGTATTTCTGACCACAGTCCACGAAACAATTTATTAAAAATTCATCGAGTGTCCGATTTACGAAATTCCAGTGGGGTAATTACAAATACATCGGTTGTCATTTACTGTACAAATTTCATGGTTCTATTCATCACAAAACTCAGGTTATGACTGAAAATACGACACCCATTTATTGCTGTCAAAATTCAGCTTAAGTTGCTGTTACAAATTAACACTTTAAAAATAGTAAACGGAGTCCAAAAATTACGATTCCGGTGCCATTAGAACCGTATTTCATAATAACATATTTTAGATTCAAAATATCGATTTTTCGTTGAGTTTAAGACCTGTTTACAGCCAACTGAAGTTGGCTGTAAAACTTGGACAGATTCTGATTTTCAGTGTTTAACCTTCTAAATCGTGTTCGATCGATTCCGTTAACAAGTTTAGTGATCACAACAACATCAAACATCAATATTAACCAGTAAATTATCAAGAAATCAGCAAGAATCATATCCACACAAGATCTACATGATTTACACCACTAGTTACTCTTTAACCAACATGTTCAAGACTTTTGTGCAAGTTCTTTAGAGTTTCATAACTTTAATCATCAAATCACCTATTAACCACTTAAATAACATGAAGAATGAACGGATCTAAGTTCTTACCACTAGCACAAGGCTAGGAGAGTTCGAGTGTAGAAAAGTGGTGGTTAAAAGCGAATAGAGAAGGTCCTTCCACTTCCGAGAGCACCAAGCTTCATTGTATGCCTTCTATCACCCTTGGATGTGCTTAGAATGTTTGAGGATGATCAAATAATGGTGGTGGTGGTGCTACTTGTGGCTGGCCGAAACCAAAGAAGAAGGAAGGAGGAGAGTAAATTTTTGCTAAGTGTGTGTTGATGTGAGAGAAGGGTTATCCATGGGGTTTACTTATAATCTCCATTAGCTTATTGTCCATAGGGTATTGTGTAACCAAGATATTGGGCATACTTGAATAAAATAATCATAATTGGGTGGTGTGTGTCCCATATGGGGAAACCAATCGGATGGGGGGGGGGGGTATTATAGTTTGTTTCCAACTATTTAGTTAGGTGATATTTAGTTTAGTTAGGAGTTTAAACTAATTACTAGTGTGTTATGTATTATAACGGGTGTTAGGGTGTTCGGGGGCCCTAACTGGCTCAGAAAAGGAAAAACAATGTTTTTGACATTATTTTTGTGTTCCGGGTAAAGTCCGGTTGTTCGGTTCGATACTGTTCCGTTAAACTGCTTAATTAATCCGTAAAGCGTCCTACATATATATTTTTGCGACGTTTTTAATTTTTAACACTCAGGAGAATATAACGGACTATTTAGTGACCTTTCTGTACACTATTAGTATATTAACAAATACGTGTATGCATAACACAGATATCAAAAAGCAGTTACGTAATTCCACACAGTCGTCAAGCACATTAATTATTATTAATAAATTGTACGGAATACATGGAATTTTGAGGGTTGTCACACTGCAACCTTTTTAACCTCTTCTTTTTTAAGGGTGTTTATAGGGGACCAAATGTTGAGAAACATAGGTTTGTTACGGATCATCCAAGGTCCCCCTTCAAGAACAGCGTCCATTCCCTTCCTGTCTTCAAACTTGAAGAAAAAGAACCCATTTGAATTCATCATCGTTTTCTGAAGACCATGTTTCTTCCAATGTGTTCTCACAAAATAATCAACTACTGGATATGCAATTCTATCCCCCAGGAAATAACCATAAAGAGTGTTAGCTAACCTGTTGTTAACCTGGCGAACAGAATCAATCGGTAGCACTACATCCACACCATCCAATGAGGCATCTGAGTTTAGTGTTCGAAAATTGACTTTCGGAACTTGATTCGCCGCAACATTGGTCATCCTAGTGTTTCCATCATCATTTTGATTCTTATTTGGATTTCCTCCCTGCTCAACCTGTTTGTTTAGGACCACATCAGCATACAATTGCTGTTGGACTGTAGCATTATCACCCTTTTCCTGCTTTCTAACACGAGCAGGACTGACATCATTTAGCGGTAGCACAAATGATACCTTTCGCTTATCAAAAACCACTGCATACTCCTCATCTGGGGAATCAGAACAGCCAAGAATGCAGCCCGTATCATTCAGTGGTAACATGAATCTTACCTTCTTATTACCCACTTCTGAAACCGTAGGCATCTGTGATGTTTTTCTTGGCTCAAACGGTTTTCCATCAATGTTCTTAATTCTAGTAGCAAACTTGGAGCTATCTTCATATGAATCATCCATGATGAAAGAAACTCAACTGCTGCGAAAACACTAATACAGAACGGAAAACATAACAGTAATTCGCCGAATGTATTAATGGTCAGCCGCACAAATCCCGTGAACTGATCTTCAGTCGAAACGCAATCAAGACAGGAACCCTAATTCGAAACCCCTGCTTAATCAGACCAAGTTCAAACCCTAATTCGAAGCCTTAGCTCAAAACGGACAGGATAAGTATCACAAACCAGCCGATCAATCGGACCAAACTCAGACAGGACCAATAATCAGAGAAAAAAAACAAACACACGAAAAAGAAACCCTACTCACAAAGGAAACTGATTCGATCTTATGGTAACGAAAGGAGTACAATTACCCTATTAGCTAACCAGATCCAATGTAGAGAAGGAATGAAGATCGACGTAGGGTTTCAAGTTGTTTGCCCAAATCGCCCAGATCGCCCAGATCGCCCAGACCCCATCATCTGCGCTTCTAATTGTGTTAAGTTCGTAAAAACATTGACGCAATTCTTCAGCTTCGCTCCCATCAATTTTAACGCACTTGTTGGATAATGATTTCACTTATAGTTTCCGGAGGTCTCAACTGGTTCTTGAATAACCTAGCATTACGCTCCTGCCAAATCAAGTAAGCAGTAGCCGCCACCAACAGTTTTGCAACGTAATTAGCCGCAGATTTCGACTTGGAACGATCAAGCAGCCATTTAACAACATCATCCCACTTAGGTTGAACCGAATCCATGCCTCCTTTTTGCCTAACAATAAGCCACACTTGTGTCGAGAACTTACATTCAAAAAATAGGTGACTATGAGAGTCGTGATTAGCATAACATAACAAACAACACATCATATTCATATTTTTTCTACGTGTGATATCCCAATTCAAAATCTTATCTTGAGTAAGTAACTTTCACCTCATGATGAGCCACATTAAGAAAGCATGACGCGGGATGCACTGCCCAAACCACACAATACGACACCAATCAATCTCCACTTCTCGATGCCTAACCGAATCCCAAGCTCGAGTCGAGGAGAAATCATGTTTATGATCCCCTTGTCGCCACATGAGTTTGTCAGACTTATTCGGATCCAAAGACAACTGATCTAGTTGGATAAGAACCGGATAAATATCCCTCCAAGCCACTGGCCACCTCCAAGAATTTTCCGAATAAACATCGGACACTTTAGACTCCATGTTAAACCCTGCATTAGCAATAACTCTAGGAGACAGGAATTGATCCAGCGGACCTAAGTCACTCCATGTATCGAACCATGCTGAAGTAGGGGAACCATTGCCAATATCGGACCAGATAAACTTCCTCATAATCGGGCGAATCTGAAGAAGCTTTCTCCAAGACCAGCAACAAGAAGACGGAACTTTGCAAGCCCAAAAACTTTTACCTTTTAAACTGTATGAGTGAACCCATTCAACCCACAAGGAACGACGCCTCGAAAGAATACTCCATATATGCGCTGTCATAAGAGCTTTATTAACATTACCAATCCGACGAATACCTAAACCACCGTCAAACTTAGGAACACATACCGCTTTCCATGAAACTTTGGCTCGACCTTTCTGAAAGGCACTGTCATGAGACCATAAAAAATTCCGCATCAAAGCCTCCAAATTAAGAATCACCCTGTTCGGAAACATAAAAACAGAAGACCAGAAAATATGCATCGAGGACAGGACAGAAATAATAAGTTGCACCCTGCCCGTGAATGAAAGTAACTTATTCCTCCAATGCATGATACGTTTTTCAAGCTTCTCCACATAACAATTTTATAAAGCAACTGCGAAGAGATAAGAGGCACACCCAGATATCTCACAGGCAAAGAACCCTCCTTAAAAGGCATAATATTCAAAATAGCAGTTTTCACATAAGATGGCACATTAGAGAAAAAAACTGTACTTTTCTGAACACTAGGCACCAAACCCGAGATTTTTGTAAAGGAATTGAGAGACTTCATAATACACCTAGCCGAAGCAATCTCACCTTTCGAGAAGATAAACAAATCGTCCGCGAAACAGAGGTTGATAATCTATTGACGTTCACACTTGTTATGAAATTTAAAGGAAGAATCAATCCTAACCGCATGTTGTAAGATGGCCGTAAGAACCTCCATAACCAGAGTGAATAAATAAGGAGAGACCGGATTACCTTGTCTTAACCCCCGGTTACCCTAAAAATAACCATGAATATCACCATTAACACATACTGAATACGTGGTAGTGGAGACACAAACCATCATCCAGTGAACCATGTTGGGATGAAACCCGAAGCCAAGCAAAATACTCTTGAGAAATTTCCAATCAACAGTGTCATAAGCCTTCTAAATATCAACTTTGAACGCACATTTAGGGGGCCCAATGTTACGATGATAATTGTGCATCAGCTCTTGCGTTAGTAAAATATTATCAGAAATTTTTCTACCTGGCACAAAAGCCGACTGGTTTACACTGACGATATCGTTCAAACCCACTTTAATTCTATCAGCAACAATCTTGCAAATGCATTTATACAATACATTGCAACAAGCAATCGGACGATAGTCCGTAACCACAGACGGGGAGGGGGTCTTAGGAAGAAGAACAATAAGTGTATGGTTTAATTCCCGAAGAAGGTTCCCTGTCGCAAAAAAATCCATAACAGCATGCGACACATCACTACCCACAATAGGCCAGGCACCTTTAAAAAATCCAGCGGTAAAACCATCGGGACCCGGAGCCTTGTCTGAACCAATCGAAAACATCGCCTTCCTAACCTCTTCAGCTGTGACAGGACGAACCATATGAGCCGCTACCTCCATATCCAACGTATTAGTGAATAAATCAGGAGCCGGCCTCAACGACGTGTCACCCGGGCAACCAAAAACTTTTCATAATGTTTAACAAACGCTTCCTGAACCAAATCATCCTCATACACCTTCCCACAAGAATCCCAAATAACATCAATACGACTATAATGAATTCTGTTTTTAAGAGACGAGTGAAAGAAAGCCGAATTCATGTCCCCAGCCGCTAACCAGTCCACCTTGGACTTTTGCTTCAAAAACCGCTCCTCATCTAGTAATGCTTCCTGATAATCATGACGGGTAGTAGTTTCCTCACCTCGAAGAAACTCACTAGACGGATCATTATCAAGATCGCGCTGAATCCCATCCACTTTTTCCTGCAACTCTTGAACTTTCTTGTGCAAATTTCCTTGCTGAAATAGTAACACTCGAAGAGGAGACTTTAGCATCCGAAGCTTCTTTACGACAGAAAATTGATACACACCTCTAATATTCGAGTCCCAAATTCGTTTGACAATGACTAAAAAATCTGGCTTATGAACCAGAAAGTTAGCAAACTTGAAGGACCTGTGTTTTACTTTCCCATCTTCCGGAATCTTCAGAACAGTCCGATAACCGAGCCGGATAAAACACTGCCAGAGCATTCGGAAACTGGGCTATGAACTAAGAATTCCCCATCACTCTATCAATTTTTTTCATCAAACCGATCCCCTTCTTAGGCTTCTGGTTCCACGTAAAGTGGATACCCGAACGATTCAAGTCCACCATCTCAATATCATCGACACAAGCTTGAAATTCTCTCATGCTAGCTGAAACCGAGGAACACCCCATAGATTTATCTTCAAGATTCAAAGCAGAGTTAAAATCACCTAAAATTACCCAAGGATCATTACGAACAAAAGCTTTATGCAAAGAGAGATGGCTCCATAACTCCCTACGAGAAATATAATAGTTTGCTGCATAGATAATCGAACAAAACACCATTCTTTTCTCCTGTTTAAAATTCAGTTGCAAGTGCATAACCTGATCCGACTCCGAAAGCACCATCGCATCAAAAATGTAAGGATTCCAACCAACAATAATTCTCGTACCTTTGTTACAACGAGCCCCATTAGACATCCAATGCCAAGACCGAAACACCGACTTGCAAACTTTAGAAAGATTACTCACCTCAACGTGAGATTCAAGAATAGCACATAAACTTAACTTAAAATCTTTAACTGCTTGACGAACCTCAGATTGCTTAATGGGGCGGTTCAAACCCCTAATGTTCCATGAAGCGATGCTAACCATTATTAACTGGCGAAGAAGGAGTGCTTGCCCCTTTTTTCCATCATTTTTAATAGTTCCTTGCCTCAAAAAAGCATCCATCTCATAACCATCCGCAACGTTAAAACCCTCGACCACCTCTTCCTCCTCCACATCAAGTTGGGCCGATCCTGAGATGTTACCACCCTCTTCCTCATTAATAGTTGGATCATTAAGAACATCGAACGGATTCGACGACTGAAAGTTAGGAACGGACGACCCACTGACCGGCTCTTGATTCTTCTTGAATACCACTGGCCTATATTCAAATTTTGGCTTAGGCTTGTTAACCGGGAAACCATTTTTTCTAGCAATCTTCTTGCCATGAACCCCTGTATAACCCTCCTCATCAACCGCAGGATATTTATTAGGACGTCTTTCTTGAACAGGCTTCTTACCAACCTTTGATGCATTCCGGACATTACCCTGATAGTTTGGTTGGTTAGGACAACTGTCATCAGAGTGACCAAAAACACAACAATGGGCGCATCGCAGAGGATACCATTCGTACTCAACAGACATAGATTCCTTAATAAATCCCTCCCCCTCAGGTTCAGGAATCGCCAATGTAATCTCCTCTTTTAAACTCTTATCAGCCGAAACCTCTATTAAGGCTCTCGCATAACTGCTACGACCCCACATATCCATGCACATCGACGAAGTGTACGAATCCATAACTTTCGGCTCACCAATAGTAGTCGCAATCATACTAAGACCGTCCTCTGTATACGCAGCAATCGGAACATCATGAATTTTCACCCAAATCTGCACCTTTTTTACTCCCTTTTTTTCCAGCTTAGAAGTCGGGCTCCAAATATTTAGAAATAGAGGTTGCGACCGAATAATCCATGGGCCATCCTACAAAACATTCAGCATACCTGCCTCATCCGAGAACTTGAAGAAAAAGAATCCATTAGCGTTCATCATAGATTTCTGGACACCATATTTCTTCCAGTTATTACGCACAAAATAATCCACGATTGGGTAGGCCACACGATCCCCCAGAAAATAACCATACAAGCTATTTGCCATCTTATCTTAAACTAAACGCACAGATTCCCGCGGAAGAACAACATCACAATCCTCATGGAAATTATCACTAGCAAGAGCACGAAAATTCAGGTTTTGGCATCTTCATGTCACTAAGTTTGGATAGTCGCCAGTATGGGCCATACTCCAGTTTACACAAGATCCTTTGGGCTTGTCCCCAGTTTTCGGGATTGTCCCCAGTTTTTGGGCTTATCCCCAGTTTATTGGGTTTGTCCCCAGATTGTTGGGCTTGTCCCTAGATACTAACATCTTCTTTACAGTTTTTGGGCTTATCCTATTTCAAGTTTCCAGAGTTGAACAGTTAAGGATCCAGGATCCTAACTTTCTGCAAGGTTTTATCCTTTCTTTATCACAGTTGTAAGGGTTAAGGATATAGGATCCTAACTTGGATTCTCTAGTATGATCCTTATTTACTTTAACATTATTCTTAGTTTATTGATCATATCCCTATTTTTGACAACAGGATATATGATCCTAAAATTGTCTCATTTTTCAAACTTTTTGATTAAAGGATATTTGATCCTTGATCATATCCTAAATTTTTGACATAAACTAATTTATATACTTGTAAATTCTGAAACTATGCAATAACAATTGATAGGTAAATATACACAAAATGAAAAACACCAAGATAGTCAAAAGGTTTATTTATTTATCATAGTTAACCTTTTGAAGAATTGATTCTTAAAAAAACCCTAATTCTCTCTCTAGCATGGGCGATCCTGTTCTTCTTGTAACCTTCGATTCTTCTTCTTGATCTTTGTATAACAGTCTGATCATTGGAGTGTTGATTTTCAATACATGTAATTCGAACTTGTTAGCAATAGTGATTGAATTGAATCTAGGGTTTTTTCTTTCTTTTTTCATCGCCCCCTGATCCGTTGTTTTCAAGCCTGATTGTATAGATTAATTGGTTTTTCGGTCCTTCTGGTGAGGCAGAAACCTTGAATTACCGGTTTATCTATATGATTTAGCAAGATTCATGGGTTAGGGTTTAGCTAGTTTAGGGTTTTTCTGGTATTCTGTTTTCTGTTCTTCGCTTGATCTAGTTTTACGGGTTTTCTTTGCATGGTTTGCTGATTTTGGTTTTCTAGAGAGTTGTGTTTCTGCTGGAATGGATGATCGTAAAAAGTATGGGGGACAAAGTATTCGTGGGAAGCCATCGATGTTGACTAAAGGTAACGGTAGTTGTTGACGACAATGTTTTGCAACCTAGACGTGGAACTACAAAACCTGTGCAGCCTAATGAACCAAAGCTGATTAACATCATTGATGAATTAACGAAGGTCACAAATGTAGTACCGTTGGAAAAGGATGTGACGGCAGAAGCTGGATTGAAACCTGATTCTATGTGTCCTGAGGAACCTGGTGAGATCGCTAAGGAGGATGAAACGAACGGGCCACATAAAAAATCTTATGCGGAATTTGTCTTGGAAAATAATACTAGGAAGGTGAATTTTCGTCATCTTACTAGTACAGAAACTCATAAGGGGTGTGATGTGGTACTCCCACGTGAATCTGTTCGAATAGTGCATGAAAAACTAGCGAATACGCTGTATGGTTATTTTTTGGGAGATCGAGTGGCATACCCAGTTGTGGAGTATTTTGTTAGAAATAATTGGAAAAAAATTTGGTTTACAAAAGAGTATGATGAATGCAAATGGATTCTTCTTCTTCAAGTTTGCGGATCAAAACGGAATGATGAATGCTCTCCAAAGTGGGCCGTGGATTATTAGATCACAGCCATTGATTCTTAATGAGTGGTCTCCCGCAATAAAACTAGAAAAGAAGGAAGTGAAAAAGGTACAAGTATGGGTAAAGATACATGATGTCCCCATTGCAGCTTACACGGAGGATGGGCTGAGTTTAATTGCATCTGCACTTGGTATCCCAAAACTTCTTGACTCGTATACTACAACAATGTGCATGGATGCCTGGGGAAGAAGTAGCTATGCTCGTGCACTCATAGAAATCTCGGCTGATCAGGAGTTGAAAGAGGAGTTGACAATGGCTATACCGGATCTTGATGGTGAGAGTTTTGTCACAGAAAAAATGTTTGTTGAATATGAATGGACACCACATAGGTGTGGCCATTGTTGTGTGTTTGGCCATATGGATGATTCTTGCCCGAAACAGATTAGAGCTTCATCTAAAACACCAGCTAGAGTGGATGGGGATGGATATACTGTAGTTAATCAGCGTAAGGCAGCAAAAAGAACGGGGATCCAGATTAATAAACCCAAATTGGAATATTGGCCTAAGCAACAGGTTTCAAAGCCGGAGAAAAAACCAATTTTGGAGGTAGATAAGTCAGTCTCAAAGCAGGTAAAAACATCCAATCCGTTTGATGTCCTAAACAATGAATTGAATGATCCGTTTGATGACCTATATACGAACAAGGGAGATGTTTTTGCATCAACTAGTAGGGGTGGGGGTGTAATACCTGGGGATAACGAGGATGAACATGATGAAGAGGAGGAAGTAGTCGAGGTCTATAATGAAACTACTGAGTTTATGGTCTCTAATAATAAAACAGGGGCAAGCACTCCTGCTGTGAATGTTGCCAATGGTTAGTCTCGCTTCTTGGAATATTAGGGGGTTGAACCGCTCGCTAAAACAAAAGGAGGTTCGACATTTTGTCAAGGATAGTCAGCTAAGCATGTGTGCCATTTTGGAGTCTCATGTGGATGTGTCTAGGTTAGTTAATGTTTGTAAAAGAGTCTTTAAAGATTGGGATTGGACGTCGAATGGTAGCCAATGTTCTAAAGGTACTCGAATTATTCTTGGTTGGGATCCAGCTATTATTCAGGTAATGATTCTAGACCAAACTGATCAAGTGAGGCACACTCAAGTGGTCTTTAAAAATGATCAAAAGGTCGTGTTTGTTTCGATCATTTATGGGGACAACTATTATATGAATCGAAGGAAACTGTGGAGTAGTCTTCACTATCACAATAGTTTGGTGGCGGATAAGCCGTGGGTTTGTATGGGTGATTTCAACTGTGCGCTTAAGTTGGAAGATTCCTCAACAGGATCCTCTAAGTTAAATACAGCTATTCGTGATTTCAAAGATTGCATGGAGCAGGTTGAGTTGTTTGATGATCAAAGGCACGGGAATCCATTACACATGGAATCAAAAGCCGAAAACTGGAATGGGGATCTTGAAGAAAATAGATAGAATCATGTGTAACATCAAGTTTGCGGAGTTATTCTCTACGTCAACTGCAGTCTATTATCCTTATAGGATTTCGGATCACTCACCGTGTATTCTCAAGATTCCAGGAATGAGTAGGTGTAAGCCCAAGCCATTTAAGTTTGCAAACTTTCTCGTTCATAAACCATAATTTATGGACATTGTGAAGGTGAACTGGGAGAAACAAGTGGAAGGAGTCCATCAATTTCGTGTTGCCAAAAAGCTCAGGTGGTTAAAGTCTCCAATCCGTTCGCTTTTTTACAAACAAGGGAACCTCCATGTTAAAGTTGAACGGCTTAGAGGAGAATTGGATGAAATTCACAAAAAAGTTGATGCAAACCCGCTGGATCTTGAACTTCGAACAAAAGAAGCAAGATGTCTTCAAGAGTTTCAAGATGCAAGTCTAGATGAGGAAAGGTTTCTCAAGCAAAAATCTAAAGTTCAATGGTTAGTAGCTGGTGATTCAAACACGGCGTTCTTTCATAACTCCCTAAAGTGTAAAAATCATATCAATCGTATAGATGTCATCAAAGCTAGTTCAGGGCAACTGTATGATGGTGGAGATGTTCCGGTAGCATTCGTTAATCATTTTGAGAAGTTTTTGGGAACAGAAGATGTTATCTCGCTGGATCCGTCGCCCGAGTTGTTTACTCACAAGCTGAATTTTTCGGCTGCTCAAGAGATGGTGCGGCCAGTTCAAAATGAGGAAATAAAAAAGGCTATGTTCTCCATTGCTGAGAATAAAGCCCCGGGACCGGATGGATATACTTCAGCGTTTTTTAAAAATACTTGGAGTATCGTTGGGGAAGATGTTTCAAAGGCGATTAAAGACTTTTTCAAAGAAGGGAAATTACTCCAGGAGCTAAACCATACAATTATTGCCTTAGTGCCAAAGTTGCCAACTCCTTCGGTGGTTACGGATTATCGTCCGATTGCATGTTGTAATGTAATATACAAATGCATCAGTAAAATTTTGGTTAATCGAATGAAGGGTTCTCTAAGTGGAGTGGTTAGTGTCAATCAATCGGCTTTCATTCCAGGTAGGAAAATTTCGGATAATGTTCTTTTAACTCAAGAACTAATGCATAACTACCATAGAAATGTGGGTCCTCCTCGATGTGCTTTTAAGGTGGATATCCAAAAAGCGTACGATACAGTTGACTGGAAATTCTTGGAAAAGATTCTTGTGGGCTTTGGTTTTCATGCGAAAATGGTGGAATGGATCATGCTATGTGTCACCACTTCGTTGTTTTCGATAGCTATAAATGGTAACTTATTTGGGTATTTTAAAGGCAAGCGGGGCCTAAGACAGGGTGATCCATTATCACCATATCTCTTTACCCTAGTTATGGAAATTCTGACTTTACTTTTGCAGAAGGCGGTCTCATTGGATTCCTCTTTTCGGTTTCATAACAGGTGTGAAAAACAACGCATCATTAATCTTTGCTTCGCGGATGATTTATTTCTCTTTGCTAGAGGGGATATAGTTTCAGTTCAGTGCATCATGACGTGTATTAATGATTTCACTAGAATGTCTGGATTGGTGCCAAGTATTCCAAAGAGCATAGTTTATTTCTGTAATGTGCAGGAGCATGTTAAAAGAGGTATCCTTGCCATTATGCCGTTTATGGAGGGCAAACTTCCGGTTCTTTACCTGGGCGTCCCATTGATCTCCTCTCGGCTTTGTTACTCTGATTATAGTGTCCTTGTGGAGAACCTGGATAAAAGAATCTCATCTTGGAAGAATATGTTTCTCTCGTTTGCGGGAAGGCTCCAGCTTGTTATATCCGTGTTATTGGCTATGCACATTTATTGGTGCTCAGTTTTTATGCTTCCTGTCAGAATTGTAAAGGAGTTAGAGACCAAAATGAGAGCTTTCTTATGGTGTCAAGGTCCGATGCTAAAAGGTAAGGCGAATCTTTGGTTTTTGTTTTGGTTTACATATGCGGGGCATGTCCTGTATATGAATTAGTGTGGAACACATCCTCACTACTTGTACTTTATTGCGGTTGTTTTAATAGAATCACCGGGGTAACCCTTTACCCAAAAAAAGTTTCATGGAAGACGGTGTGCTTGCCTAAGTATGAAGGGGGTCTTGGGATAAGGCGTATTGGGGAGATGAACACGGCTCTTATGGCAACTCATGCTTGGAGCCTCATTATTAATCGTCAGTCTTTATGGGTGGCATGGATACATTCTTATCGGCTGAAGGAGAGAAGCTTTTGGAATTGTCCCATTCAAAATAATAGTAGCTGGAGTTGGAGGAAAATCTTGCAAATTAGACCGATAATCCAGCCGTATATACGGTGGAAGCTTGGAGATGGCAGGTTATCTTCGGCGTGGTTTGACAAGTGGTGTAATGAGGGCCCATTAGGTAGCATCATCACTCCTCGAATGATAGCTAATGGTGGGTTTCATCTAGAGGATAAAGTTGCTGACATTTATAGTGATGGTCGATGGCTATGGCCGGTGCATTGGGTCAATCGGTTCCCTATTCTTAATCATATAGATCATCCGGATCTTCAGGAGGATGTCAATGATAAAGCTCAATGGAAAGTAGATAACCAGTGTATGGAGTTTTCTTGCTCTACGGTTTGGCAGACCATTCGAAAGAGAGATATGGAGGTCCCATGGTCAGAAGTGATTTGGTTCGCTCAATGTATCCCAAGACATGCGTTCTTACTGTGGCTTATTATCAGAAAGAAACTTCTCACCCAAGACAAGATTGTGCGATGGGATCAAGCTAGAAGGAAAAATATGAATATGATGTGTTGTCTCCTATGCTATAACAACATTGACTCGCATGAACACTTGTTTTTCTCATGCAAATATTCAGCTCAAGTGTGGCACAGAGTTCGAGATCATGCTGGTATGAGCAATACGCATCCTAGTTGGAATGATATTCTAAGTGGCATAACCCAAAGAACCAACCCAAAGTTGATCAGCAACATTGTGGCTCGGCTAACAGTAGCGGCATCAGTCTACTACATTTGGAGGGAACGAAACCAAAGGATTTTCCAAAACAACGCACGTCCACCGGACCAACTCGGCCAGGAAATACTCTCAACGGTTCGTTACAAGCTTTTGGGGTTAAAGTTCAAGCCGACTTCTCAAGTGATGAAGACGTTAGAGAAGTGGAACATTCGTAGAGGTGGTATGCTGGATGAAGAAACCTACTCCTACACTCGCATGCTTAGTTAGTGATCTTTGATTTTCAAGTTTTTAGACTAGTGGTGTTAGCTAGTTGTTTATCATTGTAGCTTGTTTTGAATTGTGTTTATGTTTTGGTTTTTCCATAGTTTGGGGGGATGTCCCATCTATGATCTAGTATGGAACGCTTCCATACTACATGTTTTTAGTTTGTGAAATTTATAAAATCACCGGGGTAAACCCTTTACCCACACAAAAAAAGTTAGCCCTTTGAAAGGTTGTCAAAATTGCCAACCCAAGCTTCTACCAGCAAAACATGGCCCGTCCACTTGGGTTGACAAAGGGTGTCCGTACTAAAAGTTTGTTAAGTGCAGGAAATGAAAGGCGAGGTGCACCAAAGGCTTCATTCTCCACAAATAGAAGGACCCATCCACCTTTGTTACCCCCTATTGTTCGAAGGATCAGTGATCCTTAAACCCTAAAGCTATTGTTTGATTACAGACCATAATTGTTTGAAATTAAAACACCATCACACAAAAACCATAAAAAATGGGCTCCGGCCGCGTCTAGAAATATCCATCATCGACCATTGATGTAGCTTACACCTTCGCTGCTTCCACCACCTTTTCATCATCAACTTTGCCTCCAGCTGCCTCCTGAGGATCCTTCAGCCCACTTCCCCCGGGTTCACCAGCTACTGCCCCCCTCAGATCCATCCTCGTCATCCAGTTCAGCCAGCCTCTGCTTCCAAGCCTCCTGGTCCCATTCAGACTCCTTAGCCATTTGCAGCTTGATCTTCAACATGGCGATAGTAGCAGAAAGCTTAGCCCCATCCATGACTTCTGCCTTCTCTTTCTGGGCTGTTGTTTTGGTCAAAAATCATACTAGGATAATGCAACCAAATCTTATTTGTGAGGTGTGATGCTTGAACAAGAGACACAAGGATTTGTACGACGAAAAAGCCCTTGATCAAGATATGATCTCCGGAACAAAAAACCTCGGGTGATGGAAACTACCGATCACCAACTATATTCAACAAGTAAAGGTTACAAATCGGGATAATAACAAGCTTGTTACAAGGATCACAAGTGCAAAATGTATGTAATCGCCAATAAGTTGCAGAGAGCTTTCGAGAGTGTGTGTGTTTGCTAATTGTTCTAACTATCAAGCTCGTTATCCCCTTTAAAAATAGAAATAAACTAAATAACAAACATTCCGCAAATTGTGCTAGCCTTCCACCACTTCCATAACGGTCACACAAGCTATACACGTGCAGAATATGGGAGCATATTCCCCTGGAATCTCGGTAAGACTAAGTCCCACTCCTTCATTCCTGCAAAACAAGTTCAAATATAGTGGAAACAACCGTTAGTGTTAGGATAACAATGAGGATCCTGGATCCTTAAACCTGCAACGTCTTCAGAGGATCCTTAATTCAAACAGAACTGAGGATCCGTGATCCTGGCTGCACTTGAGGATCCGTGATCCTTGGGCTTAGAAAATCCATCCCTAACAATTGCCCCCAAAATATGAGGAATAAAATACAACTTAATTAGTCATATTTTTCAATCTTATCTCGAACGAACTAGCCAACGTAAATATAGCCGTTATCATCTGACTAGCCGTTGCAATCCTGACGTCAGTGACATGACTACCTGCAGATCATCATTATAAATTCGAAATTAGAGATAAGGATCAAGAGGCATTTAAATTCGTGTGTTACTCTTCCTTTAAATCCTCATCCGAAGACTGATCATGTATCTCTCTTCTCCTCCTCTCTTCATTTGCTTATTCTGATTTTCTTTTCTCTTAACATCCATGGCGAAAATGGTTCTTCGGTCCCCACCAGCCAAGGATCCAAAGAAGGATAGTCCCTTGAAAAGCCAAGGCATTATCAAAAATCCTTCATCTGAACTCTGCCGCTTTACCGACCCAGAGATTGACCGGATTCGCCATTGTTTCCCGGCGGATGCTGTTTTCAAACCTTTTGATTCTTCACTGAAAAGTGACTGTGTTTCCGACACCTGGGTTGCTTTTCCGGCCACCCCATTCTTGATAGGATTCTCATATCCTTTCCCTGGCTTTACCCAATCTTTCTTTGCACTCACCGGTATGTGCAATATTCAGGCCATGCCGATGATGTGGAGAGTAATGTATACCTTGGAAAACATCATTGAGCAGGAAGATATAGAGATAGGAATGTCGGAGTCGGCTGAGTTATACAATCTTGTTAGCCATGGTTCACACCGTTTCTTGTTTAAGCACAAACCTGGTGATTCTCACCCAATCCTTAAGCCCACTAAAAACGATACCCACTGGAAAAACCGTTTCATTTTTGTAAGCAGAGACTCTATTCCGGATGGCAAAGACCTTCCCAAAAAATGGACCACCCATGGTAGGATATAGGATCCTTATACAAGGATCACAGGAGGACTCTGTCTCTTTTAAGGATAACTGATCCTTCTTTCTGTTTCTTTTGTGCAGCTATCTCAGTTTCTCATCTTTTAGAATCCCCTGCAACTGCAAGACTCTTCTCGATTAGGAAGAGAAGTACAGAGCAACTTGTTGATGTTATCCTAAACACAGTAAGGATGAAGCTTCAGACAATGCGGTTCAAAACGTCCAATCAGATAGAAAGAGTGTTACAACAATGGATGCTGCCTCGTGGTTTGCTGGTAGCGGATGATGATTGCGGCTAGTGTCTTGTGTTTGAGTATTTGTATGTAGTGGCCTCCTTAATTGTTAGGAGTGTGTCTTTTCAGGTGGTATTATGTCCTCGTTTGTTTCGAGTTGTAACTCCCTAGCGGCATGTCGCTTGGGAGAACTGTGAAGTGCTTTTGCTTCTCACTTCGTTTTATGTTTTGTTATAAAATTCACCGGGGTAACCCTTTACCCAAAAAAAAAATAGAATCCCCTGCAACAAAGGAAAGGGTAGCTGCCTTTTGGAACCTAGATCCTGCTGTTAGAACGTTCCAGGCCAAAACAAAGGATTCACAAGAAGTATCCTCTGGTTCTGTCACCACATAGACGTAGTAAACGAATCCAGCATTTTTGGTTCCCCAATAGTAGTTGCAATCAAGCTCAGACCATCCTCTGTATAAGCCGCTAAAGGAACTTCCTGAATTTTGACCCATACCTGAACCTTCTTTACCTCTTTCTTCTCTAATTTAGTTGTTGGAATCCAGCCATCCAGAAATAATGGCTGGGATCTAATTATCTAAGGCCCATCCTTCAGAACATTCGACATACCAACTTCATCATTAAATTTAAAGAAGAAAAAACCATTCGCGTTCATCATCGTTTTTAACAAGCCATACTTCTTCCAATTTGTCCGAACAAAATAGTCAACTACAGGGAAGGCAACCCGATCTCCTAAAAAATACCCATACAGAGTATTAGCCAGCTTATCTTGCACTGACCGAACAGATTCCCTTGGCAACACAACATCACAACCATCTTGTATTGCGGAACTAGCAAGTGAGCGAAAGTTTACTTTCTTCAAACCATTAACAGCTACTATATCTGCATATGACATAGGTTTGGAAGTAGTGCCCTTACTCGGCTGATTTTCAATTTTATCACTACCCTCATAATTAAAACCCGCCGCCTCATATTCCGATGACGGTACCGGAATAGTGATCTTGGATAATTCATCTATTATTCTAAATTCCTTAACATCATGTTGCGGCAGTTGTACAGTACCCCTTCTAGGTAAGACCGGATTACCATCTATATTAACCACACGACTAGCTAACCCCTTATATTGTAACGGCGGCTTACCTCGATCTGGAAGAACAGAATCATCGGTTTTGGGACGAGCATCCATAACAAGATTAACACCTCTCTCTATTGACCAGCAGAACTCACAACCATGCACCAAAAAACACGTGAACCAGAAGCGCAACAAGCAGAAAACCGGACTTCAGAAAACCCTAATTCTAGCAAACCCTACTCCATGCACCTTTTGCACTATATAGTAATCCAGGTAAATCAAGATCCTAAACAGATCGATCAACCAAGAAGACTATACACCACGAGAGAATGACACAGAAATAAGGCGGCGACTGAAAACAAAAAACAAAAAAAACCCTAGATGAAAAACGATCAAACCTGCTAACGAGTTCGTTATAGAGATAGAGGAGTAATCCCTAATCACAGACTGTTATACAGATCATTACGAAAAACATCTGAGGATTCATGATGAACGAAATCGCCAAACTAGAGAGAGAGCATTAGGGTTTTTTTGTCAAGTAAGTATTCACATTTATGTATTATTAAATATTTAAATAGATGTGGAATAAGGATACTTATCTGTTTTTTGCCATTTGTAGGCGCTGGAAAATCTTCAAAATCAGCTACTCGGTTCAGCGTCAGTGACCTTGACGCATATGTTCCCCCCAAGTCTGCACAAAGGGTAAAGGTAGAAAGAAAAGGAAGACTGCTGAAACTCTTGAAGGTCTGCCTCTCATCCACCACCAATTTGAAGAATACGTCTCTGAGGTAAGGATCCCGGATCCTTAGGTCTGATCTTCCAAAACTGAGGATAACGGATCCTGACTTGTGTTCCCCTTTTTTGCAGAAATTTGCTGAAATCTAGACGCTCATGGATTCATATGCTGAGGAAGCTGACCAGAAGCACTTGGAGTTCCAGAAGATGTTCCTGGCGAAGGATCAGAAGATTGCCTCTCTTGAGAATGATGTCAACTTGGCGAAGAGGGAGTTGGTCCTGGCCCACATTACAGCTGATCAGGATAAGGCTGAAGTGATGGAGGGTGCCAAGCTTTCTGCCACGATCGCCATGCTCAAAATCAAGCTTCAAATGGCAAAGTAGGCTGAGGATCCTAACTTTGACAGGACTGCCTGGGACCAAGAGGGCTGGAAGAAGAGACATGAAGAGCTGGACGATGAAGAGTTATGGTGATAGCTAAATCAACGGTCCTCTAGAGTACGACGTCTAATTGTTGGGCAATTGCAGCACCTAGTTCGGACATTGTTGTTGCGATGAAGAGGCATCATGAAGATAATGAAAGATATGGGAGGAAACAAGTGAAATGATATCGGATAATCAAAACAGAATGACAACGCATAGAAATTGCGATCATTTGTTTGTTACCTAAGGCAAACAAATGAGACGGTGACTAATCAAAGTAAATGGGTCAATATAATGTATCGCGAAGACATGCTCGCCTATAAGTGGGCACTCACCCCAAGAGTTCCCAGGTAAGAGTGACTGGTCCGATACTTCGGATTTGTACGAACACTCTAGCCTTAGACAGAAGACTCAGGGTACAGGCACCCACCCTTCCAGTTTGCACGTGTTCACATTATTTAGACCAAACTTTGACGAGATCTTGAAAACTTAGAGGGTTCAAAACTAGTAATCAATCATCCTAGAACAGATGATTGGCTTTCAAAGCGGATTTGAAATTTGTGTTCTTATTGTGGTTGTCACCTAAGGATAGTGACGGTATTGTTTTAAAACTAAACACAAGATAACTTGTGTTAGGGTCCTAGGAAGGTTAGAGACTAGGTCAAAGCATTACTAATAACCTAATTCCCTACAACCATTGGCTCTGATACCAACTTTTCTGTCACACCCCGACCACGTAAAACAACAAAACGTGGCGGAAACGTCGGGGAGTGTTGTAACAGAATCATTGTTTAACAACCATGGATTAAATAATTTCGTTTTATTGAATTATTGAACTCATTGTTTTATTACAAATTAAATGAATACAAATATTGTCTTTCAAATTTTAAAGTCGCTAAGGCACAAGTCCATCCTATGTATAGCATGTATCAACATTCATCACATAGCAGCACCTGAAACATGTGTAAAAATAGGTACGTCAGCATAAAAATGTCTGTGAGTTACATAGGTTTTATTGAAAATAGGATTCATGACTTGTAAGTTTAAAAGAATGTTTTAACAAAATAGTCATGAACTTTAAAAATGTTTTCTTTTATAAATCATATAACAAGTGATAAGAAAACAGATGATATAAAAGAAAGATGTATAAATAAATAATTAAGTAAAATGAGTATGTATAACATTATTTTACAAAAAAGGTTTGTAGTATACATGAAAATATACTTTGGTTTTAAGAAAGTCGAATAAGTAATATATCAAAATATATTTCGGTTCCAAAATGGTTAAACAGATAGTATATTAAATATACTTTAGTCGTCAAAATTATTATTTTCGGTAGTATATCAAAAGTATACTTTGGTTTTATAAATAACATATTAAACTATGCTTTGGTTTTATAAATAACATATCAAACTATGTTTTAGTAATTAACAAAATATATGTTGTTTTGTACAATATCACACATGAGAGTATATCAAACTATACTTTTGGGAGTATAACAAAATATACAATAAAAATGTGATTTAAGATTTCAACCAAACCTTAGTGCATCAAAATACACCTAGGAGACTATAGAAATACCACGAAGGCAATCCCTATTTGGATAAAATATCGGTTTCTGACATTCCATAAACAACAGGAATGGGGTGTCAAATCCTATAGCGTTATATCATACTACCAATCGGTCTGGTGAACATATAGAATAAGTACAATCCAACAATTAATTTTATAATCTTTGGAAAAATTAATGTTTAAACCATAAATAATCATTCAGTTTGTCAAAAGATAAGTACTAATATGTATAATCAATTATACTTTGAAATCATGAATATAACAATTAGGTGCACATGCTTCACCCCAAAACATTGAAAACAGTAAAAGAGGGGACTATGTACTCACTTGAGGATGCTTAGAAGTCTTGAATAACAACCAAGCAAAGCTAGAGGGATCACGGAATCAAACGGCACCTAATATAGGTAACTAAGTAAATAAATTGGACCTATATCGGAAGATCGGATAGAACGAGGTTTCGTAAACCAAATGAGTATAGGAACTCATGTAATATGGTTTAACAAAGCCTACATCCTAAATCGAAACCTAACCTAAGTGCTTACGACCCATTACGACCCGTTTAGGTAGCTTACGCTACTTTAACGCGTTGTTCGCGTAAAATGCGTTCGGATCGCCTAACTACTCCTATGACAAGTATTATATGCCTTAACAAGTCTAATAATGTTGCCTAATCAGTTTAGATGTCAAAATTTATGTTACATATGCTTAAAATGAATTTATGCGTAAAAAAGGCATTTTGGTCATTTACCTATGGCATATAAACTACCTATCATACAACTACTTAAACGAAGTGACCATAAGGTATAACCTCGGAAGGTTATTCCCTATACAACTATGGTCACAAAATATGTTTGGTCGAATCCTAATGATTGACCAAACGGGTCGGGTTTGAAAGTCTAAGCGGTTGTTTATACCGCTTATCTTACGACCCTATATAAGCACTAATCTAAAAGTGACGAGCTAAACATGTTAAAACATGTTTAACGAAGTTTGAAAACAAGTTTGATATCAAGACAAAGGGTCTTGATACCCAAAAATAGTTTGGTTGCAAAATACGCAAGAATACGCATTTTGACCGAAACTATGACTCGTCACTACACCTAAATAACGTGGTAATCAGTAGGTATAGTCACAAGAGACTATAACCATCGTGATTACGCTCACGTTACAAAGTTCAAACGAACTTCGTGTTGACCAAAGATTGGTCAAAGCAGAAAGTCAAACACTGTTTGACTTTCACGCTTAAAAACGCGTAAAAGAACGAAAGAATGCTTACAACGGGTCCAAGAAATGGAGGTTTGATCTAATTATTCTTAGGTATGAAGTGTATAATGTGACATCCCGTACTCTTGACCCGAGTTGTCGAGAGAAGGATCTTATTACTATTATTATTATTTATTAAATAATAAATCGCGACGAGAGAAACACGCCGTTTAACTGATAACTCGAAACAAGTGTTTTTAATTCGACACACGCGTATGTATATTAAAATCAACCGACATGTTTATTTAATAATTCCTACGGGCAAGTTCGTTAGACAAGGCATGATATTTGAACGAGTGTGCACATGGACCAAGCCCCAACCCAACTTAGCTAAACCCCTAAAATCCTACACTATATACATATTCTTTATTAAACCACCCATCATTTATTTAAAAACCCAAAAACCCTAAAGTGCATCTAGAAGCAGCCGACAAACACCCCCTGTTCCCCTACGATTCTCGATCAAAGCCTCCAGCGATCGGAGCCGCTTTCCGGCGACTCCACCGGCTGTTCATTCTCCTTCAACAACCACACACGCACACATTCTCTCCCCCATCTATTACACACACCCACATCCGATTCAGAGAGAGGGAGAAAGTCTTCGGAGGTGGAGCAGCGCCACCGTTCAAGGCGGCGGAGGAGTCGACGACGGTGGAACCCAATCAGTAGAGGCAGAGATGGTTCTGGTTGTTCCGATGAGCTTCACCGGTAAACCCTGCTCCTTTCATACTTTTCTTTTGTTCTTTCTGAATTAATGCTGATGATGATGTATGGTGCAGGTGATGACGCTGGCGGATGCATCGCCGCCGTCTACAGCGGCGAACGACGTTGGCAGTAGTGGTGGTCGTTCACGGCTCGGGTTCGGGCATAGGGTTCCGAGATTCAGATTCAAGACATGTTCTGTTCGGCTCGAGTTTGGTTCGGGTAAAGTTGGGATTCGGTACGGTTCGAGGGAAGTCCGGGTCTCGGGTCACACCCACTACCATCCGTACAAAACCCTTGGGTCAGTTTGCTTATATTTTGTGTTTTGATCTTGTTGATTCTCGGGTGCGTTTACACTTCTAGATATGGATGATTGTTAAATAAAAGTATGTTTTTTTAGTGTGTAGGGTGATTATACTTATACAACATATGTTTTATATGCTAGTCTGTATCTCGAGATTTTGGTTAGTGTGTGATCATTATCTGCATCTTTTATGAATCTTGATTTAAGTAATTGTTACTGTTTGATGATTTAGATGTGAAAATTGTATGAAAATATTGATTTATAAGAGCTTTGTAAAAAGGATGGTACATGTTTAATCTAGACTTACAAATATATCTGCTAAAATTGTTGATTGATCAATTTGGGGATTGTGTAGGTAAGCTGTAAATATAAAAGTTGATGTGATGATTTGTTGTGTAAATGCTAAGGTTTGGATTCTATTATAAAAGGGTTTGTGTGATTGCATAAGTGAATGTTTACTGGTAATTTACCTTGTGATTTATATGGGTGGTGCCTAATAGATGGTTATGGTTAGTCAATGTTTGGATGTTCGATGGGTTGTTTTGTTTGGAAAATAATATTGCGATTGATCTGATAAAAAGTTGATAAAGATGAACTATATGAACATGATATGAACTGTTTGAATATGCAATGAATATGTGGAAATTGGGTGTTTTGATCTGTTTTGTATTAAGAATAGACAAGAAAACATGTTGGTGAAATTGTATTGGTTAGTACTAAGGATCATGAACATGAAATTCTATTGGATAGTACAATGTATGCAGATGTTCTAGAATCAGCAAGTGATGGGAGTCGAGACCTCTGGTCTCGACTCGAGACCATCGAACTACAACTCGAGACCTTCTGGTCTCAACTCGAGACCTGACTCGAGACCCCCAGAGGTTGCGACTCAGTTATGCACAACTCGAGACCATCTGGTTTCGACTCGGGAACTCGTGGTTGCGACTCGAGACCTCTTGTTCTCGAGTCGAGACCTCTTGTTCTCGAGTCGAGACCACCCGGTTTCGACTGGACAACTCTGCTTAGTTATTGGGCCACACAAACTGATGTTTTGGACTGTGTGCTAGTATTAAGGTTTAACTGTTACTGTTTAACTGTTTATATGCTGGGATAGGCCCAATAGCGTAAGTGTTAGTATGACTTACGTGCTATGTGTTAGATTACGTATAGAATTATATGTGACACTACTTGCATACGAACCTGATAAATATTAATAACCATAATAGGGTATGGTTGGCCAACACAACACAAGTAAATTGTCTGCCGAGCAAACCAAGGTGAGTTCACACACTAAAAGCATGCGTCCCAGGGAGGGACACGAACAAACCGCCATCTTTAAAGATTACTTTCAATTAACATTTCCGGGGGAAAATGCAAATGGGTACTTTTAAAATACCATCTCCGGGGGAGATACGTTTGGATATTATTTATAAATCACAACTAGCAAAACTAAACGAATCTCTATCATGTAAAGTCCCTGCTTATCATACCGATTAATCGCCGGGGGCGAACGGGTTATTAGTTGATAGCGCTATTAGGTTTGACAACCTCACACCGTGACCGGGGGAGATCGGGCGTGAACTAGTATACCTTGCATCTTGGTCAATGACGATAGACATTGACTCGGGGCACAAAATCTTCTCGTCAATAGTTTCGGTAACGCCAGTTTAGTAGCTTTCATATGAGGTAGCTCCCCATGACGTGATTATAAATGCTTTATCTAAACAACTTACGTTTTCGAAAAGTTAAAACTGGACAACTCGTGAACTCGCCAACATTATGTTGATACCCTACTGCATGCTTTGCAGGTTGCTCGATACAGTTTAGGACGGACATTGCAATCGGCTGGAGTGCGTGGTTTGTAAGTTCATAACAAATAAACTTGTGGTTTTAAATTTCGATATGTATTCTTTTCCTTTCCGCTGCAACCTAAACTATGTTTTGAAAATTTTAAATTGGTCACTAATTACACCATCACTTATGATAATAACCAAACGGTTCAAAATAATTAGTGGCTGGATCCTGGTAAGTTGCACGCCTCGCGGTGGTACTCCGCATGTGGAATTTGAGGGTGTGACAGATTGGTATCAGAGCCATTGGTTATAGTGAACTAGGTTTAAGATATAAAATATTTTTAAGACATAAAATATTTTTATATGAAAACCAGACTATAACTGTTCCTTAATGAAAAACCACCACGACACCACACTCCGGATTGCAAGGTTCGCCAGACTCAGGTACTCACCTGGTAATTGTAAATTATCGTCATTACTTGTGCATAACTCAGTGTGTAGATCTGTATATGAATTTGGCTTACGTGCATAAATGTGTAGTTGTGTAATTAGTACTCGACGCTGTGAATTATGCGAAAACTATGTAAACTCGATGTGCGCTAAGAAGGAGTGAATTCTCCTAACCTCGATTCGAAGCCACGACACACTAAGGGCACGAAACTAGTTATTTCAGGTCCTCGTCCACATATTTCCTAATATCATCCATGGATTGCAAATCGACATGAGGGACGTCCACTCGATAGACCTGCCCAGCTACGAAGCACATAGAGGAGTTACGAGAACGAATCGACAAAGGGGAACCACCCCTATATCATGGGATATTAGAAAGAACGACGACGTCATTCGCATCCTTTTTACTCGCGTATTTCTTTTCCCCGACCTAAGTAATGAGACTTGTTCACTCACACGACTAATGACCTGGATTCTTGAAGCATTCTAGTAAGTCTACACTTTTCGGGTTTCAGTTTGCACGTCTCAAACACGAAAAGCATGTGTGGTGTATGCTTCTCATTGTAATACCGGCAATCGTATCACCTTTCCATCGACCACGAAGTTAGTTCCCCCTAATCCCTTGTTACATGGTTAATCCTTATTCAAGTTGAACTTTATACCTTAGCACGCCCCAAAACCCAACAAAGTGATATCTTTCTTACGAACCGGCGTATTTGGTGGCGTGGCAAGACGAAGATACGAGCCATTCAACCCACCCACGAGTACGGTGACCTAAATGCTTACCTTATCCAGAACCGTTATTCTTTGACGACTTTCCGGATTCCATGGATCCTTTCGCTGGCTTTTGTACGAATTCGCGCTTCTTGCTCAGATGGTATCCCCGCTCCTATCGTTTCTTTATCACGACATCCACGTTTCTTCGTATAGGAACCTCGACCAGACCTCTCTTCAGTTTGGTGAATTCAACAAACACGACCTTTAGTCAGCGAACTTTTTATCCCTTGAAATTCAATGTGTTACTCCAATCGTACTTTCCTGAAAACCTGTTTTCACAGTTTCACGTCGAAACCCCCCCCCCCCCTCATACTGAGACCTTGACCAGATTTCCCTCTAGTTTGGGGAAACTCAGCAAGCTCGGCTGCTAGTCAATAAACTTCTTGAATCTTAAAAATCGTGACGTGTGATCCAAACGTATCCTTTCAGACATGTTTTTATTACCTTACATGGAAGCCTTTCGACGACACAAGCACTACTTCGGACTCGTCCTCACGACTTCGGTAGTCTATTCAAACTTGGTTACTTACCGGTTTGGGAGATCACAAACTCGCTTTTCGCATACGGCTCAGCTCAGAACTTCTTGTTAGACGTTTTAGTGAACCTAAACCCCCCCCCCCGACCCATACGACGACCGTCCTTCTCTATCATTGGTTCTTGTTGTGCCATTCATACTGACGTAACACCTCTTATCGGCAAAACGACGTTCTTTATCCTAATCGCCCGCGGCTTATGTACGACCAGCTACCTCATCGACACCAGATAAATCCTTATTGCCGACCACCAAGCCTTTTATGTTTTGTCTCAAATTGAACGCACCAACGTTGACTACCCTTCAAACATTACCTCGCTACTCGTGTTAGAATTCCCTGATTCTTATCCTACTCTATTCTGCACAAATCTCCGTTTGGACGAAATACTTCCTACGAATGTTACTCGTTGGGGGCAACGAGCCAAGGATACCCCGGGGGTAACGGGTATCGCAAGCACTGTTCTTCGAACTCGATACGATCAACACCTAGTCACGACACTCGAATTTATTCCATCCTGTAAATATCCGACACTTGTTTCTTTCGGCGACGCCCGAACCTATTCTGAAAATCAGTGGGGAATCTAAACGACTCCTACGTTCTACCTTGGAACTTCTACGATGCAAAACCGCCTTGCGCTAAGTTTTCAGTACACGACTTTTAACGCCACAAAGCCCACATTTCTCGACCGTATACACAACCTCTCACGATTTGAACTCAAAAGGGGCATCACCTAGCATTCGAGAGATCCTCAAACGATCCGCAACTCCAGCAACTGGAAGATAATCTACGAGGTGCTACTATCTTACTCTATCCTGTCCAAGGCATTGATGAAATGTCTGCTAGTAACGGCACGCGACCAAAGAAACTGACAAGTTTCCGAACTTGCAACCATCTACTTGATAGAAGTAGATACTAGGCATGAGGTGCCAACTTCTCTTTTACCTGATCGTAACCCACGTTTTGCATCCGATTCTTCGCAAGGCTGTGCACGAAAGACTTTTGGGCTCATTGTTAGGCATGAGCGCCGCTTATCGCCCGCAAACTGATAAATGGGCCAAACGCACCCTCCAAACACTCAAAGGCATGCTAAGAACATGTGTTATCGACCCTTGGATGCTAGCGACCTCTTGTTCTCGAGTCGAGACCACCCGGTTTCGACTGGACAACTCTGCTTAGTTATTGGGCCACACAAACTGATGTTTTGGACTGTGTGCTAGTATTAAGGTTTAACTGTTACTGTTTAACTGTTTATATGCTGGGATAGGCCCAATAGCGTATGTGTTAGTATGACTTACGTGCTATGTGTTAGATTACGTGTAGAATTATATGTGACACTACTTGCATACGAACCTGATAAATATTAATAACCATAATAGGGTATGGTTGGCCAACACAACACAAGTAAATTGTCTGCCGAGCAAACCAAGGTAAGTTCACACACTAAAAGCATGCGTCCCAGGGAGGGACACGAACAAACCGCCATCTTTAAAGATTACTTTCAATTAACATTTCCGGGGGAAAATGCAAATGGGTACTTTTAAAATACTATCTCCGGGGGAGATACGTTTGGATATTATTTATAAATCACAACTAGCAAAACTAAACGAATCTCTATCATGTAAAGTCCCTGCTTATCGTACCGATTAATCGCCGGGGGCGAACGGGTTATTAGTTGATAGCGCTATTAGGTTTGACAACCTCACACCGTGACCGGGGGAGATCGGGCGTGAACTAGTATACCTTGCATCTTGGTCAATGACGATAGACATTGACTCGGGGCACAAAATCTTCTCGTCAATAGTTTCGGTAACGCCAGTTTAGTAGCTTTCATATGGGGTAGCTCCCCATGACGTGATTATAAATGCTTTATCTAAACAACTTACGTTTTCGAAAAGTTAAAACTGGACAACTCGTGAACTCGCCAACATTATGTTGATACCCTACTGCATGCTTTGCAGGTTGCTCGATACAGTTTAGGACGGACATTGCAATCGGCTGGAGTGCGTGGTTTGTAAGTTCATAACAAATAAACTTGTGGTTTTAAATTTCGATATGTATTCTTTTCCTTTCCGCTGTAACCTAAACTATGTTTTGAAAAATTTAAATTGGTCACTAATTACACCATCACTTATGATAATAACCAAACGGTTCAAAATAATTAGTGGCTGGATCCTGGTCAGTTGCACCCCTCGCGGTGGTACTCCGCATGTGGAATTTGAGGGTGTGACATATAACTTCAACTTAGAGAACAAAATCATATCAAAGGTGAGTTTGCAAATGAAATGGAAGGGGTATATATAGATTTCGGAGAACCATTAGGATCGTTTCTCGCAAATCGTGCTTTGATCTTGACCTGACAAGTGGGCAGATGGTTTTCAAAACCATGGGAATACTTAAAACCATCAAATTCCAGCCCATAGAGTGCAAAACCTTGGGTTAAAACCATCAAAACCTCAAAAATGGACCAAGTTCAATGTATCTACTAGAAATTTCAAAAATGGTCCCTGCACTTGTAAAACATGATTTTTGGCACTTTTAAGCCCCGTTAACCCCATTTCAAGGCTCTAAAATAAAGTTAAAGTATAGGGAACTTGAAATGTGCTCAAAAATATCTCGGATGTCGGTTAGTTTGGTCGTACGGTTGCGTTGTTCGGTTAATTACGACGGAAATCGTAACGAACGCAAAAACTATCCAAACTACGCGACGAATGTAATTTCATCATGCCAATCACTAAAAATAAAATATTTTAATGATTACATAAATTTTTGGATGTCCGGATATATTCAGAACGTAAGATATGCGCGCAAATGCAAACTTATGCTCTTTTTGACGCTTTTAGTCCCTGAATGACCAAAAAGTTTATTTTAGCATACCGAACACCTCAAAGCCTATTTCTAAGCTATGTAAAGGATATTTATGGTATGTTTAACTTATGATCAAGTTCTGGAATGTTCGTTACCACACGAATCGACATACTTTCACAGTTTGACACAAATAGTCCCTGCGATGGAATAAACTTGATTTCAACACACCAAACCATCCAAAACTTATTTCTAAGTTATGTAGAGGTTATTTAAGGTATGTTAAGACTATGTCACTATTCCAGAGTGTTTGTTGCATTAAACTGGTTATATTTACGCATCAGTTCACGTATAACCTTCCAGAAAGCGATTTAGAGCTCGAAATCGAACAAGAATTGATATGTGCAAACGATACACATATTTATATAAATCCCCAGTATGAAACACAATATTTCATTGGTTTGGTATTTGTATGATGGTTGAAGTGACACAGGTGTCACAGTCTCCCCTACGTTAGGAAATTTCATCCCGAAATTTAATTTTAGAGGAAACTTGTGAAGACAACTGTGATGGTTTCGCTTTCGAATGAATCCCTCGAACCCTAAGTAAAAATCTGGGCCATGTTTGGATTCCTAGCGAAATTGTCAATTGTCAAACTGAAGTCCTTGTAGTAACAAAACATGGAATTTCGAACTATGGACAAAAGAACGTTTTTTATGAAGACTATCATAGGAAACTTGTGTATGTTCGAAATAAGAGTCGGAAAGTGAAACAACATTGGTTAAGGTCCAGGACTTCTAGTAACTTAAATAACGTTATGTTCGCAATGTAATAAGGAACACTTAGATATAGGAAGTACCAGCGGCGTATCCACCATGCCCCTTTCTACATTGTTCCCTTTTCGTTATTCTCATCACTATAGGTCTTAACACATGACAAAATTGCTGTGGTTTCTGTGCACTGAATTCCATAATTATGTATGCATCCATAATTACGTAATTCCTTGCACAGTCCGCACAGTTCATTTCATAATGTGTAGGGGAAAAAATCAATCGAATAAACATGAAGTGACTTGACTAGACCACCAAAGGATCTTTTTAACTAGATCAACAAACGATCTTTTCAACTTGATCAACACATAATCTCTTTAACTAGACCGTCGTACGATCTTCTTAAATAGACCACTTAAGGGATCTTTTCAATTATATCATCACATGATATTCCTAACCAGATTTTTTTTGAATCAATCTGTTTAACTAGACCACTCAAGGGGTCCAATTATAGAATAGTACTTTATAATCCAATGGACTTAACTATAACGTAGAAGCCCATTTAGGATTTAATGTACCTTTGGATATCCTACTATGAATCCCACATATGGAGATATGGAATATTCTATGAGGATTTGGATAGTGAAGATTCTTTTTTTGGGTAAAGGGTTACCCCAGGTGAATTTTACAAATAACCAATGAAAAACAAAGGTATGCCAGAACGGATATACCAACTAGATTTGGCATACCAAGCCTAGGAAATCCAAAAATACAACCAGATGCAAAACCATAACAAAACAAACAGCCAGGAACACAACCCTACCACATCATAAACTAATAAAAGTAGACCCTATATCTAGCCCGGGTCAAACTCTCCATCACTAGGAAGAATCTTCCACGTCTTTAGCAGCGTCTGATTACTGGCTTCACCTCTGAACTTGAATCCCATCAACCGTAATCGGACTGTCTTCGTAATCCTCTCACTGACCGACTCCACATTGGCATTTGTATTAGAGAATAAGCAATTGTTTCGCTCTTGCCATATGAAATACGTAGATGCCGCAATGACCAGCTTGCACACAATATCCTTCGTCTTCTTCAAACTAGCATTTTGATCCAGCCAACCCATAATCGAGTGCCACGAGCCATCAACACTTTCCATGTTCACCATTGTCTTAACATTAAGCCACACTTGAGACGCAAACGAACACTGAAAAACAGATGGTCTCTAGAATCCCGGTCATTCCTACATAAAGGACAACACATAAGTCTTAAGTTAGTTTCACTCCCCGCCTCCCAAATGGCTAACCGATCTTGCGTCTTGAGCTTTCTTGATAACCAACCATAGATGGAAAGAGTGTCTTGGAATGCATTGACTAAACCAAACACCATTAACCAACGTAACTGGTTGTTCATGATGTCGAGTATTATGCCAAACTTCCAGAGACCCGAAAGGCCTAGTGTTGCCATGCAAACCTTTCCAGCTTGTACTATCCTCCATATTCGAAGTCAACTGAGGAATGCTTAAACCAATTAAAACCGGGTAAATATCATACCATGCACAGGGCCACTTCCACTGGCCATTATCATCAATGAGATCCGCAAGCGAAGAATTCAGATTAAAGCCCGCATTCGCTATACTTCTTGGAGTAATGAACGAACTAAGCGGACTAAGCTGGCACCAGTTATCACACCACGCATTAGTTTGAGTGCCACTCTGAACATCTTTCCAAACAAATGGCCGAATAGCACTTCGAATGGCCAAAATTTTCCTCCAACCCCAACTAATACTACCTCGAGATTGGATATCCCACAAGCTTCGTCCGTTTAACTTATGCGAGTAGATCCATTGAACCCAAAGGGATTTCTGTTTAGTGAGAATACTCCAAATATGGTTAGTCATTAGAGCTTTATTTACATCCGATATGCTCCTAATGCCCAAACCACCTTCATCCTTAGGCAAACAAACCTCGGCCCACGGCACCTTCACGTTAACCCTACCCTGATTATTAGCATTCCACAAGAACCGACACATAAGCTTCTCCAAATCATTTGTGACTCGAGCAGGAATAATAAAAACTGATGCCCTGTAGATGTGCATAGAAGACAAAACCGAATTGATTAGCTGTAGTCTACCAGCAAAAGATAGCGACTTATTCAACCAACTATCAATCTTCTTCTCCATTCTGTCAACAAGTGGCTTACAATCTTTAAACATCAGCTTAGTAGTTATTAACGGCACCCCCAAATAACGAACAGGCAGCGTACCTTGGTTGAATGGCATACCTTGAAGGATTTCCTGCTTCACAAGATGCGGCACATTACAGAAATACACCGTACTCTTGGCTGGGCTCGGCTTCAGACCCGAAGCATTGGTGAACTGCTCAAGGGCGTCTCTAACTTTCTTGACCAAAGTGATATCCTCGTGCACAAAAAATGAACAAATCATCCGCAAACGACACATTGATAATTTTCTGTTTCACACAATGAGTATGAAACTTGAACCCTGTGGCGGGACATGCACCACGTTGAAGAAGTAAAGTAAGAATTTCCATAACCAAAGTGAAAAGATATGGCGACATAGGGTCTCCCTGTCTTAACCCCCTTCTACCTTTAAAATAACCATGAAGATTACCATTAAGACTAATAGAGTAGGTTACCGTGGTTACACAAGCCATAATCCACTCAACCATTTTCCTATGGAACCCGAAACCATGAAGAACACTCTCCAAGAAAGACCAGCTGACAGTGTCATAGGCTTTTTGAATATCTATCTTGAATGCACATCTAGCAGGGCCCCGATTCAAATGATAGTTATGCATTAATTCCTGAGTCAGAAGGATGTTATCCGAGATTTTCCTTCCCGGAACAAAAGCCGATTGATTTATGCTAACCAGATCACCCAAACTTACTTTTAATCTATCCGTAATGATCTTGCTAATACACTTATACAAGACATTTTTTTTTGGGTAAAGGGTTACCCCGATGAATATATAAATGAACCAAATAAGTACAAGGGTGTGTCAAAACGACACACCAACTAGACTTGGCATACAAAGACTAGGACAACAAGCCAACAAAGCCAACAAAAACAACCCTAACAAACGTTAACCAAAACAAAACAACCAAAGCCGAAAATTAAACAAGACAAATAAAACTTCTAGCCCGGATCAGCTTCATTATCCTTGCTATCTTCAATCTTCCAGGTTCTGAAAATTCTTTTCCTAGCAGAATCCGCACGAAACTTGAAACCGAACCGAGCTTTTGATCTTTTCAGTAACTTGTCACACGGTCATTTTATTAGAACTGAAAAGCCGATTGTTCCTCTCTTGCCATATATAATAAGCTGTCGCAGCAACCACCAACTTACACAGAATGTCATCAACTTTCTTGGAGTTAGAATGTTGTTCGACCCATACCATTAATGATTGCCATGAGTTACCCACGCTCTCCAAGTTCACCATACCCTTCACGTTACTCCAAATTTGATTCGCAAACACACATTGAAATGGTCTCGGCTATCACGATTATAATAGCACAATGGGCAACACATAAGGTTAAGATTCGTTTCACTACCTGCTTCCCAAATCGCCAACCTATCCTGCATCTTCAATTTATTCCTGAAAGCCAGCCACATATGAAAAGAGTGGTGCGGAACACATTGAGAGAACCAAACCATGTTTGCCCAGCTCGCATTATAGTCCCTATTCCGTATCGTATTCCATACTTGAGCCGAATAAAAATCGCCTAGCTTCCCATCCAAAGATTACAAGTCAGTTGATCAGGAGCATTATTAACCAGCCTAGGCGCTTGAATATTTATTAACACCGGAAACAAATCAAACCAAGCTTGGGGCCATCTCCAATGCCCACTCGCATCAAGAACATCCGCAACCGAAGACTTAAAGTTGAAACCCGCGTTAGCAATGGATCTTGGTGTGATAAACGAGCTGAGAGGACTCATTGAGCACCAGTTATCACTCCAAACATTTGTTTGCAAACCACTTTTGAGCAAAGACCATACATGAGGCCGCATACTACTTCGAATAGACAAAATTTTCCGCGATCCCCAGCTCATGCTCCCTCGACATGGAACCTCCCAAAAGCTTCTCCCTTTTAGCTTGTAATCGTGAATCCATTTCACCCAAAGAGACACCCATTTAGTTATAACACTCCAAACATGCTTAGCCATTAACGCTTTATTAACATCAGTTATACTTCGAATACCCAAACCACCTTCTTCATTAGGCAAACACACTTCTTTCCAAGCAACTTTAGCACGGATCCTACCCTTCGAGCCCGCATTCCACAAGAATCTACGAATTCTTTTCTCAAGCTCACTGATAACCCGAGAAGGAATAATGAAAACTGAAGCCCAATAGATATGCATAGACGAGAAAACCGAGTTTATAAGTTGCAGGCGACCAGCAAACGATAGCGACTTTGTTATCCAATTAGCAATCTTCTTATCCATTCGATCAATAAGGACCTTACAATCTTTAAATAGAAGCCTTGAAGAGATGAGCGGAACCCCCAGATAACGGACCGGAAAAACACCCTCCTGGAACCGCATAATATCCAAAATCTCCTGTCTAATCGACTGAGGAACATTACAGAAAAAGACAGTGCTTTTCGCTGGACTTGGAACCAATCCATAAATATTGGTAAACGTCTCAAGAGCCTCCTTAACCTTCTTAACAGAAACAATGTCTCCATGAACAAAGATAAATAAGTCATCAGCAAACGACACATTAATTATTTTTTGCTTGGAACAATGAGCATGATATTTATAGCCTGTACTAGCTGCCTGTTGGAGCAAAAGCGAGAGAACCTCCATAATTAAAGTGAATAAATAGGGAGACATTGGGTCACCCTAGCGTAACCCTCGCTTGCCTCTAAAATAGCCATGTAGATTACCATTAGTGCTTAACGAGTAAGATACTGTTGAAACACATGTCATAATCCACCCAACCATTTTATGATGAAACCCAAACCGAATCAAGATATCTTTCAAGAACGACCAATTAACAGTATCATATGCTTTCTGAATGTCAATTTTGAACGCACATCTAGACGGACCCCTATTAAGATGATAATTATGCATCAATTCCTGTGTGAGAAGGATATTATCAGAAATCTTCCTACCCGGCACAAAAGCTGATTGGTTGATACTAACAAGAGATCCCAAACTTCCTTTTAAGCGATCCGTAATAATCTTGCTTATGCATTTATACAGAACATTGCAACATGAAATCGGCCTGTAATCTAAAACTGAATTCGGGATATCTTTTTTCGGAATCAAAGCAAGAATAGTGTGGTTAACCTGAGTTAAAAGCTTACTGTTCTCAAAAAATTGAGCATGCTTGAAAAACGCCGATGTGTACCCATCGGGCCCCGGGGCCTTGTCTTCGCCAATACTGAACATAGTAGTCTTGATCTCCTCCCGAGTAACCTGACAAACCATTTTAGCCGCAACCTCACTACTCAACACATTAATAAAAAGGTTGTCTAAGTTAACAGTAACAACCGGGATATTCACACCCAGAAAATCCGAATAATGCGAGACCAGAACATCAGCGACCTCATCACCTTCATGCCTAACTCCCATAACATCCGTCACACTATATATTTTGGTTCTAGCATTTCTCGCTTTCACAGCATTGTGAAAAAACCTTGTATTTGAGTCTCCCGCACGAAGCCACTCTACCTTAGATTTCTGTTTTAGAAAGCATTCTTCATCATAAGCAGCTGATTGAAACTCTTGAAGCCATTGAGTTTCCATTTGACGTAACCGGACATCCAACGGGTTTTGATCCACCTGAACATGAAGATCATCCAACTTTTTCCTCAACTCATTCACCCTATCATGTAAATTACCTTGGTTAAATAGGATCTTCCTCAACCTAGGCTTCAAATTCCTCATTTTCTTCACAACTGAAAGCATAGTAACACCTTCAATTGTTTTCATCCATTCATGTTTCACGACATCCTTGAATTCAGGTTTCCTCACAATGAAGTTCAGGAATTTAAAAGGTCTAGGCCGATTACCATAAGAGCTCATCATTCTTAGAATACACGGCCTATGGTCAGACATGCGAAACGGATGAAACATTGCAAAGGCATCAGGAAATTGATCAATGAAAGTAACATTACCCATAATCCTATCAATCTTTTTCAGAAGGCCGATTCCACTTACAAGACATTACAACACGATATAGGCCGATAATCAAGAACTGAATCCGGAGTTTCCACTTTAGGAACAAGCGCCAGAATCGTGTGGTTAACATAAAAGAAATCACATAAGCACATAATCACATAATTGTTTAACTTGATTTTGTTATCTTTAGACACGGGTATTTAAAGCATACCAGGAATCCAATCCGTGGATTTCATTTGCCACTTTAAACGTCTTCAAGAATCTAACTATGGAGATAGAAATATCTTAATAGGAATTCGGCTTTGTCCTTATTGAATCGTAATGTACGTATTAAGGCATATGGATAATTCAATTAAGGGCTCTGATTTGAGCGATATTTATCCACAAGTTTGATATCAAGACAAAGGGTCTTGATACCCAAAAATAGTTTGGTTGTAAAAGACGCAAGAATACGCATTTTGACCGAAACTATGACTCGTCACTACACCTAAATAACGTGGTAATCAGTAGGTATAGTCACAAGAGACTATAACCATCGTGATTACGCTCACGTTACAAAGTTCAAACGAACTTCGTGTTGACCAAAGACTGGTCAAAGCAAAAAGTCAAACACTGTTTGACTCTCACGCTTAAAAACGCGTAAAAGAACGAAAGAATGCTTACAACGGGTCCAAGTAATGGAGGTTTGATCTAATTATTCTCAGGTATGAAGTGTATAACTTCAACTTAGAGAACAAAATCAGATCAAAGGTGAGTTTGCAAATGAAATGGAAGGGGTATATATAGATTTCGGAGAACCGTTAGGATCGTTTCTTGCAAATCGTGCTTTGATCTTGACCTTACAAGTGGGCACATGGTTTTCAAAACCATGGGAATACTTAAAACCATCAAATTCCAGCTCATAGAGTGCAAAACCTTGGGTTAAAACCATCAAAACCTCAAAAATGGACCAAGTTCAATGTATCTGCCAGAAATTTCAAAAATGGTCCCTGCACTTGTAAAACTTGATTTTTGGCACTTTTAAGCTCCGTTAACCCAATTTCAAGGCTCTAAATTAAAGTTAAAGTATAGGGAACTTGAAATGTGCTCAAAAATATCTTGGATGTCGGTTCGTGTGGTCGTACGGTTGCGTTGTTCGGTTAATTACGACGGAAATCGTAACGAACGCAAAAACGATCCAAACTACGCGACGAATGGAATTTCATCATGCCAATCACTAAAAATAAAATATTTTAATGATTACATAAATTTTTGGATGTCCGGATATATTCAGAACGTAAGATATGCGCGAAAATGCAAACTTATGCACTTTTTGACGTTTTTAGTCCCTAAATGACCAAAAAGTTTATTTTAGCATACCGAACACCTCAAAGCCTATTTCTAAGCTATGTAAATGATATTTATGGTATGTTTAACTTATGATCAAGTTCCGGAATGTTCGTTACCACACGAATCGGCATACTTTCGCAGTTTGACACAAATAGTCCCTGCGATCGAATAAACTTGATTTCAACACACCAAACCATCCAAAACTTATTTCTAAGTTATGTAGAGGTTATTTAAGGTATGTTAAGCCTATGTCACTATTCTGGAGTGTTTGTTGCATTAAACTGGTTATATTTACGCATCAGTTCGCGTATAACCTTCCAGAAAGCGATTTAGAGCTCGAAATCGAACAAGAATTGATATGTGCAAACGATACACATATTTATACAAATCCCAAGTATGAAACACAATATTTCATTGGTTTGGTATTTGGCATAACTTTAGGATCATACATCCTGTTGTCAAAGAATAAGGGGTAACTTAAACAAATTTTTTTTTGGGTAAAGGGTTACCCCGGTGATTCTATTAAAACAACCGCAATTAAGAACAAGTAGTGAGGATGTGTTCTACACTAGTTCATATACAGGACATGCCCCGTATATGTAAGCCAAACAAAACAAAGTATTCTATGACAACCCATAACCTAGCCTACTTTACATCATGAAAAAGTAGCCTACTTTAAGAATAAAGTGCAGGTAAATAAGAATCATACCTGAGAATCCAAGTTAGGATCCTAAATCCTTAATATTTACAATCAAGATAACCAAAAGACAAACCTTGGTAAAAGGTTAGGATCAAGGATCCTTAATTGTTCAGCTTTGGAAACCTGAAATAGAACATAACTTGGGACTAAGCCAATATAAAAGAAGAGTTAGCAACTGGGGACAAACCCAACAATCTGGGGACAAGCCCAATAAACTGGGGACAAGCCCAAAAAACTGGGGACAAGCCCAAAGGATCTTGTGTAAACTGGAGTATGGCCCTCACTAGCGACTATCCAAACTTAGTGACATGAAAATGCCAAAACCTTAGCTAACGTGAAAACGTTAGAAACCTTAGGAACGGATGTATGGTACGTCTACCATTATACGTAGGATCCTGAATACAGCCAGTACAATGAAATTGTCAGCCCCTAAAGCGGGTACTGGTTCCATTGCCTTGAACTGCACCAGGATCATCATGCGCTACTGGCGAAACTGGGGACAGGCGCAAAAACTGGGGACAAGCCCAAAAACTAGGGACAAGCCCAAAAACTTAGGAGACTTCTGAGTATACTTGATTCTTTATCAAGGATATACCAATCTTCTGCAAAACTCAGAACTAAGTAAAAGAAGGATAAAGGATCCAGGATCCTTCTCCTTGTAAACAAGTTAATTAAAGAATTAGATAAATTGAGATTAGATCATTACCAGACTGAGGATCATATATCCTCTAAGGATCCTTGATGGATATCGGACATGAAGACAGCTAAGGATCCTAAATCCTTTTTACATGAAATATAGTTTCAAATGGACAGCATTCCAAGCTCTTGGTAGCAAATCACCTTCCATTGTTAATAATCGATATGCTCCCTTTCCTGCCTCAGTTTCAATATGATAGGGGCCTTCCCACTTTGGTGCTAACTTGCCATCAGCAGGATTTGTGGTATTCTGGAATGCTTTCCTCAACACCATATCACCAACTTGAAACTTCCTGATCCTGACATTCTTGTTATAAGCTCTAGCCATCCTTTGTAGATAACTAGCCATTCTTATCCTTGCCAAATCCCTGAGTTCTTCTATGGTATCTAAGTCTTGAACCAAGTTTTCAGCATTTCCTTCAGGATCACGGATGCTTGTTCTTGCAGTAGGAACCACCATTTCTGTAGGGATCACTGATTCCGCTCCAAACACTAAAGAGAATGGAGTTTGACCAGTAGCATTCTTGGGAGTTGTCCTATCAGCCCATAGCATATACGGTAGCTCTTCTCCCCATTTTCCTTTCCTGGATCCAAGCTTCTACTTCAAGTTGTTGATGATGATCTTGTTGGATGATTCTGCTTGACCATTAGCTTGTGGGTGGACTGGTGTTGATGTTATCATCTTAATCCCCCAGTTGTCACAAAAGTTAGTAGTTCTACTCCCAATAAATTGGGATCCATTATCACAAACAATTTCAGAAGGGATACCAAATCTGGTAATAATATTTCTTTTAATAAAGGATATCACTTCTTTTTCTCTGACTTGAGCAAAGGCTTCAGCTTCTATCCACTTGGAAAAGTAATCAGTCATGGAAAGCATGAACACTTTTCCTCCTGGTGCTTTGGGAAGTTTGCCAACTATATCCATTCCCCACCTCATGAAGGGCCAAGAAGAGGATATAGGATGCAGGAGCTCTGCAAGTTGATGAAGGATATTGCTATGTCTCTGACAAGCATCACATCTCTTGGCATAATCCACAGCATCCTTCTTCATTGTAGGCCAATAGTATCCTGTCCTAAAGATCCTTGAGAACAGTGCTCTGCCCCCGGTATGGTTTCCACAATCTCCATCATGAAAATCCTTTAGGACTTCTTGAACTTCAGGATCCTCAATGCATCTTAGATATGGACCTGCAAGAGAGCGTTTATATAACATGTTATTTAATATTGTAAATTGAGATACCTTGACTTTGAAAGCTCTAGGATTTTGTCCTGTAGGGATCTCTACATGTTATATATATCTCATGATTGGAAGGATCCATGATCCTGAATGAGATTGTGCATCATCACTAGGTATGACTGCAGAATCCTCTCCTATCTCCATAGCTGCATGATCCTCAATGTCACACCCCGACCACGTAAAACAACAAACCGTGGCGGAAACGTCGGGGAGTGTTGTAACAGAATTATTGTTTCAAACCATGGATACAAAGAGTCTCATTTTATTAAATATTAAACATTGTCTTAAAGTTAAACAAGCAAGTCAAACATAGTTTATCATCGTTATTAAATCACTAAGGCCTCGTCCATTCCTAAGTGAGCATGCATCCTATTCGCAATCGACACTAAGCAACTTCACCTGAAACATATGTAAAAACAAAGTCAGTAAAGAAATGCTGGCGAGCACATAGTTTTTGTGTGAGTGTCAGATTCATGGCTCGTTTACATGTTGAAATAACTCGTACAACTTCGTTGTTTGATCGTAGAAAACCTTGTTTTTTGTAAAATGTTTGTATTGTAAATGAATAACCAAGTCAAAATAGATTGGTCATAATTTGTAAACCTTGATGCCATGAATCTTAACCCAAAACATTTGTTTTCGTAAACCAAATCGTAAATCGTCCTTTTAATAAAACTCGTATGGTTTATATCGTTTAGTAAACCTCGTTGTGTGACATTGTTTAACTCGTTCTCGTTATAGATCATCGTTCACTTGTTTAAATCGTTCATAATCGTTCAATCATTCAAAATCGTTCTCGTACAAATCGTTCTCGTTTTAATTTGTGAAAACTACTTTTGGTCGTCTCGCTAATAACATTCAAACCTTTGTGACTCGTCCATCGTTCAACTCGTTCTCGTATTAACAAACCACCAAAGGGTAAGTTAACAATCATCAGGTTCAGTCGTTACCCACCTAACCCACACATAACCATGGGTCCGGTCTGTCACACCCCCAAAATCCACCATGCGGAGTACCACCGCTTGGAGGCGTGACATGACCAGGATCGAGCCACCAATTATATTGAACATCGTAATTAAGTAAATAAGACCAACCACAATACGATTGGTGACCAAAGCTAGTTAACCATGTTTAGTTTAAACAGCGGAAGCATAAAAGTAAATCCAAAAGCATAAGTCCATAGTTTATAAGTTAAAGTTCAAAACGCAAGTTTAATAAGTTCATAAGGATTTAAATAATAAGTACGGAACATAACAGTCCGTACACCACAACGACTCCTTCCTCGTGCAAGCTCCAAGCGTTTAGCGACCTGTAAGGCATGTAACAACGAGTCAACAACAAAGTTGAGTGAGTTCACGTTTGGTCGTTTAGTTTTTAAGTTGTTTCTGAAAAACGTGGTTTGACTTTCGTTGGCTTAATTGCCGTGGGGGTTACCCCGTAGTTGAAAGTATGTTTAACCAGTTCCTTTTTCATTACCCAAACCATAACCATAATCAGTGGGGGCTTTCCCCGTGTGAACTACTAGACGGTATGATATCGACTACTACGCAAATAAGTTGTGCCCTATATCAGCGTCTATCATCACTGATAGTCTGCCATAGTCCATTAGTACACGCCCGTCCTACCGGCACGGTGTGAGGTTTGTTAAACCTAATAGCGCTATTAACTAATGACCCGCTCGCCATTGGCCTCGGCGATTAAGTCGATATAATGAAGAGGGACTTATTGATAGAGTTTTGTCTAGCTAGTTTTTAAGGTTGTTGTCCTACACCAGGAGGACGAACCTACGTATTCTGCACCAGGAGAATTCGTAGGATTAATAATGGCATCCTATCTATGGAGGATGGCCGTACATATCTTCCCAAGGGGATATGTAGATTTAGTTTTAAATTCTTTAACCCATTCCCAAACCACCGGGAATCCCATGC
Organism: Helianthus tuberosus; assembly: GCA_030545235.1. Lineage (NCBI taxonomy): Eukaryota > Viridiplantae > Streptophyta > Magnoliopsida > Asterales > Asteraceae > Helianthus > Helianthus tuberosus. The sequence continues at coordinate 114,436,533 of CM060368.1, read as the reverse complement.
CTTGTAGAAAGTGTGAACTCACCTCGGTTTGCTCGGTTAGATTCTCAAATATAGCTAACAGTCAAGGTCGGTCAATCACATCCTAATATGATTACCAGTTAGTCATCTAGTGATTTTCAAATAGAGCACAAAGTTCCTACACGTATCTATCACATAGCATGCATTACTTTAACTGTTTATGCCCATATATACTTCCCATCCATTCCCCACTCATAAACAAACATACGATAATGCACCTAACACTTTTATTGACACATAATCATGTTAGATCATTCACAGATAGCATATTCGACATTTAGACACGCAAATTACAGCTTATGTCATTTCAGCATAAATATTCAAAACCGGGCTGTTTTCGGACATTGTAAATAAATAGTTAACTTATTCCAAAAATTCCAAAATTTTTACAGAAGGTCTTAAACATTCCAAATTTTATTGTGTAAAAATATCGGGGTCCAGTTCATTTCTAATATTTTACAAAAATTCATTTTCCGGACTGAACTCAGATTTATCTTTTTCTGACCACAGTCCACGGAATAATTTATTTAAAATTCATCGAGAGCCCGATTTACGAAATTCCAGTGAGAGAATTACAAATACATCGGTGGTCATCTACAGTACAAGTTTCATGATCTAACTCTACACAGAACTCAAGTTATGACAGAAAACAAAACGCATATTTTCAGCAGAAAAATGCAGCTCTAGCTGCTGTTACGAAATGACACTTTAAAAATAGTAAACGAAGTCCAAAAATTATGATTCTGGTGCCATTAGAACCATATTTCATAATACATAACCCTAGACTTCAGAAAATACATTTCTCGTTAAGTTAAGGTCGTGTTACAGCCAACTGAAGTTGGTTGTAATTACCTAACAGCCTACTGTTTTCAGTCTTTAACACTCTAAAGCGCGTTTGATTGATTCCGTTAGCATGTTTAGTGATCACAACAACGTCAAATATCAATATTACAAGTAGATCAGTAAGTAAATCAGTAACATAATCAAGACAACTTCAGTTTATCATCACTTCATCATGTTTCATCAATATTTCATTACAAGTTAGTTTATATGCAAGACTTTGTTCATGGTTCTTTAGTGTTCATGGATTTTCATCATCAAACATCTATTAACCACTTAAATAACATAAAGAATGAACGGATCTAAGTTCTTACCACTAGCTCAAGGCTAGGGAAGGATCAAATCGAAAACTAGGTGGATAAAAGCAACGTAGTGAGGTCCTTGAGATTCCGTAAGCACCGAGCCTCCTTGTGTGTGATCTTTCACCTTTGTGTGTATGAAAATAGCTTGAACAAGATTTGAATGATGGGTGGATGTGTGTTGATGGTTTCGGCCGATTGTAAGGAGAGGGAGAGAGATGAAATTTTTTTTTGTTAAGTGTTCATGAGAATGTGATGGATGATCTTATGGTCATATTTATAAACCATCCAACCTCATTAACCATAATGTAATATGTAATCTTGATATGGGACAAGCTTGATTAAAATAATCAAAAATTTGTGGAGGGTGTTCCCTAGGGGAACCGTTCGGTTAGGGGGGGGGGTTATATGGTTAGATTTCAATGGATAGTTAAGTGTTTAGTTTGTTTAGTTAGGAACTAAAATAGGTTATTAGTGTGTTATGTAATATAACGGTTGTTAGGGTGTTCGGGGACCCTAGTGTCACACCCCGACCACGTATAACATACAAAACGTGGCGGAAACGTCGGGGAGTGTTGTAACAGAATTAATTGTTTCATAACCATGGCATTCAAAGTTGTATTTTATTTATTTAACAAGAGTGTTATATTGTCTTAAACAGGAAACAAAGAGTTCATAACATAATTAAACTAGTCTATCTTCATTTTTAGTCTCTAAGGCACAGGTCCGCCCTAGTGTCACGATCATCATCCTACGCAATAGCTCCTGAAAACACATGTGAAAATAGGTACGTCAGCATAAAAATGCCTGTGAGATACATAGGTTTTGTGAAAAGAGGATTCATGACTTAAGTTTAAGAAAAAGTGTTTAGTAACAGTCAGTCATGAACCTTGTAAATTGTTTTGTTTTGTAAATCATTTAGAAAGCGATGATATGTATTAATAAGAGAATATTGTAAGGTTAAATGAATAACCAAGTAAAATGAGCTTGTATAAGATAAATTGTTTTGTAAATCAATGTCTTGTGAAAATAAGTTGTTTATGTAAAACGTAATATGTCCAATATTGAAATGATTTAAGTAACGCTACAACATGTAATGTCATACAAACACTTATATATAGGAAGTACCAGAGGCGTATCCACCATGCTTGTATCATATTACACACGCCTCGTTACTCAAATCACTTACTCAAACCAACCATCAATGTAAATTGTTTATGTATAAATGAATTGTCATGTGTTAATGTGTAAACCATATCGAAATGTCTATGTCCAATGTAAACCACTCAATGTGTATATCAATGTCAAAATGTTTATGTTTAATGTAGATCATGTAATGTGTACCCAAATATACCATGTATGGTAAGTGAATTATATCAACTAAACCATATGTAAAATGCACAAAAACAAGGTATTGAAGTAAAACATGGTTTAAATCAAAGTTATGTTTTGTGGAACAAAATGCATGCTATACTGATACAAACATTTATGCGGTATTGTGAAAATGCATACATCCAAGCCTTGAGACTGTGGCGATAAACCCTTAAACAAATTAAAGGTTTATCTAAGTTATGTATATCGAATTCGGTCATTCCTTCCAATCCAAACAAACCTAGGATTTCAGGAACGGGAGTTGTCAATTCCTATGGTACCACTACCTACTAACGAACGGCGTGATCAATGTTAATGAATGTATTGTTCCATGTTAAACAAACCAAATGTCATACCAAAATGTAAGCATGTGATGTAAACAATTGTACTAAGTATGTAACAAATGGACATACATAGCATGAAATGTAATGTAAACAATGTACTAAGTACGCACACAATGGGCATACATAGCATGAAATGTAATGTAAAACAATGTACTAAGTACGCACACAATGGGCATACATAGCTTGAAATGTAATGTAAAACAATGTACTAAGTACGCACACAATGGGCATACATAGCATAAAATGTAATGTAAACAATGTACTAAGTACGCACACAATGGGCATACATAGCATGAAATGTAATGTAAAACAATGTACTAAGTACGCACACAATGGGCATACATAGCATGAAATATAATGTAAAACAATGTACTAAGTACGCACACAATGGGCATACATAGCATAAAATGTAATGAAATCATGTACTATAAATGTACTAATGAACATAGCAGGTATATGATGTGAAAGCAAGAAAGTAACAAGTAGGCACATGTGTTTCACCCCAAAACAGTTTGGAAAACAGTAAAAGAGGGGTCTATGTACTCACTTGAGATTGCTCAGAAGCCCTAAGATAACCACCAAGCAATGCTAGAGATCACGGAATCAAACGGCACCTAATATAGGTAACTATGTTAATATACCGGACCTAAATCGGAAGATCGGATAGAATGCGGGTTCGTAAACCAAACGAGTATGGAGACTCGTGTAATATGGTTTAACAAAGCCTACATACTAAATGAAACCTAACATAAGTGCTTACGACCCATTACGACCCGTTTAGGTAGCTTATGCTACTTTAACGCGTCGCTCGCGTGAAACGCGTTCGGACCACCTAACTAGTCCTATGACAAGTAAAATATGCCTTAACATATCTAATATTGTTACCAAAACAGTTTAGATACCAAAATTTATGTTACATATGCTTAAAATGAATTTTGGCGTCAAAAGGGCATTTTGGTAATTTACCTAAGGCATATAAACTACCTATCATACAACTACTTAAACGAAGCGACCATAAGGTATAACCTCGGAAGGTTATTCCCTATATACTATGGTCACCTAATGTGTTTGGTCGGATCCTAATGATCGACCAAATGGGTCGGGTTCGAAGGTATAAGCGATTTATCAGATCGCTTACCCTTACGACCCTAGACAACGTGGTAATCAGTAGGCATAGTCACAAGGGACTATAACCATCGTGATTACAATCACGTTGCGAAGTTCAAACGAACTTCGCATTGACCATAAACTGGTCAATGCAGAAAGTCAAACAAAGTTTGACTTTCAGACTCGAAAATAAATAAAAGAACGATACGAAGGGTCCCCGAATGCTAATTTAGATCAAAATAGCTCAAGTATGAAACAAAGGTTTCAACTTAGAGCACATTAGATCAGATTCTTGTGAGGAAAAGTGAAGGGTGGAGGTGGGTATTTATAGTTTTCGGTTCACCGTTAGGATCATTTCTTGGAAAAGGGGGCACGATCTAAGCCGTACACTTGTTGGAAAGTTGTGGTAACTCATTTGCCATCCACCATAAGAGTTTGACACTTGGCACTTGGCCTTTGGAGAGTGTTAAGGGCTGTTAAAAGCTGAAAAAAAACGTTTTGCTGCATCTGGCCCCTGTTTACGGACCTAGTTTGGCAGATTTACAGTTTCAGTCCCTGCAACCTCAAAACTTGGTTTTCGATGCGTTTTTTTGACACGTTTAAGCCCCGTTAACCCCATTTCAAAGCTCTAAAATGAAGTTAAAGTATAGGGAACTTAAAATGTGCTCAAAAATATCTCAGATGTCGGTTCGTTTGGCCGTACGATCGCGATGTTCGCTTAATTACGACGGAATGCGCATAAGCGCGAAAAACGATCCAAATGACGCGACGAATGGATTTTTCTCAAGCCTAAACACTAAAATAAAATATTTTAGTGCTTACATAAATTTTTGGATGTCCGGATGTATTCAGAACGTAAGTTATGCGCGAAAGTGTAAACTTGTGCACTTTTTGACGCTTTTAGTCCCTGAATGAGTGAATGTCCCAAAAGTTTATTTTAGCACACCGAACACCTCAAAGCCTATTTCTAAGCTATGTAGAGGATATTTATGGTATGTTTAACTTATGGTCATGTTCCGGAATGTTCGTTACTGTTCAAATTGGCATACTTTCGCAGTTTGTCAAGTTTAGTCCCTGTAAGCGAATTAACTTGTTTTTGCCATACCAAAGCCTTCAAAACTTATTTCTAAGTTATGTAAGGGTTATTTAAGGTATTTTAAGTATATGTTGATGTTCCGGAGTACTTCTCGTATTAAACTGATTACGTTTACGCACCAGTTTGCGTATAACTCTCCAGAAAGTGATATAGAGTTTGAAATTGAATAAAAGTCAAAACATGAAAAATGTAAAACATAACCAAACAAACATTGGGATCAAATAACATTGTTTTATTGATAATTGAACTGTTCACAATGATTACAAGCACAGATGTTACAGTCTCCCCTACTTGTGGAAATTTCGTCTCGAAATTTATTTAGAGGAAACTCGTGGGAAAAGATGCGGATACTTCGCCTTCATTTGATCTTCGTGTTCCCAAGTAAACTCGGGTCCACGTTTAGCTTCCCAGCGAACTTTGACCAAAGGAATGCGCTTGCGTTTGAGCCACTTGACTTCACGTTCCATGATTTCCACAGGTTTCTCAACAAATTTCAGTGTTTTACCAACACGAATTTCGTCAAGTGGTATGTGGAGGTTCTCATCTGCTAAACACCTCTTGAGATTGGACACGTGAAAAGTTGGATGAACATTTCCAAGTTCAGGAGGTAACTCAAGTCTGTAGGCTACCTTTCCGATTCTTTCGACGATCTTGAATGGTCCAACGTATCTAGGTGCAAGTTTTCCTTTCTTTCCAAATCTGATCACACCTTTCCAAGGTGAGACCTTAAGTAATACTCGATCACCGACTTGAAATTCCAAAGGCTTGCGTTTCGGGTTCGCGTAACTCTTTTGACGGCTTCTAGCTGTCTGAAGGTTATCACGAACTTTTTTAATCTTGTCAGTTGTCTCTAAAATGAGGGCAGGTCCAGTAAGCTGAGCCTCGCCGATCTCATTCCAGCAGACTGGTGAACGACATTTTCGACCATAGAGAGCCTCGAAAGGAGCCATTTTGATGCTGGTGTGATAACTGTTGTTGTAGGAGAATTCAATTAACTGAAGATGTGAATCCCAACTACCACCAAAATCGATCACACAAGCTCTAAGCATATCCTCCAGAGTCTGGATTGTTCTCTCAGATTGACCATCCGTTTGCGGATGATAAGCTGTGCTCAGGTTAAGTTGGGTCCCCATAGCAGATTGCATGGTTCTCCAAAAATGAGAAGTGAAACGAGCATCTCTGTCAGAAATGATGTTCAAAGGAACACCATGTCGAGCTACAATTTCATCCACATAGATTTTAGCAAGTTTGTCAGCAGGAAAATCCTCACGGATTGGCAAGAAATGCGCTGAGTTAGTAAGACGATCAACAACTACCCAGATGGCATCATGACCTTTCTTTGTGCGTGGAAGTTTGGTAACAAGATCCATAGTAATGTTTTCCCATTTCCAAACTGGGATATCTGGTTGCACCAATAAACCCGAAGGACGCTGATGTTCAGCCTTAACCTTAAGACAAGTAAGGCATTTTGATACGTATAAGGCAATGTCCTTCTTCATACCAGGCCCCCAATACTGGATACGAAGATCCTTATACATCTTATCTGAGCCCGGATGAATAGAATAACAAGACTTATGGGCTTCATCCATAAGCAAGGTACGAAGATCATCTTGGCTTGGGACCCACAAACGATCCATGAAGTAATACGATCCATTGTCCTTCAGTTCAAGAGCAGGTGTTATGTGATAAGGAAATTCCTTATCCATTAAACCTTGTGAAACACAAGATTGTTGAGCCTGAGAAATGCGTGCCTGGATATCGGATCGAGCTTGAATAACAGATTGAACACGAACACAATGAAGCTTAGTATGTTCCTTACGACTCAATGCATCGGCTACGACATTCGCCTTACCAGGATGGTAGCGAATTTCGCAGTCATAGTCGTTTAGAAGCTCGACCCAACGTCGTTGCCTCATGTTGAGTTCTTTCTGGTTGAAGATATGCTGAAGACTTTTGTGGTCCGTGAAAACCACACATTTTGTACCGTACAAATAGTGTCTCCAGATCTTTAGAGCGAAAACAACTGCACCCAACTCAAGATCATGAGTGGTGTAGTTCTTCTCATGTATCTTCAACTGCCTCGATGCATATGCTATGACTTTGTTCTTTTGCATCAGAACACAGCCAAGACCCAATTTAGATGCATCGCAATAAACGACGAAATAATCATTGCCCTCAGGCAAAGTCAGAACAGGCGCGTCACAAAGTTTCTGCTTCAAGTGTTGAAAAGCTTCCTCTTGCTTGAATCCCCAATCAAAGGGTTTGTTCTTCTGAGTTAGAGCAGTTAGAGGAACTGCAATCTTTGAGAAGTTCTCAATGAAGCGGCGGTAATAACCCGCTAGACCAAGAAAAGAACGAACTTCAGAAGGAGTAGTAGGCGTATCCCAATCCTTAATCGCACTGATCTTGGAGGGATCTACATGAATACCTCGTTCGTTGACAATATGTCCTAAGAATTGAACTTCTTTAAGCCAGAATTCACACTTGGAGAATTTGGCGAAAAGTTGCTCTTTCTTTAGGAGTTCCAGAGTAAGACGAAGATGTTGCTCGTGATCAGCTCGCGTCTTAGAGTAAATCAAGACGTCGTCAATAAAAACAATGACGAACTGATCCAAATAAGGCTTAAAGACCCTATTCATTAAGTCCATGAAAACCGCAGGAGCATTAGTCAAACCGAATGGCATGACTGTGAACTCATAATGCCCATAACGAGTACGGAACGCTGTCTTGGGAATATCTTCTTCATGCACCCGAAGTTGATGATACCCAGAACGTAGATCAATCTTCGAAAAATAAGAAGCACCCTGTAACTGATCAAAGAGGTCGTCTATGCGCGGTAGGGGATATCGATTCTTGATGGTAAGCTTGTTAAGCTCACGATAATCGATACACATCCTAAAAGATCCATCCTTCTTCTTGACAAAAAGAACGGGAGCACCCCAGGGTGAAAAGCTAGGACGGATAAAACCTTTGTCAGAGAGTTCCTGAAGCTGCTTAGACAAATCTTGCATCTCAGACGGTGCAAGACGATATGGAGCTCTGGCAATGGAATTTGCACCAGGTACGAGATCAATGCGGAACTCGACTTGGCGTGCTGGGGGTAGACCAGGTAACTCTTCAGGGAAAACTTCAGAATAATCCCGAACGACAGGAATATCTGAAATAGACTTACCCTTGCCTTTATCTGCTGTAACATGTGCTAAGAAGGCAACATAGTTCTTCCGCAGATATTTCCGAGCTTTAAAACAAGACATGAGCTTGAGGACACCAGACGGTTTCTCACCTTGAACCTGTAGGATCTCGCCTGTCGAAAGCGGCACACGAACGATCTTCTCGAAACAAACTACCTCTGCGTGATGCTTGGATAACCAATCCATACCCACAATGACGTCGAAGCTTCCAAGTTGCATAGGCGTGAGGTCAATAGGAAAAAGATGGTCGTTGAGGTTCAACTGGCAGTTGCGTAGAACAGAATCAAGAACAATGGGTTCACCACTAGCAACTTCTACTGTCAAGGGTTTTCCTAGTTTCGTTCTAGACACGCGAAGCATTGGCTCAAAAGACAATGACACAAAACTCTTGTCAGCACCAGAATCGAAAAGAACAGATGCAGGCTGATTATTAATAAAGAACGTACCGTTCACCACATTATCGTCCGCCTGCGCCTCTTGGGCATTCATGTTGAAGACTCGACCTCGAGCCGGAGCCTGAGATGGATTCTGGTTTGCATTCACCAATCTTGGACATTGATTACGGTAGTGGGTCAGATCCCCACAGTTATAACAAGCACCTGGTGGGTAGTGTGGTCGTGCAGCTTGACCCTGTTGCTGAGCAGGAGGCTGAGCAACTTGTTGAGCCGGGTTCTGAACTGCCCGATTCTGAGCAAATCGACAAACATCGGCAAGGTGACCTGACTTCCCACAGTTAGTACAGAAACGGCACTGATGTTGCGACTGATGGTGACTGTTGCATCTATTGCACAAAGGTGCATTCCCTGAATAGGGTTTCTTCGCTGGAGGCTGTGCGGGTTGGTTGGGAGCTGCCTGGTTAGCTTGGGCAGTGACAGCAAAATTTTGGGAAGCCTTACGCTTCCTTGACCCTCTCGAAGAACCCGAATTCTTTCCATTCTTGTTTTGACCTTTCTTGCTATCTTCCTTGTCAGCCGACTGTTTCTTGCCCTTGTCACCCTTCCTGTGTAACTTATTCTTCCGAATCTGCGACTCAGTCAATGTCGCTGCTAACTCGATAGCCTGACGGAGTGTGGTAGGGTTACTACCAGTAATGATGTCTTGTACCGAGTCAGGTAGGCCGTCGATGTACCTTTCGATAGCCTTGTCGAGTGGGGTAACCATAGTCGGGCAAAGCAGACTCAACTCCTCAAATCTATCAGTATACGCCCTGTGCTCACCACTATCTTGCTTCAAGTCATCAAACTCTTTCTCCAACGCTCGCTGTTCATGACGAGGACAGAACTCCCTCATCATAAGGGCTCTAAGTTCAGCCCATGTCTGTGCTAGAGCAACTTCTGCACCACGGTCTCTCATTACCCCATTCCACCATGTAAGAGCCCTCTTCTGAAACACGCTCGAAGAAAACTCGACCTTGCGATTATCAAGACACTGCACGTGGCGAAAAGTATTCTCAATGCTCTCGAACCATTGAAGAAGCCCAGTCGCTCCTTAAGAACCACTAAACTTGAGTGGTTTAGCCGAGTTAAAATCCTTGTATTTGCATGGAGCATTGTTGTTGTTGGCTTGGTTCCATTGAGCAAAGAGATTTGGGAATTGAGCAGCCATCTGCTGCGCAATGATTTCTGCCAGTTCGGCAGTCGCTATCTGGTTTTCGCGTCGAGGAGGCATTCTAAAAGAGGAAAACATTAAAGGAAACGAGTGAGATGATTGGATGAAGAGAATGAGATGAAACAAAATTAACAAAAGAAAAGATGGTGATCATTTGTCCACATTACCAAGCAAACAAACGACACACAGTGACAAATCAAAGTAAATGGATCAAAAATAATGTGTCGCGAAGACATGCTCGCCTATAAGTGAACACTCATCCCAAGAATTCCCAGGTAAGCACAACTGGTCTCGCGTCTGATGAGATATATACGAAGTGCTTGCCTAGACAGAAAACCCAGAATACAGGCATTCACTCTTCCAGTTTGCACGTGTTCACACTATTTAGAACCCAAAACTTTGACGAGATTTTGAAAATTTGAAGGCACAAGGCCAAAAACCAAACTGGAAGGGTTCAAAACCATATAACAGAGGGTTCAAAACCTTACAATAGAGGGTTCAAAACCTTGTAATAAATCATTCAAAACAGATGATTGTTTTTCAAAAATCATTTCGGAAAATTTGGTTTTTGTTTTGATAATCACCTAAGGATAGGTGATGTGCATGTTTTAAGATCTAAACACAAGATAACTTGTGTTAGGGTCCTAGAAAGTTATAGTCTAGGTCAAAGAATTACTAATAACCTAATTCCCTATAACCATTGGCTCTGATACCAACTCTTCTGTCACACCCCGACCACGTATAACATACAAAACGTGGCGGAAACGTCGGGGAGTCTTGTAACAGAATTAATTGTTTCATGCATTCAAAGTTGTATTTTATTTATTTATTAAACAAGAGTGTTATATTGTCTTAAACAGGAAACAAAGAGTTCATAACATAATTAAACTAGTCTATCTTCATTTTTAGTCTCTAAGGCACAGGTCCGCCCTAGTGTCACGATCATCATCCTACGCAATAGCTCCTGAAAACACATGTGAAAATAGGTACGTCAGCATAAAAATGCCTGTGAGATACATAGGTTTTGTGAAAAGAGGATTCATGACTTAAGTTTAAGAAAAAGTGTTTAGTAACAGTCAGTCATGAACCTTGTAAATTGTTTTGTTTTGTAAATCATTTAGAAAGCGATGATATGTATTAATAAGAGAATATTGTAAGGTTAAATGAATAACCAAGTAAAATGAGCTTGTATAAGATAAATTGTTTTGTAAATCAATGTCTTGTGAAAATAAGTTGTTTATGTAAAACGTAATATGTCCAATATTGAAATGATTTAAGTAACGCTACAACATGTAATGTCATACAAACACTTATATATAGGAAGTACCAGCGGCGTATCCACCATGCTTGTATCATATTACACACGCCTCGTTACTCAAATCACTTACTCAAACCAACCACCAATGTAAATTGTTTATGTATAAATGAATTGTCATGTGTTAATGTGTAAACCATATCGAAATGTCTATGTCCAATGTAAACCACTCAATGTGTATATCAATGTCAAAATGTTTATGTTTAATGTAGATCATGTAATGTGTACCCAAATATATCATGTATGGTAAGTGAATTATATCAACTAAACCATATGTAAAATGCTCAAAAACAAGGTATTGAAGTAAAACATGGTTTAAATCAAAGTTATGTTTTGTGGAACAAAATGCATGCTATACTGATACAAACATTTATGCGGTATTGTGAAAATGCATACATCCAAGCCTTGAGACTGTGGCGATAAACCCTTAAACAAATTAAAGGTTTAACTAAGTTATGTATATCGAATTCGGTCATTCCTTCCAATCCAAACAAACCTAGGATTTCAGGAACGGGAGTTGTCAATTCCTATGGTACCACTACCTACTAACGAACGGCGTGATCAATGTTAATGAATGTATTGTTCCATGTTAAACAAACCAAATGTCATACCAAAATGTAAGCATGTGATGTAAACAATTGTACTAAGTATGTAACAAATGGACATACATAGCATGAAATGTAATGTAAAACAATGTACTAAGTACGCACACAATGGGCATACATAGCATGAAATGTAATGTAAAACAATGTACTAAGTACGCACACAATGGGCATACATAGCATAAAATGTAATGTAAACAATGTACTAAGTACGTACACAATGGGCATACATAGCATGAAATGTAATGTAAAACAATGTACTAAGTACGCACACAATGGGCATACATAGCATGAAATGTAATGTAAAACAATGTACTAAGTACGCACACAATGGGCATACATAGCATAAAATGTAATGAAATCATGTACTATAAATGTACTAATGAACATAGCAGGTATATGATGTGAAAGCATGAAAGTAACAAGTAGGCACATGTGTTTCACCCCAAAACAGTTTGGAAAACAGTAAAAGAGGGGTCTATGTACTCACTTGAGATTGCTCAGAAGTCCTAAGATAACCACCAAGCAATGCTAGAGATCACGGAATCAAACGGCACCTAATATAGGTAACTATGTTAATATACCGGACCTAAATCGGAAGATCGGATAGAATGCGGGTTCGTAAACCAAACGAGTATGGAGACTCGTGTAATATGGTTTAACAAAGCCTACATACTAAATGAAACCTAACATAAGTGCTTACGACCCATTACGACCCATTTAGGTAGCTTATGCTACTTTAACGCGTCGCTTGCGTGAAACGCGTTCGGACCACCTAACTAGTCCTATGACAAGTAAAATATGCCTTAACATATCTAATATTGTTACCAAAACAGTTTAGATACCAAAATTTATGTTTTTTTTTTTTTTTTTGGGTAAAGGGATACCCCGATGAATTTTATAGATGAAACAAATAATAACAAGGGAATGTCAAAACGACACACCAACTAGACTTGACATGCCAAGCCTAGGACTCCACACAACACAAACCATCAACCAAACAAACTAAACAAGACAACCAAAACACAAGACAGCCAAAACAAAACTAACGAAACATAACAAGACCCGTCAAACTACTAGCCCGGATCCATTAAATCGTAGTTGCTATCTTCAATCTGCCAAGCCTTGAAAATCCTTTCCCTAGCCGAACTCACACGGAATCTGAATCCCATCAGCCGTAACCGAACCGATCCTATAACCTTCCCAGAAAGTTGATTCACCGACCTCTTATTATTATTGAACAGCCTGTTATTCCTTTCTTGCGAAATATAGTACGAAGCGGCCGCTATCACCAACTTACACACAATGTGATCAACATTCTTTGATCTTGAGTGTTGGTCCACCCAAGTTAGAATTGATGACCAAGTAGTATTCACATTCGTCAACTTTACCAGCTTCTTTACTTTATTCCACACTTGAGCCGAGTAGTTACATTGAAAAAATAAATGATCACGACTATCCTTGTCAAAATTGCATAACGGACAGCACATAAGGTTCAGATTTGTTTGGCTACCCGCTTCCCAAACTGCCATCCTATCCTGTGTCTTTAACTTATTTTTAAAAACCAGCCACATATGAAAAGCATGCCTCGGGATACATTGAGAAAACCAAACCATGTTTGCCCACGCGGCGTGATGCTCTCTACTCCGAATGGTGTTCCAAACATGAGCCGATTTAAAGTCACCATTTTTTCCATCCAAATCTTTCCAAACAAGCCGATCCACTGCATTAGGCTCTAATAGGGGAACCGAAATAGTTATTAAAACCGGAAAAAGATCAAGCCACGCTTGAGGCCATTTCCAGTTTCCACTCTGATCAATAACATCCGCAACCGTAGCCCGAAGATTAAAACCAGCATTAGTAATGTACCTTGGAGTTATAAACGATCTAAGCGGGCTCCCCGTACACCACATATCACTCCACACATTAGTTTGTAAACCACTCTTCAGAGAAGACCAGATGTACGGACGAATGATACTTCGGATAGATAAAATTTTCCTCCATCCCCAGCTCATACTCCCCCGACAAGGAACCTCCCAAAAATTCCTACCTTTAAGCTTGTAGGTATGAATCCATTTCACCCAAACAGACTCCCGATTAGTAATAATACTCCAAATATGGTTTGCCATAAGAGATTTATTAACATCCGAGATATTTCGAATACCCAAACCTCCTTCATCTTTAGGCAAACATACATCTTTCCAAGCAACCTTAGCACGGATCCTGCCTTCCGAGCCCGCATTCCACAGAAAACGACGAATTCTTTTTTCAAGTTCACTAATGACCCGAGCTGGAATAACAAAAACTGAGGCCCAATAGATGTGCATAGAAGAGAGAACCGAATTGATTAGCTGCAAACGGCCCGCAAAAGATAGAGACTTAGTCACCCAGTTAACAATCTTTTTCTCCATGCGTTGAATTAGGACTTCACAATCTTTATATAACAATCTGGAAGAGATAAGGGGGACCCCAAGATACCGTACCGGGAGGGAACCCTCCTGAAAGGGCATAATGTCAAGAATTTCCTGCCTGATCGAAGGAGGCACATTACAGAAAAAAACTGTACTCTTTGCTGGACTAGGAGCTAATCCTGAAATATTTGTGAACATTTCCAACGCCTTCTTGATCTTTCTAACCGAAACCACATCGCCATGCACAAATATGAATAAATCATCAGCAAACGACACATTAATAATTTTCTCCTTTGCACATAGAGCATGATACTTATAAGAGTTGTTTGCCGCTTGTCGTAACAAAAGAGATAACACCTCCATAATTAACGTGAAGAGGTAAGGCGACATTGGGTCTCCTTGTCTAAGCCCCCGTTTACCCTTAAAATAGCCATGAAGATTACCATTAATACTTAAGGAGTACGACACTGAGGTTACACACATCATAATCCACTTCACCATTTTCTGATGAAGACCAAACCGAGTAAGAATTAGCTCCAAAAAATCCCAGTTAACTGTATCGTAAGCTTTTTGAATGTCAATTTTAAAAGCACATCTCGCTAGCCCCCTGTTTAGGTGATAATTGTGCATCAATTCTTGCGTGAGGAGGATATTGTCTGAAATCCTCCTACCCGGCACAAAGGCAGATTGATTAATACTAACAAGAACACCCAAACATGTTTTCAACCGATCCGTAAGAATCTTGCTAATGCATTTATACAAAACATTGCAACAAGAGATGGGTCGGTAATCCACAACTGAATCCGGAACTTCTTTTTTCGGAATTAATGCAATAATCGTATGATTGACTTGATTAAGAAGCTTACCATTATCAAAAAACTGCAAAACAGCATTAGTCACCTCATTACCAACAACATCCCAAGCATGCTTGAAAAACGCCGACGTGTATCCATCAGGACCCGGAGCCTTATCTTCAGCAATACTAAACATGGCTTGTTTTACCTCCTCCCGAGTAACTTGGCGAATCATATGATCCGCAATATCACTGCTAAGCACATTAGTGAACAGATTTTCCGAGTTAAAGCTTTGGACCGGAACCTCAACACCCAAAAAATTCATGTAATGCGCAACCATGGCATCAGCCACATCTTCACCCTCATATCTATTACCCATCAAATCCATAACACTATAGATCTTGGTTCTAGCATTTTTAACTTTGACCGTGTTGTGAAAAAACTTTGTATTTGAATCACCCGCACAAAGCCACTCAACCTTAGATTTCTGTTTTAAAAAACATTCCTCATCATAAGCTGCCGACTGAAAATCCTGAAGACATTGAGCCTCCAATTGCCTCAACCGAGTATCCAAGGGGTTCTGGTCTACTTGAGCCTGAATATCATCTAGCTTCTTCCTCAAATCATTCACCTTTGCATGCAAGTTACCTTGGTCAAACAATATCTTCCTCAGCTTTGGCTTTAAATTCCTGAGCTTCTTCACGACCGAGAGCATAGTAACCCCCTCAACATTCTTCTCCCACTCGGACTTGACACTATCCTTAAATTCAGGTTTCGTCACAATAAAATTCGGGAACTTGAAAGGTCTTGGACGATAACCATTATTGCTCAGTATTTTAAGAAAACACGGGGTATGGTCCGAAACACGAAACGGATGAAACATAGCATAGGCTGACGGGTACTGATCTATGAACGTGACATTGCCCATAATTCTATCTATTTTCTTCAACAGGCCTGTTCCACTTTTCGGCTTTTGATTCCAAGTATACTGTAACCCGTGAGCACTTATATCAATCAAATCAGCTTGATGAACACATTCATCAAATTCCCGCATACCAATCGATTGTTTAGATGACCCATATAGCGAATCTTCAAGCTTGAGAGCAGAATTAAAATCTCCCATTACCACCCACGGCTTATCATAACAGAAAACTTTATGTTTGCATAGCTCATTCCAAAGCAATCTCCTGTCTTGATACTTATTTTCCGCATAAACAAACGAACAGAACATAACTTTCTTGCTAGCTTTAAAGAAAACCTGTGTGTGAATAATTTGGTCCGTTTGAAAGAGAACCATAACATCAAGGTTGTCCGCATTCCATCCCAAAATAATTCTTGTCCCTCGACTACAAACCCCACCATTTGAAGTCCAATTCCACTTACGAAAAACATACTTACAAACTTTATCCAGCTTGCTAAAATTTATGTTACATATGCTTAAAATGAATTTTGGCGTCAAAAGGGCATTTTGGTAATTTACCTAAGGCATATAAACTACCTATCATACAACTACTTAAACGAAGCGACCATAAGGTATAACCTCGGAAGGTTATTCCCTATATACTATGGTCACCTAATGTGTTTGGTCGGATCCTAATGATCGACCAAATGGGTCGGGTTCGAAGGTATAAGCGATTTATCAGATCGCTTACCCTTACGACCCTAGACAACGTGGTAATCAGTAGGCATAGTCACAAGGGACTATAACCATCGTGATTACAATCACGTTGCGAAGTTCAAACGAACTTCGCATTGACCATAAACTGGTCAATGCAGAAAGTCAAACAAAGTTTGACTTTCGGACTCGAAAATAAATAAAAGAAAGAAGGAACACTTACGAAGGGTCCCCGAATGCTAATCTAGATCAAAATAGCTCAGGTATGAAACAAAGGTTTCAACTTAGAGCACATTAGATCAGATTCTTGTGAGGAAAAGTGAAGGGTGGAGGTGGGTATTTATAGTTTTCGGTTCACCGTTAGGATCATTTCTTGGAAAAGGGGGCACGATCTAAGCCGTACACTTGTTGGAAAGTTGTGGTAACTCATTTGCCATCCACCATAAGAGTTTGACACTTGGCACTTGGCCTTTGGAGAGTGTTAAGGGCTGTTAAAAGCTGAAAAAAAAAACGTTTTGCTGCATCTGGCCCCTGTTTACAGACCTAGTTTGGCAGATTTACAGTTTCAGTCCCTGCAACCTCAAAACTTGGTTTTTGATGCGTTTTTTTTGACACGTTTAAGCCCCGTTAACCCCATTTCAAAGCTCTAAAATGAAGTTAAAGTATAGGGAACTTAAAATGTGCTCAAAAATATCTCAGATGTCGGTTCGTTTGGCCGTACGATCGCGATGTTCGCTTAATTACGACGGAATGCGCATAAGCGCGAAAAACGATCCAAATGACGCGACGAATGGATTTTTCTCAAGCCTAAACACTAAAATAAAATATTTTAGTGCTTACATAAATTTTTGGATGTCCGGATGTATTCAGAACGTAAGTTATGCGCGAAAGTGTAAACTTGTGCACTTTTTGACGCTTTTAGTCCCTGAATGTCCCAAAAGTTTATTTTAGCACACCGAACACCTCAAAGCCTATTTCTAAGCTATGTAGAGGATATTTATGGTATGTTTAACTTATAGTCATGTTCCGGAATGTTCGTTACTGTTCAAATTGGCATACTTTCGCAGTTTGTCAAGTTTAGTCCCTGTAAGCGAATTAACTTGTTTTTGCCATACCAAAGCCTTCAAAACTTATTTCTAAGTTATGTAAGGGTTATTTAAGGTATGTTAAGTATATGTTGATGTTCCGGAGTATTTGTCGTATTAAACTAATTACGTTTACGCACCAGTTTGCGTATAACTCTCCAGAAAGTGATATAGAGTTTGAAATTGAATAAAAGTCAAAACATGAAAAATGTAAAACATAACCAAACAAACATTGGGATCGAATAACATTGTTTTATTGATAATTGAACTGTTCACAATGATTACAAGCACAGATGTTACACCTAGCTGGCTCAGAGAAGTAAAAACAATGTGTTTGGTAATATTTTCATGTTCCGGGTAAAGTCCGGTTGTTCGGTTTGACACTGTTCCATTAAACTGCTTAATTAATCCGTAAAGTGTCCTATGTATATATTTTTGTAACGTTTTTAATTTCTAACACTTAGGAAATCATAACGGACTATTTAATGACTTTTCTGTACAATACTAGTATGTTACCATGCACATGTAAGTATAACACAGTAATCAGAGAGCAGTTAAGTAATTCCACACAGTCGTCAAGCACTTTAATTATCATTAATAAATTGTACGGAATACATGGAATTTTGAGGGTTGTCACATTCTCCCCCTGTTAAGAGAATTTCATCCCGAAATTTAGCACGTGGTTACTGAGGAAGCTAGTTAAGTTGCGTTGTTTTCCTGATTTTCCTGGGGTGTCACATCATCCCCCCGTTGATTTGGAATTTCGTCCCGAAATTCTGCAGTAGCTTCAGCCTCAGTAGTGATTGCGTTTTTCTTAAACAGCTGGGGGTACTTGAGTTTCATTTGGTCTTCTCGTTCCCAGGTATACTCTGGGCCACGACGGGAATCCCAATGAACTCGGACAAGAGGTATCCTGGTACGCTTGAGGATCTTAACATCTCGATCTGTAATCTCTACTGGTTCCTTGAGAGGTATCCTGGTACGCTTGAGGATCTTAACATCTCGAATCGCAGCTGGTCGTCGATTGTGAGTTCCTTGAGAGGAACTATGAGGGTCTCATCTGACAGACACTTCTTCAGATTCGACACATGGAATACGTCGTGAACTCCGCTGAGTTCTTCGGGTAGATTCAACCTGTAGGCGACTTTGCCAATTTTCTCGATGATTTCAAACAGTCCAACATAACGCGGATTGAGCTTGCCTCGTTTGCCAAAACAAACTACGCCTTTCCAAGGCGAGACTTTGAGTAGCACTCGATCCCCAACCTGGAACTCGAGTGGTTTTCTTCCTTTATCAGCATAGCTTTTCTGACGGTCACGAGCTGCCGCCATTCGCTGTCGTATCTGAGCAATTCTCTCGGTGGTATCTACCACAAGTTCTGGGCCAGTGATTTGGCTGTCACCAACTTCTGCCCAACAGAGAGGTGATCGGCATTTGCGTCCGTACAGTGCCTCGAACGGAGCGGCCTGAATGCTGGTGTGGTAGCTGTTGTTATACGAAAACTCCACTAGCGGGAGGTGCTTTTCCCAGCCATTACCAAAATCGATTACACATGCCCTAAGCATGTCTTCAAGGGTTTGGATGGTGCGTTCAGATTCCCCATCCGTCTGTGGGTGATAAGCAGTGCTCATATCTAAACATGAGCCAAAGGACTTGTGCATTGCTTGCCACAGCTTAGAGGTAAAACGCGCGTCATGATCAGAAATGATGGAGGTTGGCACTCCGTGCCTTGACACCACTTCTTTTAGGTAGATGTCTGCTAAAGTAGAAAACTTATCCGTTCCCTTGATTGCCAGAAAATGTGCAGACTTGGTCAGTCGATCCACGATCACCCAAATGGTATCGTTTCCGCATTGAGATCTAGGCAGACCAGTAACGAAATCCATGGAAATTTGCTCCCATTTCCATTTCGGGATCTCCGGTTGTTGAAGTAGGCCTGATGGTTTCTGATATTCAGTCTTGACTCTCGCACAAGTCAAACACTTACTAACGTAGGTTGCTATGTGGGCTTTCATGCCAGGCCACCAATACGTAGTCTTGAGGTCGTGGTACATTTTATCTGAACTCGGATGTACCGAATAACGAGACTTGTGTGCCTCATCCATATCAAGCTCGCGTAAGCCTCCATAAAGTGGAACCCAGATGCGTCCGTTAACATAGTAGGCGTCGTCTTCCTTTTGTTCCAGCCGTTGCCTCGATCCTCGTAGGGACTCAGCCCTGATGTTTTCTGCTTTCAATGCTTCAACCTGAGCATCGCGAATCTGAGCGGGAAGGTTAGATTGGATGGTAAGCTGTAAAGCACGTACACGCTTAGGTATAGTATCCTTTCGACTGAGGGCGTCGGCCACAACATTGGCCTTGCCTGGATGGTATTTGATAGCGCATTCATAATCGTTCAAGAGCTCGACCCATCGGCGTTGTCGCATGTTTAACTCCTTTTGCTTGAAGATTTGCTCGAGACTCCTGTGATCGGTGTAAATGGTGCACTTGGTACCGTACAGGTAATGTCTCCATATCTTAAGTGCGAAAACAACTGCTCCCAGCTCCAAGTCATGCGTAGTGTAGTTCCTTTCGTGAACTTTAAGTTGGCGCGATGCGTAGGCAATGACCTTGTGACGTTGCATCAATACGCAACCAAGTCCTTGGATGGAAGCGTCGCAGTAAACCACAAAATCATCTGTGCCTTCAGGCAATGAGAGGATAGGCGCGCTACAAAGTCTATCCTTCAAGTGCTGAAATGCGGACTCCTGTACATCACCCCAACGATAGGTGACACCTTTCTGAGTCAGTGAAGTGAGAGGTTGCGCAATCTTGGAGAAATCCTTTATAAACCTTCTGTAATATCCTGCCAAACCCAAGAATTGGCGGATTTCTGTTGGTGTGCGGGGTGCAGGCCAGTTCTTGATCGATTCAACCTTAGATGGATCCACATGAATCCCATCCTTGTTTACCACATGGCCTAGAAAGTGGACTTCGCGAAGCCAGAAGTCACATTTCGAAAACTTGGCATACAACTACTCTGCTCGAAGAACATATCGTCTACTAAAGATAAAGTCTTGTGGATGAGTTCGGAGGGTAAATTACTTCCTTTCTCGTCTAGGGAGGTGTGGGAGTCTATTCGTACTCGAAGAGAGCCGGTGGATTGGTCAAAGGTGGTTTGGTCGTCTTTTAATATTCCAAAACATGCATTTTTATGTTGGCTTATCTTCAGGAGGAAACTCTGGACACAAGACCGTATGATACAATGGCAGCATAGAGTTACGGGTTCTATGAACCAAATGTGTTGCTTATTGTGTTATGCGGATATAGAGACACATGAACATCTATTTTTTCAATGTAATTATTCGAGATCAGTATGGCACAGTGTGCGGAACAAAGTTGACATGAACTCGGTTCAGGAATCGTGGGATGAGATCACGAGTGGGCTGGTTCAGAGAGCAAAGTCCAAAGCTATTTATGCGGTGGGTAGCAGATTGCTTGTTGCAGCGGCGGCTTATACCATTTGGAATGAAAGGAACTCGAGATTCTTTAGTAACAAGTTGAGGCCTCCGGAGAAGATTGTTGAGATTATTATAAACATGGTGAGAATGAAATTAATATCCTTCAAGTACAAGCAAACAGCCAATGTTAAGCGCTTTTTGGAGGAGTGGAAGCTGAACAAGGAAGACCTTCTTGAAGATTGAAGACCATGTATCTAGTTTGTGTTTGTTCTAGAATTGGTTGTTTTGTATGGTTGTTTCTTGTTTACTCTTTAGCGGTATGCCGCTAAGAGAACTAGGAGGCATTTGCTAGCCTTCCTACTTGGTTTTATTGTTTGTTATAAAATCACCGGGGTAACCCTTTACCCAAAAAAAAACTACTCTGCTCGAAGAAGTTCCAGCATAAGTCGCAGATGCTGCTCGTGTTCCTCCTGACTCTTAGAATAGATCAGGATGTCGTCGATGAACACTATGACAAATTTATCCAGGTAAGGCTTGCACACTCGGTTCATGAGATCCATGAAGACCGCTGGTGCATTCGTCAACCCGAAAGGCATGACTAGAAACTCGTAATGGCCGTAGCGAGTTCTGAATGCTGTTTTGGAGATGTCCTCATCTCGGACTCTCAGTTGATGGTAACCTGATCTCAAATCAATCTTAGAGTAATAGCTCGACCCTTGCAACTGGTCGAACAAGTCGTCAATGCGTGGAAGAGGATAACGATTTTTCACGGTCACCTTGTTAAGTTCGCGATAGTCAATACACATTCTAAAGGTACCGTCTTTCTTCTTCACAAACAAGACTGGAGCTCCCCAAGGCGAAGAGCTAGGACGTATAAAACCCTTTTCCAAGAGTTCTTGTAATTGCGTGGACAGTTCTTCAAGTTCTGTTGGAGCTAGACGATAAGGTGCTCGAGCTATGGGCGCTGCTCCAGGAGCTAGCTCGATTTGAAACTCAACTTGGCGATGAGGCGGAAGACCAGGTAATTCCTCAGGAAATACCTCGGGAAAGTCACGTACAATAGGGATGTCTTCAATTCTCTTCTCTTCCGTTGATGTGTCAGTAACGAGTGCTAAAATGGCAGTGTGGCCCTTTCGCAAACACTTCTGGGCCTTAAGGAAAGAGATAATGCCTACAACAGCACCACTCTTATCGCCCTGATCATGAGAGGTTCTTCACCAGAACGAGGAATGCGGATGATTTTCTCCTTGCAAACAATCTCCGCTTGATGGTGAGATAGCCAATCCATCCCAATAACGACGTCGAAACTACCCAGTGTGATAGGGATAAGATCGATAGAGAAAGTCTGACCAGCTAAGACGAGGTTACAACCTTTAACTACGTGTGTGGCTTCAAGACTTTTACCGTTAGCTAGTTCTACCGTGTGTTTGGTGTTCAGGAGTGTTGGAGTGCGCTTAAGCATTTGGCTAACTTTTAAGGACACATAACTAGTATCGGCACCCGAATCGAATAAAACAGTAACAAAGAAGTCGTCCAGAAGAAACTTACCCATCACAACGTTGGGATCGTTCCTTGCATCACCTTGACCAATCACGAACACACGACCCCTTGCTCCATTACCATTGTTGTTACCCCTGTTGTTGCCTCCATTGTTGCCTTCATTGTTGTTCCCGTTTCCTTGATTGTTGTTGTTCTGATTCTGGTTCAGTTGGGGGCAGTTCCTCTTAAAGTGGCCTTCAGCGCCACACTGAAAGCATCCTTTATTGCCCTGCTGTTGCTGCTGCTGGTGGTTCTGTGGAGCTTGTTGTTGTTGTTGGCAATTTTGATTTGCAGGACGCGGGCTCCTGCAATCCCTAGCTTCATGGCCCAGCTTGTGACATCTCTGACATCGACCTTTGTTGCACTGCCCGCTGTGATGCTTGTTGCACCGGTTGCACTTGGGGTGGTTTCCTCGGTATCCACCCTGTCCTTGATTACCGGAAGATTGCTGACCAGGACTCTGGTAGTCATCAGTCTTTCGCTGCAGAGACTGAACTGAAGTAGAACCCTTTCCGGAGTTCCCATCCCATTTTCGCTTGCTGTCGCTAGGTGCATCAGAAGTAGCTGTGGCACTGATTCGTTTGGGCAGCCTGTTTTGCTCCACTGCCTGGTCAGTGAGTCGATGGGCCAACTTGATGATTTGCTGTATGGTACCCAGGTTGGCTGAAGTCACGTGACTTTGAATCTCTGGTACAAGGCCCTTGAGATACAGCTCAATTCGTTTGATGGGAGGGTCCACCATGGTAGGGCACAAGATGGCCAGCTCATTTGACCTTTTCGTATACGCCTCAATCTCAGACCCCGTCATTTTCAGGTTGAAAAACTCCACCTCTAGTTTGTGGATGTCATCGCGGCTACAATACTCTTCCTTGATCATTTCCTTGAAATCGTTCCATGGGGTGGCATTAGCAGCAACCAACCCCAACATCTGAACCTGAGCGTTCCACCACGTGAGCGCTATTCCTTCAAGAGTACCAGTAGCATACTTCACTCTACGAGCCTCGGGGCATTCGCACATCTCAAAGATAGACTCGAGCTTCTCAAACCAGTGGAGGAGGCCTACAGCTCCTTCAGTGCCACTGAAAGTAGTAGGTCGGCAGTCCATGAACGTTTTGAATGTGCACACAGGAGGCTGAGCATGTTGACCTATTGCGCGAGAATAAAAGATAAGGTTAAGCACGAGGGTTGGTTTGCGAAGGTAGGATCTAAACGTCCTAAGGTGAGTTGGTATGGCAGGTTATACCTCCTGCAGGGTTAGCTGCGAGTGCCTCAGCGACTCGTTCGTTGATCAAAGCCGTCAACTGGGCTTGAGTGAGGTTGATACGTCCTCCGCGTCCGCTCATGATCTTCATAACGAAGCAACGTAAGTGAGAAAAGTGTCGCGAAAGTGCGTAAGCACACAAGGTTCAAATAGCACTTATCACATTATCTAATGCACAGTGTGAATTATCTAACCGACAGTATAACATAAATCATACCACTTATGGTGTCGAGTCTTGCACGTGGAGCGAAGCGTCGTTGTGGATCGTTGAGCACTGTACAGGTTATAGTCTGGTTTTATCAAAAAATTTTCCCTTTTTAAAACCAAGTTCACTATAACCAATGGCTCTGATACCAATCTGTCACACCCCCAAAATCCACCATGCGGTGTACCACCGCTTGGAGGCGTGACGTGACCAGGATCGAGCCACCAATCATATTGAACATCGTAATTAAGTAAATAAGACCAACCACAATACGATTGGTGACCAAAGCTAGTTAACCATGTTTAGTTTAAACAGGGGAAGCATAAAAGTAAATCCAAAAGCATAAGTCCATAGTTTATAAGTTAAAGTTCAAAACGCAAGTTTAATAAGTTCATAAGGATTTAAATAATAAGCACGAAACATAACAGTCCGTACACGACAACGACTCCTTCCTCGTGCAAGCTCCAAGCGTTTAGCGACCTGTAAGGCATGTAACAACGAGTCAACAACAAAGTTGAGTGAGTTCACGTTTGGTCGTTTAGTTTTTAAGTTGTTTCTGAAAAACGTGGTTTGACTTTCGTTGGCTTAATTGCCGTGGGGGTTACCCCGTAGTTGAAAGTATGTTTAACCAGTTCCTTTTTCATTACCCAAACCATAACCATAATCAGTGGGGGCTTTCCCCATGTGAACTACTAGACGGTATGATATCGACTACTACGCAAATAAGTTGTGCCCTATATCAGCGTCTATCATCACTGATAGTCTGCCATAGTCCATTAGTACACGCCCGTCCTACCGGCATGGTGTGAGGTTTGTTAAACCTAATAGCGCTATTAACTAATGACCCGCTCGCCATTGGCCTCGGCGATTAAGTCGATATAATGAAGAGGGACTTATTGATAGAGTTTTGTCTAGCTAGTTTGTAAGGTTGTTGTCCTACACCAGGAGGACGAACGTACGTATTCTGCACCAGGAGAATTCGTAGGATTAATAATGGCATCCTATCTATGGAGGATGGTCGTACATATCTTCCCAAGGGGATATGTAGATTTAGTTTTAAATTCTTTAACCCATTCCCAAACCACTGGGAATCCCATGCCTTGTAGAAAGTGTGAACTCACCTCGGTTTGCTCGGTTAGATTCTCAAATATAGCTAACAGTCAAGGTCGGTCAATCACATCCTAATATGATTACCAGTTAGTCATCTAGTGATTTTCAAATAGAGCACAAAGTTCCTACACGTATCTATCACATAGCATGCATTACTTTAACTGTTTATGCCCATATATACTTCCGATCCATTCCCCACTCATAAACAAACATACGATAATGCACCTAACACTTTTATTGACACATAATCATGTTAGATCATTCACAGATAGCATATTCGACATTTAGACACGCAAATTACAGCTTATGTCATTTCAGCATAAATATTCAAAACCAGGCTGTATTCGGACATTGTAAATAAATAGTTAACTTATTCCAAAAATTCCAAAATTTTTACAGAAGATCTTAAACATTCCAAATTTTATTGTGTAAAAATATCGGGGTCCAGTTCATTACTAATATTTTATAAAAATTCATTTTCCGGACTGAACTCAGATTTATCTTTTTCTGACCACAGTCCACGGAATAATTTATTTAAAATTTATCGAGAGCCCGATTTACAAAATTCCAGTGAGAGAATTACAAATACATCGGTGGTCATCTACAGTACAAGTTTCATGATCTAAATCTACACAGAACTCAAGTTATGACAGAAAAAAAACGCATATTTTCAGCAGAAAAATGCAGCTCTAGCTGCTGTTACGAAATGACACTTTAAAAATAGTAAACGAAGTCCAAAAATTATGATTCCAGTACCATTAGAACCGTATTTCATAATACATAACCCTAGACTTCAGAAAATACATTTCTCTTTAAGTTAAGGTCAGTTGGCTGTAATTACCAAACAGCCTACTGTTTTCAGTCTTTAACACTCTAAAGCGCGTTTGATTGATTCCGTTAGCATGTTTAGTGATCACAACAACGTCAAATATCAATATTACAAGTAGATCAGCAAGTAAATCAGTAACATAATCAAGACAACTTCAGTTTATCATCACTTCATCATGTTTCATCAATATTTCTTTACAAGTTAGTTTATATGCAAGACTTTGTTCATGGTTCTTTAGTGTTCATGGATTTTCATCATCAAACATCTATTAACCACTTAAATAACATAAAGAATGAACGGATCTAAGTTCTTACCACTAGCTCAAGGCTAGGGAAGGATCAAATCGAAAACTAGGTGGATAAAAGCAACGTAGTGAGGTCCTTGAGATTCCGTAAGCACCGAGCCTCCTTGTGTGTGATCTTTCACCTTTGTGTGTATGAAAATAGCTTGAACAAGATTTGAATGATGGGTGGATGTGTGTTGATGGTTTCGGCCGATTGTAAGGAGAGGGAGAGAGATGAATTTTTTTTTTTGTTAAGTGTTCATGAGAATGTGATGGATGATCTTATGGTCTTATTTATAAACCATCCAACCTCATTAACCATAATGTAATATGTAATCTTGATATGGGACAAGCTTGATTAAAATAATCAAAAATTTGTGGAGGGTGTTCCCTAGGGGAACCGTTTGGTTGGGGGGGGGGGGGGTTATATGGTTAGATTTCAATGGATAGTTAAGTGTTTAGTTTGTTTAGTTAGGAACTTAAATAGGTTATTAGTGTGTTATGTAATATAACGGGTGTTAGGGTGTTCGGGGACCCTAACTGGCTCAGAGAAGTAAAAACAATGTGTTTGGTAATATTTTCATGTTCTGGGTAAAGTCCGGTTGTTCGGTTTGACACTGTTCCGTTAAACTGCTTAATTAATCCGTAAAGTGTCCTATGTATATATTTTTGTAACGTTTTTAATTTCTAACACTTAGGAAATCATAACGGACTATTTAATGACTTTTCTGTACAATACCAGTATGTTACCATGCACATGTAAGTATAACACAGTAATCAGAGAGCAGTTAAGTAATTCCACACAGTCGTCAAGCACTTTAATTATCATTAATAAATTGTACGGAATACATGGAATTTTGAGGGTTGTCACACGGTCTGATAACGGGATTTGTCGGATCCTATGGTACCATAACCTAATACTGGTCGGCTTGATCAATGCTAATGAATGTCATTCGTTATGTAATTACCACCAACAAGTTCGTTCACATTATCGAAATCATTATTAGTTTTGTATAAACCATCTCAATCGTTTTGAAACCATCGTTAGAATATTGAAATCGTTTTGATACATATGAATCACCCCAAAACAATCGAAAATAGTAAAAAGAGGGGATCTATGTACTCACCTTTGGGTGCGTTTTTATACGTTAACACGTTCCCTCAATTTATTCGTCCTAAATTAAATAAGGATGATTTAATAATCAAAAAGCCACAAAAATTCCGAAGTTTCTCCGATACTTAGAATTTTCACATAACTTTGAGATTTCTCGAAAAGTTATTATTTTTTATTATCTTGGTGTATTTGTATATATGTACTCGAGCGTAACACACATAATCTTGTCAACACTAACACATGATCATACACATATTGTAAAACACCTAGCACATTGTAACACATAAAATTTACTTATGAACAACCCATTCTAGTTATGTCGAAAAACACTTATTTTAGAGTTTCGGTAACATTTTTGGGCGTCGGAAGTCACGTATGACCAACCAAACACCAAGTAACCTTAATATAAGTTAAAATACTTGTTTTTATATCAAATATATCAGTTTGGTTACTGATCTAAAACAGTTTTGTAAAAGTCCTCCGAAAAGGCGATTTTTGACCGTTTTACCGCATAGTTTTGCATCAAACGTTACCCGAACCATCCCAAATCAAAACGACTTGAAATTTTAACACAACCCATGTTATTTACTGAATAAAATAATGGTTATACTCATGATAGTGCAGGTCTTAAACAAAGCATATAAATCATGCAAATTTCACATAATTCACCGGGGTAACCCCTTTACCCAAAAAAAAAAATCCCAAGATTCAAGAGAAACTTCAAATCATCAAGAACAACCAAGAATCTAAAGTATGGTTTAAACATAAGTGTTATACCTTCAAGATTCAAGTAGGTTGTAGGATGAGATTTTGATGATAAGAAGCTTGTAATCACTTGACAACACCATGGAATCACCTTAGATCTTCACACAAACTTGAAGGTTGCTAGAAAGGGACATGAACATGAAGAACAAGACTTGAAGTTATGAAGAAGATGAAGATGGAGGAGAGAGAGGGTTGGGGACGGTTGTAGGAGGGAGGAGAGAGGAGGATTTGAGTGATGATGATTCTTGGAATTGGAAGATTATGTAGAGATTTCTAAGATATGGAAGTGAAGGCATGTGTGACACTTGTCCACAAAGTTCTAATATGATACTTGCAATATTTCTCAAATATTTGGTGGGGTCCCTACAAGATATGGCCGAAAATATATATGGGGAGGGGGTCCAAGTGTAAGTTTTTATATAAATATGTTATATGTAGGCTAAAACGGGTGTTTAACTGGATACCGGGTATTTTATCTAGCGTTTAAACCCCGATTTATGGCGTTCTAAATTATTTTTAATAGAGTTAATTACATAGTTAGTCCCTGTGGTTTTCACAAAATAACAAACTTAGGTACTAATAGTTTAAAATCACCTTCTAGGGTATTAACTTTTCATTTTGTAACATTTGGAGGTATTAACTTCTAGGGTATTAACATAGGTAGTCCCTGTGGTTTGCACAAAATAACATACTTAGGTACTAATAGAATGTGATTTTAAGCCTACAAATAACGTTAATACCCCCAAACGTTATAAAATGAAAAGTTAATACCCTAGAATGTGATTTTAAACTATTAGTACCTAAGTATGTTACTTTGTGAAAACCACTGGGACTAACTATGTAATTAACTCTTTTTAATATTCTATAAAAATAATCTTACCAAAATATTACTGAAATAAATTTCAGTTGCCGAGATTTGGCTGCGTTGTCTGCGTTTTGCTGTAGAAGCACTGTGTCGCGCAGAAACACACGGTACGCGCTTAAACTTGAAAAATAACGTTTTTAGGCGTTTTGTCACACCCCGACCACGTAAAACAACGAAACATGGCGGAAACGTCAGGGAGTGTCGTAACATAATTAATTGTTTCACAACCATGGAAATTAAAGTTTCGGTTTATTCATCAAACAAGCGAGTTACATTGTCTTTAAACAAGAAATAAAGAGTACATAACATAAATTAACTAGTTCTTGTCTCGTTTTAAGTCACTAAGGCACAAGTCCGCCTAAGTATGTCTCGATAAGTCCTATGCATCAACTCCTGAAAACACATGTGAAAATAGGTACGTCAGCATAAAAATGCCTGTGAGATACATAGGTTTTGTGAAAATAGGTTTCATGACTTGTAAGTTTAGAAAGAGTTGTTTAATAAAGTTTAGTCATGAACCTTGTAAATTGATTTGTTTTGTAAATCATTTGAAAAACAATAAGTTCAGATGATATGTATAACAGTCTGTGATTGGAGATTTGATTCCTTCAAAACTCTATAACGAACTAGTTAGCAATTGTGACCGATTTTGAATTTAGGGTTTTTCTTTGTTCTTTTCAATTCAATCGTCTCCTTAGTGTTTAATTTGATACTCTGATTTATTAATCTAGTTGTTTTTTATTGCGGTTAACTGAGATTAATTTAGCTAGATTGAAAACTCTGGATTAATCGGTTAAGAGTTGAAGATTATCACTAGGGTTTATAAGGTTTAGGGTTTATTGGTGGCTGCATGTTTTTTGTTTTTATCGTCTGTCCGAGATCGTTGTTTCGTTTGCATGGAGAGAAATAGAGATCAAGGCTTGGAGGACCTAGGGTTCCAGGCTTTCACTGAAAAGCTGCATGGGGACGTTTTTATTTCTTCGAACAATGCTAAGCCGGCGGCTTCACAAGAGATATGTGGTATTTTCCCCAAGTTTGGGAGTACTCTTGATGCCAGATCACTTAAAATCGATGGAAATCCGCTGTTGCCGAAACGAGGTGTAGTCTAAAATGAGTCGAGAATGATAAACATCATAGATGAGTTGGAAAAGGTTTCAGTACCGGTCCAGGAGACTAATGTCTTGCCTGAACGTAATAAGGAAGATGAAACTAACAAGTTGTCTTATGCTCAAAAGGTTATGAAGAACTCTACTCCTAAACGTGAAGTTAACTTCAGGCCCAATTTTTAGTTTTTCAAATCAGAAGTAGGGTCTTGGGCGATTTTGGCGATTTGGACATCCACGTGAAACCCTAGCAGATTCGTCTTCCACCTAATCTTGTTTGATCTTGGCTATCATCTTAGGGTTGTTCCTTTCGATCCTTAGGTGATAATCACTTGAAATCAGATTCGAATTCTGTGCTTAGGGTTCCGATTTCATCTTGGTTTTCTGATTGGCGAAGGGGTGCGGCGGTTTCCTATTTAGGGTTTCGGCTTTCATCTTCTTTGACAATCCTTATCCAGATTAGGGTTTCGGCATTCCATTCATCTTCTTCGGCGCTGAGCTGTTTAGGGTTTCGGCTATCAATCCTCTTCGGCAATTCTCCGGCGTCGATTGTGCTTTCCAGGTTAGGCTTTCGTATTTGTGTTGGCTAGAGGATACGTATGGGTGATGATAAAACAGATGGGGTGTTTCCGCCGGTCGATCGTGGAAAACCATCAATGTCTTTTGAGACTTTTGCCAATCGAGTGATTGATGTGGAGGGTAATACTTGGTTCCCTCGCCGGGGTGTTGTGCAAACCGAACCAAGGAAACCGTATATCCTTGATGAGTTGTTCAGCTCTACTATCCCCGTGGAGACTGTGAGGCCGGAAACTAGGAATTCGGATAACATGGAAGACAGTGCAAACATCCTGGGCAATCGAACTGATGGAGGTAGCATTCCAAAACCGATGTCCTATGTCGATTCGGTTATAGCAGCCAAATCCGTTAAGGTAAATTTCAGAACTCTTGCTACTCCTGTTATGTATGAGGGTTGTGATGTGGTGCTTCCTCGTGACTCAGTTAGAGCAGTACAAGAAAAATTAGCAAACACTCTGTATGGTTACTTCCTAGGGGACAGAGTTGCATACCCGGTTGTGGATTATTTTGTGAGGAACCATTGGAAGAGGTTTGGATTACAGAAATCAATGATGAATGCTAATGGGTTCTTTTTCTTTAAGTTTGCTGATGAAGCTGGTATGTTGAATGTTCTTAAAGAAGGTCCTTGGATTATCCGATCTCAGCCTATGTTTTTGAATATTTGGTCTCCTACATCAAAGTTAGAAAAGAAGGAAGTAAAGAAGTTGCAAGTGTGGGTCAAAATCCATGATGTCCCGATTGCTGCGTATACGGAGGATGGATTGAGTATGATTGCTACGGCTATTGGTGAGCCTAAGATGTTGGACTCGTACACTTCTTCAATGTGCACGGATACTTGGGGAAGGAGTAGCTACGCGAGAGCGCTAGTAGAAATTTCAGCTGAAAATGGGTTTAAGGAGGAGATAGTTATTGCGGTTCCAGAGTTGGAGGGGGAAGGTTTTAGTAAAGTGAAATTATCGGTAGAATATGAATGGAGTCCTCTTAGGTGTGCACATTGTAAGGTGTTTGGTCATTCCGATGATACATGCCCGAGACAGACTAGGAGGGCTCCTAAGGGGCCGGTCACTAATCAGAACAAACAAGAGGGAATCAATACTCGAAATCAAGTGAAGCAGCCGGTTGTAGACAAAGAGGGTTTTATGGATGTGGATCGCAAGAAAGCGGCTAGGAAAGCGGGGTTTCCTGTTAATAAGCAGAAGCAGAAGTTTGAATATCGGCCGATTGGATCCAAGCCTCATGGTGTGGCTACTTCCTCGGGTCCGCCATCTAGTGTCAAAACGCATAATCCTTTTGATGTATTATCGGATAAGGTTAAGAATGTGGGTAAAACTGGTGAAGTTCAACATGACCAGCAGGACTCGGATGATGAGGAGGTTTTTGGAACCTATAATGAAACTAATGAATTTATGACTTCCGGTTTATCGAAGGCAGGGGCAAGCACCTCGTCCACGAAGTTCTCCAATGGATAGAGTGTTGTTGGTTAGAGTCAAGGGGCTGCTGGTCGGTGGCAATTTCATTTTTAATGATGGAGGATGATTTTAAGTTTTGTTTTGTTTTTGTCTTGTCTACTAGATATTTTTCCATAATGTGTAGTAGGCTAGTTTATGTGGTGTCATAGGTATTGTGGTTTTGTTTTTGCTTGGCTTACATATATGGGGCATGTCCTGTATATGAACTAGTGTGGAACTCATCCTCACTACTTGTTCTTATTTGGGAGTG
The DNA here is from genome assembly GCA_030545235.1 of Helianthus tuberosus. Lineage (NCBI taxonomy): Eukaryota > Viridiplantae > Streptophyta > Magnoliopsida > Asterales > Asteraceae > Helianthus > Helianthus tuberosus. The sequence continues at coordinate 114,404,028 of CM060368.1, read as the reverse complement.
TTTTAATAGAATCACCGGGGTAACCCTTTACCCAAAAAAAAGTTAACTTCAGGAAGTTGGACCCATTGGAGACTCATCAAGAAGCCGATATTGTGATTCCGAGGGAGGTAGTTAAAACGGTTCAAGAAAGGTTTGACAATGTTTTATTTGGATATTTTCTGGGAAATAGATTGCCTTTTCCGGTTGTTGAGTACTATGTTAAAAATGTTTGGTCGAAATTTGGATTTGCGAAGATCATGATGAATGCTGAAGGTTTTTTCTTCTTCAAATTTGATACAAAGGAGGGAATGAATAAAGTTCTGGAGGGTGGGCCTTGGCTAATACGTAAAATTCCTTTGTTCCTCAACATATGGACGCCTTCAGTCAGCCTGAAAAAGGAGTGAATAAAGTCGGTTCCTATATGGGTTAAGTTTCATAATGTCCCTATATCCATATATACGGATGATGGATTGAGTTTGTTTGTCACACCCCCAAAATCCACACGCGGAGTATCACCGCTTGGAGGCGTGACATGACTAGGATCCAGCCACCAATCATATTGAACAATGTAAGTAGTAAAAGTAATACAACCAAACAATATGAAAGGTGTTCAAAACCAAAGCATAGTTAAGTGTTTAGCGGAAGCATAATTGTAAAACCCGAAGTAAGTATTAAGTACGAAATAAAGTAATGTTTATAGCATGGCACACATTGCCATGTCCCACAACGACCGCGCCTCCCTGTGCAAGCTCCATGAGTACCTAACGACCTGCAAGGCATGTAACAACGAGTCAACAACAAAGTTGAGCGAGTTCACAGTTGGTTGTTTAGTTATAGTATTCGTTTCGTAAACCGTATGTTTGTTTTGTAAACTATGTATCGTATTTATTTGTATCGCGGCCTTCCAGGCATGTTTGCGAAGATTTGTGGGCGTTTCCCATGTATTCTAGACTAGTTACATTTGTATCGCGGCCCTCCAGGCATGTGTGCGAAGATTAGTATTGTATCGCGGCCATCCAGGCATGTGTGCGAAGATTAGTATTTGTATCGCGGCCATCCAGGCATGTTTGCGAAGATTAGTATTCGTATCGCGGCCATTCCAGGCATGTGTGCGAAGATTAGTGGGGGCTTCCCATGTGTTACTAGTCTAGCTGTATCTATAAGTGACCTTCCCCTAACGAGGTCAGTGGTACGTATTCCAGTAACGATGAAAGTACAAGTAATCATTTAACCCCATTCCCAACCCCGGGAATCCCATGCCTTGGTAAAAGTGTGAACTCACCTTGGTTTGCTCGGTTAGACTAAAGTGCTTGTTTAATAGTTAACCAATCAAATCCTACCGGGTTAACAGAGATAGTTAGTTCCATGTATTCACGTATTTATTCACATGTAATGCTCGATAGTAACCATGCAACACTTATTGTCAGGTATGTCATGCAAATATCCTCATCACAATTTATTCACACTACCAGTTCACATGGAAACAATTCATCATATCATACAAGTAGCCAAAATCCAATCACATATAACCAGTTCATGATTTCGGCCCAAATTAATAGCTTTAATTTCATTAACCCATCCCGTAGCCCAAATCTAATTCTCATGCATCCTAATTCAACAATTTAAAATCATATACATGCTACATAATAAAATATATGTGTGTGTGTTTAATAATCGAGTGCGGCCCATCATCACAACCGGCCCAACATCAACTATACTCATATCTAACTATTCAGTAACTCATTAACATGTATCGGCCAAATTACCAAGCATGTATAACAACACCAGATATCATCATTCATTGTTTGCAAATAGAATTTTGAAAGTCTTTCAATGTTTCATGTGGCCTTACTTACATTCTGACATTAATCCACTTATTGCATCACATGGCCTCATTAATAAAATCTCTACAACAATTACAAGTTATGATGGACACCATCATTACCCCTAGTCTCGTAATTCCAAAATATATAAGGCACATGGCCGCCACTTTTCCTTAGCATATCACACCAATATACTATGAGTTATTATCCAATTCCCATGTTCACTGACAATCCCTATGCTAACAAGAACAACTAGCCGAATATCATTAGGTGATCACATGCAAACTAGCAGACAATTCCTATGCCATCACATGCAAAACATTAAATTTGGCTGCACTTTCAATACAATTCACATAATCATACAATACTCGGTTAACATGATCATTAAACATTGTATTGAACCGACTCAGTGGCCTAACAATTGTTTTCACAACATCAGGTTCATGCAAATCAATTCAATCCACAAACCACATCACCTAGTAATCGACTTACTCACATGTGTACTTCATCCAATAAACATAACAGTTTGTAAGCAATATGTATATAACAATCATCCAATGCATAGCAATAATTTAATCACAGAGATTGCGAGTGTGCTTGCAAAGGTTGTCATTGAGACGGTTCGACTCAGAATTATGGGGTTCCGTTTTGGTAGAGACTCGCAACAAAAGAAGATTATGGATAGGTGGCAGATCTCGAAGAACAACATAGAGGTTGATCCAGGCTAGAGAGGCTCTTGGGGGTTTTTTGGCATTTTTTTTTTTTTTTTTTTTTTTTTTTTTTTTTTTTTAGGGCCGTGTTTTTTATCTTGTATTTCCGTTTGTTTTGGTTGTGTTGCTTGTCGGGTTTATTGTTTTTGTTTTCCTAGTCTTGGTATGCCAAGTCTAGTAGTGTGTATCGGTGTCTTGATACACCCTGTTTTTATTTGGTTGATATAAAATTTCACCGGGGTAACCCTTTACCCAAAAAAAATAATTTAATCACAGAGATGGTGTACTAACCAGTTATGTTACGAGACTAACAAAGGTTTCGGGAGGAGGAGGACTAAGAATCGCCGTCACACAAAGTAGAGGAATAGGAGGTAGAGGTGTCTAGGGTTTTCTGATTAAAACTCTCCCGTAAAAGGTTATTATCGAAACACTATATTGCTTGCTACTGGGCCGAAGCCCGATCCCGATTTCGCCGGCCCACCTCCTGACGAAAACACTTGGTGTTTTTGTCCAGGAGTGATTTCGTGTGGTGGGTTTTTGGCTAAGGGGGGGTGATTTCATGGGGTAGGGTATTTGACAAGTGCTTCATGCTTTTAATTATAAAACGTAATTTAATGTGTTAAATACACTCAAACATAATGCCCACCATATATATATAAAAGCACACTTTGCAATTTAGTACATTATATATATATAAAAACACACTTTACAATTCAGTACAAGGTTAAGTCAAATAGAGACCTTGAAAACTCGGGTTGTCACATTATCCCCAACTTAAAAGAAATTTCGTCCCGAAATTTAGCACGTAGTTACTGAGGAAGCTAGTTGTGTTATGTTGTGTTATGTAGTTTACTGGTTTTTCCTGGGGTGTCACATCATCCCCCCGTTGATTTGGAATTTCGTCCCGAAATTCTGTAGTAGCTTCAGCCTCAGTAGTGGTTGCACTGTTTCCGAACAACTGGGGATATTTGAGTTTCATTTGATCTTCTCATTCCCAGGTAAACTCTGGGCCACGACGGGAGTTCCAACGAACTCGAACAAGAGGTATTCTGGTGTGCTTGAGGACCTTAACGTCTCGGTCCGTGATTTCAACTGGTTCCTCGACGAATCGCAACTGATCGTCGATAGTGAGTTCCTTCAAAGGAACTATGAGGGTCTCATCTGACAGACACTTCTTTAGATTCGACACGTGAAAAACGTTGTGAACCGCACTGAGTTCTACGGGCAGATTTAGTTTGTAGGCCACCCTGCCTATTTTCTCAATGATTTCGAACGGTCCGACATATTGCGGATTGAGCTTGCCCCGTTTACCAAAACGAACCACACCCTTCCAGGGTGAAACTTTGAGTAGCACTCGATCCCCAACTTGGAACTCGAGTGGTTTCCGGCGTTTGTTTGCATAGGCTTTCTGACGGTCACGTGCCGCCGCCATGCGTTGTCGTATCTGAGCAATTCTTTCTGTTGCGTCTACTACCAGTTCTGGACCTGTGATCTGACTATTACCCACCTCTGCCCAACAAAGAGGTGATCGGCATTTACGCCCGTACAATGCCTCAAATGGAGCGGCTTGAATGCTGGTGTGGTAACTGTTATTATACGAAAACTCCACCAATGGAAGGTGTTTCTCCCAGCCGTTGCCAAAATCAATTACACATGCCCGAAGCATGTCTTCTAAAGTTTGAATAGTTCGCTCAGACTATCCATCCGTCTGAGGGTGATAAGCTATGCTCATGTCTAAAAAAGAGCCAAAAGATTTGTGCATTGCTTACCACAGTTCTGAAGTAAAACGTGTATCACGATCCGAGATAATAGAGGTTGGCACCCCGTGCCTAGAGACAACTTCCTTGAGATATACGTCTGCTAGAGTAGAGAACTTGTCTGTTTCCTTGATAGCCAAGAAGTGTGCAGACTTTGTGAGTCGATCCACGATCACCCAAATAGTATCATTCCCACGTTGAGATCTAGGCAGGCCAGTAACAAAATCCATGGAAATTTGCTCCCATTTCCATTGTGGTATCTCTGGTTGTTGGAGTAGGCCTGATGGTTTCTGGTATTCAGTCTTGACTCTCGTACAAGTCAAGCACTTGCTGACGTAAGTTGTTATGTGAGCTTTCATGCTAGGCCACCAATATGTAGTTTTCAAGTCGTGGTACATCTTATCCGAACCAGAATGTACTAAGTAGCGAGACTTATGAGCTTCATCCATTACAAGCTCGCGTAAGTTGCCATAGAGTGGGACCCAGATGCGTCCCGTTACATAGTAGGCGCCGTCTGCCTTTTGTTCCAACCGTTGCCTTGAACCGCGTAGGGCTTCAGCCCTGACGTTTTCTGGTTTCAATGCTTCTACCTGAGCATCTCGTATCTGAGAAGGAAGACTAGACTGAATAGTGAGTTGCAACGCTGGTACACGCCTAGGTGTAGTATCCTTTCGACTGAGGGCATCGGCCACCACATTGGCTTTGCCCAGATGGTACTTGATGGCACATTCGTAATCGTTCAGTAGCTCGACCCATCGATGTTGACGCATGTTTAATTCCTTCTGTTTGAAGATCTGCTCGAGACTCCTGTGATCGGTGTAGATGGTGCACTTGGTACCGTACAGGTAATGTCTCCATATCTTGAGCGCGAAAACAACAGCTCCCAGCTCTAAATCGTGTGTAGTGTAATTCCGTTCGTGAATCTTAAGTTGGCGCGAAGCATAAGCAATGACTTTATCCCGTTGCATCAACACACATCCAAGACCCTGAATGGATGCGTCGCAATAGACTACAAAATCATCTGTGCCTTCAGGCAATGAGAGGATAGGTGCGCTACAAAGTCTATCCTTTAAGTGCTGAAACGCTGTTTCCTGTGTATTACCCCATCGATAGGTAACACCCTTCTGAGTTAGTAAAGTAAGCGGTTGTGCAATCTTCGAGAAGTCTTTGATGAATCTTCTGTAGTAGCCCGCCAAACCCAAAAATTGGCGAATTTCTGTTGGTGTACGCGGTGTAGGCCAGTTCTTAATCGAGTCTACCTTAGATGGATCAACATGAATCCCATCCTTGTTTACCACGTGGCCTAGAAAGTGGACTTCACGAAGCCAGAAGTCGCATTTTGAAAACTTGGCGTACAGCTGTTCTGCTCGAAGGAGTTCCAATATGAGCCGTAAATGCTGCTGTGTTCCTCCTGACTCTTGGAGTAGATCAAAATGTCGTCGATGAATACAATCACAAACTTATCCAAGTAAGGCTTACACACTCTGTTCATAAGGTCCATGAAGACTGCAGGCGCGTTTGTTAGCCCGAATGGCATGATCAGAAACTCGTAATGGCCGTAGCGTGTTCTGAATGCTGTTTTGGAGACGTCCTCGTCCCGGACTCTCAGTTGATGGTAGCCTGACCTCAGATCAATCTTTGAATAGTAGCTCGACCCTTGCAGCTGGTCGAACAAGTCGTCAATGCGTGGAAGAGGATAGCGATTCTTTACGGTCACCTTGTTTAGTTCGCGGTAATCTATGCACATACGGAAGGTACCGTCTTTCTTCTTCACAAACAACATGGGAGCTCCCCAGGGCGAAGAGCTAGGACGAATGAAACCCTTATCCAAGAGTTCTTGCAATTGCTTGGACAGTTCTTCCAGTTCGGTTGGAGCTAAGCGATAAGGTGCTCGAGCTATGGGTGCTGCTCCAGGAGCTAGCTCGATCTGAAATTCAACCTGGCGATGAGGCGGTAGCCCAGGTAAATATTCAGGAAACACTTGAGGAAAGTCGTGTGCCACTGGAATATCCTCTATCTTCTTCTCTTTACATAGGATCTTTGCTTGCTGTTGGGATAACCAATCCATCCCAATGACAATGTCGAAAATACCCATCACCACGTTAGGATCATTCCTTGCGTCACCCTGACCAATCACGAACGCTTGACCTCGGGCGCCATTGTTTCCATTGTTTCCCCCGTTGTTGTTCCCATTGCCCTGATTATTGTTGTTATTGTTGTTGTTGGTTCTGATTCGCAGGTCGTGAGCTCCGGCAATCCTTAGCTTCATGACCCATCTTGAGACACCTCTGGCAACGACCCCTGTTGCACTGACCACTGTGGTGCCTGTTGCATCTATTGCAATTTGGGTGATTCCCCGATATCCACCCTGTCCTTGACTACCAGAAGATTGCTGACCAGGGCTCTGATAGTCATCGATTTTTCGCTGCTGTGCCTGGGACTGAACTGAAGTCGAACCCTTGCTGAAGGTTCCATCCCATTTTCTCTTGTTGTCACTGAGAGTAGCAGATGTAGTAATAGTAGTAGTAGCACCGATACGCTTAGGCAGCTTGTTCTATTCCACTGCCTGATCTGTGAGGCGATGAGCAAGACGAGTAACATCCTGGATAGTAGCAAGGTTGGCCGATGTCACATGACTTTGAATTTCCGGTACTAGCCCCTTGAGATACAACTCAATACGCTTGATAGGGGGGTCCACCATGGTTGGACACAAGATGGCCAGCTCGTTTGACCTTTTCGTATACGCCTCAATCTCTGACCCCGTCATTTTTAATTTAAAGAACTCCACTTCCAGTTTGTGGATGTCATCACGGTTACAGTATTCTCACTTGATCAGTTCCTTAAAATCATTTCATGGGGTGGCATTAGCAGCTGCCAGCCCCAGCATCTGAACTTGCGCGTTCCACCAAGTTAGCGCAGTGCCTTCGAGAGTACCAGTGGCGTACTTCACCCTACGAGCCTCAGGGCATTCACACATTTCGAAGACCTATTCGAGCTTCTCGAACCAGTGGAGGAGTCCAACGGCCCCCTTCAGTGCCACTAAAAGTACTAGGACAACAGTCCATGAAAGTTTTGAACGTGCACACAGGTGGCTGGGCGTGTTGACCTGTCGTGTGCGTAAGAGTAAACATACTTAAGCACGAGTGTTGGTTTACGAGAGTAGGATCTAAAGATCCTAGAGTAAGTGGTGATGGCAGGTTATACCTCCTGCCTGGGCAGCTGCGAGTGCTGCAGTAACTTGTTCAGTGATCAAAGCCACCAACTGGGCTTGAGTTAGGTTAACGCGTCCACTCATGATCTTGATATCAAAGAGAACATGAGTGAGAGAGGTTCGCGAAAGTGCGATGACAGAAGAGAGTAAGCACATAAGTGTTTCAATCAACAGTTGTTACGTTTATCTAAGCATACCATGAGCAAAGTTCTATGTAATCTAGCAAGTAGGCAATGTAAACATAATCATATCACCTAGAATGTTGAGTCTTGCACGTGGAGCGAAGCGTCGTTGTGGATCGTTGAGCACTGTACAGGTTATAGTCTGGTTTTAACAAAAACTTTTCCCTTATTAAAACCAAGTTCACTGTAACCAATGGCTCTGATACCAATCTGTCACACCCCCAAAATCCACACGCGGAGTATCACAGCTTGGAGGCGTGACATGACCAGGATCCAGCCACCAATCATATTAAACAATGTAAGTAGTAAAAGTAATACAACCAAACAATATGAAAGGTGTTCAAAACCAAAGCATAGTTAAGTGTTTAGCGGAAGCATAATTGTAAAACCCGAAGTAAGTATTAAGTACGAAATAAAGTAATGTTTATAGCATGGCACACATTGCCATGTCCCACAACGACCGCGCCTCCCTGTGCAAGCTCCATGAGTACCTAACGACCTGCAAGGCATGTAACAACGAGTCAACAACAAAGTTGAGCAAGTTCACAGTTGGTTGTTTAGTTATAGTATTCGTTTCGTAAACCGTATGTTTGTTTTGTAAACTATGTATCGTATTTATTTGTATCGCGGCCTTCCAGGCATGTTTGGGAAGATTTGTGGGGGTTTCCCATGTATTCTAGACTAGTTACATTTGTATCGCGGCCCTCCAGGCATGTGTGCGAAGATTAGTATTCGTATCGCGGCCATCCACGCATGTGTGCGAAGATTAGTATTTGTATCGCGGCCATCCAGGCATGTTTGCGAAGATTAGTATTCGTATCGCGGCCATTCCAGGCATGTGTGCGAAGATTAGTGGGGGCTTCCCATGTGTTACTAGTCTAGCTGTATCTATAAGTGACCTTCCCCTAACGAGGTCAGTGGTACGTATTCCAGTAACGATGAAAGTACAAGTAATCATTTAACTCCATTCCCAACCCCGGGAATCCCATGCCTTGGTAAAAGTGTGAACTCACCTTGGTTTGCTCGGTTAGATTAAGTGCTTGTTTAATAGTTAACCAATCAAATCCTACCGGGTTAACAGAGATAGTTAGTTCCATGTATTCACGTATTTATTCACATGTAATGCTCGATAGTAACCATGCAACACTTATTGTCAGGTATGTCATGCAAATATCCTCATCACAATTTATTCACACTACCAGTTCACATGGTAACAATTCATCATATCATACAAGTAGCCAAAATCCAATCACATATAACCAGTTCATGATTTCGGCCCAAATTAATAGCTTTAATTTCATTAACCCATCCCGTAGCCCAAATCTAATTCTCATGCATCCTAATTCAACAATTTAAAATCATATACATGCTACATAATAAAATATATGTGTGTGTGTTTAATAATCGAGTGCGGCCCATCATCACAACCGGCCCAACATCAACTATACTCATATCTAACTATTCAGTAACTCATTAACATGTATCGGCCCAAATTACCAAGCATGTATAACAACACCAGATATCATCATTCATTGTTTGCAAATAGAATTTTGAAAGTCTTTCAATGTTTCATGTGGCCTTACTTACATTCTGACATTAATCCACTTATTGCATCACATGGCCTCATTAATAAAATCTCTACAACAATTACAAGTTATGATTTTTTTTAAGCTAATATGATCATTTTTATTAGAAGGTTAGAGCAAATTACAAATCATGGGTTGGTAGACGGGCAACAAGCTGCGCCGCCACCCCCTTTTGAATTGCAAATCCTACTCGGCTAAACACATAACTATGGCCTACAGACACTGTCGCATGCGCAAGTGCTGCCTTTTGAACCCGCTTCAAGAAACCGGACGCCACAGGGGCCAGACAACCAAAGGTATCGAACGCGAAAGGAAGGAAGGCATGTTGATTATCTATGCAGGCTTGCTCGTGCTTGGATATTTTCCCCGCCTCAGCCTTCCGCATCGCTTGCCCTGAAACAAAACCACTGCCCCTGAAACCAGCAAGAGGCGACACCCCCGTGAGATCAATGCAAGCATGCTTACCCCCGGACCATCCAAAAACCAGCACATCGGCTGGTCGAAGGGAAGACCTCCCATCTTTCGGATCCGTTAGGAAATTAACCGGAGCCTCTTTTTTAGCAGCGATACCAGCTCGCTTGAGAACGTCAAACAACACATCTCTAACCAGATCGTGTCTGTACTTGAAGCCAGGAAGCTCTTTGCAGTGAAGGGCATGTTCCCCGAAGCTATCAAGACACACCTTCCGACAAACAGGGCACGGTTCATCCTCAGGGTACAACGGTATCATCAAACGATATTTGAGGACAGACCGATATTCTACTGCCGACATACATTGCCCCAAGCCCTCGATCGGGATAACAGTAAGGAAATCTTGAGCGTGGGGGGCTCGTAAACAATCAAAAACAGCTTTTTGCCGAGGGGATAATCAAAAACAGTTATGATGGACACCATCATTACCCCTAGTCTCGTAATTCCAAAATATATAAGGCACATGGCCGCCACTTTTCCTTAGCATATCACACCAATATACTATGAGTTATTATCCAATTCCCATGTTCACTGACAATCCCTATGCTAACAAGAACAACTAGCCGAATATCTTTTTTTTTGGGTAAAGGGTTACCCCGGTGAATATTATAAAAAACACAATAAGCACAAAAGTGCAACTGAAATGTTACACCCCCTCTAGACTTGACATGCCAAGACTAGAGAAAAAACAAACAACCAAATACAAAGCCAAAACAACCAAACACACGACTAAACAGACAAAGCTCGGCCCAGCCTAAACAACCCACAACAGACACGCCAAACTAACTAGCCAGGATCAAGATCCAAGTTACTGCTAGGAATGTTCCACTTCTGAAGGAGAGTTGTATTCGCAAATCCTTGCTTGAATTTGAAGGTCAAAAGCCGCAAACGAACAGTTTTAATGATCTCCTGAGATAAGACAGTCGGTGTACGTTGATTCCAAGTGAAAAGCCTCGAGTTCCTTTCTTGCCAAACGAAGTAAGACGCCGCTGCAACCACCAATCTGCTCACAACATTGACTGGCTGTCGAGTGGAGTGTTGATCCATCCAAATCATAATATCGTCCCATCGGCAATTAACATCACCCATATTCGCCAATTCCCTAATGCCAAACCAAACCTCCATAGCATACGAACATTCAAAAAATAAGTGGTCCCTCGAGTCCCGGTCACGATGACATAAAGGGCAGCACATGAGATTCAGGTTTGTAGCACTACTCGCCTCCCAAACGGACATTCTATCTTGAGTTTTCAACTTATTTCTAATGACCATCCACAAATGAAACGAGTGCCTTGGGATGCATTGTTTAAACCAAACCATATTTATCCATGAAACGACATTCTCACGATACCGAATATTGTTCCAGACCTCCCACGAAGAGAAGTGACATGATTTCCCTTCAGAATTAATCCAAACCAGCCGATCCTGCGTGTCATGAATAACCGGAGCATGAAAATTGATTAGAACTGGGAATAGATCATACCAAGCCACCGGCCACCTCCAATTACCACTAGAGTCAACCATATCCGCTACAGAAGATTGCAGGTTGAAACCTGCATTTGCAATATATCTCGGGCTAATATGAGCACGGAGAGGACAAGCACTACACCAAGTGTCACTCCAAACATTTGAAACCTACAACTAGCCGAATATCATGAGGTGATCACATGCAAACTAGCAGACAATTCCTATGCCATCACATGCAAAACATTAAATTTGGCTGCACTTTCAATACAATTCACATAATCATACAATACTCGGTTAACATGATCATTAAACATTGTATTGAACCGACTCAGTGGCCTAACAATTGTTTTCACAACATCAGGTTCATGCAAATCAATTCAATCCACAAACCACATCACCTAGTAATCGACTTACTCACATGTGTACTTCATCCAATAAACATAACAGTTTGTAAGCAATATGTATATAACAATCATCCAATGCATAGCAATAATTTAATCACAGAGATGGTGTACTAACCAGTTATGTTACGAGACTAACAAAGGTTTCGGGAGGAGGAGGACTAAGAATCGCCGTCACACAAAGTAGAGGAAGAGGAGGTAGAGGTGTCTAGGGTTTTCTGATTAAAACTCTCCCGTAAAAGGTTATTATCGAAACACTATATTGCTTGCTACTGGGCCGAAGCCCGATCCCGATTTCGCCGGCCCACCTCCTGACGAAAACACTTGGTGTTTTTGTCCAGGAGTGATTTAGTGTGGTGGGTTTTCGGCTAAGGGGAGGTGATTTCATGGGGTAGGGTATTTGACAAGGGCTTCATGCTTTTAATTATAAAACGTAATTTAACACATATCACATTATTAAAATACACTCAAACATAATGCCCACCATATATATATAAAAGCACACTTTGCAATTTAGTACAGTATATATATATATATATAAAAACACACTTTGCAATTCAGTACAAGGTTAAGTCAAATAGAGACCTTGAAAACTCGGGTTGTCACATTGTTGGCGTCGAAGATTGGTGTTCCAAAAAGACTGGATAGCTATACCGAGGATATGTGTGCTGATAGCTGGGGTAGGAGCAGCTTTGCTAGGGCCTTGATTGAAGTTAGTGCGGATAATGCTCTCAAAGATCAAATAGTTGTGGCCATTCCGAAACTGGATGATGATGGATTTATTATGGAGAAAGTAATGGTTGAGTATGAATGGAAGCCGCATCGTTGTGCAGCGTGTTGCATGTTTGGTCATAATGATCAGAATTGTCCCAAGAATGTTATTGCTAATCCAAAACAAGTCACGGTGGATGAGGAAGGGTTTATCACGGATAAGAGGAAGGTTGCTAAGTTTGGCGTTGGATACAAGAAACAGAAAACGAAGTTTGTTTACAAGCCTAAAGTTAATAAATCGGGTGCGAGTACATCAGGAACGAAGAGAGATACCAGTTCGGGGTCTATTCATATTAAAACAGCAAACTCTTTTGATGTCTTAGCGTCTGCGGATGGGAATGGAGAGGAAAACATAGCTGTGAAAAAGGATGAGCCGTATGATAAGACTAAACGTTCTTCTCAGGTGCAAGATGAGATGATAGAGGTTACTCCCACAGAAATAGCAGATTTTATGACTAACAACCAGCAAGTTAATGATTCTGAGGGGGCAAGCACTCCCGGTTCGATGGGTTTAAATGGGTAGCTGGTAATTAGGGGCTTGAACCGACCCCTGGAACAAAGTGAGGTTCGTTCTATCGTAGCTGGTAATAATTTAGATATGTGTGCGATCCTTGAATCTCATGTGGATGTTTCCAAGCTGGCTAATATTTGCAAGTATGTTTCCGTAATTGGTGTTGGACTTCTAATGGTGGCTTATGCACGCGTGGTACGAGAATTATTTTGGGGTGGAACCCTGATATGTTTGATGTGATGGTCCTCTATCAATCTGATCAACTTATTCATACTCAGGTAATTTTTAAGATAGCAAAAAGGTTCTTTTTAGCTCTTTTGTGTATGCTGAAAATAAGTATCAAGATCGTAGACCTCTCTGGGATGATTTATGCAAGCATAAGGTTTTATGTCATGATAAGCCGTGGGTCGTTATGGGAGATTTCAATTCGGCTCTCAAAGTTGAAGATTTTTTGTTTGGGCCGTCCAATCATTCTATTGGCATGCGTGAATTTGATGATTGTGTTCAACAAACAGAATTGTTTGATGTTCAGGCTCATGGTATGCAATACACTTGGAGTCAAAAGCCTAAGAGTGGTGTGGGTCTTCTCAAAAAGATTGATAGAATTATGGGTAATGTTTCGTTTATTGATCATTTTCCTGATGCCTTTGCTTTCTTTCACCCGTTTCGGGTGTCTGACCATACGCCTTGCATTCTAAGAATGGTATGCACTTCTGTTAATCGTCCAAGACCTTTTAAATTTCCGAACTTCATTGTTACTAAACCTGATTTTAAAGAGTCTGTGAAGCATGAGTGGATCAAAACAGTGGAGGGTGTAACTATGCTCTCCGTTGTGAAGAAAATGAGGAACTTGAAACCGGGATTGAGAAAGATTTCTTTTAACCAAGGTAACTTGCATGATAGGGTGGTTGAGTTGAGAAAAACTTTGGATGATATTCAGGTTCAGGTGGATCAGAACCCGTTGGATGTTCGGCTTAGACAAATGGAGACTCAATGTCTTCAAGATTTTCAATCTGCGGCTTATGATGAAGAATGTTTTTTAAAACAGAAATCCAAGGTTGAGTGGCTTCGGGCAGGAGACTCAAATACCAGGTTTTTCCATAATACTGTCAAAGCTAGAAATGCGAGATCCAAAATTTCTAGCATCACGGATACTCTGGGAGTTCGGCACGAAGGAGATGAGGTCACGGATGTTCTGGTTTCGCATTATACTCAGTTTTTGGGGGTCGATGTCTCGGTTGATAAGGTTAACTTGGACAATCTCTTCCTTAATGTGCTCAGTAGAGAGGTTGCGGATCAAATGGTGTCTCAGGTTACTCGGGAGGAAGTCAAAATTGCTATGTTCAGTATTGGAGAAGACAAGGCCCCGGGGCCGGATGGGTACACGTCGGCGTTTTTTAAGCATGCTTGGGATATTGTTGGTAAGGAGGTCACGGATGCGGTGTTGCAATTTTTCGAGAATGGTAAACTTCTAACTCAGATTAACCATACTATTCTGGCTTTGATTCCGAAAAAAGATGTCTCGGATTCAGTTCTAGATTGCAGGCCGATTTCTTGTTGCAATGTACTCTATAAATGCATAAGTAAGATAATCACGGACCGATTAAAAGGAAGTTTGGGTACTCTTGTTAGTATCAATCAGTCAGCTTTTGTGCCGGGTAGGAAGATTTCTGACAATATTCTTCTTACACAAGAATTAATGCATAATTATCACCTGAATAGGGGTCCGGCTAGATGTGCGTTCAAGATTGATATTCAGAAAGCCTATGATACGGTTAATTGGTCTTTCTTGCAAGATATTTTGGGTCAATTTGGATTTCATCAGCGAATGATTGGATGGATTATGACATGCGTTTCTACAGTGTCTTACTCGTTGAGTATCAATGGCAATCTTCATGGATACTTTAGAGGCAAACGTGGGTTACGGCAAGGTGATCCAATGTCACCTTATTTATTCACGTTAATTATGGAGGTTCTCTCGCTTTTGCTTCAACAGGCTGCCAGTTTTCCCTACAAATATCATGCTCATTGTGCCAAGCAAAAAATTATTAATGTGTCCTTTGCTGATGACTTATTCATTTTTGTGCATGGTGATGTTGTTTCGGTAAAGAAGGTAAAGGAAGCTCTTGGGATGTTTACCAACATTTCTGGTTTGGCTCCTAGTCCGGCGAAAAGCACAGTTTTTTCTGCAATGTTCCTCAGTCGATTAGACAGGAAATTCTGGAGATTATGCCGTTTCAGGAGGGTGATTTTCCGGTTCGTTATCTAGGGGTTCCGCTAATTTCTTCCAGGCTTCTTTTTAAGGATTGTAAAGTTCTTATTGATCGAATGGATAAGAAGATTGCTAACTGGATGACCAGGTCGTTATCGTTTGCTGGCCGATTGCAACTTATAAACTCTGTTCTCTCTTCTATGCATATATATTGGGCCTCTGTATTCATTATTCCAGCTCGGTTTATCAATGAGCTTGAGAAAAGAATTCGTAGATTCTTGTGGAATGCGGGATCGGAGGGTAGAATCCGTGCTAAAGTTGCTTGGAAAGATGTGTGTTTGCCTAAAGATGAAGGTGGTTTGGGCATCCGAAGTATAATTGATGTCAATAAATCGCTTATGGCTAAGCATGTTTGGAGCATTATAACTAAACGGGAGTCCATTTGGGTGACATGGATTCACGAACACAAGCTAAAAGGGAGAAGTTTTTGGGAGGTGCCATGTCGAGGGAGCATGAGTTGGGGTTGGCGGAAAATTCTATTTATTCGTTCTATTATGCGGCCTCACATATGGTCTTTGCTCAAAAGTGGTTTGCAAACTAATGTTTGGAGTGATAATTGGTGCCCTATGAGTCCTCTTAGCTCCTTTATTACTCCTCGTTCTATAGCTAATGCAGGATTCAGTTTAAAGTCGTCGGTTCCTGATGTTATTGATGCCAATGGGCAGTGGAGATGGCCCCAAGCTTGGTTAGATTTATTCCCGGTTTTAATAAGTATTCAAACGCCTCAGCTGGTTGGTGATGCTCTTGATCGTTTGGCTTGGAAAGATTTGGATGGGAAGTATACAGACTTTGAATCGGCTCAAGTATGGAATACAATTCGGACGAGAGATAATCAGGTAACCTGGGCAAACATGGTTTGGTTCTCTCAGTGTATTCCTCGCCACTCGTTCCACATGTGGTTAGTGTTTCGGAACAAACTAAAAACTCAGGATAGGTTGGCGGTTTGGGAAGCTGGAAGTGCTACAAATCTAAATCTTATGTGTTGTCCGTTGTGCAAACATGATCGAGATAGCCGAGACCATTTGTTCTTTCAATGTGCGTTTGCGAATCAAGTTTGGGAAAATGTCAAGAGTATGGCGAATTTGGAGAGTGTAGATAACACATGGCAGTCTTTAATGGTATGGGTTGCTCGACATTCTAGTTCTAAGAAAACTGATGACATTGTCTGTAAGTTGGTGGTAGCTGTGGCTACATATTACATTTGGCAAGAGCGGAACAGTCGGCTATTTAGCTCCAACCAATTGACCGTATTGCAACTTGCGGAGAAGATTAAAAGTGTGGTTCGATTTCGGCTTATGGGTTTCAAGTTTCGAGTGGAGTCGGCTAGGAGGAGGATCTACGGAATCTGGAAGATTGATGAAAGCAAGGATGATGAAGCTGATCCGGGCTATTAGTTTATTTGCATAATTTTTATTTTGGCCTACGTTGGTTGTTTTTCGGCCATGGTAGTTTCATTTGTTTGTTAACTTTTTTAGTTGGGTTGTTTGCTTGGTCTTGTGGATTGGTGTCCTAGTCTTGGTATGCCAAGTCTAGTTGGTGTGTCACTTTGACACATCCTTGTTCTTGTATTGGTTCATTTATAAAATTCACCGGGGTAACCCCTTTACCCAAAAAAAAAAATCCCAAGATTCAAGAGAAACTTCAAATCATCAAGAACAACCAAGAATCTAAAGTATGGTTTAAACATAAGTGTTATACCTTCAAGATTCAAGTAGGTTGTAGGATGAGATTTTGATGATAAGAAGCTTGTAATCACTTGACAACACCTTGGAATCACCTTAGATCTTCACACAAACTTGAAGGTTGCTAGAAAGGGACATGAACATGAAGAACAAGACTTGAAGTTATGAAGAAGATGAAGATGGAGGAGAGAGAGGGTTGGGGACGGTTGTAGGAGGGAGGAGAGAGGAGGATTGAGTGATGATGATTCTTGGAATTGGAAGATTATGTAGAGATTTCTAAGATATGGAAGTGAAGGCATGTGTGACACGTGTCCACAAAGTTCTAATATGATACTTGCAATATTTCTCAAATATTTGGTTGGGTCCCTACAAGATATGACCGAAAATATATATGGGGAGGGGGTCCAAGTGTAAGTTTTTATATAAATATGTTATATGTAGGCTAAAACAGGTGTTTAACTGGATACCGGGTATTTTATCTAGCGTTTAAAGGCGTTCTAAATTATTTTTAATATTCTATAAAAATAATCTTGCCAAAATATTACTGAAATAAATTTCAGTTGCCGAGATTTGGCTGCGTTGTCTGCGTTTTGCTGTAGAAGCACTGTGTCGCGCAGAAACACACGGTACGCGCTTAATCTTGAAAAATAACGTTTTTAGGCGTTTTAATTTATTTTTCAACACGGACCTGATTAAAAATAAATTTTTAATCATAACAGAATATTTTTGGGATTTAAATATTACCCGGGCGGTCACCAACGTTCGTTTCGCAGTTTTGTCGTAATTAGTCCTTTAGTTCAAATAAACATGTTTTTGCCATACTGAATCCTTCGAAACTTATTTCTAAGTTATGTATAGGATATTTAGGGTATGTTTAGCTTACGTCACAGTTCCGGAGTGTACGTCGCGTTAAACTGACTGCGTTTACACACCAGTTGGCGTATAACCTTCCAGAAAGTGATTTAAAGCTAGAAATCGAAATCGAATCAAATTGTAAAATCATTAAACACAATTGCACATATAATAACACCAAAACACATATAATAACACCAAAGCACATTGTTTTATTGATAACTGACATTGTTTTACATTACGCGATGATTACAGAACACAGTTGTCACACTCAATAGCAGGAGCCAAGATATGGATAATGGGAATTTTAAAGGCTAGTCAATATGATCCAAGATTGGCCAATGCATCAGCTTCTGCGTTTTCTTCTCTAGGTACCTGTGTCAAACTAAAAGAAGCAAAAGAGAGTGCCAATTCCTTGACTATCTCTAAGTATCTGATTAGCTTTTCACCTTTAACAACATAGGATCCATTAAAGTGATTAGTAATTAACAATGAATCTACATGTACCTCAAGATACCTGATCCTCATGTGCTTGGCAATTTGCAAACCAGCTATCAAGGCTTCATATTCGGCCTCATTATTAGTAGTTTGAAACTCACAAGCTACTGAGTGGGGTATTATGTCCCCCTGTGGCGATGTTAGTAGTACTCCATGTCCAGTTCCCTTGACATTAGAGGCTCCATCAGTGAAGAGTATCCAAGGATCTTTAGTCTCTTCAAGCTGCTGAACTTCTAACTCAGCTTCCCTTTGTAGATCACTACTGAAATCTGTCACAAAGTCAGCTAAGGCTTGAGATTTAATGGCAGTTCTTGGCTCATATCTTATATCATAGGCACTAAGTTTCACTGCCCATTTGGCCATCATTCCTGACATTTCAGGTTTCCTAAGAACATTCTTAATTGGGAAATTAGTTCTAACAATAATGGCATGAGTTTCAAAATAATGTCTTAATTTAGTAGATGCCATAATCAAAGCAAGGATAAGTTTTTCCAAATGTGAATACCTGGATTCAGCATCAAGCAAACTCTTACTTACATAATAGACAGGATGTTGTGTACCTTCGTGATCCTTAACAAGGAATGCACTTACTGCTTTAGAAGAGATTGCCAAATATAAGGATAATATATCCCCTTTTTCTGGTTTCATTAAGGCAGGAGCTGAGGATAGGTAATCCTTAAGGGCTTTGAGAGCATTCTCATGTTTTTCAGTCCACTCAAATTTCTTGTTCTTTCTCAAAATGTCATAGAATTCCTTGCACTTTTCTGATGACTTAGATATGAACCTGTTTAAGGCTGCGATCTTCCCTGTCAATCTTTGCACATCCTTAGTATTGGCAGGAGATTTTATATTCACAATTGCCTTGATTTGCTCTGTACTTGCCTCAATGCCTCTTTTTGTTACCATGTAGCCTAGGAACTTGCCTGCTTTAACACCAAAGTGACACTTGGAAGGATTCAACTTCATATTGAATTTATCAAGGATATTGAATGCTTCCTCCAAATCTCTAAGGTGATCCTCAGCTTTCTTGGACTTAACCACCATGTCATCTATATAGACTTCCATAGTGTGTCCAATTTGTTCCTTAAACATCATATTGACTAGCCTTTAATAAGTAGCACCTGCATTTCTTAGTCCAAATGGCATAGCAATATAACAATATATACCAGTTGGGGTCATAAAGGCTGTATCCTCTTGATCAGATGGTTCCATCTGAATTTTCTGAAATCCAGATGAAGCATCCATAAAAGTCAACAACTCATGACCCGCGGTAGCATCCACCTTGGAGTCAATGTGGGGTAATGGGAAAGGATCCTTGGGACATGCCTTGTTTAAATCAGTAAAATCGACACACACCCTCCAGTTTCCATTTTTCTTTTGAACAACAACCACATTGGCTAACCACCTTGGATACTTGACCTCTCTTATCATACCTGCTCGGAGCAGCTTATCTACCTCCTCCTGGATAATGGCCTTCCTCTCAGGTGCAAACTTTCTCCTTTTTTGATGTATGGGCTTGAATGACCTGTCAATGCCAAGCTTATGAGTAATTATATATTTAGAGATACCTGTCATGTCTTCATGCTTCCAGGCAAAGGTAGTTTTTCTCTTCTTGAGGAAGGATACTAGATCCTGTTCAATGTTGTTGAGGATCCCTGATCCTATGAAGATCTTGGATTCAGGATCCTGAGGATCCATAAGGATATCTTTAACATCTGGTTCTCTTGCCTCCAGGACATCTCTTGGAGGATGCTTTAGTTGCTATTGCTCCCTTGGCCTTGAGGCTGGCTTCATCGATGAAGTATAGCAATTCTTTGCTTCTTGTTGGTCACTCTCAATCTTCACCACCCCCCATGGACTAGGAAACTTTACACATTGATGATATGTAGATGGGACTGCCTTCATGTCATGTATCCATGGCTTGCCAAGGATAACATTGCAACAGGATAAGCAATCTATAACACAAAATTTCTGATAAGAATGAAGTCCCTCTATGTAAATGGGAAGTTTTATGTCCCCCAATGTGTTCTTGGTTTCTCCACTGAATCCCACAAGAACTGAGGATCTTGGGACAATGTCCGATTTAGGGATGTTCATCTTCTTGAGGACATCAAGCTGAATGATGTTTACTGAGCTTCCCCCATCTATCAAGATCCTGCGAACAAAATGATTAGATATAAACAAGGTAATAACAAGACCATTATGATGAGGATCCTGAACATCAACACGATCATCCTCATCAAAAGTTATAACTTTTTCCTGTGTAACTATAGAGGTTCGGATGGGTCTATCCCCATTATCCATCTTGGTCTCCTTGGCATGCCTCTTGGCTGCTGAAAAGGAAGTGCCACATATGTCTGATCCACCGGATATGAAGTTAATAATTTGTGCATCAGCAGGAGCTCTTTCTGGAACTTTTTCAGGATCCTTGACTTTTTTCTTCCCAACAGCTCCTTCAAGTGCCCTTTGCTTAACAAGTAACCAATCTCTTTTCTAAGTGCAATACATTCTTCAGTGAGATGACCGAAATCTTCATGATATGCACACCATTTGGATTTGTCTTTTGTTGCAGCTGGCTTATCACTTTTTCTGGGCCATCTTGCTTTTTCACCTAAGTTCTGCATTGCAAGGATTAGTTCATTGTTATCAACAGAAAAACAATATTCAGAAATGGGAGGATAATCCTCATCATCCTCTTCCTGTTCTACTGCATGCGCGTTTTGGTTATCAGACTTGTTATAAGACTTTGACTTGTTGTTCCTGAAGTAGGATCCTTGCTTTTCCTGCTTCGAGGATCCTGCCAGTCTTTCCTGGATCCTTTTGTCATCCTCTAGCCGGATGAATCTAAGGGCCCTGGTTCTCACTTCATCAAGGTTTCTGCAGGGGGTCATGACAAGATCATCATAGAACAATGAATCCCTAAGTAAACCCATTTTGAAGGCTTCTACAGCCGTAGCAATATCCAAATTAGGAATATCCAAGGATTCTTTATTAAATTTAGTGATATAATCTCTAAGTGATTCATTTTGACCTTGTGTTACCCTATATAGATCACTGGTTAATCGTTCAAATTTTCTGCTACATGAGAATTGGCTATTAAACAGATTATCTAGTAAGGGGGAAGACTTAGCAGCCATTTAGGAGCTGATCCTGTCAGTGTGGATCTGAAACCCTTGCATAGACATGCTTCTTTTAACCTCTCTGGGATGGGATTGATCTCCATCCTCTCTCTGTATTGAGCTACATGTTCTTCTGGATCCGTTGAGCCATCATATAGCTTCATGGTTGGTATTTGAAATCTCTTTGGAATTTCTGCATCACAAATAGGTGGTGCAAAACGAGATATCTTGTGGCTTCCATCTGGGATTTCAGGAATGGGCTTAACCACCCCTGGAATGCTGGATATCACATCCTTTAGTTTCTGTAATTTCCTAACCATGGCTTGGTTGATTCCTGCATCCTGCACAAAGCCATGGTTAGCATTATAAGAATTGTTTAAAGTGTTACCTCCTGAAGGATTCAAGTTTGGAATTCCAGATGTGAATCCACATTGACGGGATTCTGGTATAATTGATGGACCAGAAGAAGCAATAGTCTGCATTGGTATGAAGTCTCCCAAATGAACTTCTGAACTTCTGGGTTCTGTACTTCTTAAGGATCCCTGATCCTGAAAGATGTTGGATCCTTGAGGCATCGAAGTTGAGGGTCTTGGAGGATAACCCATTGATCCATGAGCCTGAGATGAGGATCCTTGACCCTGAGATGAGGATCCTTGGACCTGAAATAAGGATCCTGGATGCTGAGAGTAGGATCCTTGCACCGTCTGCGTCCCCATATATCCTCCTGAACTAGTGAAGGATCCCTGATGCTGGAAGGAGGATCCTTGAGGCTGAAAAGAGGATCCTAGAGGCTGAAAGTAGGATCCTAGAGCCTGAGTCACTGTCGTTGATCCATAACGCATTCCCAATGATCCACCCTGGTACTGGACATCTGGAGCTGCAGATAGCTGGGCAATTATAACTGGGGTGTTGAAATCCAATGATCTAGGGACCAATGGAGAGTGATCCTCCGCTGATCTCTTCAATTTCTTGATGTCATCAATCTCTCGAAGGATCCTGTCATTGGTTTTGTCCTGCTGCTGCATGTAATCCCTCATCTGCAAAATCAAAGAATAAAGATCACTGTTAGAAGGGCTAGAGGAAACAGCAGAAGTTGGTGGTTTTGAGAAAACAGGGCTTTGTTTCTTCGCAGCATTCTCAGCATTCTTGTGGGATCCAAAAGGTGCTGGAGGCAAAGGTGGAATGCCCTGTGAAGAAGTGACCGCCGGCATGGAACTTGAAGTGTTCTTTGCTGATGAAGCCATGTGGTTGAAGGTGCTGAACCAAATTGATAACAATGAATAGAATTCTCAGAAATGAAGCACCAATTGCCTCACGGTGGGCGCCAAACTGTTTTGGTCAAAAATCAGACTAGGATAATGCAGCCAAATCTTATTTTGTATGGTGTGATGCTTGAATTAAATGAACGAATGTATGAACAACTTGTAAATGAAATGAACAAGAGACACAAGGATTTGTACGAGGAAAAAGCCCTTGATCAAGATATGATCTCCGGCACAAAAAACCTAGGGTGATGGAAACTACCGATCACCAACTATATTCAACAAGTAAAGGTTACAAATCGGGATGATAACAAGCTTGTTACAAGGATCACTAGTGTGCAAAATGTATGTAATCGCCAATAAGTTTCAGAGAGCTTTCGAGAGTGTGTGTGTTTGCTAATTGTTCTAACTATCAAGCTCGTTATCCCCTTTAAAAATAGAAATAAACTAAATAACAAACATTCCGCAAATTTTGCTAGCCTTCCACCACTTCCATAACGGTCACACAAGCTATACACGTGCAGAATATGGGAGCATATTCCCCTGGAATCTCGGTAAGACTAAGTCCCACTCGTTCATTCCTGCAAAAAAAGTTCAAATATAGTGGAAACAACCGTTAGTGTTAGGATAACAATGAGGATCCTGGATCCTTAAACCTGCAACGTCTTCAGAGGATCCTTAATTCAAACAGAACTGAGGATCCGTGTTCCTGGCTGCACTTGAGGATCCGTGATCCTTGGGCTTAGAAAATCTATCCCTAACAGCTGTGATCTGAGTCAGGAGCAGTTCCTTCTGCAGCATGTTGATCTCTTTTTCAAGGGAAGAGATCTTTTTGTCCTTGGCGAGGAAAATCTGCTGGAAGTCCAGATTTTTCTGCTCAGCTTCTTCCAGATGTTGATCAAGGAGGATCTGAACCTCAGCAAATTTCTGCACAAAGAAAGTTAACAATCAGGATCCTTTAACCTTAGAAAGAAAGCTTGGACTTCAGGATACATGAACCTTACCTCAGAAACATATTCATGAAACTGGCATTCTATGAGAGGGAGGCCTTTAGTGGGCTCAGCAGTCTTCCTCTTCTTGGCACCCTTGCCCCTAGTGCTCATACCCTTAGGATCTGGGATGCTTGGGCTTGCAGCCAGCTCCTTTTTGATGGACCTTGAGGACGCATACTCTTGGAGATCACTCACGCTGAACCTGGAAGCAGACTTTGAGGATTTTCCAGCACCTACAAACATGACAAACAGATAAGTATTCATATTTTTATCAAACATTTATATATTTACATATGCAGATACTTACTTGACATGGTGTAGGAAGTGGATGAAACCTCAACTGGATCCTTTGATTTCGGTGGATAGGTTCTAATTGCACGGTCAAGCTTCCAAAAAGCTTCAATTCTCTCTTGGGTGGCAGGTGATTCTTGAATATGTGACAAAGTTATAGCTGCAAAGACAAAGATAAAGGATCAGTTATCCTCAAAAGAAAAGAAAAATTCTTACCGTTTATCCTAGTCTAAGGATGCTATATCCTACCATCGGTGTTCCACTTTTTGGGAAGTTGGTTCCCATTTGGAATAGAATCCCTTCTCACAAAAAAAGAATTGATTCCTCCAGTTGGTGTCGTTTTTGGTGGTTTTCAAGATTGGGTGAGATTTCTGGGGTTTGGACTTGAAAAGATATCGATAGGATCCATGGCTCACAAGGTTGTAAAGTTGGCTCAGTTCAGACATCCCTATGTCTATGCCTTTTTGCTCTATTATGTGCTCGAGTATTAATAAAATCCTCCACACCATCGACATGGCTTGGATGTAGCACAGGCCGGTAAGTGTGAAGAAGCTTTGTGTAAAAACAGGGAAGGGATAAAAGGATACCTTTGATCAAAAACCCTAATTCTCTCTCTCTAGCAGTCGATTTTTCTTCCTTTGCATGGAATCCTAGTTTTTTCATCGTGATCAATTGTATAACAGTCTGTTATTAGTGTTTGATTCATCAAACAACTAGTACGAACTAGTTAGCAATCGAAATCGGTTTTGAAATTAGGGTTCTTGTTTCGTTTCCTTCAATCGCCGCCTGATCCTGTACTATCGACCTGGTTGTATAGATCTATTGTTTTGTCGGTCCTTCTGGTTAGGGAGAAACCTAGACTTAACAAGATCTCTATATGATTTAACTAGTAGTATGGGCTAGGGTTTTGCTAGATTAGGGTTTCTGTTTTTCTGTCTTTTGTTCGTCTGGGAGAAGGGTTTGCTGCATGGTGTTTTGTTGATTTGTTTTTGGAGAGAGTTGAAAGTCTTAGCATGGATGAACGTAAAAAATCTGAGGGCAATGTGCATGATGGTCGTTACAAGCCGCCATTACCTTTTCAAGGAATTGCAAATACATTTGCACCGCGTAGGGGTGTGGTCCAGCCATCTAATACTGATCCAAAACTGTTTAATGTTATTGATGAGTTAACGAAGATCACGGTGCCAGTTAATACGGATACTCGAGATGATAATAAAGTTGTTCACGTTCAAGTTCATTTTAAAAAGGATAGAGCTATGATAAATGTTTCATTTGTGTACGCGAGTAATAGTGTGATCAAGAAAGGAAACATCTTTGGGCTTCTTTGAGAATGCATAAAGGGGCTGTTCAATCGAGCCCGTGGATAATCATGGGGGGTTTTAATGTTGTGCTGAATTTAGAAGATAAGTGCATGGGTTCTTCGAATGTGAATGCCGCTATGAGAGAATTCAATGATTGTGTGTGTTAGGGGAGGATTTTTACATCCTAAGTATCACGGATCCTCAAGTGCTACCAGGATCATGGATCCTCAATTCTGTTTGAATTAAGGATCCTCAGTAGGTGTTGCAGGATCAGGATTCAGGATCCTTATTGTTATCCTTATACTAACAATTGTCTACCTTGTACGTAAGCTTGTTTTGCAGGAGCAAAGGCATGGACCAAGTCTTAACGAAATTTCTGGAGCATATTCCCTAAAGATTCCGCACGTGTTTGACCATTATGGACGTTGTGGAGATCGTGGGGAGCTTGCATAATTATCGGATAGTTTGTTAACTTAGTTATTTCTAATTTAAATGGGGATAACAAGCTTGATAGAACACTTAGCTAATTTTAGCAAACACACACACTCTCATAACAACACACGAACAGCTCTCGGCAATCTACTTGGCGATTTCATACATTTTTGCACATTGCACACTAGTGATCCTTGAAACAAGCTTGTTATCATCCCGAGTTGTAAACTTCTTTTATTTAATCTTAGTTGGTGATCGGTAGTTTCCATCACCCGAGGTTTTTTATGCCGGAGATCAACTCTTGATCAAGGGCTTTTTCCTCGTATAAATCTCTGTGTCATTTGTTCATTACATTTCTGAGTGATCCTTAATATTGTTCATTGATTCAAGCATCACACCTCACAACAAAAGATTTGGTTGTATTATCTTTGCTTGATTTTTGACCAAAACAGTTTGGCGCCCATCGTGGGGCAATTGGTGCTTCGTTCTTGAGAAATTCTTGTTTTTGTGATCATTTCGGTTCATTACAACCAAGCAGATGGCTTCTTCAGTAAAGAGCACTTCCAGTTCAATGCCAGCAATGAGTTCTTTACAGGGCATTCCTCCTTTGCCTCCACCACCTTCTGGATCCCAGAAGAAAGCTGAAAATGCTGCGAAGAGACAAAGCCCCATTTTTTCAAAACAACCAACTTCTTCTGTTTCTTCTAACCCTACTACTAGTGATCTTTTTAATTTGATTTTGCAGATGAAGGATCGCATACAAGAGCAGGACAAAACCAATGAAATGATCCTCCGGGAGATTGGTGATATCAAGAAACAGAAGAAATCAGCGGAGGATCACTCCCCTCTGATACCAAGGTCACTGAATTTTGACACTCCAGTTGTAACTACCCTACAATCGGCAGTTCCAGACATCTAGTATCAAAGTGGTCCATCAGAAAGGCGTTATGGAACAACAACTATGAGTCAGGCTTTTGGCTCTCACTTCCAGCCTCAAGGATCCTGTTTTCAGTCTTCAGGACCCTCCTTCCAGCATCAGGGATCTTTCGTCAGCTTAGGAGGACATTTGGGAATGCACACAGTCCAAGGATCTTCCATGGTTCAAGGATCCTCTCAGGTCCAAGGATCCTCCATGATTCCAGGATCCTCTCAGGTCCAAGGATCCTCCATGATTCCAGGATCCTCTCAGGTTCAAGGATCCTCCTTTCAGGTTTAAGGATCCACTCAGCCCCAAGGATCCTTTCAGGTTCAAGGATCCTCTCAGCATCAAGGATCCAACATCTTTCAGGATCAAGGATTCTTAAGAAGTATGCGGCCTCCAAGTTCGGATGTTCATCAAGGAGACTTCATACCAATGCAGACCATTGCTTCCTCTGTTCCTTCAATCGTACCAGAATCCCGTCAATACGGATTCACATCTGCAATTTCAAACTTGAATCCGATAAGAACACTATACCAAAAAACCCTAATGCTCTCTCCTAGCTAGGCGACTCTGGCTCCTCCCTGCAATCCTGGATTTTGGTTCATAATCTGGTGTATAACAGTCTGAGATTAGAAATCTGATTATTCAGATTGCTATATCGAACTCGTTAGCATTGGATTTCGGATTAATTCTAGGGTTTTCTTTTCCAGATCTTCAATCGCCGCCTTAATCTGTGCTTCAATCAGGTTGTATAGATCGATTGTTCTACTTGTTTTAACATGACTTCTATACGATTTTGGTAGTAGTATGGACTAGGGTTTTACGCTAGATTAGGGTTTTCAGTTTTTCTTGCTGTTTGGTTTTCTGGTTTTCAGTTTCGTCGTGCATGGTGTGTTATTTCTTTGCTGATAGTGAGAGTTGAGTTTACTAGTATGGATGAACGTAAGAAACCTGCTGTTAACAATCAGGGGGATCGGGGAAAGCCTCCATTGCAGTTCAAGGGTTTGTCGAGTCGGGGTTTGAATATTGATGGTTTCACATCTTGCCCTCGCCGAGGTACAGTGATTTCGGATCAACCTGATCCTAAGATGTTTAATGTTATTGATGAGCTATCCAAGATTACGGTACCGGTTTCTGTGGAAAATAAGCAATCTGATTCTTTGGGCTTGCGAAATAGTCTAGATGGAGTAGGAGGTCTTCATGGAAGTCAGCAGGAACGTGGAAGCACATCAGCATCAAAATCTTATGCTGATTCTGTTGTTGCGGACAAGACCAATAAGGTTAATTTTCGCTCCCTTGCTAGTGCAACTATTCATGAGGGGTGTGATGTAGTGTTGCCGAGGGAGTCAGTTCGGGCGGTGCAAGACAAACTGGCTAACACGCTTTATGGGTATTTTTTGGGTGATCGATTGGCCTTTCCTGTGGTAGAATATTTTGTGAGGATTAACTGGAAACAATTTGGCCTACAAAAATCTATGATGAATGCAAACGGCTTTTTCTTTTTCAAGTTTAATGATGAAGTAGGTATGCTCAATGCTCTGAAAGGGGGCCCTTGGATTATTAGATCTCAACCTCTCATTTTAAATGAGTGGAAACCTACGATTAAGCTGGAAAAAAAGGAGGTAAAGAAGGTTCAAGTTTGGGTGAAAATCCATGAAGTTCCACTTGCGGCTTATACCGAAGATGGACTTAACTTAGTGGCGACAACTATTGGTGATCCTAAGATGCTAGACACGTATACAACGGCTATGTGTAATGAAGTATGGGGTAGAAGTAGTTATGCCCGGGCGTTGATTGAAATTTCTGCTGATAATGAATTGAAAGAAGAGATTACTATAGCTATTCCAGAACCAGAGGGGGAGGGGTTTGTAAAAGAGACTATGTATGTTGAGTATGAATGGAGTCCCCATCGATGTGCTTCTTGTTGTGTTTTTGGTCATTCAAATGAATCTTGTCCGAAGCAACCTAAGAAGATAGGTAAGCCCATTAATGAAAATCAATATCGGAACTACATGACTCAACCCCGTTCGGTTAAGAAGCAGCCTGTTATTGATGAGGATGGATACATTGGGGTATATGGTAAAAAGGCGGCTAAAAAGAATGGGATCCAAGTTAATAAGCAGAAGTCGAAATTTGAATATAGGCCTGTCATGCCTAAGCCGAAGGGTGAGATCAAAGATAAGAAAACCGTGAACAGGTTTGAATCTACTAATCCGTTTGATGTGCTGAATAAAGTGAATACAGAAGATAAGGATGGGAGTAAAAAGATAGGGGATGATGATGGGTATGAAGACTCAGATGATGATGAAGTAACTGAGGTTTATAATGAAACGAATGATTTTCTTCTAAATGGTACTCAGAAGCCGACCAACAATACGGGGGCAAGCACTCCTAGCCAAGTAGTTCCTGATGATTAGTCTTGCAGCCTGGAATATAAGGGGGTTGAACCGCACTCTGAAACAAATGGAGGTTCGGCAGATTGTGAAAGAGAGTAATCTGAGTTTTTGTGCTATTTTAGAGTCACATGTTGATGTGGGTAACCTTAATAAAGTTTGTAAGTCTGTCTTTCGTAATTGGGATTGGACCTCTAATGGAGGCATATGTGATAAGGGTACTAGGATTATTATCGGCTGGAATCCGGATATGTTTGATGTTATGGTTCTGAATAAATCTTCGCAGGTTATGCATATTCAGATTAGATTTAAAAGTGACAAGAAGATGATGTTTTGCTCGATAGTCTACGCGGCTAACTATTATGTTACTAGAAGAGAATTATGGCAACATCTTTTGATGCATAAGGTGTTGGTTGGTAATCAGCCTTGGATAATCATGGGTGATTTTAATTCAGCTCTTAATAGTGAAGACAACTCCATGGGAGCTTCTTCAATCTCGGCTGGTATGAGAGAGTTTCATAATTGTGTTGATGATATAGAGGTTTTTGATATTAACCGTTCGGGTCTTCACTTTACATGGAATCAAAAACCTAAGGTGGGAGTTGGATTGCTTAAGAAAATTGATAGAGTGTTGGGGAATACTCAGTTTGTGGTTGAGTATCCTAGTTCGGTTGCTTATTTTCACCCGTACAGGTTGTCGGATCACTGCCCTTGCATCCTTAAAATCCCTAAAGCGGAGGTCCGTAAACGTAAATCTTTTAAATTCGCTAATTTTCTGATTCACAAACCTGAATTTTTGGATATTGTTAAACGGTCTTGGGAGTTGAATGTTGATGGTGTGCACCAGTTCCGGGTTGTAAAGAAGCTCAGGTTGCTTAAGGGTCCGCTTAGAGGCCTTCTTTTTAAACAGGGGAATTTGCATCGGAAGGTTAATGAGCTTCGAGCTAAATTGGATGGTTTACAAAGTCTTATAGATGCTGACCCGTCTAATGTAGACTTACGAGCTGAAGAATCTTCTATTACGCATGAGTATCAGGAAGCTTCATTGGATGAGGAACGGTTTATCAAGCAAAAATCAAAGGTGGATTGGTTACAAGCTGGTGATATGAACACGGCATTCTTTCATTCGTCTCTTAAAACTAGGAATCATCGAAGTAGAATTGATGTTATAAAGGACTCGAGTGGCGTTTTGTATGAAGGTGAAAACGTGCAACAGCCTCTAGTGCAACACTATGAAAATTTTTTGGGGTGTCAGGGTGATATTTCACTCTTTCCTTCGCCTGAGCTTTTTGGTAATTCATTGGATCCTGAAGTTGCTACACATATGGTTCGTCAGGTCACGGCTGATGAAGTTCGTAAGGCTATGTTTTCGATTGGAATTGACAAAGCTCCAGGGCCAGACGGGTACTCTTCAGCTTTTTTCAAGGGTGCTTGGTCGGTCATCAGGGAAGATGTGTCGAATGCTGTTATTGACTTCTTTTCCTCTGGTAAGCTTTTGCGTGAATTAAATCATACACTTGTTGTCCTAGTGCCGAAAATTGCTACCCCATCTAGTGTTACAGACTACCGTCCTATAGCATGTTGAATGTTTTGTACAAGTGTATTAGTAAGATTCTGACGGATCGTCTTAAAGTGGCGCTGAATATGCTTGTTAATGTTAATCAGTCGGCTTTTGTCCCGGGTCGGAAAATTTCGGATAATATCTTACTCACTCAGGAGCTCATGCACAACTATCATAGAAACGTCGCCCCCCCGAGGTGTGCGTTTAAAGTAGACATTCAGAAAGCTTATGATATTGTTGATTGGAGATTCTTAAGGAGTGTGTTGCTGGGGTTTGGATTCGATATCAAGATGGTGGATTGGGTTATGAATTGTGTGTCAACGCCATCTTACTCTATCTGTGTTAATGGCAATGTTCATGGTTATTTCAGAGGTAAACGGGGGTTACGTCAAGGAGATCCAATATCTCCTTATCTGTTTACGCTGGTTATGGAGATTCTAACGGGTATACTTCATCATGAAACTAGGATGGATTCATCATTCAGATTTCATAACAGATGCGAGAAGCAGCAGATTATTAATCTTTGTTTTGCAGATGATCTTTTTATGTTTGCTAGAGGAGATGTCGGCTCGGCGAAGTGTATTATGGCGGCTCTCTCTAACTTCACTAATATGTCTGGATTGGTCCCTAGCGTTCAAAAGAGCACGGTTTTCTTTTGTAATGTTCCCCAACAGGTGAAGAACGCTATTCTTAATGTTATGCCTTTTGTGGAAGGCTCCCTCCCAGTGAGATATTTGGGAGTTCCTCTTATCTCTACACGGCTTTTATATAAAGATTGTGGTGTCCTTGTTGAAAGACTAGAGAAGCGTATTTCGAACTGGAAGAACAAGCTGCTCTCTTTTGCGGGGCGGTTACAGCTTATTTTGGCGGTCCTCTCTTCTATGCACATTTACTGGTCGTCGGTATTTATTTTACCATCTCGGGTGACTCATGATCTTGAAGCTAGAATGCGTAATTTTTTATGGAGTCAAGATAGCTCGTATCAAAAAGGGAGGGCAAAGGTTTCATGGAATTCTATTTGCACTCCAAAATATGAAGGAGGTTTGGGTATTAGACGTATAGGTGATGTGAATAAAGCGCTTATGGCAAATCATGTTTGGAGTGTTATTACTAAACGGAAGTCGCTTTGGGTTGAATGGGTGCATGACTATAAATTAAAAGGTAACAGTTTCTGGATAGTTAAGATTCCTACCAACTGTTGTTGGACCTGGAGAAAACTTCTCCAACTCCGGCCGATGATAAGAAACTATTTGTGGACTTCGCTTGGGGATGGGAGATCAACGTCTGCTTGGTATGATTTTTGGAGTGTGTTAGGGCCGCTAGGTAATATATTGTCGCCCAGAATGATTACGAGTGCAGGTTTTAGACTGGAAGATTCTGTGGCGGATATTTATTCAGAGAATGGTTGGCAATGGCCCATGGCTTGGAGGGATTTGTTTCCTGTGCTTATTCAGTTGGATCAGATCCAACCGGTTGCAGGTAAACGAGATATCATTCAGTGGCGGGTGGGTGATAATGTTAATGAGGTTTCGGCTTCAAGTATTTGGGATTCTATTCGGTATAGAGAGCAGGAGGTCGAATGGAGTAAAGTAGTCTGGTTCGCTCATTGCATCCCGAGACACTCTTTCTTATTGTGGCAGATTATGAGGAAGAAGTTACTCACTCAAGATGTTATTCTTAGCTGGGATTTCTCGAGGAGAAAAAACATGAATATGATGTGCTGTTTACTTTGTTATGAGAATCATGATTCGCATGCACATCTCTTTTTTGAATGCAAATTCTCTACGCAGGTTTGGGATATGGTTCGGATTAAAGCTAGTATGGATAATGTTAATCCTAAGTGGGATGATATTGTTTCTTGGTTGATGGTCAGAACTCGTTCTAAGTTAGCAGCTGATTATGTTAGTAGACTTTTGGTGGCGGCTAGTGCTTACTTCATATGGCAGGAACGTAATTCTAGACTTTTTAAAAATCAGTTGAGACCTCCGGAGCAAGTTTACGAGGTGATTGTCAAGACTGTTCGATACAAGCTTATGGGAGTGAAGATGAAGCGGACGGATAGAGTTCGAAAGCTTCTTGCAGAATGGGAGATTGTAGTTAGTCACAAAGATGAAGCGGGTGGTTGATTAGTTTTTATTTCGTGTCTAGAGTTTAGTCTAGTTGTGTTTTTTGGTAGAATGGGCTTTTGTGGTTTTTCTTTTTGTTTACTTTCATGAGGCATGTCTCATGATTGAACTAGTGTTGGCTTTCTACGCTACTTGTTTTATTTGGTTGTGAATATATAGAATCACCGGGGTAACCCCTTTACCCAAAAAACTTGAATCCGATGGGAGGTAATACTTTTAATAATTCTTATAACACTAACGATGGCTCTATGCAGGATACAGGTATCAACCAGGCTATGGCTAGGGGATTACAGAAGTTGAAGGATATGATCTCCAGCGTTCCAGGAGTGGTTAAGCCCATTCCTGAAATTGCAGATGGTAGCCACAGGATATCTCGTTTTGCACCACCTATTTGTGATGCTGAGATACCCAAAAGATTCCAGATACCAACTATGAAGCTATATGATGGCTCAACGGATCCAGAGGAGCATGTAGCTCAATACAGAGAAAGGATGGAGATCAATCCAATTCCTGAGAGGTTAAAAGAAGCATGTCTATGCAAGGGTTTTGGATCCACACTCACAGGATCAGCTCTTAAATGGCTGCTAAGTCTTCCCCCTTACTATATTACTTCGTTTGCTAATCTAGTTAATCTGTTTAATAATCAGTTCTCATGTAGCAGAAAATTTGAACGTTTAACTAGTGATCTATATAGGGTAACACAAGGTCAAAATGAATCACTTAGAGATTACATCACTAAGTTTAGTAAAGAATCCTTAGATATCCCTAACCTGGATATAGCTACGGCTGTAGAAGCCTTTAAAATTGGTTTGCTTAGGGATTCATTGTTCTATGATGATCTTGTCATGACCCCATGCAGGAATCTTGATGAAGTGAGAACCAGGGCCCTTAGGTTCATCCGTTTAGAGGATGACAAAAGGATCCAGGAGAGACTGGCAGGATCCTCGAAGCAGGAAAAGCAAGGATCCTACTTCAAGAATAACGAATTCAAGTCCTACAACAAGTCTGATAACCAGAATGTGCATGCAGTAGAACAAGAAGAGGATGATGAGGATTATCCTCCAATTTCTGAATACTGTTTTTCTGTTGATAACAATGAACTAATTCTTGCAATGCAGAATCTAGGTGAGAAAGCAAGATGGCCAAGGAAAAGTGATAAACCAGCTGCTACAAAAGACAAATCCAAATGGTGTGCATATCACGAGGATTTCGGGCATCACACTGAAGAGTGTATTGCACTTAGAAAAGAAATTGGTTACTTGTTAAGTAAGGGGCGCTTGAAGGAGCTTTTGGGAAGAAAGAAGTCAAGGATCCAGGATCCTGAAAGGATCCCGAAAAAGGCTCCTGCTCCTCCAGCAGATGCACAAGTTATAAACTTTATATCCGGTGGATCAGACATTTGTGGTACTTCCTTTTCAGCAGCCAAAAGACATGCCAAGGAAACCAAGATGGATAATGGAGACAGACCCATCCAGACCTCCACTGTCACCAAGGATAAGATTATAACTTTTGATGAGGATGATCGTGTTGATGTTCAGGATCCTCATCATGATGGTCTTGTTATTACTCTGTTCATTTCTAACCATTTTGTTTGTCGGATCCTGATAGATGGAGGAAGCTCAGTAAACATCATTCAGCTTGATGTCCTCAAGAAGATGAACATTCCTGAATCAGACATTGTCCCAAGATCCTCAGTACATGTGGGATTCAGTGGAGAGACCAAAAATACATTGGGGGACATCAAACTCCCCATCTATATTGAAGGACTTCATTCTTATAAAAAATTTTGTGTTATAGATTGCTTATCCTGTTGTAATGTTATCCTTGGCAGCCCATGGATACATGACATGAAGGCAGTCCCATCTACCTATCATCAATGTGTAAAGCTTCCTAGTCCATGGGGAGTGGTGAAAATTGAGAGTGACCAACAAGAAGCTAAGAATTGTTACACGTCATCAATGAAGCCAGCCTCAAGACCAAGGGAGCAATAGCAACTAAAGTATCCTCCAAGAGATGTCTTGGAGGCAAGAGAGCAGGATGTGAAAGAAATCCTTATGGATCCCCATGATCCTGAATCCATCGTCTACATAGGATCAGGGATCCTCAGCAACATTGAGCAGGATCTAGTATCCTTCCTTAAGAGGAGGAAAACTTCCTTTTCCTGGAAGCATGAGGACATGACAGGTATATCTAAAGATATAATTACTCATAAACTTGGCATTGACAGGTCATTCAAGCCAATTCATCAAAAAAGGAGGAAGTTTGCACCTGAAAGAAATGCCATTATCCAGGAAGAGGTAGATAAACTACTTCGGGCAGGTATGATAAGAGAGGTTAAGTATCCAAGGTGGTTAGCGAATGTGGTTGTTGTACAAAAGAAAAATGGAAAGTGGAGGGTATGTGTCGATTTTACTGATTTAAACAAGGCATGTCCCAAGGATCCTTTCCCATTACCCCACATTGACTCCATGGTGGATGCTACCACGGGTCATGAGTTGTTGACTTTTATGGATGCTTCATCTGGATTTCAACAAATTCAGATGGAACCATCTGATCAAGAGGATACAGCCTTTATGACCCCAACTGGTATATATTGTTATATTGCTATGCCATTTGGACTAAGGAATGCAGGTGCTACTTATCAAAGGCTAGTCAATATGATGTTCAAGGAACAAATTGGACACACTATGGAAGTTTACATAGACGACATGGTGGTTAAATCCAAGAAAGCTGAGGATCACCTTAGAGACTTGGAGGAAGCATTCAATATCCTTGATAAATTTAATATGAAACTAAATCCTTCCAAGTGTCACTTTGGTGTTAAAGCAGGTAAATTCCTAGGCTATATGGTGACAAAAAGAGGCATTGAAGCAAGTCCAGAGCAAATCAAGGCTATTGTAAACATCAAATCTCTTACCAATGCCAAAGATGTGCAAAGGTTAATAGGTAGGATAGCAGCCTCGAACAGGTTCATATCCAAATCCTCAGAAAAATGCAAGTAATTCTATGACATTTTGAGGAAGAACAAGAAATTTGAGTGGACTGAAAAGCATGAAAATGCTCTCAAAGCTCTTAAGGATTACCTATCCTCAGCCCCTGCCTTGATGAAACCAGAGAAAGGGGATATATTATCCTTGTATTTGGCGGTATCCTCTAAAGCAGTAAGTGCGGTCCTTGTTAAGGATCACGAAGGTACACAACATCCTGTCTATTATGTAAGTAAGAGTTTGCTTGATGTTGAATCCAGGTATTCACATTTAGAAAAACGTATCCTTGCACAAATTATGGCATCTACTAAATTAAGACATTATTTTGAAACTCATGCCATTATTGTTAAAACTAATTTTCCAATTAAGAATGTTCTCAGGAAACCTGAAATGTCAGGAAGGATGGCTAAGTGGGCAGTGAAGCTCAGTGCATATGATATAAGATATGAACCAAGGACTGCCATCAAATCCCAAGCCTTAGCTGACTTTGTGGCAGATTTTAGTAGTGACTTGCAAAAGGAAGCTGAGTTGGAAGTCCAACAGCTTGAAGAAACTAAGGATCCTTTGATACTCTTCACTGATGGAGCTTCTAATGTCAAAGGAACAGGACTTGGAATACTACTTGTTAGGGGAGGATTTTTACATCCTAAGGATCACGGATCCTCAAGTGCTACCAGGATCATGGATCCTCAATTCTGGTTGAATTAAGGATCCTCAGTAGGTGTTGCAGGATCAGGATTCAGGATCCTTATTGTTATCCTTATACTAACAATTGTCTACCTTGTACGTAAGCTTGTTTTGCAGGAGCAAAGGCATGGACCAAGTCTTAACGAAATTTCTGGAGCATAATCCCTAAAGATTCCGCACGTGTTTGACCATTATGGACGTTGTGGAGATCGTGGGGAGCTTGCATAATTATCGGATAGTTTGTTAACTTAGTTATTTCTAATTTAAATGGGGATAACAAGCTTGAGTTACTTAGCTAATTTTAGCAAACACACACACTCTCATAACAACACTCGAACAGCTCTCGGCAATCTACTTGGCGATTTCATACATTTTTGCACATTGCACACTAGTGATCCTTGTAACAAGCTTGTTATCATCCCGAGTTGTAAACTTCTTTTGTTTAATCTTAGTTGGTGATCGGTAGTTTCCATCACCCGAGATTTTTTATGCCGGAGATCAACTCTTGATCAAGGGCTTTTTCCTCGTATAAATCTCTGTCTTATTTGTTCATTACATTTCTGAGTGATCCTTAATATTGTTCATTGATTCAAGCATCACACCTCACAACAAAAGATTTGGTTGTCTTATCTTTGCTTGATTTTTGACAAAAACACTACTAAAATCGCCACAGGGGGACATAATACCCCACTCCATAGCTTGTGAATTTCAAACTACCAACAATGAGGCTGAGTATGAAGCCTTGATAGCTGGTTTGCAAATTGCTAAGCATATGAGGATCAGGTATCTTGAGGTACATGTAGATTCGTTGTTAATCACTAATCACTTTAATGGATCCTACGTTGTTAAAGGTGAAAAGCTAATCAAATATTTAGAGATAGTCAAAGAATTGGCACTCTCTTTTGTTTTCTTTAGTTTGACACATGTACCAAGGGAAGAGAATGCAGAGGCTGATGCATTAGCCAATCTAGGATCATCCTTGAAGATCCCGGAGGATATCAGGATCCCTATTATCCACATCCTAACCCCTGCCATCGAGGATCATGTAGCCATGGAGATAGAAGAGGATTCTGCAATCATCCCTAGTGATGATACTCAATCTCATTCAGGATCATGGATCATTCCAATCATGAGATACATACAACATGGAGAGATTCCAACAGGAGAAAACCCCAGGGCTTTCAAAATCGAGGTATCTCAATTCACAATATTGAATAACCTGTTATATAAACGATCTCTTACAGGGCCATATCTAAGGTGCATTGAGGATCCTGAAATCCAAGAAGTCCTAAAGGATTTTCACGAAGGAGATTGTGGAAACCACACTGGGGGCAGGGCATTATTCTCAAGGATCCTGAGAACAGGATACTATTGGCCTACTATGAAGAAGGATGTTGTGGAATATGCCAAGAAGTGTGATCCTTGTCAGAGACATAGTAATATCCTTCACCAACCAGCAGAGCTTTTGCATCCTATATCCTCTTCTTGGCCATTCATGAGATGGGGAATGGATATAGTTGGTAAGCTTCCTAAGGCACCTGGTGGAAAAGTATTCATGCTTGCTATGACTGATTACTTCTCCAAGTGAATAGAGGCTGAAGCCTTTGCCCAAGTCAGAGAAAAGGAAGTGATATCCTTTATTAAGAGAAATATTATTACTAGATTTGGTATCCCTTCTTAAATTGTTTGTGATAATGGATCCCAATTTATTGGGAATAGAACTACTAACTTTTGTGACAGTTGGGGGATTAAGATGATAACATCAACACCAGTCCACCCACAAGCTAATGGCCAGGCAGAATCATCCAACAAGATCATCATCAACAATTTGAAGAAGAAGCTTGGATCCAAGAAAGGAAAGTGGGCAGAAGAACTACCTTATGTACTATGGGCTGATAGGACAACTCCCAAGAATGCTACTGGCCAAACTCCATTCTCTTTGGTATTTGGAGCAGAATCAGTGATCCCTATAGAAATGGTGGTTCCTACTGCAAGAACAAGCATTCGTGATCCTGAAGAAAATGCTGAAAACTTGGTTCAAGACTTGGATACTGTTAGGGGAGGATTTCTTAATGACCTGTGATCCTCAAGTGTTATCCTGTTTGGTGATCCTTACTTCTGTGACAATTAGTGATCCTCATAAGTACTTCAGGATCAGGATCATGGATCATCCTAAGGATCCTTATACTAATGATTGTTCACTTTGAATTCGGTATTGTTTTGCAGGAGTACCGGATTGGACTTGGTCATGGCGATATTCCTAGAGCATATTCTCTTCAATTCTGCACGTGCTGGACCATTTATGAACGTTATGGAGAAAGTGGGGAGAAGGCACGAAATGCGGACAGTTAGTTAAGCTAGATATTTTCTAATTTTAAGGGGGTAGCGAGCTAATTTTTAGAACACTTGGCTATTTTTGGCTACACACACTCGTACAACTGCACTCACCAGCTCTTGCCAAAACACTTAGCATTTTTCATACATTTCTACACAATACACTATAGTGATCCTTGTACTTAGCTCGCTATCATCCGAAGTTGTAAAAGATTATTGTTTAATTTGAGTTGGTGATCGGTAGTTTCCATCACCCGAGGTTTTTTATGCCGGAGATCATTCATTGATCAAGGGCTTTTTCCTCGTATAAATCTTTGTGTCTCCGGTGCAATTCATTTCTGAGTGATCCTCATTGTTGTTTACCAATTCAAGCACCCGTAAGAGAGAGTTTGGTTGCATCATCCTCGTCTGATTTTTGACCAAAACAGTTTGGCGCCCACCGTGGGGCAATTGGTGCTTCATTCCTAAGAAATTATCATTTTTGTGATCATTTCGGTTTGTTACATCCAAGCAGATGGCTTCATCATCAAAGAACACCTCCAGTGCGATGTCGGCAGTCAATTCATCCCAGGGCATTCCACCTTTGCCTCCACCACCTTCTGGACCTCAGAAAAATGCCGAGAAGAAACCAACTCCCATTTTCTCAAAACCTCCAACTTCTTCTGCTTCTTATACTCCCACTACTAGTGACATGTTTACTCTGATTTTGCAGATGAAGGATCATATACAGCAGCAGGATAAGACCAATGAAAGGATTCTTAGAGAAATTGGAGACATCAAGAAACAGAAGAGATCGACAGAGGATCATTCCCCACTGATGCCCAGATCTTTGAATTTCGATACTCCGGTTATAACTTCCCAGCCTTCAGTGGTTCCAGACGTTCAATATGTGGGAGGACCAAAGGGAGTGCATTACGGATCATCAGCAATGACTCAGGCTTCAGGGTCATACTTCCAACCAGCAGGATCCCATCCTCAGCGTATAGGATCCTTCGTAAGCTCAGGAGGATACTCAGGAGCGCAGCAGATTCAAGGGTTCTGGCCGTTTCAAGGATCCTCCCAGGTTCAAGGATCCTCTCAGTTTCCAGGATCCTCCCAGGTTCAAGGATCCTCCTATGTTCAAGGATCCTCCCAGGTTCAAGGATCCTCTCAGTTTCAAGGATCCTCCTAGGGTCAAGGATCTTCCTACATTCCAGGATCCTCGCAGGTTCAAGGATCCTCTCAGTTACATGGATCCTTCCAGATTCCGGGATCCTTAAGGAGTTTGCAATCAGGGAGTTCCGATATCCATCAGGGAGATTTTATTCCAATGCAGACCATTGCTTCTACTGGTCCATCAGTCATTCCAGAGCCCCAACAATATGGATTCACATCCGCTCTTCCTAATTTGAACCCAATGGGAGGTAACACTTTCAATAGTTCTTATACCACTAACCATGGCCTTATGCAGGATACAGGTATCAATCATGCTATGGCCAGAGAATTGCAAAAGTTAAAGGATATGATATCAAGTGTACCAGGAGTGGTCAAGCCTATCCCGAAGATTGCAGATGGGAGCCACAAGATATCTCGTTTTGCACCACCAATCTGTGATGCTGAGATACCCAAGAGGTTCCACGTGCCTACCATGAAATTGTATGACGGTTCAACAGATCCTGAAGAACACATAGCACAGTACAGGGAAAGGATGGAGATCAATCCCATCCCAGAAAGGTTAAAGGAAGCATGTCTGTGCAAGGGATTTGGATCCACCCTTACTGGATCGGCTCTTAAATGGCTGCTAAGTCTTCCCCCTTACTCTATTACCTCGTTTGCTAATCTAGTTAACCTATTTAATAACCAGTTTTCTTGTAGTAGGAAATTTGAGCGTTTAACTAGTGATCTGTATAGGATAACCCAAGGTCATAATGAATCATTAAGGGATTATATCACTAAATTTAGTAAAGAATCTTTAGATATTCCTAACCTGGATATAGCTACGGCTGTTGAAGCCTTTAAAATGGGATTGCTTAGGGATTCATTATTCTATGATGATCTTGTTATGACACCATGCAGGAATCTAGATGAGGTAAGAACCCGGGCCCTTAGGTTCATCCAGCTAGAGGATGACAAAAGGATCCAGGAGAGGTTAGCAGGATCCTCAAAGCAAGAGAAGCAAGGATCCTCATTCAAGAACAACAAGTTCAGATCCTATAACAAATCTGATAACCAGAATGTGCATGCTGTTGAACAAGAAGAGGATGATGAGGATTATCCTCCAATTTCTGAATATTGTTTTTCTGTTGATAACAATGAACTAATCCTTGCGATGCAGAATTTAGGTGATAAGGCTAGATGGCCCAGGAAAAATGACAGACCAGCTGCAACCAAAGATAAGTCAAAGTGGTGTGCATATCATGAAGATTTTGGGCATCTCACAGAAGAATGCATCGCACTGAGAAAAGAAATTGGATACTTGTTGAGCAAGGGGCATTTGAAAGAATTATTGGGGAGAAAGAAGTCAAGGACTCAGGATCTTGAAAGGATCCCAGAGAAAGCTCCAGCCCCTCCAGCAGATGCACAAGTGATAAACTTTATTTCTGGAGGATCAGACATTTGTGGAACATCCTTCTCTGCAGCTAAAAGACATGCAAAGGAAACCAAGATGGATAATGGAGATAGACCCATTCGAACATCCAGTGTCTCCGAAGGAAAAGTTATAACTTTTGATGAGGATGATCGTGTTGACATTCAGGATCCTCATCACGATGGTTTGGTTATCACTCTTTTTATTTCTAACCATTTTGTTCGCAGGATCCTTATAGATGGAGGAAGCTCTGTGAACATTATCCAGCTTGATGTCCTCAAGAAGATGAATATTCCTGAATCTGATATCATACCAAGATCCTATGTGCTCGTGGGATTCAGTGGCGAGACTAAGAATACTCTGGGGGACATTAAACTCCCAATCTATATCGAAGGCCTACATTCTTACCAAAAATTCTGTGTTATTGACTGTTTATCTTGTTGTAATGTTATCCTTGGCAGGCCTTGGATACATGACATGAAGGCAGTCCCATCCACTTATCATCAATGTGTGAAGCTTCCTAGTCCTTGGGGAATAGTGAAGATTGATAGTGATCAGCAAGA
Source organism: Helianthus tuberosus (assembly GCA_030545235.1). NCBI lineage: Eukaryota > Viridiplantae > Streptophyta > Magnoliopsida > Asterales > Asteraceae > Helianthus > Helianthus tuberosus. The sequence continues at coordinate 114,362,319 of CM060368.1, read as the reverse complement.
AGCTAAGAACTGCTACACCTCATCAATGAAACCAGCCTCAAAATCAAGGGAGCAATAGCAATTAAAGCATCCTCCAAGGGATGTCCTGGAGGCAAGAGAGCAGGATGTAGTAGAAATCCTTATGGATCCTGATGATCCTGAATCTAAAGTTTATATAGGATCAGGGATCCTTGGCGAAATGAAGGAAGACCTCATATCCTTCCTCAAAAGGAGAAAGACTACCTTTGCATGGAAACACGAAGACATGACAGGTATATCTAAAGATATAATCACTCACAAACTTGGTATTGATAGGTCCTTCAAACCAATCCATCAAAAAAGGAGGAAATTTGCACCAGAAAGAAATGCCATTATCCAGTAGGAGGTAGAGAAATTACTCCGAGCAGGTATGATTAGAGAGGTCAAGTATCCAAGATGGTTGGCCAATGTGGTTGTTGTTCAAAAGAAAAACGGAAAGTGGAGGGTATGTGTCGATTTCACTGATTTAAATAAGGCATGTCCCAAGGATCCTTTCCCATTACCCCACATTGACTCCATGGTGGATGCAACTGCGGGTCATGAACTGTTAACTTTTATGGATGCTTCATCTGGATTTCAACAAATTCAGATGGAACCATCCGATCAAGAGGATACAGCCTTTATGACTCCAACTGGTATATACTGTTATATTGCTATGCCATTTGGATTAAGAAATGCAGGTGCAACTTATCAAAGACTAGTGAATATGATGTTCAAGGATCAGATTGGACAAACTATGGAAGTTTACATAGACGATATGGTGGTAAAATCCAAAGAGGCTGAGGATCACCTAAGGGACTTGGAGGAAGCATTCAATATCCTTGACAAATATAACATGAAACTTAATCCTTCGAAATGTCACTTTGGTGTTAAAGCAGGTAAATTCTTAGGATATATGGTGACAAAGAGAGGCATTGAAGCCAGTCCAGAACAAATAAAAGCTATAGTGAACATCAAGTCCCCTGCCAATGCTAAGGATGTTCAGAGGTTAACAGGCAGGATTGCAGCTTTAAACAGATTCATATCCAAATCCTCAGAAAAGTGCAAGGAATTCTATGATATCCTAAGGAAGAACAAGAAATTCGAGTGGACTGAGAAGCATGAAAGTGCCCTAAGAGCTCTTAAGGATTACCTATCCTCGGCCCCGGCCTTGATGAAACCAGAAAAAGGAGATGTGTTATCCTTATATCTTGCGGTATCCTCAAAAGCAGTAAGTGCCGTCCTTGTTAAGGATCACGAAGGTACACAACATCCTGTCTATTATGTAAGTAAGAGTTTACTTGATGCTGAATCCAGGTATTCACACTTAGAAAAACTTATCCTTGCATTAATTATGGCATCTACTAAATTGAGACATTATTTTGAAACTCATGCCATTATTGTCAAAACTAATTTTCCAATTAAGAATGTCCTCAGGAAACCTGAATTGTCAGGAAGGATGGCTAAGTGGGCAGTGAAGCTTAGTGCATATGATATAAGATATGAGCCCAGGACAGCCATTAAATCCCAAGCATTAGCTGACTTTGTGGCAGATTTCAGTAGTGATTTGCAGAAGGAAGCTGAATTAGAAGTCCAGCAGCTAGAGGAGACCAAGGATCCTTGGATACTCTATACTGATGGATCCTCAAATATCAAAGGAACAGGGCTTGGAATACTACTAAAATCGCCACAGGGGGACATAATACCCCACTCTATAGCTTGTGAGTTCCAAACTACTAACAATGAGGCTGAATATGAAGCCTTGATAGCGGGTTTGCAAATTGCTAAGCATATGAGGATCAGGTATCTTAAGGTACATGTAGATTCTTTGTTAATCACTAATCACTTTAATGGATCCTATGCTGTTAAAGGTGAAAAGCTAACCAAATATTTGGAGATAGTCAAAGAATTGGCACTCTCTTTTGTTTCCTTTAGTTTGACACAGGTACCAAGGGAAGAAAATGCGGAAGCTGATGCATTGGCTAATCTAGGATCATCTTTGAAGATCCCGGAGGATATAAGTATCCCTATTATCCATATCCTGGCTCCTGCCATCGAGGATCACGTGGCTATGGAAATAAGAGAGGATTCCTCAATTATCCCTAGTGAGGATACTCAATCTCATTCAGGATCATGGATCCTCCCAATCATGAGATACTTACAACATGGAGAGATTCCTACAGGAGAAAACCCTAGGGCTTTCAAAATTAAGGTATCTCAATTCACAATTTTAAATAATATGTTGTATAAACGATCTCTTGCAGGACCATATTTAAGATGCATTGAGGATCCTGAAATCCAAGAAGTTTTAAAAGACTTCCATTAAGGAGATTGTGGAAACCACACTGGGGGGCAGAGCATTATTCTCAAGGATCCTGAGGACAGGATACTATTGGCCAACTATGAAGAGAGATGCTGTGGAGTACGCTAAGAAATGTGATCCTTGTCAGAGACACAGCAATATCCTTCATCAACCAGCTGAATTTTTGCATCCTATATCCTCCTCTTGGCCATTTATGAGATGGGGTATGGATATAGTTGGTAAGCTCCCTAAGGCACCTGGCGGAAAAGTGTTCATGCTTGCAATGACTGATTACTTTTCCAAGTGGATAGAGGCTGAAGCTTTTGCCCAAGTCAGAGAAAAGGAAGTTATATCTTTCATTAAAAGAAATATTATAACTAGATTTGGTATTCCTTTTGAAATTATATGTGATAATGGTTCCCAATTCATTGGGGGCAGAACTACTAACTTTTGTGACAGCTGGGGGATTAAGATGATAACATCAACACCAGTCCACCCACAAGCTAATGGTCAGGCAGAATCATCCAATAAGATCATCATCAACAATTTGAAGAAGAAGCTTGGATCCAAGAAAGGGAAATGGGCAGAAGAACTACCTTATGTGCTTTGGGCTGATAGGACAACTCCTAAGAATGCTACAGGCCAAACTCCATTCTCTTTGGTATTTGGGGCAGAATGAGTGTTCCCTACAGAAATGGTGGTTCCAACTGCTAGAACAAGTATTCGTGATCCTGAGGAAAATGATGAGAACTTGGTTCAAGACCTGGATACTATAGAAGAAATCAGGGATTTGGCAAGGATAAGGATGGCCAGTTATTAGCAAAGGATGGCTGGTGCTTACAACAAAAATGTCAGGATCAGGAAGTTCCAAGTTGGTGATATGGTGTTGAGGAAAGCATTTCAAAATACCACCAATCCTGCTGATGGAAAGTTGGCACCAAAATGGGAAGGCCCTTACTTGATTGAAGCTGAGGCAGGAAAGGGGGCATATCGATTGCTAACAATGGAAGGTGATTTGATACCCATGGCCTGGAATGCTGTTCATTTGAAGAAATACTTCATATGATAAGGACCTATGATCCTCACATGATAAGTATCCTTGAAGGATCCTTAAAGCACAGATGATCCTCATTATGGTAACATTCTAATCTCAAACTATTTCATTTCCTTACTTTCCCACATAAGGATAAGGATCTTGCATCCTTTATCCCCCTTTTTACGTGATTCTGAGTTTTGAAGGATCAGGTACTCTTAGCAAAAGGACGGTTATTCACAAAAGCAACCAATTACTTGGGTTTGACCCCAGTTATTTGGGCTTGACCCCAGTTCCGCCAGTAGCGCACGATGATCCTGGTATAGTTCATGGCAGTGGGACCAGTACTCGTTTTAGGGGCTGATAATTCCATTGTACTGGCTATATACCTAGGATCCTACGTATAATGGTAGACGTACCATACATCCGTTCCTAAGGTTTCTAACGTCTTCACGTTAGCTAAGGTTTTGACATTTTCATGTCACTAAGTTTGGATAGTCGCCAGTAAGGGCCATACTCCAGTTTACACAAGTTATCCTTGGGCTTGTCCCCAGTTATCCTTGGGCTTGTCCCCAGTTATCCTTGGGCTTGTCCCCAGTAACTAACTTGTCTTTTATATTGGCTTAGTCCCAAGTTATGCTCTATTTCAGGTTTTCGAAGTTAGACAACTAAGGATCCTTGATCCTTACTTCTCACTAAGGTTTGTCTTATGGTTATCCTGGTTATAGTATTAAGGGTTAGGATCCTAACTTGGATCCCCAGGTATGATCCTTAACTATTTTGATTTTATTCATTGTTTATTTGAATAACCCTTGTACTTTGACAACTGAACTCATGATCCTTAAAATATATCACTTTTTGGAATTTTTCAACTATAGGATATTTGATCCTGGATCATATCCTAAATATTTTTTATCTAATTTGTTCAACTTTTCTTATTTAGACAAGTGTATATCAAAACAATTAAAAGGACAAACAAGGATAACAACACAAGATAAGCCAAAAAAGATTAAAGTTATTTTATTAACAAAAGTTTAACTGTCGAAGGTTGTCAAAATTGCCAACCCACGTTTCTACCAGCAAAACGTGGCCCGTCCACATGGGTTGGCAATGGGTGTCCATTGTTTATGCGGTTATAGCAAGTGCAGGTAATTAAAAGACGGCAGGATCACAATGGCTTCATCCCCCAAACAGAGGATCCCTCCACCATTTGTAATCCTACCTATTATCCTAAGGATCCTAGATCCTTAATCCTAAAACTATTGTTCAAATACAAACCAACCATTGTTTAACAAAAACCACCACCAAACCTAAAAACAAAAAAATGGGCTCCGGCTATGTCTAGAAGTGTCCATCATTGCCCATTGCTGCAGCCTACACCTTCGCTGCATCACCATCTCCAGCTCCACTAGCTTCACCACCATGATCCTTGCCACTGCCTGCAGCCTCGATCGTCAGGATCTCCTCAGCCTCCTCCTCGTCATCCAGTTCAGCCAGCCTTGCCTTCCAGCCTTCCACATCCCAGTTGCTCCTGTCGAAGTCGGGATCCTGAGCTTCCAAGGCCATCTGCAATTTGGTCTTGTACATCGCTATGGCAGCAGAAACTTTAGCATCCTGGGTGATCTCATGCTTTTCGTAATCAGCATTGATCAGAACCTTGGCTGTTTCAGCTTTGGCATTTTGGAGGTCCTTTTGGAGCTCAGCAATCTTAAGATCCTTGAGCAATGCGACTTGTTGGAGGTCAGCAATCTTCTTGTCCTGCTCCTCGACATGCCCAACGTAGTCTTCAATCTCAGCAAATTTCTGCAAAGAAGATAAAGAACAGTTCAAGAACAGGTGATCCTCAAATAAGCTGGATACCTAAAGCAGGGATAAGGATCCTTACATCGTTGAAGTATTCAAGGAACTGGCGGATCAGGGGCAGACCTTGCAGATCCTCAGCTTCAGAGGCTTTTCTTTTCTTGCCACCCCTTCCTTTAACGGGTGCCTTGGGGATCGAAGCAGTTGGGCTGGCAGGAAGCTTCTTCTTGGAGGATCGTACGGTGTCAAGCTCAGTGACACTAAATTTGGAAGAAGATCTCGATGATTTTCCAGCACCTGCACATTCAAATCAAGATAAGTATCCTTATCCTATTTCTATTTAACTATTTATTTAATTCTTTAACTATACAAAAAACAGGATACTTACTTGACATGGTGACTGAGCCTGAGGATACCTCTTGAGAATCCTGGGTGGTTGTCTTGAATGATCTTGTTTCAGGATCGAGTCTTCTAAAAGCAGCAAGCCTTTCCTTGGTAGCAGGAGACGGTCTGAGGTGCGAAACAGTGGTAGCTGCATAACATAAAACAAAAGGGGGGTTAGTGATCTTATCACAAGAGCAGGATTATCCGGTGATCCTTCTCAGGATCCTCTGTCCTACCTTGGGTGGACCACTTCCTAGGTAGATCCTTTCCGTTTGGGATAGAGTCTCTTCTGACAAAGAAAAAGCGTCGTTTCCAGTTTGTATCGTTCTTGGTGGCTTTAAAAATAGGGTGTTCTTCACCAGGTTTTCGTTTAAACAAATATCGGTGGGATCCAAACGTTGTGAGATCATACATCTCACCCAACTCCGTCATTCCTAGATCAATCCCTTCCTGCTCGATGATCCTTTCAAGAGTATATAAGACCCTCCAGATCATCGGCATAGCTTGGATGTAGGAGATGCCGATAAGGGAGAAAAAGGATTGGGTAAAGGCTGGAAAAAGATAGGTGTATCCTATGGTGAATGGGGTAACAGGAAAGGCAATCCAAGTTTCAGAGATATAGTCGCTCAAAGCAGTGGGATCAAAGGATTTGATAACGGTGTTCGCCGGGAAACAATAGCGAATTTTATCAATTTGTGGATCGGTGAAACAACAGCGTTCTTTTTCGGAATCTTTGATGATCCCTTGGCTCTTTAAGGGGCTGTTCTTCTTGTGATCCTTGTTCGGTGAGTTTCGGAGCATCATTTTTGACGAGATGATGGTAAAGAAAGAAAAACAGAGTAAGAGAAGGAAGAAGAGGAAAAGAGAATACCTGAATAAGTCTTCTGATGAGGATTTAAAGATGAAACGCTCGGATTTAAATGCCCTCTCGCTCTTATCTCTAACTGCCATTTATAATGATGATTTTGCAGGATAAGTCACCTCAGTGACGTCAGGATTCCAACGGCTAGTTCGATCTTAACGGCTATATATCCGTTAGTTTGTTACGGATAAGATCGATAAAATACAACTCGTTTATTTACAATATTACTCCTTATATTTTGGGGGCAATTGTTAGGGGAGGATTTCTTAATGACCTGTGATCCTCAAGTGTTATCCTGTTTGGTGATCCTTACTTTTGTGACAATTAGTGATCCTCAGAAGTACTTCAGGATCAGGATCATGGATCATCCTAAGGATCCTTATACTAATGATTGTTCACTTTGAATTCGGTATTGTTTTGCAGGAGTACCGGATTGGACTTGGTCATGGCGATATTCCTGGAGCATATTCTCTTCAATTCTGCACGTGCTGGACCATTTGTGAACGTTATGGAGAACGTGGGGAGAAGGCACGAAATGCGGACAGTTAGTTAAGCTATGACATTCTGAGAAAGAACAAGAAATTTGAGTGGACTGAAAAGCATGAGAATGCTCTCAAGGCCCTTAAGGATTACCTATCCTCAGCTCCAGCCTTAATGAAACCAGAAAAAGGGGATATATTATCCTTATATTTGGCAGTCTCTTTTTTTTGGGTAAAGGGTTACCCCGGTGATTCTATTAAAACAATCCCAAATAAGTACAAGTAGTGAGGATGAGTTCCACACGAAGTGGAAAAAGTGGAGACAGATTTTCTGACTCACACAATGAAAAACCTAGATTGTCGACAATATGTTACCGACTTCAACTCCATGTCTAGGTTAGTACCTTATTTAATTACCCCTGAACCTAAACGCATTGCGCGTTTCATCGGTGGTCTGGCACCGGAAGTAAAAGGGAATGTAAAGGCTTCAAAGCCAACCACATTCAGATCAACTGTGGATGCCTTGTCCCTCACTCTAGATATAGTGAGACAAAAATCGGTCAAAACTGAGACTAATGAGAAAAGACAGAGGGAGGAGGATAACCCCCAGAATTCTAAGAAGAAGGGCAAATCCGAGTTTGAACGCGAATGGATTCTTTTTCTTCAAATTTGCTGATCACACGGGTATGATGGCTATTCTTAATGAGGGCCCTTGGATAATCAGATCTCAACCTTTGTTTTTATGCGAGTGGACTCCAAATACTAAACTGGTTAGAAAGGAGGTAAAGAAAATGCAATTATGGGTGAAAATACATGATGTTCCTCTAGCGGCTTATACAGAGGATCGTCTTAGTTTGATTGCTACAGCGATTGGTGAGCCAAAGCTTCTTGATTCTTATACCACATCGATGTGCTTGGATTCCTGGGGGCGGAGCAGTTATGCTAGGGCTTGATTGAAGTGTCGGCTGATAAGAAGCTTAAAGAGGAAATAACCATGGCTGTTCTGGAGCTTGATGGTGAGGTATATGTTAAGGAGACCATGTATGTTGAATATGAATGGAACCCGCAGAGGTGCTCCCATTGTTGTGTGTTTGGCCATGTAGATAATCAATGTCCTAAACAACCGAGGAAGATGGGAAAATAATTCAGTGGAGATAAGTCTAATAAGCCATTTGAGCAAGATCGAAGACATGATAAGAAACCAGTTGTAGATGATAAAGGGTACATGGGTGTGCATGCCAAGAAAGTAGCTCGGAAGGTAGGGTTTCCAGTTAATAAGCAGAAGCCGAAATTTGAATATCGGCCGATTGGACCTAAACCGAAGGAAGCATTGAATAACTCGGGTCCGTCACACTCTGTTATCTCACCGAATCCGTTTGATGCGTTAAATAATGTTGATAACATGGAGACAGGGCAGATTAGTAAAGATGGAGGAGGCGATCAGCAAGTTTCGGATGATGAAGAGGTTGTTGAAGTATATAATGAAACGAATGAATTTCTGATGGAAGGTACTCGTAATCCTAAAGCAAATAAAGGGGCAAGCACTCCTAATCAGGGGGTTTCCAATGGTTAGTCTTGCTTTCTGGAATATTAGGGGGTTGAACCGCCCTCGAAAACAAAAAGAGGTTCGATCCGTAGTTAAAGATAGTAACTTAAGCTCTTGTGCTATTCTTGAGTCCCACGTTGAAGTTGATAATCTTAGTAAGGTGTGTAATTCGGTTTTCCGTCATTGGGATTGGACTTCGAATGGGGGTATGTGTGATAGAGGTACCCGGATCATTATAGGTTGGAACCCGGAGATCTTTGATTTGATGGTTTTATCTCAAACATCGCAGGTAATGCATATTCAGTTATTTGTTAAAGAGGACAAGAAGTGGCTCTATTGTTCGGTTGTGTATGCGGCAAATTACTATGTTACTCGTTCGAGAATTGTGGTCTCATTTGTCCTGTCATAAACAGATGGTTGGTGATAAGCCGTGGCTTGTTATGGGTGATTTCAATTCTGCTCTATTCTTAGAGGATAAGTCTATGGGTGCGTCATTCATCTCTACGGGTATGCGAGATTTTCAGGCTTGTGTGTCGAATATTGAGGTTATGGATATTAATCAGTCAGGTCTCCATTTTACATGGAACCAGAAGCCAAAAAAGGGTGTTGGTTTACTTAAGAAAATTGATCGTATCATGGGCAATACTTCATTTGTAGCTGAATTCCCTAACTCAGTGGCTGTGTTTCACCCTTATCGGTTGTCGGATCACTCACCATGTGTCCTAACAATCAATCGAGCTACTACCAACAAGCGTAAGCCTTTTAAATTTGCAAATTTTTTGGTCCATAAACCTAATTTCCTAAAAATTGTGAAGGATATTTGGGAGGAAAACGTTAGTGGGGTTCATCAATTTCGGGTTGTGAAAAAACTTAGGCTGTTAAAGAGCCCATTGCGTGCTTTACTCTTCAACCAGGGTAATCTCCACAAAAAGGTGGCTGAAATTCGTGATAGTCTAGATGACATTCAGTCAAAAATTGACAAGGATCCAATGAATGCGGACCTTAGAGCTCTAGAATCGAAATTAAACTCAAATTTTCAAGTTGCTTCTCTTGATGAGGAAAGATTTTTAAAGCAAAAGTCTAAGATGGAGTGGTTAAGAGCTGGAGATGCTAACACCGCGTTCTTTCACGCAACTGTCAAAAGCAGGAACCATCGAAGTAGAATTCAAGTTGTTCGGGACATGAATGGGGTGGAGCATGAAGGCGAGGCGGTTCAAGATGCCTTTGTTAAACACTATGAGGTTTTTTTGGGGTGCCAAGATAATTTATCTATGTATCCTACTGCTGATCTCTTTTCTAAGCATGTGAACCCGACTGATGCTTCTCACATGACTCGTCCGGTTACGGTGGAGTAAGTAAAGAAAGCCATGTTTTCTATAGGTAATGACAAGGCTCCAGGTCCAGATGGCTACTCTGCTGCGTTTTGTAAAGCTGTCTGGCCGATTGTAGGGAGTGATGTTTCTTTGGCTATTATTGATTTTTTCAACACAGGTAGATTGCTTGGCCAAATTAATCATACTCTAGTTGCTCTTGTACCGAAACAAGCTTCTCCTGTTTTGGTCACTGATTATCGCCCTATAGCTTGTTGCAACGTCTTATTCAAATGTGTGAGCAAGATTATTGTGGATTGAATAAAGGATGTGCTTAATCAAGCTGTTAGTATAAACCAATCAGCATTTGTTCTTGGTAGGAAAATCTCAGACAACATATTACTCACCCAAGAGTTACTGCACAATTATCATAGACATACGCCCCCCCCCCCCCCCCGTTGTGCTTTTAAGGTGGATATTCAGAAAGCTTATGATACGGTTGATTGGTGTTTCTTGAAAAATGTTTTGATTGGGTTTGTCACACCCCCAAAATCCACCATGCGGAGTACCACCGCTTGGAGGCGTGACGTGACCAGGATCGAGCCACCAATCATATTGAACATCGTAATTAAGTAAATAAGACCAACCACAATACTATTGGGGACCAAAACTAGTTAACCATGTTTAGTTTAAACAGCGGAAGCATAAGAGTAAATCCAAAAGCATAAGTCCATAGTTTATAAGTTAAAGTTCAAAACGCAAGTTTAACAAGTTCATAAGGATTTAAACAATGAGCACGGAACATAACAGTCCGTACACCACAACGACTTCTTCCTCGTGCAAGCTCCAATCATTTAGCGACTTGTAAGGCATGTAACAACTAGTCAACAACAAAGTTGAGTGAGTTCACGTTTGGTTGTTTGGTTTTAAGTTGTTTCTGAAAACATGGTTTGACTTTCGTTGGCTTATTTGCCGTGGGGGTTATCCCGAAGTTGAAAGTATGTTTAACCATTTCCTTTTTCTTTACGCAAACCGTATCCATAATTAGTGGGGGCTTTCCCCGTGTGAACTACTAGACGGTACATATCGACAACTGACGAACAATAGTTGTGCCCTACATCAGTGTCTATCATCACTGACAGTTTGCCATAGTCCATTAGTACACGCCCGTCCGAACGGCACGGTGTGAGGTTTGTTAAACCTAATAGCGCTATTAACTAATGACCCGCTCGCCATTGGCCTGGGCGATTAAGTCGATATAAATTGACGGACTTCATGATAGAGTTTTGTCTAGCTAGTTTTAAGGTTGTTGTCCTACCCAAGGAGGACGAACGTACGTATTCTGCACCAGGAGAATTCGTAGGATTAATAATGGCATCCAATCTATGGAGGATGGCCGTACATATCCTACCCAAGGAGGATATGTAGATTTAGTTTTAAAATCTTTAACCCATTCCCAAACCACCGGGAATCCCATGCCTTAGAAAGTGTGTGAACTCACCTCGGTTTGCTCGGTTAGATTCTCAATATAGCTAACAGTCAAGGTCGGTCAATCACGTCCTAGTATGATTTACCAGTTAGTCATTTAGTGGCTTTCAAATAGAGCACATAGTTCCTACACGTATCTATCACATAACATGCATCACTTTAACGGTTTATGCCCATCTAAGTTTCCCATCCATTCCCCCACTCAAAATCAAACATACGATAATGCACATAACATATATAACATGTTAGATCATTCACAGATAGCATACTCGACATTTAGACACGCGAGTCACAACTTATGTCATTTCAGCATTTATATTCAAAACCGGCTGTTTTCGGACATTTTAATAAAATAGTTAAATTATTCCAAAAATTCCCAAATTTTTACAGAATGTCTTAAACGTTCCATATTTTATTGTGTAAAAATATCGGGGTCCAATTCATTACCAATATTTTATAAGAATTCATATTCCGGACTGAACTCAGATTTATGTATTTCTGATCACAGTCCACGGAACAATTTATTAAAAATTCATCGAGTGTCCGATTTATGAAATTCCAGTGGGGTAATTACAAATGCATCGGTTGTCATCTACTGTACAAATTTCATGGTCCGATTCATCACAAAACTCAGGTTATGACTGAAAGTACGACACCCATTTATTGCTGTCAAAATTCAGCTTAAGCTGTTGTTACAAATCAACACATTAAAAATAGTAAACGAAGTCAAAATTACGATTCCGGTGCCATTAGAACCGTATTTCATAATAACATATTTTAGATTCAAAATATCGGTTTTTCGTTGAGTTTATGACCTGTTTACAGCCTGATGAAGTCGGCTGGAAATGTGATTCAGCATGTTCTTTATAGTTTAAATGTTACTATATTGTATCAACACATGTCCGAACAACGGATTTTATCAAGAGTTCGACGATCAATCATCATATATGTATTAACCAACCCTAAACCAACAACATACCCATGACAACATCAACTAATAACATTTCATATACAAGTAAACTTCATGTAACCTTTATGTTTATATTTTTAGTGTTCTTGCAATTTAGTTGTAAACATAAGCATCATACTACAATGTTAGCCATAAAATAAGATGAACAAAGGTTAAACAAGAGCTTACTACTAGCTTATAGCTAGGGTAGGATCTAGTGCAAAGTTGGTAAGAAAAAGATGGTTAAAAGACTTGAAACAAGCTCCTTTGAAAAGTCCTTCAAGATGTAACCTCCATGGCTCACTTTGAAGCTTTGTATGGAATATGTAAATGAAGAAGATGAAGGTGTAAGGGTGATGGTGGTGGATTCGGTTGTAGTAAACCGAATGGAGAGAGAGAGAAGTGAAGTGAGAATGATTTCTATGGAATGATGAACAATCTATGATCCATGCTTTTTAAAGATTCATTCACATATCTTGGTTACTATCACAAGTAATAATCTAATTAAATAATAGAACAAATCAAGGAAGTATGGCATGGAGATAAGTTGGTGATTATGTGGGTCCAACTTGGGACTAAAATCGTTTGGGGGGGGGGGGGGGGGTGTCTTGAGGTAAAAATTGTAACTAGAATGCAAGTATTAGTTGGATGTAAGAAAGGTGGTGATATAAGTTAGTTTGTTTATTTTTAGCGGGTGTTATGGCAAACGGGAACCATGACTAGCCAAAAATAATTACGCAATGTGTTTCACAAATATTTGGTGTCCCGGGTAATGTCCGGTTGTTCGGTCGGATACTGTTCCGTTAAACTGCTTAATTAATCCGTAAAGCGTCCTACATATATATTTTTGCAACGTTTTTAATTTTTAACACTCAGGAAGGCATACCGGACTATTTAGTAACTTTTCTGTACCCTACTAGTATATTAACAAGTACATGTAAGTATAACACAGATATCAGAAGCAGTTAAGTAATTCCACACAGTCGTCAAGCACTTTAATTATCATTAATGTATTGTACGGAATACATGGAATTTGAGGGTTGTCAGATTCTCCCCCTGTTAAGAGAATTTCGTCCCGAAATTTAGCGCGTGGTTACTAAGGAAGCTAGTTAAGTTGCGTTGTTTTCCTGAATTTTCCTGGGGTGTCACATCATCCCCCCGTTGATTGGGAATTTCGTCCCGAAATTCTGCAGTAGCTTCAGCCTCAGTAGTGGTTGCGTTTTTCTTAAACAGTTGGGGATACTTGAGTTTCATTTGGTCTTCTCGTTCCCAGGTATACTCTGGGCCACGACGAGCATTCCAACGAACTCGAACCAGAGGTATCCTGGTATGCTTGAGGATCTTAACATCTCGATCCGTAATCTCTACAGGTTCCTCGACGAATCGCAGCTGGTCGTCGATAGTGAGTTCCTTCAGAGGAACTATGAGGGTCTCATCTGACAGACACTTCTTCAGATTCGACACATGGAAAACATTGTGAACTCCGCTGAGTTCTTCAGGTAGATTCAGCCTGTAGGCTACCTTGCCAATTTTCTCAATGACTTCGAATGGTCCGACATAACGCGGATTGAGTTTGCCTCGTTTGCCAAAGCGGACTACACCTTTCCAAGGTGAGACTTTGAGTAGCACTCGATCCCCAACCTGGAGCTCGAGTGGTTTTCTTCCCTTATCAGCATAGCTTTTCTGACGGTCACGAGCTGCCGCCATTCGCTGTCGTATCTGAGCAATTCTCTCGGTGGTGTCTACCACAAGTTCTGGGCCAGTGATTTGGCTGTCACCAACTTCTGCCCAACAGAGAGGTGATTGGCATTTGCGTCCGTATAATGCCTCAAACAGAGCGGCTTGGATGCTGGTGTGGTAGCTGTTGTTGTACGAAAACTCCACTAGCGGGAGGTGCTTTTCCCAGCCATTACCAAAATCGATTACACATGCCCTAAGCATGTCTTCAAGGGTTTGGATGGTGCGTTCAGATTGCCCATCCGTCTGTGGGTGATAAGCGGTGCTCATATCTAAACGTGAGCCAAAGGACTTGTGCATAGCTTGCCACAGTTCAGAAGTAAAACGCGCGTCACAATCAGAAATGATGGAGGTTGGCACTCCGTGCCTCGATACCACTTCCTTTAGGTAAATGTCTGCAAGAGTAGAAAACTTATCCGTTTCTTTGATAGCCAGAAAATGTGCAGATTTGGTCAGTCGATCTACGATCACCCAAATGGTATCGTTTCCGCGTTGAGATCTGGGCAGGCCGGTCACGAAATCCATGGAAATTTGCTCCCATTTCCATTTTGGGATCTCCGGTTGTTGAAGTAGGCCTGATGGTTTCTGATATTCAGACTTGACTCTCGCACAAGTCAAGCACTTGCTGACGTAGGCTGCTATGTGGGTTTTCATGCCAGGCCACCAATACGTAGTGTTGAGGTCGTGGTACATTTTGTCCGAACCAGGGTGTACCGAATAACGAGACTTGTGTGTTTCATCGATCACAAGTTCGCGTAAGTTGCCATAAAGTGGAACCCAGATGCGTCCTGCTACATAGTAAGCGTCGTCTTCCTTTTGTTCTAGCCGTTGCCTCGATCCTCGTAGGGACTCAGCCCTGATGTTTTCTACTTTCAATGCTTCAACCTGAGCATCTCGAATCTGAGCGGGAAGGTTAGATTGGATGGTAAGCTGTAAAGCACGTACACGCTTAGGTATAGTATCCTTTCGACTGAGGGCGTCGGCCACAACATTGGCTTTGCCCGGATGATACTTGATTGCGCATTCATAATCATTCAAGAGCTCAACCCATCGGCGTTGACGCATGTTTAACTCCTTTTGCTTGAAGATATGCTCGAGACTCCTGTGATCGGTGTAAATGGTGCACTTGGTACCGTACAGGTAATGTCTCCATATCTTAAGCGCGAAAACAACTGCTCCCAGCTCCAGATCGTGAGTAGTGTAATTTCTTTCGTGAACCTTGAGTTGGCGTGATGCGTAGGCAATGACCTTGTCACGTTGCATCAACACGCAACCAAGTCCTTGGATGGAAGCATCGCAGTAAACCACAAAATCGTCTGTGCCCTCAGGCAATGAGAGGATAGGCACGCTACAAAGTCTATCCTTCAAGTGCTGAAATGCGGACTCCTGTGCATCACGCCAATGATAGGTGACACCCTTCTGAGTCAGTGAAGTGAGAGGTTGCGCAATCTTGGAGAAATCTTTGATGAACCTTCGGTAGTATCCTGCCAAACCCAAGAATTGGCGGATTTCTGTTGGTGTGCGGGGTGCAGGCCAGTTCTTGATCGATTCAACCTTAGATGGATCCACATGAATTCCATCCTTGTTTACCACATGGCCTAGAAAGTGGACTTCGCGGAGCCAGAAGTCACATTTCGAAAACTTGGCATACAACTGTTCTTTTCGAAGAAGTTCCAGCATAAGTCGTAGATGCTGCTCGTGTTCCTCCTGACTCTTAGAATAGATCAGGATATCGTCGATGAACACAATAACGAACTTATCCAGGTAAGGCTTGCACACTCGGTTCATGAGATCCATGAAGACCGCTGGTGCATTCGTCAGCCCGAATGGCATAACCAGAAACTCGTAATGGCCGTAACGAGTTCTGAATGCTGTTTTGGAGACGTCCTCATCTCGGACTCTCAGCTGATGGTATCCCGATCTCAAATCAATCTTGGAGTAATAGCTCGACCCTTGCAACTGGTCGAACAAGTCGTCAATACGTGGAAGAGGATAACGATTCTTCACAGTCACCTTGTTAAGTTCGCGATAGTCAATACACATTCTGAAAGTACCATCTTTCTTCTTTACGAACAAGACTGGAGCTCCCCAGGGCGAAGAGCTAGGACGTATAAAACCCTTTTCCAAGAGTTCTTGTAGTTGCGTAGACAGTTCTTTGAGTTCTGATGGAGCTAGGCGATATGGTGCTCTAGCTACTGGCGCTGCTCCAGGAGCTAGCTCGATTTGAAATTCAACTTGGCGGTGAGGCGGAAGACCAGGTAATTCCTCAGGAAATACCTCAGGAAAGTCGCGCACTATAGGAATGTCTTCAATTCTCTTCTCTTCCGTTGATGTGTCAGTAACGAGTGCCAGAATGGCAGTGTGGCCCTTTCGCAAACATTTCTGGGCCTTAAGGAAAGAGATGATGCCTTCGACAGCACCACTCTTGTCGCCACGAATCACGAGGGATTCTTTATCAGAACGAGGAATGCGGACGATTTTCTCCTTGCAAACAATCTCCGCTTGATGATGAGATAGCCAATCCATCCCAATAACAACGTCGAAACTACCAAGTGTGATAGGAATAAGATCGATAGAGAAAGTCTGACCAGCTAAGACGAGGTTACAACCTTTAACTACGTGTGTGGCTTCAAGACTTTTACTATTTGCTAGCTCTATCGTGTGTTTGGTGTTCAAAAGTGTTGGAGTGCGCTTAAGCATTTGGCTAACTTTTAAGGACACATAACTAGTATCGGCACCCGAATCGAATAAAACAGTAACAAAGAAGTCATCCAGAAGAAACTTACCCATCACAACATTGGGATCGTTCCTTGCTTCTCCCTGACCAATCACGAACACCCGACCTTGGGCGCCATTGCCATTATTGTTACCTCCATTGTTGCCTCCGTTGTTGTTTCCATTGTGGTTCCCGTTTCTTTGGTTATTGTTCTGGTTTTGGTTCAGCTGGGGGCAGTTCCTCTTAAAGTGGCCTTCAGCGCTACACTGAAAGCATCCTTTATTTCCCTGCTGATGCTGTTGCTGCTGGTTCTGTGGGGCTTGTTGTTGTTGTTAGCGATTCTGATTTGCTGGTCGGGCGCTCCTGCAATCCTTTGCTTCATGACCAAACTTGTTACACCTCAGGCAACGACCTTTGTTGCACTGCCCGCTGTGATGTTTATTGCACCGATTGCACTTGGGGTGGTTCCCTCGGTATCCACCCTATCCTTGACTACCAGAAGATTGCTGACCAGGACTCTCGTAGTCATCAGTCTTTCGCTGCTGAGACTGAACTGAAGTAGACCCCTTTCCAGAGTTCCCATCCCATTTTCGCTTGTTGTCGTTGGGAGCGTCAGTAGTAGCAGCACCAATACGCTTGGGTAGTCTGTTTTGTTCAACAGCTTGATCGGTGAGGCGGTGAACCAACTTGACGATTTACTGGATGGTACCCAAGTTGGCTGAAGTCACATGACTTTGAATCTCTGGAACAAGGCCCTTGAGGTACAGCTCAATACGTTTGATGGGAGGGTTCACCATAGTTGGACACAAGATGGCCAGCTCGTTTGACCTCTTAGTATACGCCTCAATCTCAGACCCCGTCATCTTCAGATTGTAAAATTCCACTTCTAGCTTGTGGATGTCATCCCGACTACAGTACTCCTCCTTGATCAGCTCCTTGAAACCATTCCAGGGTGTGGCATTAGCAACTGCCAGTCCTAGTAGTTGAACTTGTGCCTTCCACCTGGTTAACGCAGCTCCTTCAAGTGTTCCGGTAGCATATTTCACCCTACGGTCTTCGGGGCATTCGCACATCTCGAAAACTGACTCAAGCTTTTCAAACCAGTGAAGAAGGCCCAATGCTCCTTCGGTGCCACTGAAAGTAGTAGGTCGGCAGTCCATGAACGTTTTGAACGTGCACACAGGAGGCTGAGCATGTTGACCTCCTGCAGGGTTGGCTGCGACTGCCTCAGCGACTCGTTCGTTGATCAAAGCCGTCAACTGGGCTTGAGTGAGGTTGATACGTCCTCCGCATCCGCTCATGATCTTCATAATGAAGCAACGTAAGTGTCGCAAAAGTGCGTAAGTGTGGGACGATAATAGAGAGTAAGCACACGTGGTTCAAATAGCAATTATCACATTATCTAATGCACAGTGAGAACTATCTAACCGACAATATAACATAAATCATACCACTGATGGTGTCGAGTCTTGCACGTGGAGCGAAGCGTCATTGTGGATCGTTGAGCACTGTACAGGTTATAGTCTGGTTTTATCAAAAAGCTTTTCCCCTTTTTAAAACCAAGTTCACTATAACCAATGGCTCTGATACCAATCTGTCACACCCCCAAAATCCACCATGCGGAGTACCACCGCTTGGAGGCGTGACGTGACCAGGATCGAGCCACCAATCATATTGAACATCGTACTTAAGTAAATAAGACCAACCACAATACTATTGGGGACCAAACCTAGTTAACCATGTTTAGTTTAAACAGCGGAAGCATAAGAGTAAATCCAAAAGCATAAGTCCATAGTTTATAAGTTAAAGTTCAAAACGCAAGTTTAACAAGTTCATAAGGATTTAAACAATGAGCACGGAACATAACAGTCCGTACACCACAACGACTTCTTCCTCGTGCAAGCTCCAATCATTTAGCGACCTGTAAGGCATGTAACAACTAGTCAACAACAAAGTTGAGTGAGTTCACGTTTGGTTGTTTGGTTTTAAGTTGTTTCTGAAAACGTGGTTTGACTTTCGTTGGCTTATTTGCCGTGGGGGTTACCCCGAAGTTGAAAGTATGTTTAACCATTTCCTTTTTCTTTACCCAAACCGTATCCATAATTAGTGGGGGCTTTACCCGTGTGAACTACTAGACGGTACATATCGACAACTGACGAACAATAGTTGTGCCCTACATCAGTGTCTATCATCACTGACAGTTTGCCATAGTCCATTAGTACACGCCCGTCCGAATGGCACGGTGTGAGGTTTGTTAAACCTAATAGCGCTATTAACTAATGACCCGCTCGCCATTGGCCTCGGCGATTAAGTCGATATAAATTGAGGGACTTCATGATAGAGTTTTGTCTAGCTAGTTTTAAGGTTTTTGTCCTACCCAAGGAGGACGAACGTACGTATTCTGCACCAGGAGAATTCGTAGGATTAATAATGGCATCCAATCTATGGAGGATGGCCATACATATCCTACCCAAGGAGGATATGTAGATTTAGTTTTAAAATCTTTAACCCATTCCCAAACCACCGGGAATCCCATGCCTTAGAAAGTGTGTGAACTCACCTCGGTTTGCTCGGTTACATTCTCAATATAGCTAACAGTCAAGGTCGGTCAATCACGTCCTAGTATGATTTACCAGTTAGTCATTTAGTGGCTTTCAAATAGAGCACATAGTTCTTACACGCATCTATCACATAACATGCATCGCTTTAACGGTTTATGCCCATCTAAGTTTCCCATCCATTCCCCCACTCAAAATCAAACATACAATAATGCACATAACATATATAACATGTTAGATCATTCACAGATAGCATACTCGACATTTAGACACGCGAGTCACAACTTATGTCATTTCAGCATTTATATTCAAAACCAGCTGTTTTCGGACATTTTAATAAAATAGTTAAATTATTCCAAAAATTCCCAAATTTTTACAGAATGTCTTAAACGTTCAATATTTTATTGTGTAAAAATATCGGGGTCCAGTTCATTACCAATATTTTATAAGAATTCATATTCCGGACTGAACTCAGATTTATGTATTTCTGATCACAGTCCACGGAACAATTTATTAAAAATTCATCGAGTGTCCGATTTACGAAATTCCAGTGGGGTAATTACAAATGCATCGGTTGTCATCTACTGTACAAATTTCATGGTCCGATTCATCACAAAACTCAGGTTATGACTGAAAGTACGACACCCATTTATTGCTGTCAAAATTCAGCTTAAGCTGTTGTTACAAATCAACACATTAAAAATAGTAAACGAAGTCCAAAAATTACGATTCTGGTGCCATTAGAACCGTATTTCATAATAACATATTTTAGATTCAAAATATCGGTTTTTTGTTGAGTTTATGACCTGTTTACAGCCTGATGAAGTCGGCTGGAAATGTGATTCAGCATGTTCTTTATAGTTTAAATGTTACTATATTGTATCAACACATGTCCGAACAACGAATTTTATCAAGAGTTCGACGATCAATCATCATATATGTATTAACCAACCCTAAACCAACAACATACCCATGACAACATCAACTAATAACATTTCATATACAAGTAAACTTCATGTAACCTTTATGTTTATATTTTTAGTGTTCTTGCAATTTAGTTGTAAACATAAGCATCATACTACAATGTTAGCCATAAAATAAGATGAACAAAGGTTAAACAAGAGCTTACTACTAGCTTATAGCTAGGGTAGGATCTAGTGCAAAGTTGGTAAGAAAAAGATGGTTAAAAGACTTGAAACAAGCTCCTTTGAAAAGTCCTTCAAGATGTAACATCCATGGCTCACTTTGAAGCTTTGTATGGAATATGTAAATGAAGAAGATGAAGGTGTAAGGGTGATGGTGGTGGATTCGGTTGTAGTAAACCGAATGGAGAGAGAGAGAAGTGAAGTGAGAATGATTTCTATGGAATGATGAACAATCTATGATCCATGCTTTTTAAAGATTCATTCACATATCTTGGTTTTTTTTTTTTTTTTTTTGGTAAAGGGTTACCCCGGTGATTCTATTATAGACAACCGCCAAATAAGTACAAGTAGTGAGGATGAGTTCCCCACTAGTTCATATACAGGACATGCCTCATATATGTAAGCAAAAAAAAAAAAAAAAAAAAAAAAACAAAAAAAAAAAAAAAAAAAAAAAAAAAACAAAAAAAAAAAAAAACCAAGATACCACCTCAATCTAGCCTACTACAATCATAATGATGACTAAACTAGTAGACAAACGAAAAAATCAACAAAACGACTTCAACCGCCATCATCAAAAATGAAATTGCTACCAAACGGCAGCCCTTTAGCGTGAAACAGAAACCACCTATCCATTGGATAACTTTATGTGAGAGGTGCTTGCCCCTGTACTGGAAGACGTAGGATGTGTACCCGATGTCATAAATTCCTTCGTTTCATCATATACATCCTCTACCTCGTCATCATCAGACTCCTCATCTAGCTCACGTCCCCCTTTATATCTTCCCTGGGAGGATCCCTCGTTCCCCCCAACAAACCCAAGAGCACTAAATGAATTGTGTGTTTGAACCTTGGACAAACTATTGCACCGCGCATTCATGCTCACTGCCTTTTTCTTTTTATCCACAGGTCTATATTCAACCTTGGGCTTTTGATTGTTAACCTGAAAGCCGCTCTTCTTTATATTCTTCTTTGTCTTGACTTCCGTATAACCATCCTCATCTACTTTCGGACTGTTTGTAGGAGGTTTCACTGTTGATCGAATGCAATTTGGACACTCCTCAGAATCATGCCCAAATACACAACAGTGGGCACATCTCGGGGGTTTCCATTCATATTCCACCCGAATAGTCTCATTGACATACCTGTTCTCATCCAACTCAGGAATAGCCATGGTTAGGACCTCTTTAAAATCATGTTCAGCAGAGATATCAATGAGTGCCCTAGCATAGCTGCTTCGTCCCCAAGCTTCATTACACATATCCCTAGTATACGAATCCAACCGCAAAGGAGAACCAATTTTGGACGCCAACATACTTAACCCATCATCAGTATACGCCGCTAAAGGAACATCATGCAATTTCACCCAAACCGCAACCTTTTTAATATCTTCTTTTTTAAGAGTACTTGTAGGGGACCAAGTGTTGAGAAAAAAGTGGTTTATTACGAATCAGCCATGGACCCCCTTCAAGCACGTTATTCATACCCTTTCTGTCTTCAAACTTGAAGAAGAAAAACCCATTCGAGTTCATCATAGTTTTCTGAAGACCATGTTTCTTCCAATTTGTTCTCACAAAGTATTCAACAACCGGATAAGCAATTCTATCCCCCAGGAAGTAACCATAAAGAGTATTCGCTAACCTGTCATTAACCTGACGAACAGATTCGATTGGTAGGACAACATCCACTCCATCCAATGAGACATCCGATTTTAATGATCGAAAATTAATATTAGGGACTTGATCAGCCGACTCATTAGCTTTCCTAGCTGAATTATCAACATTCTGATTATGATATTGAGTTTTCGAACCAAAATCCACCTTAACACCACCCTGATCAGCTTGTTTGTTTGACACAACATTAGCGTACGATTGATGTTGAGAATTAGCTCGGGAGCTAGGACTAACATCATTCAATGGAAGCACAAAAGCTACTTTTCGTTTATCAAAAACCTTCGCATATTGCTGATTAGGAGAATCAGAACGACCGTTAACATGTTCAACATCATTCAAAGGTAGCATAAAGGTTACCTTTTTATCAGAAACCCTAGCCGCCATGATGGATGTTTGTCTTGGCTCAAAGAGTTTCCCATCAATATTCCTGATTTTCCTCGAAATACCATCTGATATATCTGCATTCTGTTCATCCATAACAACAGTCAAAGATGAAATCCCAATGAGTTGCCGAAACCTGAATATATATCGCCGAAAAAGGTTGTCGAACCCTAAGTGGCAGCCGCAACCCTAGAGCAAATAGGATTAATCTGCTAAAAAGAAACAGACCTGTCGAACCAAATCAGATCTGCTAATTGACAACACAACTCGCCGACCAAACCCTAATACTGAATGATTATGCAAATCGAACAACAACTGGTATCCCACAATCGCCGAAACTAACACCTTAATCTGATCAATAATACCTACTTACAATGGACAGCAAACCGAAATCAAAAGTAAATAAACTGATCGGATCAAGAACACGAGAACAGCAACTCTAGCGAAGAAACCCTAAGCCGATCCTTCAATCACCCAACCCTTAAAGCTAATAAAATCGATGAAGATCAGGTAGAGATTGAAAAACCTAGAGTTGTGTTGAATCGCTCAGGATCGCCCAAAATCGCCCAGAGCCCCCCATAAGGAACTTATAACTCTTCACATATCTTGGTTACTATCACAACTAATAATCTAATTAAATAATAGAACAAATCAAGGAAGTATGGCATGGAGATAAGTTGGTGATTATGTGGGTCCAACTTGGGACTAAAATCGTTGGGGGGGGGGTGTCTTGAGGTAAAAATTGTAACTAGAATGCAAGTATTAGTTGGATGTAAGAAAGGTGGTGATATAAGTTAGTTTGTTTATTTTTAGCGGGTGTTATGGCAAACGGGAACCATGACTAGCCAAAAATAATTACGCAATGTGTTTGACAAATATTTGGTGTCCCGGGTAATGTCCGGTTGTTTGGTCGGATACTGTTCCGTTAAA
Source organism: Helianthus tuberosus (assembly GCA_030545235.1). Lineage (NCBI taxonomy): Eukaryota > Viridiplantae > Streptophyta > Magnoliopsida > Asterales > Asteraceae > Helianthus > Helianthus tuberosus. Next base: position 114,339,032 of record CM060368.1, on the reverse strand, counting down.
CTGCTTAATTAATCCGTAAAGCGTCCTACATATATATTTTTGCAACGTTTTTAATTTTTAACACTCAGGAAGGCATACCAGACTATTTAGTAACTTTTCTGTATCCTACTAGTATATTAACAAGTACATGTAAGTATAACACAGATATCAGAAGCAGTTAAGTAATTCCACACAGTCGTCAAGCACTTTAATTATCATTAATGAATTGTACGGAATACATGGAATTTGAGGGTTGTCACAGGGTTCGGTTTCAATACTAAGATGGTTGAATGGATCATGATGTGTGTCACAACAACATCTTATTCTTTGTGCGTTAATGGAAATGTGCATGGCTACTTCAAGGGTAAGTGTGGTCTTCGACAGGGTGATCCTCTTTCTCCTTATCTTTTTACGCTGGTTATGGAAATTTTGACTTGCATTCTTCAGCGGGCTGCTCAAATTGATAAGTCTTTTAAATTTCACAATAAATGTGAGAAGCAGCGTATTATTAATCTTTGTTTTGCTGATGATTTATTCTTGTTTGCTAGATGAGACATTAATTCGGTACAATGTATTATGACCTCTCTTTCAAAATTTACAAATATGTCTGGGTTAGTTCCTAGTATTCAAAAGAGCACGGGGTTTTTTTGTAATGTGGCCTCTCATGTTAAAAATCATATTTTGAGCATCATGCCTTTTGTTGAAGGGTCTTTGCCGGTGAAATACTTGGGGGTTCCTCTTATATCTTCTGGGCTTTTGTATAAAGATTGTAGTGTTCTTGTTGAAAGGATGGATCAGCGGATTTCCAACTGGAGGAATAAGTTTCTTTCCTTTGCAGGTAGATTACAGCTTATTAATTCGGTTCTTTCTTCAATGCACATTTACTGGTCTTCTGTTTTTATCCTTCCGAATCAGATCATTCTTGAACTGGAAGCTAAATTGCGAAACTTTCTTTGGTCGTCGGATGGGTCGTTTCATAAGGGGAAGGCTTTAGCTTCTTGGAAATCTATTTGTGTTCCTAAATATGAGGGTGGTTTAGGTATCCGCAGGATTGGGGATGTCAATAAAGCGCTAATGACTTCTCATATTTGGAGTACTCTGGTTAAACGTGACTCTCTTTGGGTGGCATGGGTTCATTCGTACAGACTCATAGGGAATAGCTTCTGGATTTGCAAGCCGGTGGCGAATAGTTGTTGTAGTTGGCGGAAGTTATTACAGCTTAGGCCGTTTATTAGAGATTTTATTTGGTCTAAGTTGGGCGATGGGAGCAACACGTCAGCTTGGTTTGATTTGTGGAGCCATTTGGGTCCGCTTGGTAATCTATTGACACCCAGAACCATCTCAAATGCAGGTTTTTCTCTAAAAACTACAGTTCAGGAGATTCATGTTAATGGGGTTTGGAGGTGGCCAATGGCGTGGAGGGATACATATCCGGTCTTAATCCAACTTGATAATATTCATACGGTTACTAATCGATCTGATCAGCTTATGTGGAAGGATGGCAACGACCTAGTTGACCACTCCTCAACTCGGGTTTGGCATTCGCTTAGACATCGAGCCGAGGAGGTAGATTGGGTTAAACTTGTATGGTTCTCACAATGTATTCCTAAGCATGCTTTCTTTATGTGGCTGGTGATTCGTCGCAAGCTCCTAACTCAAGACAAAATTCTGCAATGGGATTTTTCGAGAAGGAAAATATGAATATGATGTGTTGTCTTCTGTGCTACGCGGATGTTGATTCTCATAATCATCTGTTTTTTGATTGTAACTATTCTACTCAAGTTTGGATCAAGGTTCGTGGCAAGGGGGTATGAGTACTGTCGGTCCAGAATGGGAAGCTATTGTTGACTGGTTAGCGGCTCGAGCTACTTCTAAGTCACCAATTAATTTTATCAGTAGGCTCATAGTTGCAACTGCGATCTATTTTGTTTGGCAGGAACGTAACGCTAGAATCTTCAGGAACCAGACGAGACCTCCAGTTCTGAGTGATATAATCTTGCAAACTGTTCGATATAAGCTAATGGGAGTAAAGTTCAAGGAGTGCAATAGTGTTCGAAGATTGCTGGAATCATGGGAGATTTATTGCAACCATTTGGATGATGATGGAGGCTGATCTTTTTTTATAGTTTGTTTTTCTAGATTATAGTCTAGTTGTTTAATTTTTGATGCACTTGGTTGCTTGTTTTTGGTGTGTTGGCTTACTCTCATGGGGGGTGTCCCATGTTTGGACTAGTGTGGGTTTTTCCACGCTACTTGTGTTATTTGGTTTGTTGATATATAGAATCACCGGGGTAAACCTTTACCCAAAAAAACAAGATTCCAACAAAAAGCCTACATTCAAAACCTGCAAAAGAAGACACTAGGGACAGTGTCGATCAAACCAAAAGCCAAAGCAATGCGGCATCTGTAAAAGAATTGGACACTAGTCCCACGAATGTAGGAATATAAAGAATGCAGTCTGTTTCAGCTATGGCGAGAAGGGCCACATCAGTACTAATTGCCCTAAAGCTGCCAAAGAAGGTACAACTAAGCCTGGAGAGGCTAAGAAAGGAAACGCCTGAACTACCGGATGAATGCCAGAGACAGTACATATCAATAGCATCAGGTACATTCCTTATCATTTATCAATGATAATTTCTGCTGAGTGTCTTGTTTTAATTCAGGGAATAATAAGCCTTTGGTAAACCATAAGCTTAGCAAACTTTTGATTATACTCATAAGAACTCCAGATATTAAATATAAGGTAGAACTTACCAATGAAAACTATAAAGACCGTTTCTTCCATTCTCGGCGACGATCCTTTCGTAAGAATCTAGAGTACTCATTCCCCAGATAGAGTACGACAATATATGTTATTTTATTATTATCTTATTGATTTTTATCAACTGCGAATGCCAAACTGTGTTTGATAAAAGTGCCATATCAGGATTGGCTTATCCTAATGTGTCCCATAGATTGCTTCCATGCCTGATCAGTATGGAGGTTTAATTCATGGAACTACTAAGATATTTCCAATGGTCATATTGTACCAAAGTCATCTAGTGGTATTCAAAGAAGATATCCATATTAGAAATGCCTGAGTAGGCGTTTCTACTTAAGGCATCCATGTACTCGTGAATCAGATGTGTCATTTGCATGGCGCAAGTGACGAACTACCCTGGTTACCTCCAGAGAGGCAAAGTGGAGTTAGGATTGACATCCTATTAGGAGCCGTATCTGTCACATAAATTTTATATCGGTTAGCACCGACGGAAATGGAAAAATTAAGAGCCAATCATTATGGAGATAGGCTTGTATAGCTAGCTCATCGTCCTAGGAGCTCCGATTATTGTTGTTGAAAGAAAGCACGGTGCAATATGCTTATGCATTGATTACCACGACCTTAACTAGGTAACGATTGAGAATTTCTATCAGCTACCCAGGATCGTCGATTTGTTCGACTAACCATGAGGTTAACTATTCCTTAAATTGATTTAAGTAGTGATAAGAATGACTATCTCACCCTAAATAGGTTATCCTATAACTAATAGTTAGTATATAAGCATCAAGGCTGCTCCTTTGGAGACCTTGTATAAAAAGGAATGTCAAACGTCCGTTTGTTGGACAGAAGTTTGGTAAGTTCAACTATCAGGACCTGAATTTACCCTGGAGACAACGGATAGGATCATACGAATCCGTGATCGTCTGAAAGTTGCCAATAATTGGCAGAAAAATCAACATTTGATGAGAATCGCAAACCTCTTAAGTTCTTAATAAGGAACGAAGTTCTACGGAAAGTATCACCCTAGAAAGGTGTGCTGTATTTTAAAGTAGCGGGCAAGTTAAGCTCTAGATATATTGGACCATTCGAGAAAATCGGATTTGTCAAGATCAGTAGCCTATAAGCTAAGATCTAACTAGGGAGCTTGGTGGAATTCACAATGTGTTCCACACTTGTGATTTGAGGATATGTCTAGCTGATAAGTCGATAGCATTATCACATTGATGTGTAGATTAGTGAAAAACTTATGGTTTGTTGAGAAACCAGTATCGATCAAGCATCGACATGGTTAAGAAGCTCTGATGAAAACATATATTTATTAAAAAGGTTAAGCGGGATGCCGTAGAGGCCCCGATTATACATGGGAGGTCGTGTTCACTATGTGACAAAAGTACTCCTATCTTTTTGAGCAAATCTCGAGGTCTATATTTCTTTTAAGGGGGTGAGGATGTAACACCTCGTAAAATCATGACCAATAACGTGTTGACACGTGTACTAAACCCTAATGAAGTCAAACGTTGACTATAAAGGACTAATCTTGCGAAAAATCAAAAACTTTGAATGCGAAAGGACTAAAAGTGTTAACGTGATTAAACTAAGCCTCTAAATAACAATACACGGTATTCATAATTAGAATTAAGCCACTCGTTGGTCGAAAGGAGCCGTTTGCATAATTATTTGAAAGTTTGCGAGTCGAAGGGTTAAAAGCGTCAACATATTAATTCTTACCTCTGAGTGACCTTTTAACAAACCGAGAGCTTCATGATAATTGATTACACTCTTGGGAATGCCTAATATTGTCCATTTAAGGCTTTTATGCCAATAAGTGAAATTACGCGCAAGTTTGCAAGTTAAAGGGGTTAAAAGCGTCAACATGTTTAATTATACCTCTGAGTGACCTTTTAACGAACCCGAAGCATTACGATGTTTGATAATACTCTCATGAATGCCTAATATGGGCTACCTAGGGCTTTGATGCTATTATACGATAACTAGTCGGAACCCGCGCGATGCGGCGACAACAATTTAAAACGCGGTTTACAATAGGATACTCGTTTACCGTTAGTTTATCAGTCGTCTCGTGATATATTGTAAGTACTTAATTTTTTCTATTGTATGCATTAAGCTTTTCAACTTCTTTATAATGATGTTGAAAGTAAATTATTGGATAAAAGTACAACGTAACTTCAGTTTCAATTCCATTTCATCACTAATAAAAACTTAAAGAAATATTATATCCATGGTGCAGTTACGGAAGCGATCAAATGGCTTGAAAACGATTAGCTAACAAACTCTCTAAATCACATTCAATCATAAACTAACCAGCAATAAAACCCTAAATCCCAATTTATAGGTGGGAATTATAACTTTAATAGGAAGCAAAATAAAATAACATAGGAAATTCAACTTTAAAATAAATTTTAGATAGGTTATTTTCGTCATTTGGCTTGGGGCTGCTTCAACCATCCAATAACATCTTCCCAACACCTGCCACAACTGAATGCAATGGTTTCAGTATCAAAAAGTGCGCATTTATGTTGGAGCTATTTTTTAATGAATGGGTTTATTTGCGTTATGGTATATTTCCAACATGTTTAAAAAATATATATTTCTGAAAGCAATTGCCTGAAATGTATTTTTAATGTCCAAAGGACTTGTGTATAGATGGGTCAACTCCAGGGCCGACTCGAAGGGTGTGCGGGATGGACGACGGCTCAGGACCCAAACCCATCGGGGCCCAATTTTTTTATTTTTTTTATTAGTTTTACATTGTAATTTTTTTATTTTTAAATTTTTTATATATATTCTTTTTAAAATTTTTATTTAAAGTGCCCGTATTTTCTGTTTGCGCAGGGTCTAAAAATTTTTGAACATTTTTCGGAGACGGCCCTGGTCAACTCAATTCAGCCCATATAAAAAAAATCATGTTAATGCGTACCACAACCTGCCCATTACTGTAAACAGCAGCACAAAAAGAAACGAGATGCAAATGGGAGTCCGCTTTGTTTCTCCACAATAAGGTTTCATATCAAGTGGTTGACTTATTATAACTTAAAGAGATGATATAATAGAGAGAACTTTAAACCAACACTTTACAAAATATACATTGACAATATTACATAAATATTTCTAAACTTCCAACTTCAGCGCATCTTTTGGCTTGTTCAGTGATGTAGCTGATCTTTACGTTGAAGAAGTTTGATGTATCGCCTGTTTCCTTCCACCCTTCTTACAGGAACTACAAGAAAACAACATAACACACATCACATCACAATTTTTCAAAGATATACTACTTAAGATAAGACGGTTTTCTACCTAGTTGCCTGGGGTCGATGTACGGAAGTGAGTGGACATGCTTGTCACCAGGAGCTAAAGGACCCGATGTACTTCTTACCGACAAATTTTCTGTAACACTTGGAATTTCCCCAGAGACCTGCAAATAGAACAATTTAAATGTTTGAATTTAAGGCTCTTTTGACCCGTTTCCTCTATTTTTGTGATGAAGCGTAAACCGTATTCACAAGGAAGAACTTAATAGATTCATAGATCATAGCTTACTTGGTGGCCATTAGTGAGAAGGGGGACAGGTTGCTGTGACTCGTGTCTAGCAGACGGAGAAAGATCAGCATCATCTCCCTGCCAATGGCGTCTAGCTTTGGTGTTCCCTTGATCATAATTGAACTCGTTTTCCAAGTCTTCATCGTCCTCCTCATCCTCATCACCATCAACCTGAGGGCTCCCTATTAATTTCCATAAGTTAAAACTTAAAAATCTGACCATCTATCTATCATTAACCAAAAGTCAAACTATACGAACCTTTGTGTCTTCTGTATCTACTCTTGCATTGAGGGCAGCAGGCTTGATTCCCATCTCTCCTTTCGTACTCATAGCATGGCCTGCATACCGGGAAGGCGCACTCGTTGCAAGCAACAAAGATTTCACCACTTTCAGTTAGGCCTACGGTGTCCCCACAGATCTGGCATATCTGCCCGTTCAAATTCTTCAGTGGCTTCGGTTGCTGCATGATCAACACATCAAATGAATCATTCATTATAAATAATATCATATAATAGATCCACATATTGAAACTACTAATCAGAATTTTAATATGTTATGATTAGCAGATTAAAGCTAGGCAATTTACATGTCTGAATTCACATGCTAAATCATCATGAGATCAGTATCACAATTGCATTTTTATTGCAAATCTAAACAGATTTAACAAATCAATTTTCAAAAAGGGAACTTCTTTTTTTTTTTGGTAAAGGGTTACCCCGGTGATTCTATATATTCACAACCAAAGAAACATAAGTAGTGTAGGGAGTCTACACTAGTTCAATCATGAGACATGCCCCATGAAAGTAAACCAGAAAAAACACAAATCACAAAAACAACCAACTAGGGAAAACAACTAGACAAGAAACTCTAGACATAACAACCAAAAACAAAACTAATCAGCCCCCATCGTCATCCTTATCTTTCGTATGGATCTCCCATTCTTCAAGAAGCTTGCGCACCCTAACGGTATCCTTCAGCTTTGCTCCCATCAACTTGTATCTCACTGTTTTCATGATTACATCACTAACCGTCTCAGGAGGTCTCAACTGATTTTTAAATAACCTGGCATTCCTCTCTTGCCAAATACTGTACGCGGAAGCCGCTACGAGAATCTTAGCAACATAAGTATCGGCCTTCCTTTGATGAGCACGAGCACAAAGCCAGTCAACAATATCCGTCCATTTCGGACAAACAGAAATAATCCCCACCCTGTTTCTAACTGTTGACACATTTGATTAATCGGAATGATATCGTTACTACCTCTTTCTTTGTTACTCAACAAAATTACCTGCCCATGAGGGAGGCACGCCACTAAGCATAATTTATAGCATCACCATGCACTCTGTATGTAAATTTCCTTCTCGTATTTCTGCATCAACACTTCTGAAGCAACATAATACGCACTGCCAACAATATCATGGTATGATTTTCCTGCAAGTGTTTGTTCACATTGTCATAAAACAAGATTAGTACACGACATTCGTGGGTTTGTGTTTCGGCTAAAAGGGTCGGGTCAGTTTTCTGTCGAACCCCATGAACACCTTTAGCTAAACGGGGGCGTGTTAGGTTGACCTGGCAGGTTCGTTGTTGACATGTTTCTTTTTAAAGAAACCTAACATGCGTTTTATGTCATCATGTGGGCTAATATAGGCATTGATCTCAGATAGGACAAATGAAAAGAAAATATGCTATTGAATGAAATTAGGAATCCAATAAGTAGAGCTAACATGCTTCTGCTATATAGTAAATCCCAACAAAATCTTGATATTTTATCCCGGCCCCTCTCACCTTTTTACTCATTTAGTTCTTTAGAACATCTTCATGTTTCAACTACTCACTTCTACACAAAAACACTCAATAACTGCTGATGAAACAGATTTGTTAACTACATATCCACTTCAGTTAACCCTAAATGCCAGCAGATCTATGATCTGATTCAACTAACATATGTTAATTCTTGAAAAATGTCAAAAAAAAAATTACTATATGAACAGGTCAACTCAACACAACCCGTTCCAAACATGCCATTATGACCTTTGTCCGACCCATTTTACCTTGACAAGCAATCGGTTATGCCCATCTGGCTCACGGACAATAACACTCATGGACTTACGAATCCGATCCAACTCTAATGTGCCAACGCGCTTCGATCTTTTAGTCCACCAGTCGCAACACCCTGCACTCCATTAAAAAATTAATTAAAGAAACATTTACAAATATCAATACAACTATTAAGAAAACATATAACAAAGTTTTGAACTTGCCTAACTTAACACTATTGTTATCAATCAACTAGTTTGCCATAATCTGCAACCCGCGAATTTTCTTTCGGGCATTAACATCAGCAACTCCCTTTTTTTCTACCGGCACTTTTAAAGCAGCTTCAGTAGGCAAACCGGTAACCCCTAAATCAGGGCGATCTGCTGCTTAACTGCTAGAAAACACCACCATCGTCTCACTGGCTACCACACACCATTTACCAAGGTAGACTTCATTAACAGCTGAAAGATGAGTGGGTAACTTTGATTATTATATTTCATTAAAAGAACATATAACTCTAATACTAAAAAGATGCAGAATAAACTGCAGAATTATGAAAAATTGCAAACTAAAACTACAGAATTATGATAAATTACACAACATATTTTTTCATCTTTCAAGGACTTGGTGATTGTCTTGTGGAAAAACAAAAGGAGAAGAACAAAAATTATGTTTTTAGCGATTTAAGAATTCATCTCTGTTGAATATATTTGTTTTTTAAAAGTTATCAGCCACTCATGACTCATCACAAGAGAAATAGGTACATACCCACTTAATTGCTCAAGCTTTTTTCTATCATATTGCCCAATCACATCAACAACTCTCTTCAAAACCTCATAGCCCTGTTTTACCCGAAATGTCAGTCGTATTATCATCAAAACACATGATAAAACAAAACATTTTCATGGTGAAACTATAGCAAAAATGTCATTCGTATTATCATCAAAGCACATCTGCACAATTTACATACAAAAAACTAAGAGCAAAAATGTTGACTATTTGTAAGTCAAACCTAGTATCTCAGTAATTTAACATGAATATGAATCTTGAAATAGTTATTTTTTAAAAAAAAAGTAATGATGATTTTTTTCACAAAATGATAAATTCCCAATATCATAACACCTACAAACTAACAGATTTACATAAAACAAAACAATCTCACTAAGAATTAACAATTAAAATTTATGAAAAATTAGGGTTAGACTAAGAGCCAACCTGTTCAGGCTTGAGGAACACGACATCTCCTAACACAATAACAAATCCAGAATCATCCAAAACTTTCGCCAGATCTAACCCTAGATCTCGGTTCGCACATCCTTCCACGCAGATCTGAACAAATTCATCATATAAAACGTGATTTTAACACCTAAAATCAACCAAAAATAACAGATTCAACAAAAGATACAAAGTAAACTAAAGCTAGATTAAACGATTACCGGTATTAAAACCAGATCTGAACAGAAGACGATGAGGATTAACATAAGCAGCAGCCGATCTCTGAGAAGATGGTTTATAACGGTACCAAGAGGTCAACCCCAATGGATCTTCTGTCGGATTGAGAGAAAATGAACGATTCGACACAAATAACAAACATATCAGACTCAAATAACAAACAAAAAACTTTAGATGTGGTTTAAAACGGTACCTAGAGGTCAACCCCACTGGATCTTCTGTTGGATTGGGAGAAAATGAACGATTCAGTGTTATTGAAACCCTAGATATGGAAATCGCCTAGGAGAGAGAAAGCATGGAGTTGGGGGCGGATAATGAAAAGATGAGAAACCCTAAAAGATATATTGATCTAACCGTTTTTTTTAATCTAATGGATGAGATTGTTTTGTGCAATAAACTGTTGTACAGTATGCATTAACCAGATTTTAAGTACATGGGGGGCCAAATGACCAAAATTGCCCTTTGGATATCTATTATATATATAGTATAGATACGCGCAAGTTTGCGCGTTAAAGGGACCAAAAGCGTCAACATCTAACACTACACCTTTGAGTGACCATTTAAGCGAACTGGAGCGTCATAATATTTGAGCATATGCTCGGGAATTCCTAATATGGACCATGAAAGGCTTCGATATTGTTAAACGATATTACGCACAAATTTGTGCACCAAAAGGACAAAAAGCGACAATTAGCGGAACTACGCCTTTGAGAGGCCTTTTGAACGAACCGGGGACTTCGTGACGTTCGGTCATCCTCCGGGGTATGCTGGAGTTGGGCCACTAACACTTTTGTAACTTATATTAGCATAACATATTAAATATATAAACATTGTGCCAAAAATGCAAGGTTTAAAAGTTAAAAAAAACATTTAAAACATTACAAGGACCAGACCAGCCAAACTGCCAAACATTTAAGCTGGGCCAGATGCCCTGGCGGGTCGCGAAGCCCTCTTGGGCTGCGCTTACGCGGGCTGTGGACATGCAGCAGCAACAGCAACATTATCTTTTCGAAACCTAAAAGTTACGTGCTTAAAATGTAAGTTTTTAAAGTTTAATTATGTTTAAAAAGGACAGGGGCTGTTTGTGTCAATTAGGAAACAAATTATGGCTGGGCTTGGCAGCCTCGCGGGCCGCGACCCGCTGGGCCAGCCTCCTTCGCGGGCCGCCTGGACAAACAGAAACTGCAACAGCTTGCTGTTTGTTTTAGTTTCAATTGTTTTCATTTACTTGGTGCCCACACATGGTTCTAAAACCATTTTATCAAATCTATGGACTGTTAGCTGTTTTTAAACAGCTGGAATAACACCTGTAACAATCTTAAGACAGCCCTAAACACTTGGCAAGATCTGATCCAATCTCTAAAACTTTAAATAGGCTTCAACTCTCAATAAATCACTTGCACCTTTCACTCATATCTTCCTACCTCTCAATTCCTGGAAGTTCCTGAATTTTTGGAGCATCCTCAGAGTTATTTTCAGTCCCTAGGAACCATTGTAAGTGTCCTTTCGTGACTAGTTCATTTTATTTGGCTTAAAAAGCCGAAAAGTCAAGCGTTTACGATAAACGCTTTGACTTTTAGTTAGACCGTAAATGGTCAAGCCATTGTTCGCAACGAACATGGCTACGTGATCATAATTAGGTAGGTGTTAAACCCTCAAAAGGGCACCTCTTAAGAATCACGTTTGCTTGGTCAATTGACGAGTCAACGTAATGTTGTTTTAAAAAGTCAACGGGTCAGTTTTTGAAATAATTGCGATATGAGTTTAGAAATATTCTAAAAAACGTTTTATCACTTAAACAACTTGGTAATAATTATTAGAACATTTGTAAACATGTTCAGCTCGTCAATTCCAGTTTTAGGGTCGATTCGCAACCGAAAGTCGCGAAGTTTGACTTCTGCGTTGACTTTCGATTATGAACCGAATTAGATTAGTTTGCTATTGATTTTAGGTTCCGTTATGATCGTAATTTAATGTTATTTGCTTATTTACGTTATTATGCTTAATTTTGACTATTAAGCCCTTAGTGTGAGGTTCATTGGGGAACACTAAAAAAGTGGGGAACAGTGGGGAACCGACACAAACGAACTCCGATTGGACTCATTCCAGCGGCGTTGGAACCGTCTCGTCGAACCCTAACTAGGATCTCTTAACCCTAAACCCTAAATCATAACCCCTAAACCCTAAATATATTAGGGTTTGGCTTTTAGGGTTTAGCTTTAGGGTTTAGCCTTAGGGTTTAGCCTTAGGGTTTAGCCTTAGGGTTTAGCCTTAGGGTTTAGCTTTAGGGTTTAGAGTTTAGCTTTAGGGTTTAACTTTAGGGTTTAGCTATAGGGTTTAGCTTTAGGTTTAGCCTTTAGGGTTTAGCTTTTAGGGTTTATAGTTTAGATTTTACGGTTTAGCTTAGTTTTTAGTGTCACACCCCGACCACGTAGAACATACAAAACGTGGCGGAAACGTCGGGGAGTGTTGTAACAGAATTAATGTTTCAAATCCATGGTAATTAAAGTTTCGTTTTATTAATCAAACATGAGAGTTTACATTGTTATAAACAAGAAACAAAGAGTACATAACATAAATTAACTAGTTCTTGTCTCGTTTTAAGTCACTAAGGCACAGGTCCGCCTAAGTATGTCTTGATAATTCCTATGCATCATCTCCTGAAAAACACATGTGAAAATAGGTACGTCAGCATAAAAATGCCTGTGAGATACATAGGTTTTGTGAAAATAGGATTCACGACTTATGTTTGAGAAAATGTTTAGTCATGAACCTTGTAATTTGCTTTGTCTTGTAAATCATTTGAAAAACAATAAATTCAGATGATATGTATAGATAAATGTAAGGTTAAATGAATAACCATGTAAAATGAGTTTGTATAAGATAAGTTGTTTGTAAATCAATGTCTTGTGAAAAGTATGTTATTTGTAAAAAATGTTCGATGTCTCAAATTGAAATGATTCAAATAACGCTACAATATGCAATACCGTACAAACACTTATATATAGGAAGTACCAGCGGCGTATCCACCATGCTTGTATCATATTACACACGCCTCGTTACTTAATCACTTACTCAAACCAAACTACCAAAGTAAAATGTTCATGTCTAATGTAAATCATGTAATATGTATCCAAAATGTAAGCCTGTGATGAATAACAAATGTACTAAGTACGCGACAATAGACATACGTAGCATGTGACCTGTACTAAGTATGCAACAATAGACATACTTAACATGTGACCTGTACTACGTATACAACAATAGACATACGTAGCATGTGACCTGTACTACGTATACAACAATAGACATACGTAGCATGTGACCTGTACTACGTATACAACAATAGACATACGTAGCATGTGACCTGTACTAAGTATGCAACAATAGACATACTTAACATGTAATGTAATGTAAAACGATGTACTAAGTAATGCACACAATGGGCACACCTAGCATAAGATGTAATAAAATCATGTACTATAATGTACTAACGAACATAGCAGGTATATGATGTGAAAACAGGAAAGCACGAAAGTAACAAGTAGGCACATGTGTTCCACCCCAAAACAGTTTGGAAAACAGTAAAAGAGGGGTCTATGTACTCACTTGAGATTGCTTAGTAGTCCTTGAGTAACAACCAAACAATGCTAGAGATCGCGGATATCAAACGGCACCTAATATAGGTAACTATGTTAATAAACCGGACCTAAATCGGAGGATTTAGATAGAATGAGGGTTTGTAAACCAAACGAGTATAAAGACTCGTGTCATATGGTTTAACAAAGCCTACATGCTAAATGAAACCTAACATAAGTGCTTACGACCCATTACGACCCGTTTAGGAAGCTTATGCTACTTTAACGCGTCGTGCGCGTGAAACGCGTTCGGACCGCCTAACTAGTCCTATGACAAGTAGAATATGCCTAAACATGTTACATAATCAGTTATGTGACAAAGGTTTAGGTTACATATGCTTAATTACCAATTATACATGAAAAGGGTATTCTGGTAATTTACCTAAGGCATATAAACTACCTATCATACAACTACTCAAACGATGTGACCATAGGGTATAACCTCGGAAGGTTATTCCCTACCTACTATGGTCACCTAATGTGTTTGGTCGGATCCTAATGATCGACCAAACTGGGTCGGGTTCGAGGTATAAGCGATTTATTAGATCGCTTACCCTACGACCCTAGACAACGTGGTAATCAGTAGGCATAGTCCCAAGGGACTATAACCAACGTGATTACACTCACGTTGCGAAGTTCAAACGAACTTCGCATTGACCATAAACTGGTCAATGCAGAAAGTCAAACAAAGTTTGACTTTCAGACTCGAAAGACTCGAAAAGCAATAAAAGAACGAAAGAATACTTACGAAGGGTCCCCGAATGCTAATTTCGATTCAAGAATCTCAGGTATGAAACAATGGTTTCAACTTAGAGTTTCTCAATCAAAATTCTAGTGATTTTTGAAGTTGGGGTGATGGGGTATTTATAGTTTTCGAAGAACCGTTAAGATCATTTGTCGAATATCGTGCCTTAATCGCATCCGTACAAGTGTCGGAAAGTTATGGTGGCTCATTTGCCACTCACCATAGGGTTTTGACAAGTGTCTTGGCCTTTGGAGTGTTTGAAAGGCTGTTAATAGCTGTCAATACATCGAATCTGGTCCCGAAAGTGCAAAACTGATGTTTCTGTCCAGATAAGGCACTCGCGTAGCGCGACTGCATAGGCCCTTAGGGCTCGCGCTACGCCACTGCCCCCCTATTTCAGAAATGTTTCAAAAATGGCAGAAATGGTCCCTGCAGCCCGTTTAAGCTATTTTTGATGCGTTTGAACCCCGTTAACCTCATTTCAAGGCTCTAAAATGAAGTTAAAGTATAGGGAACTCAAAACATGCTCAAAAATATCTTGGATGTCGGTTCGTTTGGTCGTACGAACGCGATGTTCGGTTAATTACGACGGAATGCGCATAAGCGCGAAAAACGATCCAAATGACGCGACGAATGGATTTTTCTTATGGCGAACACTAAAATATAATATAGTAATGCTTACATAAATTTTTGGATGTCCGGATGTATTCAGAACGTAAGTTATGCGCGAAAATGCAAACTTGTGCACTTTTTGACACTTTTAGTCCCTGAATGACCCAAAAGTTTATTTTAGCACACCGAACCCCTCAAAGCCTATTTCTAAGCTATGTAAAGGATATTTAAGGTGTGTTTAACTTATGGTCATGTTCCGAAATGTCTGTTACAGTTCAAATTGGCATACTTTCGCAGTTTGTCAAATTTAGTCCCTGTAAGCGAATAAACTTTGATTTCACCACATCAAACCTTCCAAAACTTATATCTAAGTTATGTAAAGGTTATTTAAGGTATGTTAAGCCTATTTCACTATTCCGGAGTGTTCGTTGCGTTAAACTGGTTATATTTACGCATTGGTGCGCGTATAACCTTCCAGAAAACGATTTAGAGCTTGAAATCGAACAAGAGTTGATATGTGCAAACGATACACATATTTTTACAAATCCCAAGTATGAAATACAATATTTCATTGGTTCGGTATTTGTTTGATGGTTGAAGTGACACAGGTGTCACAGTCTCCCCTACTTTAGGAAATTTCGTCCCGAAATTTAATTTTAGGAGAAACTTGTGGGGACGACGGTGATGTTTTCGCTTTGAATGAACCCTTTGAACCCTAAGTAGAACTCTGGGTCATGTTAGGATTCTTAGCGAAAATGTCAACTCTTAAAGTGAAGTCATTGTAGTAACAAAACATGGAGTTTTGAACTACGGACAGAAGAACGTTTCTTATGAAGACTCATCATAGGAAATTATGTGTGTGATTGAGATCAGAATTGGGTAGTGTGAGAATAAATGACATTGGTCAAAGTCCAAGACTTCTCCCGTATCATTACTCTTGCCACTGTTGGTCTTAACACATGACAAAACTTCCTGTGGTTCCTATGCACTGAATTCCATAATTATGTAGGCCTCCATAATTACGTAGTTCCTTGCACAATCCACATAGTTCATTTCATAATGCGTATGGGGAAAAATCAAACGAATAATCCTGTGGTGAATTAACTTGACTGCAATAGAGTCTCTTTAACTAGGTCACCAAAGGATTAGATTAACGAACAATCTCTTGATTTAGACCACCCGAGGGCCTATTTACTACATAAACACATGATATATTTAACTAGATTGTCGAACCAATCTATTTAACTTAGATCGACGTAGGATCTCTTTAACTAAACTACCCACGGGGAAAATTTAACTACATCGACGTAGGATGTATTTAACTAGATTGTCGGACCAATCTATTTAACTTAGATCGACGTAGGATCTCTTTAACTAAACTACCTACGGGGAAAATTTAACTACATCGACGTAGGATGTATTTAACTAGATTGTCGGACCAATCTATTTAACTTAGATCGACGTAGGATCTCTTTAACTAAACTACCTACGGGGAAAATTTAACTACATCGACGTAGGATGTATTTAACTTTATCAACACATGTTGTCCTTAAACTTTGGAATAGTACTTTATAATCCAAGGGATTTAACTACAACGTAGAAGTCCATTAAGGATTTAAGATAGTACCTTTTTGAATATCCTACTACGAATCCTTCATATGAAGATAAGAAAGATTCTATGAGGATTTGGATAGCGAATATCCAGAGTATACAAAAACACAAAATGCTTAAAAGGAAAGACAAGATGCATAAACACATAGTCACATAGCCACAAAATTGTTTATCTAGATCTTTAATTTGTAAGTTTTGTTTTGTTAATTATGTACATGCATTTAAAGCACACTAGGAATCCATTTCATGGATTTCATTCGGCACTTTAAACATTAACAAGAATCTAACTAAGAAGATAGAAAGATCTTCCAAAAATTCGATTTCGTTTTCAAGAAAACGCAAGAGATAATAAAATGAAAGAAATTACGGGGTAGTATGTTCTTCAAGGAATACGGTTCCTTGATTGTCGATATTGTAGGGAATGCGTTGTTTATACATGCCATCATATTTGTACATTGCAATGCAAAATAAAAAGATTTATTTATAAACAACAACAACTGTTTCATGGACCTTGACAACAAAAGAAAATAATACATAAGGCTTGATTATTTCCAAACAACATTGTCTTCTAGTTGGTCCGATGCTCATCCCTGCGCTGGATTCGCATTAGAAATCTTTGGGCAATTTCTTCGGAAATGGCTCATCTCGCCACAGTTGAAGCAAGGACCTCGTGGAAGACGAGCTTGAGCAGCATTGACCTGAGATTGGTTTGGACCAGCTTGGTTCGGAGTAAAACGACAAGCATTTGCCAGGTGACCGAGTCGCCCACATGATGCACACAAACGACACTGTAGGTGAGCTAAGTGGTGTGCATTACATTTGTCGCATATCGGTGCAGTACCGGCATAAGGTTTCCTTGCAGGAGGTTGAGTTGGTTGGTTGCGGGTGTTTTGGTTGGGTTGAGCAGCAATCGCAAAATTCTGCGAAGCCTTACGTTTCTTAGAAGGTTCGGTTTTACTTTCCTTGGTTTCCTCCTGAACATTAGCTTCTGGTTTCTTGTCGCCTTTCCGAAAAAGCTTTTTCTTTCTGATGTGGGATTCAGTTAGAGTAGCAGATAATTCAATGGCTTGTCTGACAGTAGTAGGGTTGCTGCCAGTTACAATATCCTGAACTAGGTCAGGAAGACCCTCAGTATATTTCTCGATCGCCTTATCCACAGGAGTAACCATAGCAGGACACAACAGGCTCAATTCTTCAAAACGGTCAGTATAGGCTCGATGTTCACCGCTGTCTTGCTTCAAAACATCAAACTCCCTCTCCAAAGCTCGTAGTTCATGACGAGGACAGAACTCCCTCATCATAAGAGCTCTAAGCTCGGCCCAAGTCTGTGCTAGTGCAACTTCAGCACCACGGTCTCTCATAATCCTGTTCCACCACATAAGAGCCCTCTTCTGAAACACACTTGAAGAAAACTCGACCTTGCGATTTTCAGGACACTGAACGTGACGGAACGTATTCTCAATACTCTCGAACCATTGAAGAAGCCCAGTTGCTCCCTCAGAACCACTAAACTTGAGCGGTTTAGCCGAGTTGAAACTCTTGAAGTTGCATGGAGCATTGTTGTTGTTGATGGCTTGCATCATTTGAGCATAAAGATTTGGGAAGGCAGCAGCCATTTGCTGCGCGATGATTTCTGCCAGTTCGGCAGTCGCTATCTGGCTTTCGCGTCGAGGAGGCATTCTAAAAGAGGAAACATGAAAGGAAACGAGTGAGAGAATTAGACGAAAAGAATGAGATGAAACAAATTTGATGAAAGCAAGGATAGTGGTCATTTGTTCGTTACCACAAGGTAAACAAACGACACACAGTGACTAATCAAAGTAAATGGGTCAAAAATAATGTATCGCGAAGACATGCTCGCCTATAAGTGAACACTCATCCCAAGAATTCCCAGGTAAGCACAACTGGTCTCGCGTCTGATGAGATGTATACGAAGTGCTTGCCTAGACAGAAAACCCAGAATACAGGCATTCACCCTTCTAGTTTGCACGTGTTCACATTATTTAAAACCCAAAACCTTGACGAGATTTTGAAAACTCAAAGGGGTTCAAAACCATATAACAGAGGGTTCAAAACCTAGTAAGCAATCATCCTAGAACAGATGATTAGTTTTCAAAGCGGTTTTGAAATTTATGTTCTTGTTGTGGTCGTCGCCTAAGGATAGGTGACGGTATTGTTTTATGACTAAACGCAAGTAACTCGCGTTAGGGTCCTAAGAAGGTTATACTAGGTCAAAGCATTACTAATAACCTAATTCCCTATAACCATTGGCTCTGATACCATCTTTTCTGTCACACCCCGACCACGTAGAACATACAAAACGTGGCGGAAACGTCGGGGAGTGTTGTAACAGAATTAATGTTTCAAATCCATGGTAATTAAAGTTTCGTTTTATTAATCAAACATGAGAGTTTACATTGTTATAAACAAGAAACAAAGAGTACATAACATAAATTAACTAGTTCTTGTCTCGTTTTAAGTCACTAAGGCACAGGTC
Source organism: Helianthus tuberosus (assembly GCA_030545235.1). Lineage (NCBI taxonomy): Eukaryota > Viridiplantae > Streptophyta > Magnoliopsida > Asterales > Asteraceae > Helianthus > Helianthus tuberosus. Next base: position 114,320,139 of record CM060368.1, on the reverse strand, counting down.
CGCCTAAGTATGTCTTGATAATTCCTATGCATCATCTCCTGAAAAACACATGTGAAAATAGGTACGTCAGCATAAAAATGCCTGTGAGATACATAGGTTTTGTGAAAATAGGATTCACGACTTATGTTTGAGAAAATGTTTAGTCATGAACCTTGTAATTTGCTTTGTCTTGTAAATCATTTGAAAAACAATAAATTCAGATGATATGTATAGATAAATGTAAGGTTAAATGAATAACCATGTAAAATGAGTTTGTATAAGATAAGTTGTTTGTAAATCAATGTCTTGTGAAAAGTATGTTATTTGTAAAAAATGTTCTATGTCTCAAATTGAAATGATTCAAATAACGCTACAATATGCAATACCATACAAACACTTATATATAGGAAGTACCAGCGGCGTATCCACCATGCTTGTATCATATTACACACGCCTCGTTACTTAATCACTTACTCAAACCAAACTACCAAAGTAAAATGTTCATGTCTAATGTAAATCATGTAATATGTATCTAAAATGTAAGCCTGTGATGAATAACAAATGTACTAAGTACGCGACAATAGACATACGTACCATGTGACCTGTACTAAGTATGCAACAATAGACATACTTAACATGTGACCTGTATACAACAATAGACATACGTAGCATGTGACCTGTACTACGTATACAACAATAGACATACGTAGCATGTGACCTGTACTACGTATACAACAATAGACATACGTAGCATGTGACCTGTACTAAGTATGCAACAATAGACATACTTAACATGTAATGTAATGTAAAACGATGTACTAAGTAATGCACACAATGGGCACACCTAGCATAAGATGTAATAAAATCATGTACTATAATGTACTAACGAACATAGCAGGTATATGATGTGAAAACAGGAAAGCACGAAAGTAACAAGTAGGCACATGTGTTCCACCCCAAAACAGTTTGGAAAACAGTAAAAGAGGGGTCTATGTACTCACTTGAGATTGCTTAGTAGTCCTTGAGTAAAACCAAACAATGCTAGAGATCGCGGATATCAAACGGCACCTAATATAGGTAACTATGTTAATAAACCGGACCTAAATCGGAGGATTTAGATAGAATGAGGGTTTGTAAACCAAACGATTATAAAGACTCGTGTCATATGGTTTAACAAAGCCTACATGCTAAATGAAACCTAACATAAGTGCTTACGACCCATTACGACCCGTTTAGGAAGCTTATGCTACTTTAACGCGTCGGGCGCGTGAAACGCGTTCGGACCGCCTAACTAGTCCTATGACAAGTAGAATATGCCTAAACATGTTACATAATCAGTTATGTGACAAAGGTTTAGGTTACATATGCTTAATTACCAATTATACATGAAAAGGGTATTCTGGTAATTTACCTAAGGCATATAAACTACCTATCATACAACTACTCAAACGATGTGACCATAGGGTATAACCTCGGAAGGTTATTCCCTACCTACTATGGTCACCTAATGTGTTTGGTCGGATCCTAATGATCGACCAAACTGGGTCGGGTTCGAGGTATAAGCGATTTATTAGATCGCTTACCCTACGACCCTAGACAACGTGGTAATCAGTAGGCATAGTCCCAAGGGACTATAACCAACGTGATTACACTCACGTTGCGAAGTTCAAACGAACTTCGCATTGACCATAAACTGGTCAATGCAGAAAGTCAAACAAAGTTTGACTTTCAGACTCGAAAGACTCGAAAAGCAATAAAAGAACGAAAGAATACTTACGAAGGGTCCCCGAATGCTAATTTCGATTCAAGAATCTCAGGTATGAAACAATGGTTTCAACTTAGAGTTTCTCAATCAAAATTCTAGTGATTTTTGAAGTTGGGGTGATGGGGTATTTATAGTTTTCGAAGAACCGTTAAGATCATTTGTCGAATATCGTGCCTTAATCACATCCGTACAAGTGTCGGAAAGTTATGGTGGCTCATTTGCCACTCACCATAGGGTTTTGACAAGTGTCTTGGCCTTTGGAGTGTTTGAAAGGCTGTTAATAGCTGTCAATACATCGAATCTGGTCCCGAAAGTGCAAAACTGATGTTTCTGTCCAGATAAGGCACTCGCGTAGCGCGACTGCATAGGCCCTTAGGGCTCGCGCTACGCCACTGCCCCCCTGTTTCAGAAATGTTTCAAAAATGGCAGAAATGGTCCCTGCAGCCCGTTTAAGCTATTTTTGATGCGTTTGAACCCCGTTAACCTCATTTCAAGGCTCTAAAATGAAGTTAAAGTATAGGGAACTCAAAACATGCTCAAAAATATCTCGGATGTCGGTTCGTTTGGTCGTATGAACGTGATGTTCGGTTAATTACGACGGAATGCGCATAAGCGCGAAAAACGATTCAAATGACGCGACGAATGGATTTTTCTTATGGCGAACACTAAAATATAATATAGTAATGCTTACATAAATTTTTGGATGTCCGGATGTATTCAGAACGTAAGTTATGCGTGAAAATGCAAACTTGTGCACTTTTTGACACTTTTAGTCCCTGAATGACCCAAAAGTTTATTTTAGCACACCGAACCCCTCAAAGCCTATTTCTAAGCTATGTAAAGGATATTTAAGGTGTGTTTAACTTATGGTCATGTTCCGAAATGTCTGTTACAGTTCAAATTGGCATACTTTCGCAGTTTGTCAAATTTAGTCCCTGTAAGCGAATAAACTTTGATTTCACCACATCAAACCTTCCAAAACTTATATCTAAGTTATGTAAAGGTTATTTAAGGTATGTTAAGCCTATTTCACTATTCCGGAGTGTTCGTTGCGTTAAACTGGTTATATTTACGCATTGGTGCGCGTATAACCTTCCAGAAAACGATTTAGAGCTTGAAATCGAACAAGAGTTGATATGTGCAAACGATACACATATTTTTACAAATCCCAAGTATGAAATACAATATTTCATTGGTTCGGTATTTGTTTGATGGTTGAAGTGACACAGGTGTCACATTTTTTTAGCTTTAGGGTTTAGAGTTTAGGAGTTAGGATTTATTTTTTTTGGGTAAAGGGTTACCCCGGTGATTTTATAAATTCACAACCAAATAATAACAAGTAGTGTAGAAAGCCTACACTAGTTTAAACATAGGACATGCCCTATGAATGTACAACCAAACCAAACAAGAACAACCTATAACATAAACAGAAACAAACGGCCACTAGTCTAAAAAACTAGATCAAACAACACAAAAACCCTTAATCAGCTGCCATCTCAAATAAACCTGAGCCATCAATACCCCAATCCTCTAGAAGCCTTCGGACATTGACACAATTCTTCAGCTTCGCTCCCATCAACTTGTACTGCACTTGTTGAAGAACAATTTCACTTATAGTCTCCGGAGGCCGCAATTGATTCTTAAATAACCTCGAGTTTCGCTCTTGCCAAATAAAGTAAGCAGAAGCCGCCACTACCAATCTAGCTGCGAACCCAACAACCGTTTTTGGTTTGGAATGCTCAATCAACCAGTTAGAAATGTCATTCCATTTAGGTTGAACCGAGCCCATACCAATTTTTAGCCTAACCTTATGCCACACTTCAGTAGAGAATTTGCATTCAAAGAAAAGGTGATTATGCGAGTCATGGTTGGCATAACAAAGCAAACAGCACATCATGTTCATATTCTTCCTACGCGAAAAATCCCAAGACAAGATTTTATCTTGAGTAAGCAACTTCCGCCTCATGATAAGCCACATTAAAAACGCATGACGGGGAACGCATTGAGGGAACCAAACAATACGACTCCAATCGACCTCCCCAGCCTGATGACGAACCGAATCCCAAGCACGCGAGGAAGAAAAATCAAACAAATTGTCACCATACCGCCACATAAGCTTATCCGGTTTATTCGGCACCAATTAGGGTTCGACGAGCCGGTTCCAACGCCGCTGGAATGAGTCTAATCGGAGTTCGTTTGAGCCGGTTCCCCGCTGTTCCCCACTTTTTTAGTGTTCCCCAATGAACCATCTCCTAAGCCCTTATAGCTTAAAAATGAGATTTTTTGAATATATGTTCATATAAATAACTTAGTTACTGATATATAAACATGTCTAAGTTAAATTGACATTATTTTCTGGTCTCAAAACGATGTTATGTAAGATATCGTAAAATTGAACTTTTTATTAATTAAATTACGCTTTTATGCATAAATCATGTTTAAACCTAAATTTTGGCACTAAACTCATTACCTATTGTTATGATATTATTTTTAGAGATTTTTGGAATGTTGGGTCAGATTAGATACTGACCATATCATTGAGTTCTCGTATAAATTATATAATTGACGATAATGCCCCTTTTGCTAATAAATTGTGATTTGCATATAATTAACATGCTAAGCCTTTCCCTACTGACTTAATATGTAAAATAAAATATTTTAACCATTCAACGCTGGTCAAAATCTCAAAATCACGTAAATATCGCAAATATCGTCAATTATCGAGTTTTACCCTAATTAGGTGCATAGTATGGCTTAAAACCATATTTAGCACCCAAGACTTGTTACCTACTGAAATTACAAATAATTTTTAATATTTTTACAGTAGGTATAAGTCATGAACTCAGACTTCCAATTTTGTCCCTAAAGGCATATGTGAAATGACCAAAATACCCTTTCGGGGCATAGTTTGGCCATAAATGGTAAACTACGCATATGTATGATATCTTACTGATTTAACATCATAAACTAAATGTTTTTACAGAATGTTTTAGACCAGAACATCAATTTACTATTAAACCTCTTTTATAAATATCAAAATGACCAAAATGCCCTTACGGGACTTAATTTAGTTTAAAAATCTTTTTGGGCATAATTGTTGATATCCTACTGATATCATAACATATTTAAAGCATGATAACTCATGGAACTTGTACATTACTCATCCGGTTACCCGTTATGCATATACGTGTTGTGTACGGTTTATGTAACTAGTTTGCATAAATTAGCCGAAACAGGGTCAAACCTTATCATTTTTACTTCAAAATCCAGAATGTATTTGGTTTACCCATATTATACAAGCCTTCATACTTGTTGGGTCTAAATTACATTTTATTCCGGTAATCGCTTAATCTAGCGTATCGTACCGTTTCTAATACTTTAAGTTAGCCGGTCTAGGTCTATGACCTTAACAAGACCCGTTAGCATTCTAAATTGGTTATTTATACCATCATTCCAGACTAGAGCCTTCCGGTAATTTGTTCCTACACTTACTTAATTGAATACGGCTGAGCTATTATAAATCTTGCAATTTAAGACAGTAGCTAGCTCAGGTAAATACTCTTAACCTATTTTCCCTTATACGGGCTTGGGATACGGTAATATAATTACCGTATGGTCAGGTATGGGATTCGAAGACCAATAAGTCAAGAAATTCAAATAACCTGTTTTAATTCGTATTGATTGACTGAAACCTTGGGGGTTAATGCAACCGTGTCCTGGATATCCTTGACTCATTAATTGCAAATGGCCACGACCTAAGCACGGGTGTAGGCATACACCCGAACGATGCAATATGGTTATTTAATTTATTTTATACCCAATATGGGTTTCCCAATAAGGGAATAAGTGGTGTGTCGGTTAATCATGAACCGGCATAGTACCGGGCCCCGTATATAGAGCAAGTTATGTAAAACTGATAACATGAGATATAGTTTGTCCCAAGGATAAAATATTTCCGTGCCTTGTGCACCTAAACCAATTTATGAAACATTTTTCAAATGTGTCGGTTGATTGTATTTACCAGTGAAAACTGACGTATATTCAAAAGTCTAAGTGACAGGTACAAATACGTAAATAGGCTGGAAGCTGCTCGGGATAGTTAGACGAGGAACTTGCAACTCCTTCGCATAAGCCATTAGTCTGATAAACTTCTTTTGTTTTAAATGATCTGCCTGTGGATTATTACAAGCTTGTCTGTACGTAATACTTTGATATTTTCTGACATTTGTGTTTGTAATAATATTTTATATTCTAAGACTTCCGCTATGCTACTCTGTGTATGTTTGACCATGACGATACCAATCTTACGTCACGATACTTTCCATCGGGCCCCCCGGGCTGAGTTGTAAATATCGGGGTGTGACAGGTTGGTATCAGAGCCAACGTTTGAGTGAATTAAATACTAGCCTTTTTGCGTTTAATCTCAAATGACACAATAGCATATTCCTTAGACCTTCTGAGTCTAGACTTAACTTAGGAATGCTCTCATCCCTATTAAGTAAACATTGTTTTCGATTTTATGTATTCTATGAATATGTCGCCAAGCAAAGAAGCCGTTGATGGAAATTCTCCACATCCGAATCCTAGAAATGCCAAGCTTCGTACCACGGCTAGGATAAGCGTGCAACCAGTTGGAGGAAAGACCTTTATGGACCTATTCCCAAAATCAAACCTTTTTAAACTCTTAACCAGACTTCGGAGTCCATACCAGAAGGTCCCTGAGGCTCCCATACTGAAGATGATGCACGTGGATGCTATTAATCCCTATTTTCTATCTCAATGTTTTGAAATTCCAAACTTGGACTATGCTTATTAAACTACAAATCCGTGATCCAATTTAAAATTTTCAAATCATTAATCCTTGGATCCTACTCCTAGCAACAAATCCTGAACTGGAATGCTTATTTAATTCACTGAAATCTTCTGTGTCACTGTAGCATACAGCAAACAAAGAAGAGAAACAATCGGAATGAAGCAAGGCATTAAAAAAAATCGATCTTTCATTATATTTCGTTTTTTCTCTAAATCCCTGTATGGGCATTTAATTATTATAGTCCCTTCGTGGACATTATATTTCAATATAGTCCGTTCGTGGACACTGTACTTCAACATAGTCCCTTCGAGGACATTATATTTCAATAAAGTCCCTTTGAGGACATTATGTTTCAAAATAGTCTCTTCGTGAGCGTTATATTACAATATAGTCCCTTCATGGACGTTATATTTCCATATAATCGTTTCGTGGACATCATACTCTGTTATAGTCTTTTCATGGACATGTCATTTCATTAAAAATATTTTGTAGACATGTTATTTCATTAAAGTTCCCTAGCGAATATAATAATTCATCATAGTCCTTTCGAGGACATATCGTTTCACTATAGTCCCGATGTTGACATGTCTTATAGTCCCTAAACGGACTTATATTTTTCCCTTTCGTCCCCGCTTGGATAGGTATTGCTTCAAAGTCCCTATAAGGACCTATCTATTCTATATAGTCCCAGTATGGACATTTGTTTATTATAATCCTTATATGAACATATCTTTCGATTTGAGCCCCTGTGAGGACATCTGTTCAGCAAAGCCCTTTAGTGCGCACGCTGTATCAATATAGTCCTTTTATGGACATGTTATTTTATTAAAATCCCTTTGGGGATATACTATTTCGAAATAGTCCCTTGTGGACATGAGATTTCACTATAGTTCCTTAGCGGACACGAGATTTCACTATAGTCCCTTAGCGGACATGACATTTCATTATAGTCCCTTCATGGGCAAACTGTTTTAATATAGTCCCTATACGGACTTATGATATTTTATAGTCCTTATACGAACTTATTTTTTCCTTTTAGTCCTCTGTGGACAAATAAGATACTAAAAGTCCTGATTAAGGCACTGTTGTAAATTTTCTAATGATTTATGGGAAGCTTTGAAAATTTATATAGGTATTCACTTTGTCCTTTATCAAACAATATTATCAATTTTATTCGAATTTTATCGATCTGCTAAATAATTTCAAAAGATCTTCTTAATGGTATAACCTAGCCAATATCTCAATACAGACATGCTATGATGGTAAAACACTCTTAAGAAAAATTAATCCTTGTTAATATCTAAGAACATGTTAACACTCCTGGCAGTGTGACATGAGAAACCACACTAGCCGTTAAGGTATTTGGACTATGTCCAAGCCTTAAAGCCTATATGATCGAATTAGATCATGGCAAGTGTTAAAGATAGAATTTCACAGCTTATGGATCACGGATCCTCAAGTGCAGCTTGGATCACGGATCCTCAGTTCAGTTTGAATTAAGGATCCTCAGAAGACCTTGCAGGTCTAAGGATCCAGGATCCGAGATTCTAGGGGAATATGCTTGGAACTTTCGCACGTGCATGACCTCCATGACCGTTATGATGATCGTGGGGAGCTAGCACCTATTTCGGATAGTTTGTTACTTTAGATAGTTTCTAATTTTAAAAGGGGGATACAAGCTTGATTCGTTATTATTAGCAACATAACTGCACTATACTCGAACTCTCTACGATTACACACTTTTGCACACTAGTGATCCTTGTACCAAGCTTGTTATCATCCTGATTTGTAAACCTTGTTTATTTAATATAGTTGGTGATCGGTAGTTTCCATCACCCGAGGTTTTTTATGCTGGAGATCATTCATTGATCAAGGGCTTTTTTCTTGTATAAATCCTTGTGTACATCACTCATTTCATATACTTGTTGTTCGTACAATTGACCATTTAACCAAGCATCATACCTCACAAAATCAGATTTGGTTTCATTATCCTTGTGTGATTTTTGACCAAAACAGTTTGGCGCCCACCGTGGGGCAATCGGTGCTTCATTCTTGAAAAAATTTATTCATTTCTGTTCGTTATCTTCAACCACATGGCTTCTCATGCGAAGAATACTTCAAGCTCCATGCCGGCGATCACTTCTTCACAGGGCGTTCCACCTTTGCCTCCTGTTTGTTTTGGATCCCAGAAGAATGCTGAGAATGCTGCGAAGAGACCAACCGCCGTTTTCTCAAAATCAACTACTGCTGTTACTTCTGGTCCTACTAACAATGATCTTTATTCTTTAATTTTGCAGATGAGGGATTACATGCAACAACAGGACAAAACTAATGACAGGATCCTTCGAGAAATTGATGAAATCAAGAAATTGAAGAGATCACCGGAGGATCACTCTCCTTTGCTGCCTAGATCACTGGATTTCGGCACTCCAGCAACAACTGTCCAGCATTCTACAGCAACAACTGTCCAGCATTCTACGGCAATGACACAGGCTCAAGGATCCTACTTTCAGCCTTCAGGATCCTCTCTTCAGCCTCAGGGATCCTCCTTCCAGCATCAAGGATCCTTCTCTAGTTCAGGAGGATACATGGGAACACAGACAGTTCAAGGATCCTACTCTCAGTATCCAGGATCCTCATCCCAGGTTCAAGGAACCTCATCTCAGGTTCAAGGATCATCGTCTCAGGCTCACGGATCCAACATCTTTCAGTATCAAGGATCCTTAAGGAGTGTACAACCCAGAAGTTCAGAGATTCACTTGGGAGACTTCATACCTATGCAGACTATTGCTTCATCTGGTCCCTCGATCATGCCAGAATCACACCAATATGGATTCACATCAGGAATCCCAACCTTGAATCCATCAGGAGGTAACACTTTGAATACGTCTTATAATGCTAACCATGACTTTGTGCAGGATACAGGAATCAACCAAGCTATGGCTAGGGAATTGCAAAAACTCAAGGATATGTTATCCAGCGTCCCAGGAGTGGTTAAACCCATTCCTGAGATTCCAGATGGGAGTCACAGAATATCTCGTTTTACACCACCTATTTGTCATGTAGAGATACCAAAGAGGTTTCAAACACCAAACATGAAGCTCTATGATGGCACAACTGATCCAGAAGAGCATGATACAGGGAGAGAATGGAGAGCAATCCCATTCTTGAAAGGTTGAAAGAAGCATGTCTATGCAAGGGTTTTGGATCCACACTGACAGGATCAGCTCTTAAATGGCTGCTAAGTCTTCCCCCTTACTCTATTACTTCATTTGCTAATCTAGTTAATTTGTTTAATAGCCAATTCTCATGCAGTAGGAGATTTGAACGATTAACTAGTGATTTATATAGGGTAACACAAGGTCAAAATGAATCACTTAGAGATTACATAACTAAATTCAGTAAAGAATCCTTAGAGATTCCTAATTTGGATATTGCTATGGCCGTAGAAGCTTTCAAAATGGGTTTACTTAAGGATTCACAATTCTATGATGATCTTGCCATGACCCCTTGCAGGAATCTTGATGAAGTAAGAACCAAGGCCGTTAGATTTATCCGTTTAGAGGATGATAAAAGGATCCAAGAGAGACTGTCAGGATCCTCAAAGCAGGAAAAGCAAGGATCCTATTTCCGGAACAACAAATCCAAATCATACAACAAGTCTGATAATCAAAACATGCATGCAGTGGAGCAAGAAGAGGATGATGAAGATTATCCACCCATTTATGAATATTGATTTGCTGTTGATAATAATGAACTAATCCTTGCAATGCAGAATCTAGGTGAAAAAGCAAGATGGCCCAGAAGAGTGATAAGCCAGCTGCTATGAAAGATAAATCCAAATGGTGTGCCTATCATGAAGATTTCGGTCATCTCACTAATGAATGCATAGCACTCAGGAAAGAGATTGGTTACCTGTTAAGCAAAGGACATCTAAAGGAGCTATTTAGAAGAAAAAAGTCAAGGATCCAGGATCCTTAAAAGATTCCAGAAAGAGCTCCTGCTCCTCCAGCTGATGCACAAATCATCAACTTTATTTCTGGTGGATCAGACATATGTGCCACTTCCTTTTTAGCAGCCAAGAGGCATGCTAAAGAGAAAAAGATGGAAAATGGGGATAGGCCCATTCGAACCTCGATCCATACACAGGAGAAAGTCGTATCCTTTTATGAGGACGATCGTGTGGACATTCAGGATCCTCATCATGACGGTCTTGTTATTACATTGTTTATATCTAACCATTTTGTTTGCAGGATTCTCATAGATGGAGGAAGCTCAGTGAACATTATCCAACTTGATGTCCTCAAAAAGATGAACATCCCTGAGTCAGAAATTATCCCAAGATCATCGGTTCTTGTGGGATTCAGCGGAGAAACCAAGAACACATTGGGGGACATTAAACTACCCATTTACATAGAGGGAGTTAATTCTTTTCAGAAATTTTGTGTCATAGATTGCTTATCTTGTTGCAATATTATTCTTGGCAGGCCATGGATACATGACATGAAAGCAGTTCCATCTACATATCATCAGTGTGCTCCATGGGGTGTGGTGAAGATAGAAAGTGAACAACAAGAAGCCAAAAATTGTTATACTTCATCAATGAAGCCAGCCTCAAGACCTAGGGAGCAATAGCAATTAAAGTATCCTCCAAGAGATGTCCTGGAGGCAAGAGAACAAGATGTGAAAGATATCCTGATGGATCCTCAAGATCCTGAATCCAAAGTTTTCATAGGATCCGGGATCCTCGACAATGTTGAACAGGATCTAGTATCCTTCCTAAAGAGGAGAAAAGCTACCTTTGCCTGGAAGCATGAGGACATGACAGGTATTTCTAAAGTTATTATTACTCATAAACTTGGCATTGACAGGTCATTCAAACCCATACACCAAAAGAGGAGAAAGTTTGCACCTAAAAGGAATGCCATCATCCAGGAGGAGGTAGATAAACTGCTCAGAGTAGGTATGATTAGAGAGGTTAAATATCCAAGGTGGTTAGCCAATATGGTTGTTTTTTGGGTAAAGGGTTACCCCGGTGATTCTATTATAGACAACCGCCAAATAAGTACAAGTAGTGAGGATGAGTTCCCCACTAGTTCATATACAGGACATGCCCCATATATGTAAACAAAAAAGCAAACAAACCAGGTTACCACCTCATTCTAGCCTGCTACAATCATGATAATGACTAACTAGTAGACAAACGAAAAAATTAAACAAATGACGTCAACCGCCATCATCAAAAATGAAATTGCTACCAACCGGCAGCCCCTTAGCATGAAACAGAAGCCTCCTATCCATTGGACAACTTTATGTGAGAGGTGCTTGCCCCTGTACTGGAAGACGTAGGATGTGTACCCGATGTCATAAACTCATTCGTTTCATCATATACAACCTCTACCTCGTCATCGTCAGACTCCTCATTTAGCTCACGACCCCCTTTATATCTCCCCTGGAAGGAACCCCCATTCCCCCCAACAAACCCAAGAGCACTAAACGAATTATGTGTTTGAAGCTTGGACGAACTAGTGCACCGCGCACTCACGTAGGAAGAACTCACTGCCTTTTTCTTTTTATCCACAGGTCTATATTCAAACTTGGGCTTTTGATTGTTAACTTGAAAACCGCTCTTCTTTACATTCTTCTTTGTCTTTACTTCCGTATAACCATCCTCATCTATTTTCGGACTGTTTGTAGGAGGTTTCACTGTCGATCGAATGTTTTTTGGACACTCCTCAGAATCATGCCCAAAAACACAGCAGTGGGCACATCTCGGAGGTTCCCATTCATACTCCACCCGAATAGTCTCAGTAACATATTTGTTCCCATCCAATTCAGGAATAGCCATGGTTAGAGCCTCTTTCAACTCATGATCAGCTGATATTTCAATGAGAGCCCTAGCATAGCTGCTCCTTCCCCAAGCCTCATTACACATATCCCTAGTATACGAATCCAGACGCACAGGGGACCCAATTTTTGAAGCCAACATGCTTAAACCATCATCAGAATATGCCACTAGAGGAACATCATGCAATTTAACCCAAACTGCAACCTTTTTAAACTCTTCTTTTATAAGTGTGTTTGTAGGAGACCAAATGTTAAGAAACATAGGTTTGTTACGGATCATCCAAGGTCCCCCTTCAAGAACAGTATCCATGCCCTTTCTGTCTTCAAACTTGAAGAAAAAGAAACCATTTGAATTCATCATAGTTTTCTGAAGACCATGTTTCTTCCAATTTGTTCTGACAAAATATTCAACTACTGGATATGCAATCCTATCCCCCAGGAAATAACCATAAAGAGTATTAGCTAACCTGTTGTTAACCTGGTGAACCGAATCAATCGGAAGCACTACATCCACTCCATCCAATGAGACATCTGAATTTAGAGGTCGAAAATTGACTTTAGGAACTTGATCAGCCGCATCATTGGCCTTCCTAGTGTTTTCATCTTCAATCTAATTCTGAAATGAATCACCACCCCGCTTAATATCACCCTGCTCGACCTGTTCATTTAGGACCACATCCGCATAAGATTGGACATGAGCATTATCATCCTGATTCTGATTTTGAACTCGAGTAGGACTTACATCATTCACCGGTAGCACAAATGCTACCTTTCTCTTGTCAAAGACCTTCGCATAATTCTGATTGGGAGAATCAGAACAGCCAATAACATGTTCAGTATCGTTAAGCGGCAGCATAAAACATACCTTCTTACTCGGCATTTCAGAAACCCTAGCCGCCATGAGTGATGTTTGTCTTGGCTCAAATGTTTTACCGTCAATGTTCTTTATCTTTTTCGCAAACACATTTGAGTTATCTGCATTTTGGCAATCCATAACCGCACAAATCTGATATAACCGATGTTTAGCAACCCTAATCTGATGTAACCAAAGTGAATAAGAAGCAGCAAACAACTGGAAGCACAACAGATGACCAGGACGAAAGAATCGGTTCCGCCAAAACCCTAAATAAATCAGAGTAACAATTGGATTGATTCTGCCGAAACCCTAGCCAGCAAACATTTGGAACGAGACTTAATCTGCCGAAACAAATGGAGTGATGCCGCCACTCACCCCAAGAACAATCAGAAATACGAATGAGAAAACACAGAACCCTAGAATACGAAACTTAATCTGATTTCAATTGATTAAAACCTAAAGAAACGAATAAGGAATCCTTAGATACAAACCAAGATCAATCGAGACCAAGAATTGATTGAATCGTCTAGGGTTTCAAGGAAACCCCCAAATCGCCCAGAGCCCCCTCATTCCTCGTATTATTCAAAATGTTTTTAGCCAATATGGTTGTTGTTCAAAAGAAAAATGGAAAGTGGAGGGTATGTGTCGATATCATTGATTTAAACAAGGCATGTCCCAAGGATCCTTTCCCATTACCCCACATTGACTTTCATGGATGCTTTATCTGGATTCCAACAAATTCAGATGGAACCATCTGATCAAGAGGATACAACCTTTATGACCCCTACTGGTATCTATTGTTATATTGCTATGCCGTTTGGACTAAGAAATGCAGGTGCTACCTACCAAAGGCTAGTTAATATGATGTTTAAAGAACAAATTGGACACACAATGGAAGTCTATATTGATGACATGGTGGTCAAGTCCAAGAGAGCTGAGCATCACCTTAGAGATTTGGAGGAAGCATTTGATATCCTTGATAAATTCAACATGAAATTGAATCCTTCAAAGTGCCACGTTGGTGTAAAAGCTAGCAAGTTTCTAGGTTATATGGTGACAAAAAGAGGGATAGAGGCAAGTCCAGAACAAATCGAGGCGATTGTGAATATTAAGTCTCTTGCCAATGCCAATGATGTGTAAAGATTGACAGGAAGGATCGCAGCCTTGAACAGGTTCATCTCAAAGTCATCAGAGAAATGCAAGGAATTCTATGACATTCTGAGAAAGAACAAGAAATTTGAGTGGACTGAAAAGCATGAGAATGCTCTCAAGGCCCTTAAGGATTACCTATCCTCAGCTCCAGCCTTATTGAAACCAGAAAAGGGGATATATTATCCTTATATTTGGCAGTCTCTTCTAAGGCAGTAAGTGTAGTCCTTGTTAAGGATCATGAAGGTACTCAGTATCCTGTGTATTATGTAAGTAAAAGTTTGCTTGATGCTGAATCCGGGTATTCTCATTTAGAAAAACTTATCCTTGCTTTAATCATGGCATCTACTAAATTACGCCATTATTTTGAAACTCATGCTATTATTGTCAAGACTAACTTTCCTATTAAGAATGTCCTCAGAAAACCTGAAATGTCAGGAAGGATGGCAAAGTGGGAAGTCAAGCTTAGTGCTTATGATATCAGATACAAACCAAGAACTGCCATCAAATCCCAAGCCTTAGCTGACTTTGTGGCTGATTTCAGTAGTGATCTACAAAGGGAAGCTGAATTGGAAGTTCAATAGCTTGAAGAGACTAAGGATCCTTGGATACTCTTCACAGATGGGGCTTCAAATATCAAAGGAACTGGACTAGGCATGCTACTAAAATCGCCACAGGGGACATAATACCCCACTCAATTGCTTGTGAGTTTCAAACTACTAATAATGAGGCTGAGTATGAAGCCTTAATTGCTGGGTTGCAAATTGCCAAGCACATGAGGATCAGGTATCTTGAGGTACATGCAGATTCCTTATTAATCACTAACCACTTTAATGGTTCTTATGCTGTTAAAGGTGAAAGACTAATCAAATATTTAGAGATAGTCAAGAAATTGGCAGACTCTTTTGCTTCTTTTAGTTTGACACAGGTACCAGGGAAGAAAATGCAGAAGCTGATGCTTTAGCCAACCTTGGATCATCATTGAAGATTCCAGAGGATATCAAAATTCCCATTATCCATATCTTAACTCCTGCTATTGAGGATCATACAGCTATGGAAATAGTGGAGGATTCTGCAATCATACCTAGTGATGGTGCACAGTCACATTCAGGATCCTAGATCCTTCCAATCATGAGATATATACAACATGGAGAGATTCCTACAGGAGAAATCCCTAGAGCTTTCAAAATCAAGGTATCTCAATTTACAATATTAAATAACATGTTATATAAACGATCTCTTGCAGGTCCATATCTAAGGTGCATCGAGGATCTTGAAATCCAAGAAGTCCTGAAGGATTTTCATGAAGGAGATTGTGGAAACCACACTGGGGGCAGAGCACTGTTCTCAAGGATCCTTAGAACAGGATACTATTGGCCTACTATGAAGAAGGATGCTGTGGATTATGCCAAGAAGTGTGATGCTTGTCAAAGACATAGCAATATCCTTCATCAACCAGCGAAGCTCCTGCATCCTATATTCTCTTCTTGGCCATTTATGAGATGGGGAATGGATATAGTTGGCAAACTTCCCAAAGCACCAGGAGGAAAAGTGTTTATGCTTGCTATGACTGATTACTTTTCCAAATGGATAGAAGCTGAAGCCTTTGCACAAGTCAGAGAAAGGAAGTGATATCCTTTATTAATAGAAACATCATTACTAAATTTGGCATACCTTCTGAAATTGTTTGTGATAATGGATCCCAATTTATTGGGAATAGAACTACTAACTTTTGTGACAGCTGGGGGATTAAGATGATAACATCAACACCGGTCCACCCACAAGCTAATGGTCAAGCAGAATCATCCAACAAGATCATCTTCAACAACTTGAAGAAGAAGCTTGGATCCAAAAAGGGAAAATGGGCAGAAGGGCTACCTTATGTGTTGTGGGCTGATAGAACAAGCCCCAAGAATGCTACTGGCCAGACTCCATTTTCTTTAGTGTTTGGAGCTGAATCTGTGATCCCTACAGAGATGGTAGTTCCTACTGCAAGAACAAGCATCCGTGATCCTGAAGGAAACGCTGAAAACTTGGTTCAAGATTTGGATACCATAGAAGAACTCAGGGATTTAGCAAGGATAAGATTGGCTAGTTATCAACAAAGGATGGCTGGAGCTTACAACAAGAATGTCAGGATCAGAAAATTTCAAGTTGGTGATATGGTGTTGAGAAAAGCATTCCAAAATACCACAAATCCTGCTGATGGCAAGTTGGCACCAAAGTGGGAAGGTCCCTATCTAATTGAAGCTGAGGCAGGAAAGGGGGCATATCGTTTGTTAACAATGGAAGGTGACCAAGAGCTTGGAATGCTGTCCACTTAAAGAGATACTTCATGTAAGAAGGATCCAGGATCCTTGGATATCCTTATAGAGTACACGCAAAGGATCCTTAGAGGATACATGATCCTCATTCTAGTAACGATTTGATTTTAATTTGTCTAATCCTTTAATTTATTTGATTGTAAGGAGAAGGATCCAGTATCCTTCACTAAATTCTAAGTTTTGCAGAAGTTAGTGCATCATTGACAAAGGATCAAGTATCCATTGAAATCTCCTAAGATTTGGGTTTATCCCCAGTTTTTGGACTTGTCCCCAGTTTTGGGCGTGTCCCCAGTTTATGGTATCTACTACCTTCTACGAATCAGGTTCTTACACCTTCGCCAGTTGCGCACGATTATCCTAATGCAGTAAGGCAATGGGACCAGTACTCGCTTTAGGGGCTGACAATTGCATTGTACTGGCTGTATTTAGGATCCTAAGTATAATGGTAGACGTACTCCAGTATGGGTCATACTCCAGTTTACACAGGATCCTAAGTATAATGGTAGACGTACTCCAGCTAAGGTTTTGGCATCTTCATGTCACTAAGTTTGGATAGTCGCCAGTATGGGTCATACTCCAGTTTACACAAGATCCTTTGGGCTTGTCCCCAGTTTTCGGGATTGTCCCTAGTTTTTGGGCTTGTCCCCAGTTTTTGGGCTTGTCCCCAGTTTATTGGGTTTGTCCCCAGATTGTTGGGCTTGTCCCCAGATTCTAACATCTTCTTTACAATTGGCTTAGTCCCAAGTTATATCCTATTTCAGGTTTCCAGAGTTGAACAGTTAAGGATCCAGGATCCTAACTTTCTGCAAGGTTTTATCCTTTGTTTATCACAGTTGTAAGGGTTAAGGATATAGGATCCTAACTTGGATTATCTGGTATGATCCTTATTTACTTTAACATTATTCTTAGTTTATTGATCATATCCCTATTTTTGACAACAGGATATATGATCCTAAAATTGTCTCATTTTTCAAACTTTTTGATTAAAGGATATTTGATCCTTGATCATATCCTAAATTTTTGACATAAACTGATTTATATACTTGTAAATTCTGAAACTATGCAATAACAATTGATAGGTAAATATACACAAAATGAACAACACCAAGATAGTCAAAAGGTTTATTTATTTATCATAGTTAACCCTTTAAAAGGTTGTCAAAATTGCCAACCGAAGCTTCTACCAGCAAAACGTGGCCCGTCCACTTGGGTTGGCAAAGGGTGTCCGTACTAAAAGTTTGTTAAGTCTGTCAAAGAAGCTCTGAATGACTCAGACTGGATTCAAGCTATGCAAGAAGAGCTTGATCAGTTTGAGAAGAGCAAGGTATGGGATCTGGTACCCAAGCCTAAGGACAAATCTGTCATAGGCTCAAAATGGGTATTCAAACTGATGAGAATGACATAATCACCAGGAACAAAGCAAGGTTAGTGGTCAAAGGTTATTGTCAACAAGAAGGTATTGATTATGATGAAACTTTTGCACCAGTAGCTAGATTAGAAGCTGTAAGAATTTTTCTTGCTTATGCTGCATCCAAGGATTTCAAAGTTTATCAAATGGATGTAAAATCAGCTTTCCTGAATGGTAAAATTGAGGAAGAAGTTTATGTGCAGCAACCAGAAGGCTTTGTTGATCCAAAATTTCAAAATCATGTTTACAGATTAAACAAAGCCTTGTATGGGTTGAAGCAAGCTCCTAGAGCCTGGTATGAAACACTATCAAACTTCTTACTCAATTCTGGGTTTACTAAAGGTACTATTGACACCACACTTTTCCTCAAAACACACAAAGGTCATACTTTGTTGGTCCAGATATATGTTGATGACATTATATATGGATCAACAAATGAAAAATTTTGTAAAAAGTTTCAAAAGTTGATGACCAACCACTTTGAAATGAGTATGATGGGTGAGTTAACCTTTTTCTCAGGGTTACAAGTTAAACAAAGAATTGATGGAATATTTTTGAGTCAATCAAAATATGTGAAAACAATTCTACAAAAATACTCACTTGAAAACTGCTCTGTTTCAAAAACTCCCATGGCAACAGGGAACAAATTAGATTCTGATAATGATGGAATAAGTGTAGATATTAAAACCTATAGGGGGATGATAGGATCATTGCTATATTTAACTGCAAGCAGACCAGATATTATGTTTGCAACATGTTTTCTGGCCAGATATCAATGTGATCCTAAAGAATCCCACTTAAAAGCTGTAAAAAGGGTTTTCAAATATCTAAAAGGCACATCAGAACTTGGTCTCTGGTATCCAAAGGATACCAACCTTGAATTAATTGCATATACAGATGCAGATTATGCAGGGTGCAAGATTGACAGAAAAATCACATCTGGTGCCTGTCAGATCTTGGGAGAAAAATTGGTATGTTGGGCAAGCAAGAAGCAAAATTGTGTTGCCACATCAACAGCAGAATCAGAATATGTAGCAGTAGCAAGTTGCTGTTCTCAAGTGTTGTGGATGCAAACTCAACTGAAAGATTATGGAGTAAATCTGACAAAAAATACCAATTCTATGTGATTCAAAGAGTGCAATTGCAATAACAGGAAATCCAGTTCATCACTCAAGAACCAAACACATAGATGTCATATATCACTTCATAAAAGATCATGTGGAGAAAGGTAACATAGAAATGTATTTTGTTCCAACTGAAAACCAAATTGCTGAAAACCTTCACGCTACGTTTCAATTCTTTTCAGCTATGAACGCTACTTCACGCTACGTTTCAATTCTTTTCAGCTATGAACGCTACTGAATCGGCTAATCAAACTCCCAAGATTAATTTTCGGGTACTAAAGTCTGATGTCTCATTGGAGGGAGTGGATGTTGTCTTACCAATCGCCTCTGTGCATCAGGTCAACAACAGGTTAGCTAACACTCTCTATGGAGTGTTAGCTAACCTGTTGGAGTATTATGTTGAAACGTGAATCCCTATGGGTCGAGTGGGTTCACTCTTATCGGCTAAAAGGTAAGAGCTTCTGGGTTTGTAAAGCGCCGTCGAACTCATGTTGGTCATGGAGAAAGATTATTCAGTTGCGGCCTTTCATTCGTAAACATGTTTGGTCCGAGTTAGGGAATGGCCGTAATACATCAGCTTGGTTTGATCTTTGGAGTGATTTGGGGCCTCTTGGTGATTTTCTGTCGCCGAGAACTATCACAGATGCTGATTTTCGTTTGGATGACACCGTGTTCAATATTTTCTCTAACGGAACGTGGAGTTGGCCTGTTGCATGGAGGGATCTTTTCCCTGTTCTCATTCAGCTTGATCACGTTCAGTTAGAACCGTCAAAACCTGACCGGTTGCTATGGAAAGATGGTGGTGATTTTCATGAATTCTCTTCGTCGGCTGTTTTGCATTCGGTTCGGCATAGAGAATCAGATGTGGACTGGAGCGGTATTGTTTGGTTTGCCCAATGTATCCCTAGGCATGCGTTTATGATGTGGTTGATAATGAAGGGAAAGCTTCTTACTCAAGACAAAATTCTGCATTGGGATCCTTCTAGGCGTAAAAACATGAATATGATGTGCTGTTTGTTATGCTATGAGAATTTTGATTCTCATTCTCATCTATTTTTTGAGTGTAAATTCTCCGATAAAGTTTGGCATATGGTTCGAAATAAAGTGGGGATGGCGTCCGTGAGTTCGAGATGGGTGGATATCATCGAATGGTTATGTGCTCGAGTTCGGTCAAAGAAAGCTGAGGTTTATGTTGCTAAGCTTCTAGTTGCGGCAGCTGCGTATACTATTTGGCAAGAGCGGAATGCTAGGTTGTTTAAAAATCAAGTGCGTCCACCCGAAATGGTAAGGGATATTATTCTGAAAACAGTGAGATACAAGTTGATGGGAGCGAAGCTAAAGAACAATGGTAGGGTGCGCAAGCTGCTTGGAGATTGGGAGATTACAAACGAAAGTAAAGATGATGGAGGCTGATTAGTATGCAGTTTTTGTTTGTCTAGATGTTTGTCTAGGTGTTTTATTTCCTGGTTATGTTTCGGTTTTTTTTGTTTTGTTGTTTGGTTTACTTTCATGGGGCATGTCTCATGATTGAACTGGTGTAGGCTCTCTACACTACTTGTTCTTTTTGGTTGTGAATATATAGAATCACCGGGGTAACCCTTTACCCAGAAAAAACACTCTCTATGGGTATTTCCTGGGGGATAGAATTGCATATCTGGTTTTTTTTTTGGGTAAAGGGTTACCCCGGTAAATTTTATAAATCAACCAAATAAGTACAAGGGTGTGTCAGAGTGAACACACCAACTAGACTTGGCATACCAAGACTAGGAACCAAACAAGAAAACCAACCAGAAAGTTAACATGCAAAAGCAACAACCATAAACACAAACAGCCCTAAAACAAACCACACGATCAACTAGAATTGTAAGCTTCTAGCCCGGGTCTTCTTCCTCATCATTAGAGTAAATCTTCCATGCCGTTAATAATCTATTCCGGCTATCCCTCCCACGAAACTTGAGCCCCATAATCTTCAAACGGACTGTGCTCCTGATTATCTCCATCACCGCCTCAACTGTGTTTTGTTTCTGAGAAAATAATCTATTATTTCTTTCTTGCCAAATAAAATACGTCGTAGCTGCAATCAGAATTTTGGCCACAATCACATCCATGTTCTTCGAAGAAGCCTTTAGATCCATCCATGCAACAATAGATCCCCACGAGTCATCAACACTCTCCAAGTTAACCAAATCTTTGACCTTATTCCAAACTTTCGCTGAAAAACTGCATTGGAAGAAAAGGTGATCGCGCGAGTCACGTCCATGGCAACAAAGCGGGCAACACATAAGCCTAAGATTTGTATCACTTCCTGCTTCCCAACTCGAAAGACGGTCTTGAGTTTTGAGTTTATTCCTAATAACCAACCACATATGGAACGAGTGCCTCGGAATACATTGTGAAAACCATATCATATTAGACCATGTAACCGTATCCCCTCGGCCCCTAATGTTGTTCCACACTTCCTTTGAGCTGAAATAGCTTTCTTTACCCTCCAAATCTTTCCATGTAAGTTTATCAGGAACATTGTGAACAAGATTTGGGGTTTGCAAATTTATCAATACCGGAAAAAGGTCATACCATGCTTGCGGCCATCTCCACTGGCCTGAATCGTCAACTAAATCAGCAACCGTAGACTTCATATTAAATCCTGCATTAGAAATAATTCTCGGGGTAATGAATGATGTAAACGGACTCAATGGGCACCAATTATCACACCAAATGTTAGTTTGGGCACCACTTCGGATCATAATACCAAGATACGGACGAACCAAGTTGCGGATAGATAAAATTTTACGCCACCCCCAGCTCATACTACCTCTACTCGGAATCTCCCAAAAACTTCTACCCTTTAATTTGTAGGAATGGATCCACTGAACCCACAAAGATTGCCGTTTCGATAAGATACTCCATATATGGTTTGCCATAAGGGCATTATTAACATCCGTAATATTACGAACACCCAATCCACCCTCGTGCTTAGGTAAACACACATCAGACCAAGCAACTTTTGCTCGAACCCTACCAGCCGATCCAGCATTCCAAAGAAAACGACGCATCCTCTTCTCCAATTCTAACGTGACACGAACTGGAAGAATGAAGACAGAAGCCCAGTAAATGTGCATTGCAGATAAAACTGAATTTATGAGCTGAAGACGACCCGCAAAAGATAAAGACTTAGATAACCAGCTTGTAATTTTTGACTCCATACGATCAATTAGAATTTTGCAATCTTTAAAGCTCAGCTTTGTTGATATAAGGGGCACCCAAAGATACCGAACCGGAAGGCAACCTTTCTGAAACTGCATCAGAGAAAGGATCTCTTGCTTGACCGAAGACGGAACATTCGAAAAATATGCAGTGCTTTTGGCTGGGCTCGGCACTAAACCTGAACATCTTGTGAACATATCCAAAGCATCTCTAACCTTCTTAACCGAGCAAATATCAGCATGCACAAAAATAAACAAATCATCCGCAAAAGAAACGTTGATTATTCTCTGCTTAGCACACTGATGATGGAATTTAAACGACAAATTTGAGTTAGCCACCTGTTGGAGTAATAAAGATAGAACCTCCATGATAAGAGTAAAAAGATAAGGAGACATCGGGTCTCCCTGTCTCAAGCCCCTCTTCCCTTTAAAGAAACCATGAAGATTCCCATTAACACTTAACGAGTAGGAAGCCGTGGAAACACATGTCATAATCCATTCAACCATACGATGATTGAACCCAAAGCGAATAAGAATGGCTCTCAAAAAAGACCAACTAACCGTATCATAGGCTTTTTGAATATCGATTTTGAAAGCACATCTTGCAGGACCTCTATTCAGATGATAGTTGTGCATCAACTCCTGAGTTAGGAGAATATTGTCCGATATTTTCCTTCCCGGCACAAAAGCGGATTGGTTAATACCAACAAGAGTTTCCAAACTTCCTTTAATCCTATCTGTTATGATTTTGCTGATACATTTATAAAGCACATTACAACAAGAGATAGGTTGATAATCCAAAACTGAGTCCGGAATATCTTTTTTAGGGATCAAAGCCAGAATGGTGTGATTTAATTGCTTGAGTAATTTACCATTCTGAAAGAAGTCAAGCACCGCATCCGTAACTTCATTGCCAATAATATCCCAAGCCTTTTTGAAGAAAGCTGATGTATAACCATCCGGTCCCGGAGCCTTATTATCACCAATGTTAAACACTGCCGTTTTGATTTCCTCTCGAGTAACTTGCCGAACCATATTAGATGCATCATGTTGATTAAGAACATTAATAAAAATATTATCCAGGTTAAACAAAGTAACCTGGTCCTCAACCCCAAGAAAATTCGAATAGTGATTAACCAACGCATCCGCAACCCTACTGCCTTCATGACGATTTCCAGCAATATCTCGCACGCTATGAATCTTGCTTCTGGCATTACGGCTTTTCACCACATTGTGAAAATATTTTGTATTCGAATCTCCAGCACACAGCCATTCAACTTTTGACTTTTGTTTGAGAAAGCATTCCTCATCGTAAGCCGCAATCTGAAATTCTTGAAGACATGTTGTTTCTAATTGCCGAAGATGACTATCCAATGGATTCTTGTCAATACGATTTTGAATATCATCCAACTTTTTTCTAAGATCCGCCACCTTAGCATGCAAGTTACCTTGATTGAAAAGAATCTTCCTAAGCTGCGGTTTTAAGTTGCTAAGCTTCTTTGTAACCGAATACATATTAACCCCAGGAATTGTTTCCCTCCATTCCCGCTCCACACACGTTAGAAACTCCGGCTTGGAAGTAATAAAATTAGGAAACTTGAACGGTTTAGTTTTCTTCTCACTTTCAGTTCCCATTCTCAAAATACAAGGGGTATGGTCCGAAACTCGAAATGGATGGTACATGACAAAAGAATTCGGAAACATATCCAAAAATGGAAGATTACCCATTACACGATCTATCTTCTTTAGAAGACCCACTCCATCTTTAGGTTTCTGATTCCATGTATAATGAAGACCATGACCTTTAATATCCATCAATTCCGAAAATTGAATGCATTCTTTAAACTCGCACGTGCTTATCGTATCTTTGGAAGAGCCATAAAGCGAATCCTGAGACTGAAGAGTTGAGTTAAAATCACCCATAACAACCCAAGGTTTATCGTGACACAATCTTTTATGGTTACATAAGCTTTCCCAAAGACTTCTACGGTCTTGATACTTATTCTCCGCGTACACAAATGAACAAAAGAAGACTTTATTATCAGCTTTAACTAACATCTGAGTATGTATTACTTGATCAGTTTGAGAGAGCACCATAAGATCAACCACATCCGGATCCCAACCCAAGATGATACGGGTTCCCCTAGTACACAAACCCCCATTAGACGTCCAATTCCAGCTTCGAAAAACCTTATGACAAATGGTACCCAGATTAGCTACATTCACGTGGGACTCTAATATAGCACACACCTTTAATTTATTTTCAGCAAGTACTTGACGAACTTCATTTTGTTTCAGGGGACGGTTCAAACCCCTTATGTTCCATGACATGATGCTATCCATTAAGACCTGTCTGACCGGGAGTGCTTGCCCCCTTAGAACCATGATTCTTATCAGATTGCATGAATTCAGACATTTCTGTTTGTAGACTTACCTCAACCTCATTCTCGGCTTGAGTAGATCTCCCATTACCATTTTTCAAATTATGCCTCAATTCCTTATCCACCCCTACATCAGCTGTAGTATCTTCCACATCTTCCTTTGACAAAGCTTCAAATGAGTTACCAGTCTTCACATTGACATTTTTACTATTATCATCTATAATCCCCTTTGTACCAGACGTACTAGGTCCCGACTTAGTAATTTTCGGCTTATAAATAAACTTTTGCTTTTGCTTCTTATGCATACCTCCCAACCTAGCCGTCTTTCTTTTATCAGTAATAAAACCCTCCTCATCAACTACCACTTGTTTAGTAATTGCATATCCGGTTGTTGAATACTTTGTGAGAACAAATTGGAAGAAATATGGTCTGCAGAAGATTATGATGAATTCGAATGGGTTTTTCTTCTTCAAGTTTGAAGATAGGAAGGGTATGAATAATGTTCTTGAAGGGGGGCCATGGCTGATTCGTAATAAACCATTGTTTCTCAACACTTGGTCCCCTAAAAACACCCTTAAAAAAGAAGATATTAAAAAGGTTGCGGTTTGGGTTAAATTGCATGAGGTTCCGTTAGTGGCGTATACAGATGATGGGTTAAGCATGCTGGCTTCTAAAATTGGTTCTCCTATGCGGTTGGATTCGTATACAAGTGACATGTGTAATGAGGCTTGGGGAAGGAGCAGCTATGCTAGGGCCCTCATTGAAATATTGGCCGAACATGACTTTAAAGAGGTTCTAACCATGGTTATTCCCGAGTTGGATGAAGGCAAGTATGTTACTGAGACTATTCGAGTGGAATATGAATGGATACCCCCAAGATGTGCCCACTGTCATGTGTTTGGACATGACTCTGAGGGATGTCCTAAATGCATTGGTTCGACGTCGAAACCTCCTACAATCAAGCTGAAAGTAGATGAGGATGGTTACACTGAAGTTAGGTCGAAAAAGAGTGCAAAGAAGAGTGGTTTTCAAGTTAATAACCTGAAACCCAAGTTCGAATATTGACCTGTGGATAGAAAGAAAAAGACAGGGAGTTCTCCCTATGTAAATGAGCAGGGTACTAATTCGTCTAAGGTTCAAACTCATAACCCGTTTAGTGCTCTTGAAGTTGGTGGGGGGAATGGGGATTCCATACAGGGAAACAGAAAAGGGGGACGTGTTCCAAATGAGCAGTCTGATGAGGATGAGGTAGAGGTCGTTTATGATGAAAGCAATGAGTTTATGACATCGGGCACGCATCCCACGTCTGCTAGGGTAGGGGCAAGCACCTCTCATACAAGGTTCTCAAATGGATAGAGTTTTTTTGGATCGGGCTAGGGGGTTGCTTCTTGGGGGCAACTTCATTTTTGATGATGGTGGATGAAGATTTTGTTTGTTAGTTTTGTTTTGACTACTAGTTAGTCATTTTCATGATTGTAGTAGGCTAGGTTGATGTGGTATATTGGTTGTTTGACATTTTTGCTTACATATATGGGGCCTGTCCTGTATATGAACTAGTGGGGAACTCATCCTCACTACTTGTAATTATTTGGCGGTTGTCTATAATAGAATCACCGGGGTAACCCTTTACCCAAAAAAAAACCAAATTGCTGATATCTTTACAAAACCTCTCGATGAAAAGAGACATAATTTTTTGATCGCAAACTTGGCATGGTGAAAGATGAAAATTTTTCAGAAAACAAAAAGACACAAATTGAAAACCAAACAGATCATCAAAATTCTGATAATCAAAGATTAATTAAACAGGGTTCTGATGAAGAAATCCATCAATCTGATGGATCATCAGAAGGTCTGATAAATCATCAATGAATATGATGATTTATCAAATCTAAAGATGTATCAGAAACTTTGTTTAAACATCAAAATGATCACTGATCATCAAAAATCTCTCCATCTTTATGCATATCCCATATGTATAAATTCATAATTGTGTATAGTCTGTTTTTGTATTTTTTTTCTTCTGTATTTAATTAAAAAACGAAAAGGGGGAAAAGTAACATGCATTAAGATAAAATTCAATACAGCAGAATCAACCGTCACAAGAAATTTTTCAGAAAATTGAATTATTCTTACACTACCAATGCATGCAATGTCATTTTTTAATAAGAAGTTTAAGAGACACGTAGGCACTAAAATGATTAGGAGCTATGAAAGTAGCCGCCTAGCTATTTAATGCTTACTCACACATGGGGCTTAGTAGACTGTCATATTCACTGCAACAAATATCGTCTTAATTGAAGAGATGAAAATGAAAACCTTTTGCTGTTAATATCATTTATGAGAAACTATCACTTTCATCTATAAATATTAACAACCTGAAAAGGACTTTCTTCACACCAAAATCATCTCTTCAAAAGCTCTTCATCAGAATTTTCTTATTTTAAAATAGGTCGCCCAAAATCAATGAAAGTTACACAATTCCCTCTCCCTCTTCACAGACATCATAATCTTAGATTAACATCTAACTTGGAAGGACCTGCATGGGAGGACTGCAGGTATGTGTATAATATGATCATGCGAAGTCCCTTGGGCTTTGCTGTATCAACACATGTCACTATTCATCCAGAACTTCTTCAAGAATTCTGGTGGAATGCTCAAATCGTCTTAAGTGGCACTTCCATGTAGATTGATAGCAAGGTTATGGGGGTAAAAATCACCCTAAAGGAGGAGACACTCAGAGATGTCCTCCGGTTAGGTGTTGTTCAAGAAAACACCTACCTGGATAAGGCAGATATGCAACTGACCTTGACAGAAATGGGCTATCATTCAAACAACGTGTTAAGGCAGGTTAGCAAATCTGGTTTTATACCACCTTTCCTGTATTTGGTGACACAGCTAAGTGTCTGATTCTCTAAAAAGATTGGACACTTCAACGAGCTGTCCCATAGGATGATGGAGGTGATTCATGCTGTTGTATAAGAAAAACCTTACAACTACTCTAAGCTAAGTTTCTCATGAGAGACTTAGAAGCAAACATTCATGACCGTCAACCTTTTCTGATCTACCCCTGATTCGTAACCAAGGTAATCACAAGTCAGCTGGACTTTGGAGGAGTGAGGAGCTGGTATCCAAGGGCTGAGCTGGCACTTCAAGAAAACGTTAGTGATCCTACCCTGGTTCCATCAACGAATCACACTGGACGAATAACCAGTCTCTGGTTATATGTGAAGTGCATGTACAACGTGCTGGAGGAGGAGGAGTAGTTGTTTATTTTTTTTGTGTTATATGTTTATATATATATATATATATATATATATGCCTTAATTCTTTCTTTTTAACTTAAAAAAAAAAGAACAACAACAAAAACATGTCAATAGATCTAGGGGGAGCTAAAACAACATGTCTGATAAAAACAAGGAAAATCTGGTGAAATTCAAATGAAATCTGATAGGATTTAGTGAAACTTAGAAAATCTGATGATCAATCAGAAAATCTGGTAATTTTTCAGAAAACCCATTAAGTGATCAGAATCTGTTCATTCACCAGAAAAATTCTCAAAATAAACAGAAAATCTGATAATATATCAGAAAATCAAATTTTTATCAGAAAAATCCCTTGACAACCAGGAAGTCTGACAAATCAACAGAAAGAAACATCAGAAAACATTGCCTTTAACCGGATTCAAAGAAACTTATGAGCATCTAAATTTTTTAAAAATAAGTTTCTTTCAATATATTTTTTTCTGAGGACAGGAACAAGCTGTATGACAAACACTTCCTAAAAGTCAGAACAAAGGTGTGGAGTTCAGAACTGCAATGTAAGTAAAAATCTTAGAACTCTACTTATTCCCTCTCATCTCAAAAAAAAAATGCTGATTCAATCTCTGTAAATGAATCAAATGCATTCTGATGATATATAAAGGAAATCCAACTCTCATAAGCTTTACTCAAAGATTTTCTGATGAAAACTTGGGAAGATACATAATCTCGAGAAAGGTTTTTATTGGACCTTTTTGAAACAAAAGGGGTCCCACATGGAGAAAAGGTGCAAGTTGGACATTAGTGTTTATCTGCTAAATCCTTGGAATCTCTGATTTTCATTAAAAAGATTTACATTAAATTAGAGATAAACCAAAGGTTTTTCAAAAACGGTTGTTTCCTAAATGGATTAAAACATCATTAAGGTGTCATTAACCACCTTGAATACAAACAACGAAAAATACTCAAAGATCTCTGTCTCTATTCACTATAAATATCTCATTCAAAAACAGAGACTTCCATCTTCAACCTTTAAACTCAAAACCCTAAAACCCTTTACGAAACAAAAACCCAAATTCTCAATGGCAGCTATCAACATCAACATGCCACCAATAGAACACTCTGTTCCTTTCATCACCGAAGCTGAATTTCTTCCATTAAAGAGCAACAATGAAGCGATGAATGACAATATTGAAGAATATGATATAAAGTGTCAAATTCTCATTGAATTTCTGATCAGAAGCCCAATAGCTCAAGCTCTCACAAAGACCAGAGAGGTACCAGAAAAACTCTTACAACAAGTTGTAAAAACTCTCAAAGTCTCAAATCAGATTGAGCTAACAGCACATGTGTGGGGAAATATTTTCATTACAATCTCACCGGAGAAAATAAGGGAATGTTTGGAACTACCCTTAAACCAAGGCTATGAAAAAGCACCAGAAAAAGAAGATATGTTCTCATAACTTGATGCTGTAATGGGTTACAAGACAAAGATTTCAAAAATCAATGAATTCAAGAGGAACAAGCTACCTGCCTTCTAGCAAGTGTTAATGGAAATTCTGAACAAGTGTTTGTCATAAAAAATTGGAGGTACAGATAAGATAAATATGAATATTCTAACAATCATGTTCAGTCTCATTAATGGGTTGAACATTGATTTTGGAACAGAAATATTTAATCTGATCGGAAGATCAATTCTGACTCACACTGGAAGGATAGATTCACATCTACCCTTTCCCAGATTCCTGTCAATCATAATTTCTGATGCATTTTCTGAAAGGAACCTAGAAATTCCAGCATCAGGAAAAATATGGAAAACATAAATCATGAGACCTTGGACTGCTGTAGGGTCTTGGAAGTCAGATTATGATGTGCCTGCTCTATCAGAAAGAATGATGTATCTGATACCAGAAGATTCACCATACAGAGCAGAATACCTGAAGATGTTAAGCAAAAAGCCAGAAAACATAGAAGTTTTTGAAAGTGTGTCCTCCATGGAGTATGATGCACAAGAGTCAAGCACACCAAGAATGGAGTAGTAGGGTGAATCAGATCCTCACCCAGCTGATGAAGATGTGAACATGAGTCCTGTGGTAGAAGAACATCATGCTGAAATCTCACATATGGGAGAAATAGGTGCACAACACTCTAAACTTAATATATTTCATAATTCTGAGAGTGATTCTGATGATTCAATTCAAGGAAATTATGAAATTGTACATAAAGGCACTGTTTCCAAAAGACAAGATGTGAGTGAAACCAAAGACCCATTTTCTGAATCAGATTCTGAGGAGGAAAATGTGGTGGCAACAGGTGGAGATCAGTCTAATGGTCAAGGAAACCTGGATGAGAAAACTAAGAGTTTCTCAACAACTCATGGAGAACCTGAAAGGGTTCAAGGATATGAGGAAAACCAGGATTTGAATATGTTTCAGTTTTCTGGTGAGGGAACAGAGAATATGGAATATTTCCATCCTCTTAACCTCATAACAGCAGAGAATGTGTTTTCTGCTGGTGTTAGAGGTGGGACATCTGTTGTTCCTCCTATTTACCAAGGACATCAATCTATGTCCACTGAACAACTTCACAAGGAACTTGAAGATACAACTGCCACTGAGAAAACAGCCACAAAAAGAAAACTTGATCTGATACTGGAAGAAATCAGAAATAAAAAATCAGAGATCAAAGTTTTATTAGAAACTGTCAAAGCTGTGCAGAAGCAGACAGAATACAACACTGCAGCCCTCAACAAACTACAAGAGTTGGATGTGAAAATAGGAAAGCACGAGAACATGATGCTCTGGGCGATTTTGGGCGATCCTGACCGATTCAACACAACTCTAGGTTTTCAATCTCTACCTGATCTTCATCGATTTTATTAGCTTTAAGGGTTGGGTGATTGAAGGATCGGCTTAGGGTTTCTTTGCTAGAGTTGCTGTTCTCGTGTTCTTGATCCGATCAGTTTATTTACATTTGATTTCGGTTTGCTGTCAATTGTAAGTAGGTATTATTGATCAGATTAAGGTGTTAGTTCCGGCGATTGTGGGATACCAGTTGCTGTTCGATTTGCATAATCATTCAGCATTAGGGTTTGGTCGGCGAGTTGTGTTGTCAACTAGCAGATCTGATTCCATTTGTTTGATTTTGCTTTTGCTGATATTGGGTCGATAGGTCTGTTTTTTTTTCAGCAGATTTGCTCTAGGGTTGCGGCTGCCACTTAGGGTTCGGCAACCTTTTCCATCGGCGATATATATTCAGGTTTCGGCAACTCATCGGAATTTCATCTGTGGCTGTTGTTATGGATGACCAGAATGCAGATATATCAGATGGTATTTCGAGGAAAATCAGGAATATTGATGGGAAAATATTTGAGCCAAGACAAACATCCATCATGGCAGCTAGGGTTTCTGATAATAAGGTAACCTTTATGCTACCTTTGAATGATGTTGAACATGTTAACAGGCGTTCTGATTCTCCTAATCAGCAATATGCGAAGGTTTTTGATAAACGAAAAGTAGCTTTTGTGCTTCCATTGAATGATGTTAGTCCTAGCTCCCGAGCTAATTCTCAACATCAATCATATGCTAATGTTGTGTCAAACAAACAAGCTGATCAGGGTGGTGTTAAGGTGGATTTTGATTCGAAAACTCAATATCATAATCAGAATGTTGATAATTCATCTAGGAAGGCTAATGAGTCGGCTAATCAAGTCCCTATTATTAAT
Organism: Helianthus tuberosus; assembly: GCA_030545235.1. Taxonomy (NCBI): domain Eukaryota; kingdom Viridiplantae; phylum Streptophyta; class Magnoliopsida; order Asterales; family Asteraceae; genus Helianthus; species Helianthus tuberosus. Next base: position 114,288,309 of record CM060368.1, on the reverse strand, counting down.
TTTCGATCATTAAAATCGGATGTCTCATTGGATGGAGTGGATGTTGTCCTACCAATCGAATCTGTTCGTCAGGTTAATAACAGGTTAGCGAATACTCTTTATGGTTACTTCCTGGGGGATAGAATTGCTTACCCGGTTGTTGAATACTTTGTGAGAACAAATTGGAAGAAACATGGTCTTCAGAAAACTATGATGAACTCGAATGGGTTTTTCTTCTTCAAGTTTGAAGACAGAGAGGGTATGAATAACGTGCTTGAAGGGGGTCCATGGCTGATTCGAAATAAACCACTTTTTCTCAACACTTGGTCCCCTACAAGTACTCTTAAAAAAGAAGATATTAAAAAGGTTGCGGTTTGGGTGAAATTGCATGAGGTTCCTTTAGCGGCGTATACTGATGATGGGTTAAGTATGTTGGCGTCTAAAATTGGTTCTCCTTTGCGGTTGGATTCATATACTAGGGATATGTGTAATGAAGCTTGGGGACGAAGCAGCTATGCTAGGGCACTCATTGATATCTCTGCTGAACATGATTTTAAAGAGGTCCTAACCATGGCTATTCCTGAGTTGGATGAGAACAGGTATGCCAATGAGACTATTCGGGTGGAATATGAATGGAAACCCCCGAGATGTGCCCACTGTTGTGTATTTGGGCATGATTCTGAGGAGTGTCCAAATTGCATTCGATCGACAGTGAAACCTCCTACAAACAGTCCGAAAGTAGATGAGGATGGTTATACGGAAGTCAAGACAAAGAAGAATATAAAGAAGAGCGGCTTTCAGGTTAACAATCAAAAGCCCAAATTTGAATATAAACCTGTGGATAAAAAGAAAAAGGCAGTGAGCATGAATGCGGGGTACACTAGTTCGTCCAAGGTTCAAACACACAATTCATTTAGTGCTCTTGGGTTTGTTGGGGGGAACGGGGGATCCTCCCAGGGAAGATATAAAGGGGGACGTGAGCTAAATGAGGAGTCTGACGATGATAAGGTAGAGGATGTATATGATGAAACGAAGGAATTTATGACATCGGGTACACATCCTACGTCTTCCAGTACAGGGGCAAGCACCTCTCACATAAAGTTGTCCAATGGATAGGTGGTTTCTGTTTCATGCTAAGGGGCTGCTGTTTGGTAGCAATTTCATTTTTGATGATGGCGGTTGAAGTCGTTTTGTTGATTTTTTTTTCGTTTGTCTACTAGTTAGTCATTATTATGATTGTAGTAGGCTAGATTGAGGTGGTAACTTGGTTTGTTTGTTTCTTTTGTTTACATATATGGGGCATGTCCTGTATATGAACTAGTGGGGAACTCATCCTCACTACTTGTACTTATTTGGCGGTTGTCTATAATAGAATCACCGGGGTAACCCTTTACCCAAAAAAACAAACTACAAGAGTCATCAGAAAACAGAGAGAGCTCATCAGAATTCAAGAAAGCTCTCAATGAACAACAAGATATCAAGAAACAGATGGCTGGAGTTGCACCTGCAGGAGAAAGCTCAAGTTCAGGAAGAATTCTTGAAGAAATACAGTTTCTCAGAGCTAACAACAGCAGCATGGCTGAGGCTTTTGAGATATTTTTATATATATACTACAAACCTTTTTTATCAAAAATATTGTTTTACAAACAATATATTTTATACAAACTCATTTTACTTAATTATTTATTTATGCATTATTCTAGAGTTAATTACATAGTTAGTCCCTGTGGTTTGTACAAAAACATACTTAGGTACTAAGAGTTTAAAATCACATTCTAGGGTATTAACTTTTCATTTTGTAACGTTTGGAGGTATTAACATAGCTAGTCCCTGTGGTTTGCACAAAATAGCATACTTAGGTACTAATAGAATATGATTTTAAACCTACAAATAACGTTAATACCTCCAAACGTTACAAAATGAAAAGTTAATACCCTAGAATGTGATTTTAAACTATTAGTACCTAAGTATGTTACTTTGTGTAAACCATAGGGACTAACTATGTAATTAACTCCATTATTCTATTATATCATCTGATTTCTTATAAATTTTAGTATGATTTATAAAAGAAAATATTTTAAGGATCATGACTATTTTTGATTAAATATATATTTTTTTTTAAAAACTAACAAGTCATGAATCCTAATTATAATAAAACCTATGTATCTCACAGGTATTTTTATGCTGACGTACCTATTTTTACACATGTTTCAGGTGCTGTTATGTGATGATTGTTGATGCATGCTATACATAGGATGGACTCGTGCCTTAGCGACTTTAAAACTTGAAAGATAATATTTGTATTTATCTGATTTGTAATAAAACAATGAGTTCAATAATTCAATAAAAACGAAATTATTTAATCCATGGTTGTGAAACAATGATTCTGTTACGACACTCCCCGACGTTTCCGCCACGATTTGTTGTTTTACGTGGTCGGGGTGATCCTTTGTCTCCTTATTTATTCACGCTGGTTATGGAAATTCTAACTTGTATTCTGCACCAGGCATCTCGGTTGGATAACTCTTTTAGATTTCACAACAAGTGTGAAAAGCACGAGGGTTAAAAACACGTTAAAGAAGAACTTAATGATAATTGAGGGACCCTAGTCGATTCAATCAAATCTTGCTCTCGATTGATCTTGGTTAGTGTCTAAGGATTCCATGTTCGTTTCTTTAGGTTCTAATCATCTGAAATCAGATTAAGTTTCGTGCTCTAGGGTTTGTTTTCTCATTCGTTTCTGATTGTTCTTGGGGTAGCCGGCGGCATCATTCCATTCAGTTTACGGCAGTCCAATTACATTCGTTACTGATTATTGATCACTAAATACCATCTTAATCGTGGTTTTTAGGGTTACATCAGATTGATTAGGGTTTGTTTGCGGCGGCTGTTATACTGTCAACCTTTGTTTCGGAATCATTCTTTGATTGAAGACGGGTCATCTGCGGAGTGGTTGCTTGCAATCGACTAGGGTTTCGGCAGCCTGCATACTTTGTCGCTGATTAAGTTTAGTTGGCTGACCGATTCTCGTTAGGGTTCCAGCAACATCAGTTCGTTCGCTGATTGTTTTTTTGTTCCTGTCACAACGTAAACTATTAATCACTTTTGTGGTTATGGATGGCCAAGATGCTGAAAATTCTAATGTGTTTGTGACAAAGATTAAGAACATTGATGGTAAACCATTTGAGCCTAGACAAATATCACTTATGCCGGCTAGGGTTGCTGAATTGCCGAATAAGAAGGTATGTTTTATGATGCCGCTTAATGATTCTGAGCATGTTATTGGCAGTTCTGATTCTCCTAATCAGATTTATGCGAAGGTGTTTGACAAAAGAAAGGTAGCATTTGTGCTACCGTTGAAGGAGGACCTTGAGTTCAAGTTCAAGATCAGATACAAGATGATAATGTTCATGTCCAATCTTATGCGGATGTGGTCCTAAATGAACAGTTCGAGCAGGGGGATATTAAGCGTGGTAGTGAGTTTATTCAGAAACAGAATGATGATAAATTTGCTAGGAAGCCCAATGATGCGGCTGAACAAGCTCCTAAAGTCAACTTTCGTTCTCTAAACTCAGATGTCTCAATGGATGGTGTGGATGTAGTGCTTCCGATTGATTCTGTTCGCCAGGTTGAAAACAGGTTAGCTAACACTCTTTATGGTTATTTTCTGGGGGATAGAATTGCGTATCCAGTAGTTGAACACTTTGTGAGAACAAATTGGAAGAAACATGGTTTTCAGAAAACTATGATGAATTCGAATGGGTTCTTTTTCTTCAAGTTTGAAGACAGAAAGGGCATGGATGTTGTTCTTGAAGGGGGTCCCTGGATGATCCGTAACAAACCTATGTTTCTCAACATTTGGTCCCCTACAAACACTCTTAAAAAAGAAGAAGTTAAAAAGGTTGCAGTTTGGGTTAAATTGCATGATGTCCCTCTAGTGGCATATTCTGATGATGGTTTAAGCATGCTGGCTTCAAAAATTGGGAATCCTGTGCGGCTTGATTCCTATACTATTGATATGTGTAATGAGGCTTGGGGAAGGAGCAGCTATGCTAGGGCTCTCATTGAAATATCGGCTGATCAGGATTTGAAAGAGACTCTTACCATGGCTATTCCTGAATTGGATGGGAATAAATATGTTACTGAGACTATTAGGGTGGAGTATGAATGGGAACCCCCGAGATGTGCCCATTGCTGTGTTTTTGGGCATGTTTATGAGGAGTGTCCTAAAGGCATACGATCGACAGTGAAACCTCCTACAAACAATCAGAAAGTAGATGAGGATGGTTATACGGAAGTCAAGACAAAGAAGAATGTAAAGAAGAGTGGTTTTCAAGTTAACAATCAAAAGCCCAAGTTTGAATATAGACCTGTGGATAAGAAGAAAAAGGCAGTGACTAGCTCGTCCAAGGTTCAAACACACAATTCTTTTACTGCTCTTGGGTTTGTTGGGGGGGGGGGGGGACGGGGGTTCCTTCCAAGGGAGATCTAAAGGGGGACGTGAGCTAAATGCGGAGTCTGACGATGATGAGGTAGAGAATGTATATGATGAAACGAAGGAGTTTATGACATCGGGTACACATCCTACGTCTTCCAGTACAGGGGCAAGCACCTCTCACATAAAGGTGTCCAATGGATAGGTGGCTTCTGTTTCATGCAAAGGGGCTGCCGGTTGGTAGCAATTTCATTTTTGATGATGGTGGTTGACGTCGTTTGTTTGTTTTTTCGTTTGTCTACTAGTTAGTCATTATCATGATTGTAGTAGGCTAGTTTGAGGTGGTAACTTGTTTTGTTTTGTTTTTTTTGTTTACATATACGGGGCATGTCCTGTATATGAACTAGTGGGGAACTCATCCTCACTACTTGTTCTTATTTGGCGGTTGTCTATAATAGAATCACCGGGGTAACCCTTTACCCAAAAAAACAAGTGTGAAAAGCAACGGATCATAAATCTCTGTTTCGCGGACGATTTATTTTTGTTTGCTCGTGGTGATGTTTCATCGGCTCGTTGTATTATGGATTCTCTTTCTAAATTCACCAACATGTCTGGGTTGGTTCCTAGTATTCAGAAAAGCACCGCTTTCTTTTGCAATGTTTCTAATCATGTGAAAAGTGCTATTTTGGATATTCTTCCTTTTGAGGAGGGTCGATTACCGGTCAAGTACTTGGGGGTGCCGCTTATTTCTTCAAGATTAATAGTCAAAGATTGTAATGTTCTTCTGGAGCGGTTGGATCAAAGGATTATGAATTGGAAAAATAAGTTGTTATCTTTCACGGGCAGGCTTCAATTAATTATTTCAGTATTGTCATCCATTCATGTGTATTGGGCGTCGGCTTTTATTCTTCCTATTCGGGTTATAAAAGATCTTGAGGCGAAGATGAGAAACTTCTTATGGTCTCAAGAGGCTTCGTTTCATAGAGGAAAAGCGAAAGTTTCATGGAAAGCGATATGTGTGCCCAAATATGAGGGTGGTCTTGGTATTAGGCGGCTTGGGGATGTTAATAAAGCTCTGATGGTTTCTCACATCTGGAGCATTCTTAAGAAAAGGAACTCGTTATGGGTGCAATGGATTTATTCATACCGGCTAAAAGATCGGAGTTTGTGGGAATGCAAAACTATCGCTAATTGTAGCTGGAGTTGGAGGAAACTTCTTCAATTACGGCCAACTGTTAGGGAGCATATTTGGTCGTCTCTGGGTATGGGTAACACCATTTCGGCTTGGTATGACACTTGGTTCTATCTCGGCCCCCTATCTACCTTGTTATCGCCTCGTGTTATTACCAATGCAGGATTTTCTTTGGATGCCACGGTCTCGGATGTCTTTAGGAATGGTGCTTGGGCATGGCCGACTGCATGGAGGGATTTGTTTCCGGTCTTGAATCAGCTGGATCAAACTCGGCCGATTCTAAATAAGCATGACCAGCTATATTGGAAAGTTGGTGATGAGGTAATGGAGCACTCTTCCTTTTCGGTTTGGAACTCGATGAGAACGAGCCAGCATGAAGTTGATTGGGCTGTCTTAGTTTGGTTTCCTCAATGCATTCCAAGGCATGCCTTCCTGCTGTGACTGATTATGCGCAACAAATTACTCACACAAGACAAGATTCTGAATTGGGGTTTAGAGAGGAGGAAAAATATGAATATGATGTGCTGTCTCCTATGTTATGCGGATGTCGACTCTCATGATCATCTTTTCTTTGAATGTAATCTTTCTGCTCAGGTGTGGTCTCTGGTTCGCACAAAGGTTGGTATGGATACAGTAGATCCTAAATGGAGCTCGATTGTGAACTGGTTAATGGTGAGACGAAGATCGAAGACGGCGGCTAATTTTGTAGCGCGGATTCTTGTGGGGGCAACGGCTTACACCATATGGCAAGAACGTAATGCGAGACTTTTTAAAAATCAAACAAGACCGCCAGATATCCTATGTGAAATAATTTTAAAGACTGTCCGTTATAAACTCATGGGAATGAAATTTAAGTCGTGTGCTAATGTTAGGCGGTTGCTGGGAGCTTGGGAGATTCAGGATGATGCTATGAAGATCGATGGAGGCTAATTAATTAATTAGTTTTTTCTTTTGGTCTCTAGATGGTTGTCTAGTCGTTTGTTTTTGTCGTTGGTTTTTTCATTGGTTTTGGTTTACGTTCATGGGGCATGTCTCATGAATGAACTAGTGAGGGCTTTTCCTCTCTACTTGTGCTTTGTTTGATGTGAATATATAAAATCACCGGGGTAACCCTTTACCCAAAATACGTGGTCGGGGTGTGACAGAAAAGTTGGTATCAGAGCCAATGGTTATAGGGAATTAGGTTATTAGTAATGCTTTGACCTAGACTATAACCTTCCTAGGACCCTAACGCGAGTTTACTTGCGTTTAGTCATAAAACAATACTGTTGCCTATCTTTAGGCAGCAACCACAATAAGAACACAAAATTTGAATCTGTTTTGAAAACTAATCATCTGTTCTAGGATGATTTATCATAAGGTTTTGAACCCTCTAAGTTTTCAAAATCTCGTCAAAGTTTGGGTCTTATAGTGTGAACACGTGCAATCTGGAAGGGTGGATGCCTGTACTCTGAGCTTTCTGTCTAAGGCTAGAGTGTTCGTATAAATCCACATAATCGGACCAGTCACTCTTACCTGGGAACTCTTGGGGTGAGTGTCCACTTATAGGCTAAAGCATGTCTTCGCGATACATTAATATGACCCACTTACTTTGATTAGTCACCATCTCATTTGTTTGCCTTAGGTAACAAACAAATGATCGCAATTTTTATGCGTTGTCATTCTGTTTTCATTTCACTTGTTTCCTCCCATATCCTTCATCATCTTCATGATGCCTCTTCATCGCAACAACACTCAAGTATCCGAACCAGGTGTTGCAATTGCCCAACAAATAGGCGTCGTACTCCAGAAGACCGTTGATTTAGCTATCGCCATGACTCGCCTCAGGGATGAAGCTGTACAAGGGAACTGCTTTTTGGTGCAATCAATGTAACCGCAATCATCCGAATCAGATACCCTGTTTCAAATGTACCCACAGTGGACGATGGGGACATTTGGTTAACATGTGTCGCTTTGCTGTCCAAAGCAAAGCAGTTGCAAATCCTGCCGCTGCTCAACCTCTAAATTCTGCTTCATATGTCTCCTTGACATATCTAGTACCTCAACCTCATGAACTTTCTACCTTGTGTATCGACTTAAGCACGTCTAGTGCAAGGTTTCGAAACACCTCTCGTTACACAAATTCCAAAATCCAAAATAGGATCTTTCTATCCTCATAATTAGATCCTTGTGGATAAATATCGTTCAAATCGGAGCCCTTAATTGAATTATTCGTATGCCTTAATACGTATATTACGATTCAATAAGGACGAAGCCGAATTCCTATTAAGATCTTTTTTTGGGTAAAGGGTTACCCCGGTGATTCTATATATTCACAACCAAATAAAACAAGTAGTGTAGAGTGCCTACACTAGTTCAATCATGGGACAGGCCCCATGAAAGTAAAACCAAGTTCAACCAAAAACTAACAATGAGACTACTAGACTAAACTCTAGAAAACCAAAACACAAAGCAAATTAAGATCTTCCTATCTTCATAGTTAGATTCTTATGTTTAAAGTGCCAAATGAAATCCACGGATTGGATTCCTGATGTGCTTTAAATACCTGTGTCCAAAGATAACAAATTAAAGATCAAATTAAACAATTATGTGATTATGTGCTTATGTGTTTTCTTATATGTTTCGTGTTTTTATGTGATCCATCCAAATCCTCATAGAATCTTCCATATCTCATATGAGGGATTCATAGTAGGATATCCAAAGGTACTATCTTAAATCCTTAATGGACTTCTATGTTGTAGTTAAGTCCATTGGGTTATGAAGTACTATTCTATAATTGGACCCCTTGAGTGGTCTAGTTAAACAGATTGATTCAAAAATCTGGTTAGGAATACCATGTGATGATATAACTGAAAAGATCCCTTAAGTGGTCTATTTAAGAAGATTGTACGACGGTCTAGTTAAGAAGATCATGTGTTGATCTAGTTAAAAAGATCATTCGTTGATCTAGTTAAAAAGATCCTTTGGGATTCTTAGCGAATACAGTAAAGTTGAACCCTAATTCTCTCTCTAGCATGGCGATTTTTGGTCTTCCTGCAACCCACGATTTTTCTTCATGATCTTTGTATAACAGTCTGATTATTAGAGTGTTGATTCATCAATACATCTATTTCGAACTAGTTAGCAAAGGGATTAAGTTGAATATAGGGTTTTTGTTTTCGTATTCTCTTCAGTCGCCGCCTTGTTCTTTGTATTCGGTCAGATTGTATAGTGGTGTGGGTTTGTCTATCATACCAATTCCCCTATATGATTTCGAAGGATACATGGGGTAGGGTTTGCTAGTTTAGGGTTTCTCTTTTTTGTTTTCTGTTCGTGGCTTTTCTGGTTTTATTTGGTTTCTTCTTGCATGGTAGTCTGATTTTTGGAGTTCATAGAGAGTTGTCTTTTTTGAGTATGGATGATCGTTCTAAGTCTGGGAATGTCAAGCAGGATGGTCGTCAACTTCCAACGTTGTCGTTCAAGAGTATTGCCGATAGGGTTTTGGATATTGATGGTAAAACTTTCGTGCCACGTCGAGGTACGGTGTTGAATCAAAATACTGAGGGTACCAGTATTAATGTTATTGATGAATTACTGAAAGTGACCGTGCCAGTTAGTCAGGAGAATGTGCAGTCGGAGGTTATGGGAGATGTTTTGACAACAGGTATTCAAGTTAACACTGAGATTTCCAAGCCTTTATCCTATGCAGAATCTGTTATGAATAATAATACCAAGAAGGTTAATTTTCGGACCCTTGCTAGTGCTGAAAAGCGAGATGGTTGTGATGTGGTTTTACCCCGAGATTCGATTAAGGCTGTTCAAGATAAGCTTGCTAACACTCTATACGGGTATTTTTTGGGTGATCGTGTGGCATACCCGGTAGTAGAGTACTTTGTTAGGAATAATTGGAAGAAGTTTGGATTGCAAAAATCCATGATGAACGCTAATGGATTTTTCTTTTTTAAAATTGCGGATCAGTCTGGTATGATGAATGCTCTTAAAGAAGGACCGTGGATTATTCGTTCACAGCCTCTGTTTTTAAATACCTGGTCACCTTCTACAAAGCTTGAAAAGAAGGAAGTAAAGAAGTTACAACTTTGGGTTAAGATTCATGATGTCCCTATTGCTGCTTACACGGAAGACGGTTTGAGTCTTATTGCTACGGCGATCGGGGAACCAAAAATGTTGGATTCTTTTACTACTACTATGTGTATGGACGCTTGGGGTAGGAGTAGTTATGCTCGAGCTCTGATTGAAATTTCTGCGGAAAATGATTTTAAGGAGGAATTGGTTATAGCCGTTCCGGATCTTGAGGGCGATGGGTTCGTTAAAGAAAAGATGTTTGTGGAGTATGAATGGTGTCCGCACAGATGTAGTCAATGTTGTGTCTTTGGCCATTCGGATGCAGCTTGTCCGAAACATGTTCGACCGAAACTACAAACTAGAGGCATGTCTAATAATGGGAAAAAACAAAATCAAAAACAGATGGCTCAGCCTCGTGAACAGGTTAAACGGCTGGTGGATGATGATGGGTTTACAATTGTAGATGATAAGAAGACTGCTAAGAGAACTGGTTTCCCAGTTAACAAGCAAAAGCCAAAATTTGAATACAGACCTATTAGTAATAAGGGGGATGGTGGTTCTAGGAAAATTGATAAACCGAATGCTCAGTTCTCTAATAACCCGTTTGATGTTTTAAGGGAGGATGTTGGGGAGTCTAGTAAATCTAATCGGGAGATGGAAGATGGGTTTGAAAGTTCGGATAATGAGGAGGTGGTTGAAGTTTATAACGAAACTAATGATTTTCTTAAAGAAGATTCTAACAGTGATTTACTCAAAAAAGGGGCAAGCACTCCTTCTTCAGGGGTGTCTCAATGATTAGTTTAGTTGTTTGGAATATACGGGGGTTGAACCGCCCTCTAAAACAAAATGAAGTTCGTCAGGTTGTTAAAGCGAATAAGCTTAGTTTGTGTGCAATTTTAGAGTCTCATGTGGATGTGGATAATCTTCGTAAGGTCTGTAATGCTGTTTTCAGGAGATGGGATTGGACCTCAAATGGGGGATGTTGCAATAAAGGAGCTCGTATTATATTGGGTTGGGATCCAGCGGAGTTGGATGTTATGGTTCTTGCTCAGGCGGCTCAAGTCTTACATGTTCAGGTTGTGTGTAAAGCTAATAAGACTTTGTTTTTTTGTTCTTTGGTCTATGCCGCAAATTATTATGTTTCTCGTAGGGAGCTTTGGCAGAATTTACGAGTGCATAAAGGTTTTGTTCATGATAAACCTTGGGTAATTATGGGAGATTTCAACTCTGCTCTTAATATTGAAGATAAATCGATCGGTATCTCATCTATTTCTCCTGGTATGCGAGATTTTAAAGATTGTGTTGACGAGATTGAGGTTATTGATATTAAGCGGACAGGATTTCATTACACGTGGAGCCAAAAACCAAAACAGGGAGTAGGATTGCTGAAAAAGATTGATAGAGTTTTGGGTAATCTTCCGTTTGTCAGTGCTTTTCCTGATTCGATTGCTCACTTTAGGCCCTATGGCGTCTCGGATCATTGTCCGTGTGTTTTGAAGCTGCTTTCGGCTGGTAAAACTAAACCGAGACCTTTCAAATTTGCTAATTTCTTGGTTCATAAGCCGGGCTTTATGGATATTGTTAACTCTAAGCGGGATGTTCATATTAATGGAGTTCATCAGTTTCGTCTCATTAAGAAACTAACTCTAATGAAGCCTTCACTTCGAGCGTTCCTTTTCCAACAAGGAAATCTCCATGAAAAGGTTGTAAACTTGCGTGGGGAGCTTGAGTCTATTCAGCGAGATATTGATAGGGATCCAATGAATGAGTCTTTACGTTGTAAGGAGGCGTCCGTGCTTCGTGATTTTCAGGAAGCTTCGCTTGATGAGGAGAGATTCCTTAAGCAGAAGTCTAAAGTTGAGTGGCTTCGGGCAGGTGATTCTAATACATCCTATTTCCATTCGTCATTAAAGTGTAGAAACCATATCAATCGTATTGAGGCTATATCTGATTCAAATGGGAACCAGTTTGAGGGTGATAACGTGGCGGAGGCTTTTGTTAACCATTATGAGCAATTTTTGGGTAGTGAAGGTCAAGTATCTTTATTACCTTCTCCTGATCTGTTCTCTAAGAAGCTGAATTCTGAAACTGCTAACTTCATGGTTCGACCGGTCACATTAGAGGAGATTAAGTCTGCTATGTTTTCGATTGGGAATGATAAAGCCCCTGGTCCTGATGGTTATACGGCTGCGTTTTTTAAGAGTACTTGGCATATAGTGGGGAGTGATGTTTCTAATGCTATTCTTGATTTCTTTAACACTAGAAATCTCCTACAACAGCTTAATCACACTCTGGTTGCGCTGGTTCCCAAGGTGTCAACTCCTATGAAGATTACTGATTATCGTCCAATATCCAGCTGTAACGTTATTCTCAAATGTATTAGTAAGGTGCTGGCAGATCGGTTGAAGGGTTCGTTAAACGATATTGTGAGCATAAACCAGTCAGCTTTTGTTCCTGGTAGGAAATTTTCAGATAACATTCTCCTTACGCAGGAATTAATGCATAATTATCATCGTGATTTTGGTCCCCCAAGGTGTGCATTTAAGGTAGACATCCAGAAAGCTTATGATACGGTCGATTGGAGTTTTCTTAAAAATGTGCTGGTAGGGTTTGGTTTTAATGGTATAATGGTGGATTGGATTATGCTATGTGTGTCAACAGCTTCTTATTCGATTTGTGTTAATGGGAGTATTCATGGGTATTTTAAAGGAAAAAGGGGTTTAAGACAGGGCGACCCCTTATCCCCTTATCTTTTTACTCTCGTGATGGAGGTCTTGACTTGCATTTTAAACCATGCGACGAGGATCGATTCTTCTTTCAGGTTTCATAATAAATGTGAGAAGCAACAAATTGTGAATCTTTGTTTTGCCGATGATTTATTTCTATTTGCTAGGGGAGATGTGGCTTCAGCTAGGTGTGTTATGTTATCCCTCACTCAATTCTCTCAAATGTCAGGCTTGGTTCCTAGTAGTCAGAAGAGCACAGGCTTTTTCTGTAATGTCTCTGACCATGTTAAAAGTGAAATTTTGACCATTTTGCCTTTTGAGGAGGGTTCGCTTCCTATGAGATACTTGGGTGTCCCGCTTATTTCTTCTAGATTATTATACAAGGATTGTAGTATTCTTGTGGAGCGGCTTGATCAGCGGATTAATAGTTGGAAGAACAAAATGTTGTCGTTCGCTGGTAGATTGCAATTAATTATTTCGGTCCTCTCGGCTTTACATGTGTACTGGTCGTCGGTTTTTATTTTACCAGCTAGGGTGGTTAAGGATCTGGAAGCTAAAATGCGGAAGTTCCTTTGGGCTCAATCCCCGTCTCATAGTGGTAGGGCAAAAGTTTCATGGAAGTCTGTTTGTGTTCCTAAGCACGAAGGGGGTTTAGGCATTCGTCGAATTGCTGACGTCAACAAGTCTCTTATGGTTTCCCACATTTGGAGCATTCTTAGTAATCGGAAATCTTTATGGGTTGCTTGGATCCATTCTTATCGTTTAAAAGGTCGTAGTTTTTGGGATCACAAGGTTCCGGCTTCTTGTTGTTGGAGTTGGAGGAAGTTGGCTCAGATTCGCCCTTTAATTCGTCATCATGTTTGGTCTCAAATTGGTGATGGCAGCCGTACCTCAGCTTGGTATGACACTTGGAGTGATATTGGTCCGCTTTGTAATTTCCTTACGCCTAGAGTAATCACTCGAGAGGGATTTTCTTTAAATGCCAAGGTTGCAGATGTTTATTCTGATGGCTCGTGGCTTTGGCCGGTTGCATGGAAAGATACATACCCTGTTCTTATACAATTGGACCATATGAATCGGAATTTTAATAACCAGGATCGTATCTATTGGAAGGTTGGTGGTAATATAACCGAGCATTCATCTTCGGAAGTTTGGGACTCGGTTCGGTTTAGGGAGCAGGAAGTCAATTGGGCTAATATCGTATGGTTTTCTCAATGTATTCCTCGTCACGCTTTTCTGATGTGGTTGATTGTTAGACGTAAACTTTTGAATCAAGACAAAATCTTACATTGGAACCATACTCGAAGAACTAGCATGAACATGATGTGTTGTCTTCTATGTTACGAGAATATCGACTCGCATGACCATTTATTCTTTGAATGCAAGCTATCCACTCAAATCTGGAGTATGGTAAGATCGAAAGCAGGTATGGATAATGTAGATTCAAAGTGGAGCGTTAATTTGGATTGGCTTGGCCTTCGTTCTCGGTCAAAATCAGCGAAGAATTTGGTTTGTAGGCTGTTAGTTGCTGCCCTGGCGTACATCATTTGGCAAGAAAGGAACAATCGGCTCTTTAGAAACCAAGTGAGACCTCCGGACGTCATTTGTAAGGCTGTTTTAGATAATGTGAGGTATAAATTGATGGGACTTAAATTCAAGAGCACAGTTAGAGTGCGGGAGTTGCTGGAGAAGTGGGATATCCATGGTGCCGATTTAGTTATGGAAAATGGCTGATTTTTAATGTCTTGGGTATCGTTCAGTCTAGATAGTTGTCTAGTGGTTTTTATGTGTTTTTCCTTTGATAATTGTTCTATTTGTTCTACTTACATGAGGGTATGTCTCATGTTTGAACTAGTAACGATTCTCCTTACTACTTGTTTTGATTGTTTGTGAATATATAGAATCACCGGGGTAACCCTTTACCCAAAAAAAAAAAAGATCCTTTGGTGGTCTAGTCAAGTCGCTTCATGTTTATTCAATTGATTTTTACCCTACGCATTATGAAATGAACTGTGCAGACTGTGCAAGGAATTACGTAATTATGGATGCATACATAATTATGGAATTCAGTGTACAGAAACCACAGCAAGTTTTGTCATGTGTTAAGACCTATAGTGACAAGAATAAAGATACGGGAACAATGTAAAAAGGGGCATGGTGGATACGCCGCTGGTACTTCCTATATATAAGTGTTCCTTATTACATTGCGAACGTAGCGTTATTTAAGTTACTAGAAGTCCTGGACCTTGACCAATGTCATTTTATCTTACACTCCCCAATTCTAATTTCAAGCACACACAAGTTTCCTATGATAAATCTTCATAAGAAACGTTCTTCTGTCCGTAGTTCGAAACTCCATGTTTTGTTACTACAAGGACTTCACTTTGATAGTTGACAATTTCGCTAAGAATCCAAACATGGGCCTGAGTTTTACTTAGGGTTCGAGGGATTCATTCGAAAGTGAAACCATCACAGTTGTCTTCACAAATTTCCTCTAAAATTAAATTTCGGGACGAAATTTCCTAAAGTAGGGGAGACTGTGACACCTGTGTCACTTCAACCATCAAACAAATACCAAACCAATGAAATATTGAATTTCATACTTGGGATTTGTAAAAATATGTGTATCGTTTACACATATCAATTCCTGTTCGATTTCAAGCCTTAAATCGCTTTCTGGAAGGTTATACGGGAACTGATGCGTAAATATAACCAGTTTAATGCAACAAACACTCCGGAACAGTGACATAGGCTTAACATACCTTAAATAACCTTTACATAACTTAGAAATAAGTTTTGGATGGTTTGGTGTGTCGAAATCAAGTTTATTCGCTTACAGGGACTAATTTCGACAAACTACGAAAGTATGCCGATTCGTACTGTAACGAACATTCCGGAACATGATCATAAGTTAAACATACCCTAAATATCCTTTACATAGCTTAGAAATAGGCTTTGAGGGGTTCGGTATGCTAAAATAAACTTTATTGATCAATAGGGACTAAAAGCGTCAAAAAGTGCATAAGTTTGCATTTTCGCGCATATCTTACGTTCTGAATATATCCGGACATCCAAAAATTTATGTAATCATTAAAATATTATATTTTAGTGATTGGCATGATAAAATTCCATTCGTCGCTCAATTTGGATCGTTTTTGCGTTCGTTACGACTTCCGTCGTAATTACTCGAACAACGCAACCGTACGACCGAACGAACCGACATCTGAGATATTTTTGAGCATGTTTTATGTTCCCTATACTTTAACTTCATTTTAGAGCCTTTAAATGAGGATAACGGGGCTTAAACGTGTCAAAAATGCATCGAAAACCAAGTTTTGGGATTGCAGGGGCTAAAATTGTAAATCTGCCAAAGTTTGCTGCCCAGGCCTATTCTTACGCAGCCGGTGAGAGCTCATCAGAAAGAAACTCCATTTTCAGCTTTTCGAATTTCAGGGGCTTTTATGTAATATTTCCAATACCTTGAGCTGATATTTGATGGTTTTTAGCATACCCATTGTATTGAAAACCTTGGGCCCAAGTGTAAGGCCAAGATCGAAGCTCGTTTATCGATGAACGATCCTAACGGTTCTTGGTTTTCTATAAATACCCACCTCCATTAATTCCATTCTTCACACTTGATCTGATTTGTTCTCTAAGTTGGAGTGATTTCACTTCATACCTAAGAATAATTGGATCAAACTTCCATTTCTTGGACCCGTTGTAAGTGTTCTTTCGTTCTTTTATGCGTTGTCAAGAACGAAAGTCAAACGGTGTTTGACTTTCTGCATTGACCAGTTTATGGTCAACACGAACTTCGTTTGAACTTCGCAACGTGAGCGTAATCACGATGGTTATAGTCCCAAGTGACTATACCTACTGATTACCATGTTGATTAGGTGTAGTGACGAGTCGTAGTTTCGGCCTAAATGCGTATTTAAGCGTATTTTGTAACCAAACTATTCTTGGGTATCAAAACCGTTTGTTTTGATATCTAACCTATTTTCAAACTTCGTTAAACATGTTTTAACATGTTTAGCTCGTCACTTTAGGTTTAGTGCTTATATTGGGTCGTAAAGGTAAGCGGTCTAGACAACCGCTTAGACTTTCGAACCCAACCCATTTGGTCGATCATTAGGATCCGACCAAACACAATAGGTGACCATAGATATATAGGGAATAACCTTCCAAGGTTATACCTTATGGTCACTTCGTTTAGGTAGTTTATATGCCTTAGGTAAAATGACCAAAATGCCCTTTTTATGCATAATTGGATTTTAAGCATATGTAACCTAAATTTTCACTCTAAACTGATTAGGTAACATTATTAGACATGTTAAGGCATATAATACTTGTCATAGGACTAGTTAGGCGGTTCGAACACGTTTTACGCGAACGACGCGTTAAAGTAGCGTAAGCTACCTAAACGGGTCGTAATGGGTCGTAAGCACTTAGGTTAGGTTTCGTTTTAGTATTTAGGCTTTGTTAAACCATATTACATGAGTCCCATACTCATTTGGTTTACGAAACCTCATTCTATCCGATCTTCCGATTTAGGTCCGGTTTATTTACTTAGTTATCTATTAGGTGTCGTTTGATTCCGTGATCCCTCTAGCTTTGCTTGGTTGTTATTCAAGACTTCTAAGCAATCTCAAGTGAGTATATAGTCCCCTCTTTTACTGTTTTTCAAATGTTTTGGGGTGAAACATGTGTACCTATTTGTTATGTTCATGATTTCAAAGTGTAATTTGATTATACATATTAGTACTTATCTTTTGACAAACTGAATGATTATTTATGGTTTAAACTCTAATTTTTCAAAGATTATAAAAATTAATCGTTGGATAGTACTTATTTTATGTTCACCAGACCGATTGGTAGTATGATATAGTGCTATAGGATTTGACACCCCATTCCTGTTGTCATGGAATGTCAGAAACCGATATTTTATCCAAATAGGGATTGCCTTTGTGGTATTTCTATAGTCTCAAAGGTGTATTTTAATACACTCAGGTCTGAATGAATTCCAAATCACATTTTTATTGTATATTTTGTTATACTCCCAAAAGTATAGTTTGATATGCTCTCATGTGTGATATTGTACAAAACCAACATATATTTTGTTAATTACCAAAACATAGTTTAATATGTTATTTATAAAACCAAAACATAGTTTAATATTTTATTTATAAAACCAAAACATAGTTTAATATGTTATTTATAAAACCAAAGCATAGTTTAATATGTTATTTATAAAACCAAAACCTAGTTTAATATGTTATTTATAAAACCAAAACATAGTTTAAAATGTTATTTATAAAACCAAAGCATAGTTTAATATGTTATTAATAAAACCAAAGTATACTTTTGATATACTACTGAAAATTATTATTTTGACGACTAAAGTATATTTAATATACTATCTGATTAATTATTTTGGAACATGAATATATTTTAATATATTACTTATTCGACTTTCTTAAAACCAAAGTATATTTTTATATATATACTACAAACCTTTTTATCAAAAATATTGTTTTACAAACAATATATTTTATACAAACTCATTTTACTTAATTATTTATTTATGCATTATTCTATTATATCATCTGATTTCTTATAAATTTTAGTATGATTTATAAAAAGAAAATATTTTAAGGATCATGACTATTTTTGATTAAATATATTTTTTTTTTTAAAAACTAACAAGTCATGAATCCTAATTATAATAAAACCTATGTATCTCACAGGCATTTTTCTGCTGACGTACCTATTTTTACACATGTTTCAGGTGCTGTTATGTGATGATTGTTGATGCATGCTATACATAGGATGGACTCGTGCCTTAGCGACTTTAAACTTGAAAGATAATATTTGTATTTATCTGATTTGTAATAAAACAATGAGTTCAATAATTCAATAAAAACAAAATTATTTAATCCATGGTTGTGAAACAATGATTCTGTTACGACACTCCCCGACGTTTCCACCACGATTTGTTGTTTTACGTGGTCGGGGTGTGACATGATCGCCTTCCTTATGTTTCGTTGTTATCTTCGATACCTATTTTGTTTATCCAAATGTCAATCTCACTCGTTTCTCATGTTTCCTTGTTCGTTTTAGAATATGCCACCTAGACGTGATCCAGAACAGGATGCTGCCCTCGCAGCCACAATCGTTCTGCAGATAGCTGCTGTGCTTCCGAACCTCATTACCTAGATAAACCAGGCGAATAACAATAACAATGCTCAGTGTAACTTCAAAACATTCAATTCAGCTAAGCCATCGAAATTTTCTGGGTCTCAAGGAGCAACTGCACTCCTGCAATGGTTCGAGAGTCTAGAAAGCACATTCAGACACATTCAGTGTCCAAATGAACGAAAGGTTGAATTCGCATCTAGTGTCTTTGAGAAACGAGCATTAACATGGTGGAATGGTGTGATGAGAGATAGGGGTGCCGATGTGGCACTGGCTCAAACTTGGGAAGAGCTTCGAGCTCTAATGATGAACGAATTCTGTCCTCGTCATGAAATCAGGGCACTGGAAAGGGAATTCGATGATCTTAAGCAAGATAGTGGTGAGCATCGAGCCTACAAGGACCGATATGAGGAGCTAAGTCTGTTATGCCCAACCATGGTTACGCCTTTGGATAAGGCAATTGAAAAGTATATTGATGGCCTCCCTGACTCAGTACAAGACATTGTTACTGGTAGCAACCCTACTACAGTTAGACAGGCCATTGAGCTATCCGCTACCCTGACTGAATCTCAGATCAGGAAAGGTAAACTTTTCCGAAAAGGTGACAAGAAACCAACCGATGAAAAGAAACCGAAGGATAAGCAGACTGAATCCTCCAAGAAGTCAAAGAAGGAGAAAGAAGAAGAGGAGTCCCTATAGATGTGCCCACTATAAGGTCTTCGGACATGCTGATGAGTCTTGCCCGAGTCAGCCTAGGAAGTGCCCTAAGGAAGTGCCTAAACCTCATAAACAAAATGGTGGGAAGCAACCACGTGGTCCGGTGAAGACTCCAGTTGTGGATGAAGATGGCTTTATGGATGTGGATGGTAAAAAAGCTGCTAGGAAATCTGGTTTTCATGTTAATAAAGCTAAGCCGAAATTCGAGTACAGGCCGATTGGGGTCAAAACGAATGGAGGGGCTAAAAAGTCGGATCCTTCGGCTAGTGTAGTGTCCCGGAACCCGTTTGATGCTCTTAGGGATGAGCAGGTTACGGTACGTCTAAAGAGCAAGGGGATGAGGGATGATATAGCTGATTCTGATGATGAGTAGGTTGTTGAAGTCTTTAATGAAACAAATGAATTTATGATTTCGGGCTCATATCCTTTGTCTTCAAAAGCAGGGGCAAGCACCTCTTCCACAAAGTTCTCTAATGGATAGTCTGTTTTCCATTCGTGTTAAAGGTATGCTGTTTCAAGGCAATTTTATTTTTGATGATGGAGGATAATGACTTTTGTTGGTTATGTTTGTTTGTCTCCTGGACATTTTTTTTCATGATGTAAAGTAGACTAGGTTACGTGATGTCATAGGTTATTTGTTTTTTTGGATCATATATATGGGGCATGTCCTGTATATGAACTAGTGTGGAATTCATCCTCACTACTTGTTCTTATTTGCGGTTGTTTTAATAGAATCACCGGGGTAACCCTTTACCCAAAAAAAGAAGTCAAAGAAGCGAAAGGCTTCTCAGAACTTCACCATGGTTGCTCAAAACGACCAAGCTGTCCCTAACCAACCAGCTCAACCCCATGCTAAGAAGCCATACAACGGGACTGCACCCTTGTGCAACCAATGTAACCTTCTGTCACACCCCGACCATGTAAAACAACAAATCGTGGCGGAAACATCGGGGAGTGTTGTAACAGAATCATTGTTTCATAACACATGGAAATTTGAAATTTTGTTTTATTGATTAAAAGAGTTGCAATGTCTTAACATCAAAGAAACATAACATAATTAACTAGTCTTGCATCTTTTAATGTCGCTAAGGCCCAAGTCCTCCTAAGTGTATCTTGATTAATCCTATGCATCATTTCCTGAAACACATGTGAAAATAGGTACGTCAGCATAAAAATGCCTGTGAGATACATAGGTTTTATTGATTTAGGATTCATGACTTATAAGTTTAGAAAAAGTTGTTTAACAAAAGTCAGTCATGATCCTTGAAAAATGTTTTTGTTTATAACTCATTTGAAAAGCGATGATAAAGTAGATGATATGTAAAAGAGTAATGTAAGGTTAAATGAATAACCAAGTAAAATGAATTTGTATAAAATAAGTTGTTTTGTAAAACTATTGTTTAGTGAAAATATGCCATTTGTGTAAAATGTAATATGTCAAATATTGAAATGGTTTAAATAACGCTACGATATGTAATACTATAAAAGCACTTATATATAGGAAGTACCAGCGGCGTATCCACCATGCTTTTATCTTATTACACACGCCTCATTATTTAAATCACTTAAACAAAACCAACCACCAATGTAAAAATGTTTACGTAAAGTCAAATGTCAAATGTTTGTGTGAAAACCATCAAATGTAAATCAAGTAATGTGTGAACAAGAGTTATGTATGGTAAGTAAAATGAGTATGCTTTCTTTGCAGGAGGTTGAGTCGGTGGGTTCTGAGCAGCCTGTGCTGTAACAGCAAAGTTCTGGGAAGCCTTGCGCTTCCTTGACTTTTTAGAAGACTCACCCTGCTTCTTTCCCTTACCCTTTTCCTTGTCAGAATTGGTCGACTTCTTTTTATCACCCTTGCGGGTGAGTTTACCCTTCCTGACTTGGGACTCAATCAGGGTAGCCGGCAACTCGATCGCGTGACGAACGGTAGTAGGATTAACGTCGGTCACAATATCCTGAATAGAATCGGGTAAACCATCGATATATCTCTCGATTGCTTTCTCCAACGGGGTAACCATCGTAGGACACAACAAACTAAGCTCCTCAAATCGATCCGTATAAGCACGGTGTTCTCCCCCGTCTTGTTTCAAATCATCGAATTCTCGTTCCAAAGCTCGAATCTCGTGACGGGGACAGAACTCTCTCATCATGAGAGCTCGGAGCTCATCCCAAGTTTGCGCTAATGCCACTTCGGCACCCCTATCACGCATCACTCCGTTCCACCATGTAAGAGCTCGCTTCTCAAACACGCTTGAAGCAAACTCAACCTTACGCGCATTCGGACACTGCACATGTCTGAATGTGCTCTCGATACTCTCGAACCACTGCAGGAGCGCAGTTGCTCCTTGTGACCCAGAAAACTTAAGCGGCTTCGCGGAATTGAAATTCTTGAAATTACACTGTGCGTTATTGTTGTTATTATTGTTATTGTATAACTCATGGATTTGGGTCACAACGCCTGGAAGTACAGCAGCCATTTGCTGAGAGACAAGGGCTGCGACTTCTTCAGCAGTAAAAGTTTGAGCATCGCGTCGAGGAGGCATTGTCTAACAAGGAAACATGAGAAACGAGTGAGGTCGACAATTGGAGAAACAAAAGAAGGCATTGAAAACATCGACAAAACACAAGGAGTGCGATCATTTGTTCGTTACCTCGAACAGACAAATGACACGCAGTGACTAATCAAAGTAAATGGGTCATAATAATGTATCACTGGAAGACATGCTCGCCTATAAGTGAACACTCACCCCAAGAGTTCCCAGGTAAGAGTGACTGGTCTGATACTGCGGATTTGTACAAACACTCTAGCCTTAGACAGAAAACTCAGGGTACGTGTTCACATTACTTAGATCCAAACTTTGACGAGATTTTGAAAACTCAGAGGGCATAAAGCCGAAAATGAATAAAACTGGAAGGGTTCAAAACCTTACAATCAATCATCCAAGGATAGATGATTAATTTTCGAAGCGGATTTGTTATTGTGTTCTCGTTGTGGTTATCACCTAAGGATAGGTGACGGTATTGTTTTAAAATCTAAACGTAAGTAAACTTGCTGGGGTCCTAGAAAGTTATAGTCTAGGTCAAAGCATTACTAATAACCTAATTCCCTATAACCAATGGCTCTGATACCAACTCTTCTGTCACACCCCGACCACGTTAAAACAACAAACCGTGGCGGAAACGTCGGGGAGTGTTGTAACAGAATCATCGTTTCAACAACCATGGTAATTAAAAGTTTCGTTTTATTGAATTATCAAATATTGTACATTGTCTAAAAACCAAACAAACAATTTAAACATCGTCTACTATCGTTTTTATGTCACTAAGGCCACGTCCAAATCCTAAGTGAACATGCTCCCTAGCAATCATCACGCAACCTCACCTGAAACATATGTAAAAACAAAGTCAGCAAAAAAATGCTGGCGAGCACATAGGTTTTGTAAGAGTATCGGAATCATGGCTCGTTTATATATATTGCAATATCTCGAAAACCTTGTTTTGAAAAGTATATAATATTGCAACATGATTAACCAACTCAAATCAAGATGGTTATAATTTATAAAATCTCGTAGCCATGATTCTTGACCCCAAAACATTTGCTTTAGTGAACCAATTCGTAAAACATCTCGTTAAAAACTCGTTAATAAAACTCGTATGGTTTATATCATTTCAAAAACCTCGATGTGTGACACTATTTCAAATCGTTTCCCAAGTGAACTAAATAGTGACACGCAATGTAATATGATAGAAGCACTTATATATAAGATGTACCAGCGGCGTATCTACCATGATTCTATCATGCTACACCCGTCCCATTATCTAATCACTACCCAAAACCAATCGTTCGTTCAAATCGTTTATTTTGTTTAGGTCGTTCCAAATCATTTAATTCATCCCAAAAATCGTTTTCGTTTTAATTGTGAAACTACTTTTGCTCGTCTCGCTAATAACATTCAAACCTTCGTGACTCGACTTCCTCGCCTATCGCATTAACAAACCACCAAAGGGTAAGTTAACAATCATCAGATTCGGTCGTTACCTACATAACAGGATTTGTCAGATCCTATGGTACCATAACCTAATACTGGTCGGCTTGATCAATGCTAATGAATGTCATTCGTTATGTAATTAAAACCAACAAGTTCGTTCACATTATCGAAATCGTTATTAGTTTAATATAAACCATCTTAATCGTTTTTTAAATCATCGTTAAAATATCGAAATCGTTTTAATACATATGAATCACCCCAAAACAATTGAAAACAGTAAAATAGGGGAACTATGTACTCACATTGAATAGAAGGGTATCCTTGATCTAAAGAACTTAGCGAAGCTCAGACAAACCAAGGAAATTCAAGTAGTACCTAGTAATTGGATCACTAGTAAATAAATCAACACCTAAATCGGAAGATCGGACAGAGTGAGGTCTTGTAAACCAAATGAGTATTGAAACTCACGTGATATGGTTTAACAAAGCCTTCATTCTAGATCGGAACCTAACCTAAGTGCTTTCGACCCGTTACGACCCATTAAGGTAGCTTATGCTACTTTAACGCGTCGTTCGCGTAAAACGCGTTCGAGACGTCTAACTAGTCCTATGACAAGTATTATATACCTAAACATGTTTAATTAGGTTGCATAATCAGTTAGGTGACAAATGTTTAGGTTACATATGCTTAAAATCAAATTATGCATGAAAAGGGTATTTTGGTCATTTATCTAAGGCATATATATAAATTACCTATCATATAACTACTTAAACTATGTGACCATAAGGTATAACCTCGGAAGGTTATTCCCTATTGAAGAAACACTAGATAAATGGTCGGAACCGAGATATCTAGGGGGTTTGAATCCGCATAAAAAGGTTAGTTCTCTCTCGATTGATTCAGTTGCAGCTGATCTTCTTCTCCGAAAGTTCTGCAAAAAAGAGCACCGTTAGCCTCGCCAAGGGGAGAAAAGGGTTCTCTCCTTGACCCGACTCCGGTGTGAGAATAAGTATTGGTAATGAAGAAGAAGATGTATTTGGGAAGTGTGAGTAACTTGAATTCATACCTGGGTTGCTTCTCATATTTATAACCGGGAGTCGTTTTAGGCGGGAAAGCCCGTTAGTGAAAAGTTAACGGAAGATGCTCACCCCGTAAGCGGTTACATTTCCTTCCGTTTAAGTTCTTTGATCCGACGTGAGAGCACACGGATCGTGGTCTAGATCGAGGGCTGGGGATTTGCCACGTGTAATGTGATCAAGTGGAGATTACTCTCCAATTGCATGCCTTTGTTGTGATTTCAGGGGTGCCTGTGGTGATGACACGTGTCCAGACGGTTGTAACCGTCTGGGTGGTGCACGATTGTATTTTTTCTAGAAGATTACTGCTGTAATCTGGTGTGGTATTTTATCGTGTGGAGACCACTGAATAACAAATCCAAATCTGGGTAGAATAATATCCAAGTCTGGATACTTGGGCGGAAATATTGATCTCAGGATTTTTATCCTTTGCTAATGGGAGAAGGCGCAAGGATTTATGTTTTCCTTTGGGCGCGCAACTATAGATTGCTGATTATTTTCTTCCTTTTGTAAGACCAGTGCGCGGCCGCGCAAGGTTAAAAGGTTAAAAAGCCAGATTGTGGTATGGTCTCAAATACTCATTATGAGGTTTTTGGGACCTTACCCCTTCAAGTCCCCCTAGTCTAGTGTTGTACTTATGCAAATAAGTGGAGCACTGGACTTGTGAGAGGGAAATGTTTTTTGGGCGCGAGAGATAAGAAATCTTCTATGAGAAGATTGAATTTTTTGATTTTTGTAAAGATTTTTTGGAAAATCTTTGACTTTTAATAAGACTGGTGCAGTAAATTGATTGACAACCTGTCATTGTCAGTTGTTTTTTACTGTCCGTGTCTTACACGTGCGCGTGTAAACGCGTGTGTGTTTGACATTTACTTTTTCTGCTGCTTGGGGAACTGTGATACCCGGAACAGTCGCTGTAACGGTTACCGATGCTATTTATTGCGATAAGTATATATAACGTCTGGATAACCTCTTTTGTACAATCATTGTCTTGTTGAAAAACTTTTCCCCATTTCTTTTTCTACCGAAAACTCTATTGTTCTTCCTCTTATGTCAACCGGAGAACATCAAGAAGATTTTGTTGAAGAAATGGCGACTGAACTCCCACCGTTGAAGTGGACTAGGGCATCCTTTGATGGTTTAATTCAGAATCTCAAATTCCCGGACAACTGGGGTGCTTTGTATCCTGAAGAGGGGGAAACGGCAGCGGACGCTCCGGCCGGGTACATTACCCTCTTCTGGGATTTTTTCTGTGACGGTAACTTTCGTTTGCCTGTTACTAGATTTTTCCTTGACGTCCTTGGATTTTACAAACTTCATATTTCCCAACTTCACCCTATTGGCATGGTTAGGGTTTGGCATTTTGAATTTGTGTGCCGGACAATGCACGTTGAACCGACCGTTCCTCGATTTAGGGTTTTTCATCAGATGCATTGTACCCAAGGGTTTTATTCGTTTGTTCAGAGGGCTTCTGCGAAGAAAATTCTACTGCAACCCCCAAAATCCTTCCATGATTGGAAGCAAAAATTTTTCTTTATCAAGGCCGGAGTGATTCCGGTGAAGATGGTTTTAAGGGGGAAGGACGACGTTCCGATTGAAACGCTTCAGACCCCTGTTGATGAGAACTGGTACCAAGATCTGAAAGATGTGCCCAATATTGCGTTGCCGGAGAAAGCTCTCGTCGGAGCCGGCATGAGTTTGAACTGGAAGATGGAGCGTGAAGATAAACCCGTATACACAGAGGATGGTCATAGTAAGTTTGGGACTTTTCCACTCTCTTTCCTCTTTTTTTTTTTTTTTTTTTTGACCTGTTTTCTTTTTGAATGTAGTTGTTTCTTTGTATGTTGTTGCCTTCAAGAGAGAAGGCGGAAAGATGGGTACCATCAAAAAGAAACCTGAAGAGGAGCTTTGGTATCACCGTATTGTAAGGAATTTTGTTCTTCCACGAGATGCGGACCTGTCTGCTCAACCGGCTGCTGGTGCTGGTAAGTTATATCTGCTTTTCTTTTCCTTTTTGCTCTTTGTGGGTAAGTTTTTGCTTTGCGCTCTTATAGGTGAATTGTTGAATTTGGGCATAGGCCCTGAGAAGAAGAAACGCGCAACGACTTCTACTTCTGTGCCAAAGAGGAGTGAGACTATTAAAGCTCAACCTTTGAAGGCGAAGAATTTTGGAGAGAAGAAAGGTACGCGCCGTTCCTCTGACTCCAGGTGTGATTATGTGGTGGTTTATGACTCTTTGGAGGCTCTTACTCCTGCAGTGACTATACGGGAACCGAAGCCTGAACCAAGGTATTCTGCTGATATTCCTCCTTCTAATCCGAATGAGCCTATCGATTTGGATTCTAGTCCCGAGCATTTGGTACATAGGAAGGCTGGTAAAAGGAAGCAAAGTGATACTGATGCGGAGGGTCAACCTCCTAAGAAAGTGCAAAGGAAGAAAATTACCAGGAAAGGGAATCTTGATGCTTTTGTTTCGGAATCTGTTCCTGGTAAGTGTCGTTCTTCCTTGTTTCCTTTAAGCGGACTGAATTCTTACAGATTTTTATTTGTCCAGAAGTTCCTGTTTCCCCTATTCCCACAGAAATGCAATCTGTGGTTAATGAAGAACTTCCCTCCACTCCTCCGCGCGCTTCTATTGCAGACCCGTTAGAGCCTACCGAGGTTGCTGGGGATGGTGTGGAGAAAACTGTTGAGGCTGAGAAGCCTGTAGGTGTTGATACAGAGGCTGAAAAGATTGCTGAACCAAGTGTGGTAGATGGCGTTGATAATCCACCAACCCCTGAAGCTGTTGTTCAAGATTTGGGGAAAGAGCAGACTGCTGAAAAAATTTCAACTTCTTCCCCTAGACCTTCTGAAGCTATGCCTGAACATACTGAGAGGGTCACAACTAAGGAACTAGGCTCATCTGCTGGTGTTGATAAACAATCTCCAATTCGTCCAGAAGAAACTCTGGGAGAATATTATTACCGGACTTATACGGAAAAAGATGCTTCTGATCCTCATGTCCCTGTTTGGAATTTGAAGAAAGGCGATACCTTCTCGGATTGGCGTGTATGCCAAGATTGGTTGCAGGGGATACTTCCGCCTGGCGAGATTAAGTTTCAGGAAAATCAACCTTATGAACAGACCTATCAGTCTTATCTTGCAGAAACTGCTTCACATGTTTCTACTACTCACCGCATAGTGCGTGAGTGGTATAGTATGCATAAGGAGCAGGCATCTTTCATGGCATCTCAAAAGAAGTTTGCTAAAGATGAAAAACATGTGGCTCAGTTGAAGGCTAAATTAGAAACTGAGCGAGCCAAGTTTGAAGTTGAGCGCAAGACTGAGGAATGGTCTGTTGCTGGTTGGAAGAGAAAGGCGGAAGCTGAAGCTGCTCTCCTGTCTTAGGAACGCAAAAATTGGAGGAGAATTTGCGAGAAAGATAATGCTGAGAAGGCAAATCTTCGTAATATCATTAATAACCTCAAGGCTGAGGTTGAAAATTTGAAGAATCAAGATGCGGAAGTAGAAAAATTGAAGAAAGAGAAAGCTGATGTAGAAGCTGCGCTGGCGGAGGCGCGTTCTCATAGGGAACGCAGTGAGCAACGGGAGGTACAAGCTTTCGCCACTCTTGCCCTTAGAGATAAAGAGTTATCTAGGGGGTTTGAATCGGTGGGCGCCAATGAAGAAACACTAGATAAATGGTCGGAACCGAGATATCTAGGGGGTTTGAATCCGCATAAAAAGGTTAGTTCTCTCTCGATTGATTCAGTTGCAGCTGATCTTCTTCTCCGAAAGTTCTGCAAAAAAGAGCACCGTTAGCCTCGCCAAGGGGAGAAAAGGGTTCTCTCCTTGACCCGACTCCGGTGTGAGAATAAGTATTGGTAATGAAGAAGAAGATGTATTTGAGAAGTGTGAGTAACTTGAATTCATACCTGGGTTGCTTCTCATATTTATAACCGGGAGTCGTTTTAGGCGGGAAAGCCCGTTAGTGAAAAGTTAACGGAAGATGCTCACCCCGTAAGCGGTTACATTTCCTTCCGTTTAAGTTCTTTGATCCGACGTGAGAGCACACGGATCGTGGTCTAGATCGAGGGCTGGGGATTTGCCACGTGTAATGTGATCAAGTGGAGATTACTCTCCAATTGCATGCCTTCGTTGTGATTTCAGGGGTGCCTGTGGTGATGACACGTGTCCAGACGGTTGTAACCGTCTGGGTGGTGCACGATTATATTTTTTCTAGAAGATTACTGCTGTAATCTGGTGTGGTATTTTATCGTGTGGAGACCACTGAATAACAAATCCAAATCTGGGTAGAATAATATCCAAGTCTGGATACTTGGGCGGAAATATTGATCTCAGGATTTTTATCCTTTGCTAATGGGAGAAGGCGCAAGGATTTATGTTTTCCTTTGGGCGCGCAACTATAGATTGCTGATTATTTTCTTCCTTTTGTAAGACCAGTGCGCGGCCGCGCAAGGTTAAAAGGTTAAAAAGCCAGATTGTGGTATGGTCTCAAATACTCATTATGAGGTTTTTGGGACCTTACCCCTTCACCTATGCAACTATGGTCACTAAACATGATTGGTCGGATCCTAATGATCGACCAAACGGGTCGAGTTCGAAAGTCTAAGCGGTGGTTTAGACCGCTTGACTTACGACTCTAAACAAGCACTACTAAAAGTGATGAGCTAAACAAGTAAAAACATGTTTGACCTACTTAGAAAACTGATTTGGTATCAAAACAATGGGTTTTGATACCCGAAAATAGTTCCGTTGCAAAATGCGTGCTAAAACGCATTTTGACCGAAACTTTGACTCGTTACTATGCCTAGTTAACGTGGTAATCAGTAGGCATAATCATTGAGGATTATAACCATCGTGATTACAATCACGTTACAAAGTTCAATTGAACTTTGACTTGACCAATTGATGGTCAAAACCGAAAGTCAAACTGTTGGCCAAACTGTTTGACTTTCTGCTTAAACATAAAGCGGGGGCTGAGGCAAGGAGATCCAGTGTCCCCTTATTTATTTACTCTCGTTATGGAGGTCTTAACTGGTATTCTTCATCATTCTGTTCGAATTGACTCTTCGTTTAAATTCCATAACAGATGTGAAAGGCAGCAGATTATAAATCTTTGTTTTGCGGATGACTTATTTCTTTTCGCTAGGGGGGAAGTGAATTCGGCTAACTGTATTATGTCTTCTCTCGCGAAGTTCACTAAGATGTCGGGGTTAGTTCCTAGTAACCAGAAAAGTACGATTTTCTTTTGTAATGTTAAGGATAATGTAAAACAAGCTATTCTGGATATTATGCCTTTTACGGAAGGAAAGTTACCTGTGAAGTATTTGGGGGTTCCCCTGATTTCGTCTAGGCTTGGATACAATGATTGTCGTGTGCTTGTGGAAAAATTAGAAAAACGTATTATGCATTGGAGGAACAAACTTTTATCATTTGCGGGAAGGCTTCAACTTATTATTTCAGTGCTTTCTTCTATGCATATTTATTGGTCCTCGGTTTTTATCTTGCCAGCTCGGATTATTCAGGAGTTAGAAGCTAAAATGAGAAATTTCTTATGGTCTCAGGACTCTTCTTTCAGCAAAGGTAAATCTAAAGTCTCTTGGAAGTTGGTTTGTACGCCTAAATACGAAGGGGGTTGGGTATTAGACGAATTGGAGATATGAACAAAGCTTTGATGTCGTCTCATATTTGGAGTATTGTCTCCAAGCGTGACTCTCTATGGGTTGAATGGGTTTATTCGTATCGGTTAAAAGATAAGAGCTTTTGGGTCAGTAAAACGCCTTCGAATAGCTGATGGTCTTGGCGAAAACTCACACAATTGCGGCCTTTGATTAGGAAGCATATTTGGTCGGAATTAGGGAATGGTATTAATACTTCAGCGTGGTTCGATAATTGGAGTGATTTGGGGCCTCTTGGTGACTTTATGTCGGCCAGAACTATCACGGATGCAGATTTTAGGTTGGATGACTCCGTGGCCGATGTTTACTCTAATGGTGCTTGGTTGTGGCCTACGGCTTGGAGGGATCTCTTTCCTGTTCTTATTAAGATTGATCAAGTTCAATTGGATCCCTTTAAAGTTGACAGATTATTATGGAAAGATGGTGGTGATGTTAATGAGTTCTCGTCTTCGGGGGTATGGCACTCACTTCGGCATAGAGAGCTGGAAGTCGATTGGTGTAAAGTTGTGTGGTTCGGCCAGTGTATTCCGAGACACGCTTTCATGATGTGGCTGATTATGAAAGGTAAGCTCCTCACGCAAGATAAAATTCTGAAATGGGATTTCTCTCGGAGAAAAAACATGAACATGATGTGCTGTTTATTGTGTTATGAGAACTTTGATTCTCACCAGCACCTGTTTTTTGAATGCAAATATTCATCTCAAGTGTGGCTTACAGTTTTTTTGGGTAAAGGGTTACCCCGGTGATTCTATTATAGACAACCACCAAATAAGAACAAGTAGTGAGGATGAGTTCCCCACTAGTTCATATACAGGACATGCCCCGTATATGTAAACAAAAAACCTAACAAAACAAGTTAACAACTCAATCTAGCCTACTACAATCATGATAATGACTAACTAGTAGACAAACGAAAAAGAAACAAACGACGTCAACCACCATCATCAAAAATGAAATTGCTACCAACCGGCAGCCCCTTAGCATGAGCCAGAAACCAGCTATCCATTGGACACCTTTATGTGAGAGGTGCTTGCCCCTGTACTGGAAGACGTAGGATGTGTACCCGATGTCATAAACTCCTTCGTTTCATCATATACATTCTCTACCTCATCATCATCAGACTCCGCATTTAGCTCACGATCCCCTTTAGATCTCCCTTGGAAAGAACCCCCGTCCCCCCCCCCCAACAAACCCAAGAGCACTAAAAGAATTGTGTGTTTGAACCTTGGACGAGCTAGTCACTACCTTTTTCTTCTTATCCACAGGTCTATATTCAAACTTGGGCTTTTGATTGTTAACTTGAAAACCACTCTTCTTTACATTCTTCTTTGTCTTGACTTCCATATAACCATCCTCATCTACTTTCTGATTGTTTGTAGGAGGTTTCACTGTCGATCGAATACCCTTAGGACACTCCTCATAAACATGCCCAAAAACACAGCAATGGGCACATCTCGGGGGTTCCCATTCATACTCCACCCTAATAGTCTCAGTAACATATTTACTCCCATCCAATTCAGGAATAGCCATGGTAAGAGTCTCTTTCAAATCCTGATCAGCCGATATTTCAATGAGAGCCCTAGCATAGCTGCTCCTTCCCCAAGCCTCATTACACATATCAATAGTATACGAATCAAGCCGCACAGGATTCCCAATTTTTGAAGCCAGCATGCTTAAACCATCATCAGAATATGCCACTAGGGGGACATCATGCAATTTAACCCAAACTGCAACCTTTTTAACTTCTTCTTTTTTAAGAGTGTTTGTAGGGGACCAAATGTTGAGAAGCATAGGTTTGTTACGGATCATCCAGGGACCCCCTTCAAGAACGACATCCATACCCTTTCTGTCTTCAAACTTGAAGAAAAAGAACCCATTCGAATTCATCATAGTTTTCTGAAGACCATGTTTCTTCCAATTTGTTCTCACAAAGTGTTCAACTACTGGATACGCAATTCTATCCCCCAGAAAATAACCATAAAGAGTGTTAGCTAACCTGTTTTCAACCTGGCGAACAGAATCAATCGGAAGCACTACATCCTCTCCATCCATTGAGACCTCAGATTTTAGAGAACGAAACTTGACTTTAGGAACCTGTTCAGCTGCAACATTGGGCTTCCTAGCAAATTTATCATCATTCTGTTTCTGAATAAACTCACTACCACGCTTAATATCCCTCTGCTCGAACTGTTCATTTAGGACCACATCCGCATAAGATTGGACATGAACATTATCATCTTGTATCTGATCTTGAACTTGAACTCGAGGAGGACTAACATCCGCATAAGTGTGGCTTACAGTTAGAAATAGGGTGGGGATGAATACTGTTTCGCCGAAATGGATGGAGATTGTTAGCTGGCTTTGTGCTCGTGCTCATCAAAGGAGGGTCGATTCTTATGTTGCTAAACTACTAGTAGCCGCTGCTGCGTACAGTATTTGGCAAGAGAGGAATGCCAGGTTATTTAAAAATCAGTTAAGACCTCCTGAGACGGTTAGTGAAGTAATCATGAAAACAGTGCGATACAAGTTGATGGGAGCAAAGCTGAAGGATACCGTTAGGGTGCGCAATTTTCTTGAAGAATGGGAGATCCATACGAAAGAAAAGGTTGATGATGGGGGATGAGTAGATGTGTTATTGGTCCGTCTAGAATTCTTGTCTAGGTGTTTTTCATTACTTGATTGTTTTTGTGTCGGTTTGGTTTTTTCTGGTTTACTTTCATGGGGCATGTCTCATGATTGAACTAGTGTAGACTCTCTACACTACTTGTTTTTTTTTTTTGGTTGTGAATATATAGAATCACCGGGGTAACCCTTTACCCAAAAAAAAGAGAAGGTTTCTGTTCCGGTTCCTGTGGACAATGTTGTCAAGGAATCTTCACCGGACTTTGGGGTTCTAGATAACCTTATGTATGTTGCTGGGAGTACGTAGGATAATGTGGAAGACTATTTGAAGAATGACAATTTGGAAGGGAAGAGGCTGGAGGAGATTCAAGTAAAGGATGCTAATATTCCACTGGATGCTGGAAATACAACTAAACCCTTATCATATGCGGAATCGGTCTTGGCAGATAGCTCGAGGAAGGTAAATTTTCAGAAACTGGCTACCGTTGAGACGCATGATGGTTGTGATGTGGTGTTACCTAGGGACTCTATAAGGGTAGTGAAAGACAAAATGGCAAATACGTTGTATGGGTATTTTTTGGGGGATAGAGTAGCATATCCAGTTGTAGAATACTTTGTTAGAAATAATTGGAAAAGATTTGGGTTGCAAAAATCAATGATGAACGCAAATGGTTTCTTCTTTTTCAAGTTTGGTGATCAAGCAGGTATGATGAATGCACTTAATGAGGGGCCGTGGATTATTCGGTCACAGCCGCTGTTCTTGGAGGTTTGGTCATCTTTTTTTTGGGTAAAGGGTTACCCCGGTAAATTTTATAAATCAACGAAATTAAGAACAAGGGTGTGACAAAGCGACCACACCTACTAGACTTGGCATACCAAGACTAGGAAACAATCAAAAAGAACTAGGCCAAACAACTAAACAAACACAGCCAAACGAAACTACCACACCAGACAGACACTAACTAGACCCACCTAAACGGAATCCTCAGCCCGGGTCTTCATCCATCGCCCTTAACGGGATCTGCCACTTTTTCAGAACTCGGTTGTGATCCGCATAACCTTGGAACTTGAAGCCCATCAACCGAAGACGCACGGAATTTTTAATTTTCTCTGACACTTGATTAGCTGAACAATGAAGCCGGGAGAATAATCTGTTATTTCTTTCATGCCAAATAAAATAAACCGAAGCCGCTACCACCAACTTGCAAACAATTTGCTCCAATCTCGTTGAGTTCGAGTGTTGGTCTATCCACTCCAAAACTGAACTCCACGACTCATTAACATAATTCATATCCACCATAGATTTAACACTCATCCAAACCTGCGAAGCAAACTTGCACGCGAAAAAAAGATGATCTCTAGAGTCTCGATCATGCTGACATAAAGGACAACACATTAATCTTAGGTTTGTTTCACTACCCGCTTCCCATACTTTCAACCGGTCTTGAGTCTTCAACTTGTTCTTAATCACTAACCATAGCTGAAAAGAATGCCTCGGGATACATTGACTGAACCAGACCATATTTGCCCAGCTAACTGGATTGAACCATAGCTAAGATGAGGTTTGGTCATCTTTGGTTAAACTTGAGAAGAAAGAAGTAAGAAAGGTTCAAGTTTGGGTCAAGATTCATGAGGTTCCTATTGTGGCTTACACGGAGGATGGTTTAAGCTTGATTGCGTCAGCAATAGGGGAGCCGAAGGCTTTAGATTCTTTTACAACAGCAATGTGTGTTGACATGTGGGGACGAAGCAGCTATGCTCGTGCCTTAATTGAAATATCGGCTGACAATGAATTCAAGGATGAGTTGATTATTGCGGTTCCTTGTATTGATGGGGATGGGTTTGTTAAAGAGAAGGTTTATGTGGAATATGAATGGTGCCCCCATAGGTGTAGCCGTTGTTGTGTTTTTGGTCATAATGAAGACGCTTGTCCGAAGCAGGTTGCTCGAGTGGCTAATGGTGGGAATAAGGGTTTTAAGCATAAGGAAATTAAGCAAACTTTGGGTCCCAAAAAAGTTAGAGTTACTGATGCGGAGGGGTTTACGGATGTAGACACTCGGAAAGTGGCAAAACGGACTGGCTTTCCAGTTAATAAGCAAAAGCAAAAGTTTGAGTATAGACCAGTGGCACCTAAACCTGAGGCTGATAAAGTGGGTGGTGGAGTGAAGATTCAACCGAAATCAGCTGGTAATGTTGCTTTGCACAACCCGTTTGATGCTCTAAGGAATGATGAAGGTGAATCTAGTAAAACAGGTGGGGGAGTCGATATGGATCAAGAGGATTCGGATGATGAGGAGGTAGTGGAAGTATACAATGAAACAAACGAATTTATTAGAGAAGATAATCATGGAACCAATATGAAAAAAGGGGCAAGCACTCCTGATTCAGTGGTTTTAAATGGTTAGTTTCGCTACTTGGAATATTAGGGGTTTGAACCAACCCCTGAAACAGAAGGAGGTTCGTCAGGTTGTCAAGGATAATAATGTTAGTTTATGTGCCATTCTTAAATCTCATGTGGATGTAAATAATTTGAGTAAAGTGTGTGGCTTTGTGTTTCGGAACTGGGATTGGACATCTAATGGTGGTTGTTGTCAAAAAGGGACTCGTATAATCCTCGGCTGGGACCCGGCAGTTGTGGATGTTATGGTTCTTTCTCAAGCGACTCAAGTGATGCATGTTCAGGTGATTTTTAAACTTGACAGGAGAATGCTTTTTTGTTCGATTGTCTATGCGGCAAATTATTATGTTTCGCGTAGGGAGTTATGGCAACAGCTTAGAATGCATAAAGTGCTTGTTAATAATGCCCCTTGAGTAATAATGGGAGACTTTAACTTGGCTCTTAATCTAGAAGACAAGTCTATTGGCGTTTCTAATATTTCTCCAGGTATGCGTGATTTCAAGGAGTGTGTGGAGGATATTGAAATGTTTGATATTAATCGAGTGGGTATGCATTTCACTTGGAACCAAAAGCCAAAGAATGGTGTCGGTTTGTTGAAGAAAATTGATCGTGTTTTGGGTAACACTCCTTTTGTGTCCGATTATCCGGATTCGGTTGCTTTGTTTCAACCATACGGAGTGTCAGATCACTGCCCATGTATATTGAAGTTTCCGAAAGCTGCCAAACCGAAACCGAGACCTTTTAAGTTCGCTAATTTTTTAGTGTTCAAACCGAAGTTTTTGGATATTGTTAAAAAGGAATGGGAAACTTCTATTAGAGGTGTTTACCAGTTTCAGGTTGTAAAGAAGCTTCGCTTGCTGAAATCTCCTCTTCGATCTCTCCTGTTTGCTCAAGGTAATCTGCATAAAAAAGTTGTGGACCTTCGTGGAAGGCTTGAAAATTTGCAAAAGGCTATGGATCAAGACCCGACTAATGAGGAGATTAGGATCCAAGAAACAAAAATGTTGTGTGAGTTCCAGGAAGCTTGTCTTGATGAAAAAAGGTTTTTGAAGCAAAAATCTAAAGTGGAATGGCTTCGTGCGGGAGATTCGAATTCAGCTTTTTTCCACATGTCGCTGAAGAGCAGGAACCATCGAAGTCGCATAGATGTTATTTCTGATGCAAATGGTACATCTTATGAGGGTGATAACATTCCTGATGCCCTTGTTAATCATTATGTGAACTTTTTGGGTTGTCAAGGTCAGACCTCTCTTGATCCTTCTCCTGAACTGTTTACTAGAAAACTAGATACGGTAGTGTCTAACAACATGGTAAGGCCTGTTACTAGGGGTGTTCATCGAATCGAATATCGAATTTTTGAATTATTCGAATCGAATTGTTCGAATAATTTTTATTTTTCCTTGAATTCGTATTCGATTCGAATTCGATTAAAACCTACCGAATTCGATTCGAATTCGTATTCGAATAAAAACCCAATTCGTATTCGATTCATATTCGATTAAAAATTCGGATTCGAATTGAATTCGAATAAATTCGATTTAATTCGGATTCTTTTTTTTTTGGGTAAAGGGTTACCCCGGTGATTCTATTATAGACAACCGCCAAATAAGTACAAGTAGTGAGGATGAGTTCCCCACTAGTTCATATACAGGACATGCCCCATATATGTAAGCAAAAACAAACAAAACAAACCAAGTTACCACCTCAATCTAGCCTACTACAATCATGATAATGACTAACTAGTAGACAAACGAAAAATCAAACAAATGACGTCAACCGCCATCATCAAAAATGAAATTGCTACCAACCGGCAGCCCCTTATCATAAAACAAAAGCCACCTATCCATTGGAGTTTATGTGAGAGGTGCTTGCCCCTGTACTGGAAGACGAAGGATGTGTACCCGATGTCATAACCTCATTCGTTTCATCATATACAACCTCTACCTCGTCATCATCAGACTCCTCATTTGGCTCACGTCCCCCTTTATATCTCCCCTGGAAGGAACCCCCGTTCCCCCCAACAAACCCAAGAGCACTAAACGAATTATGAGTTTGAACCTTGGACGAACTATTGCTCTGCGCACTCACGTATGAAGAACTCACTGCCTTTTTCTTTTTATCCACAGGTCTATATTCAACCTTGGGCTTTTGATTGTTAACTTGAAAACCGCTCTTCTTTACATTCTTCTTTGTCTTGACTTCCGTATAACCATCCTCATCTACTTTCGGACTGTTTTTAGGAGGTTTCACTGTCGATCGAATGCATTTTGGACACTCCTCAGAACCATGCCCAAATACACAGCAGTGTGCACATCTCGGAGGTTCCCATTCATACTCCACCCGAATAGTCTCATTAACATATTTGTTCCCATCCAATTCAGGAATAGCCATGGTTAGAGCCTCTTTCAACTCATGATCTGCTGATATTTCAATGAGAGCCCTAGCATAGCTACTCCTTCCCCAAGCCTCAT
Source organism: Helianthus tuberosus (assembly GCA_030545235.1). NCBI lineage: Eukaryota > Viridiplantae > Streptophyta > Magnoliopsida > Asterales > Asteraceae > Helianthus > Helianthus tuberosus. The sequence goes on along the minus strand of CM060368.1, from coordinate 114,250,760 downwards.
TACACATATCCCTAGTATACGAATCCAGGCGCACAGGGGATCCAATTTTTGATGCCAACATGCTTAAACCATCATCAGAATATGCCACTAGAGGAACATCGTGTAATTTAACCCAAACTGCAACCTTTTTAACCTCTTCTTTTCTAAGGGTATTTGTAGGAGACCAAATGTTGAGAAACATAGGTTTGTTACGGATCATCCAAGGTCCCCCTTCAAGAACAGTATCCATACCCTTTCTGTCTTCAAACTTGAAGAAAAAGAAACCATTTGAATTCATCATAGTTTTCTGAAGACCATGTTTCTTCCAATTTGTTCTGACAAAATATTCAACTACCGGATATGCAATCTTATCCCCCAGGAAATAACCATAAAGAGTGTTAGCTAACCTGTTGTTGACCTGAAGCACAGAGGCGATTGGTAAGACAACATCCACTCCCTCCAATGAGACATCAGACTTAAGTGTCCGAAAATTAATCTTGGGAGTTTGATCAGCCGATTCAGTATCATTCATAGCTGAATTATCAACTTTTGACGCACCAAAATCCATTCTAGCACCACCCTGTTCAGCTTGTTCATTTGAAACCGCATTAGCATACGATTGGTGTTGAGTATGAACATGGGGAATAGGGCTAACTTCATTAACCGGTAGAACAAAACCAACTTTTCGTTTATCAACAATCTTAGCGAACTGCTGGTTAGGAGAATCAGACCGACCAGATTCGTGTTCTACATCATTTAATGGTAGCATAAAGGTTACCTTCTTGTGCACTCCCCTAGCCGCCATATGTAGCGATTGCCTTGGCATAAAAGGTTTACCATCTTGATCTTCCTTTCAAAAACGCCTGACTTGTCTTGACCATCTGCGAATTTTTCATCCATTACCAGCCAATGGAAAGTAACCTGGTTGCCAAGACACGTATGATGATACTAGACTCGAATGAAACAGGGTTTCTGATAATCAAGCCGCCAAACAATCAGTGAACGTAATGAATTTAAATTGCTGAAACCCTAATACAAATCGGATAACCAAACAAGTAATAAGATTCAGCCGTTGAACCCCGTAATCTGATATCAGACGATCAGAAGACAACTAAATCCGAAACCCTAGAAAAACGATAGCCCTAATCTGATTTCAATTGGTTAGAAACGAAGGGACGAATGAGGATTCCTTACCAGTAAAGAATCGAAGACCCTAGTTGCTAAACAAAATCAATCGAAACCAGGATTTGAATGAAGAAATTTTAGGGTTACGGTTTTCCCCAAATCGGCCAGAGCTCTCTCATTGTCAAACACAACCAACTTTGGGGATTTTTAATTCGGATTCTTTAAAAACATGTAAAAAACTTCCATAATGAAACATAAATTTTAAAGCAGCCATAAAGCACGATATCACATTAAAAAGTTTCATATAAAGTACCACAAGTCTAAAATTCAAAACAAGAAGTCGGAAATAACCACTCCACATTACAAGTTAATATTTTTACGCTTAAAAATCTATTGATAGATTTGTTACTTAGGTTTTAGTTATGGGCCATGTAGTGGGTTTGGTAATGGGTAATTTTAATACTTGGAAAAAATTTGAAAATAATTTATAGTATAGCCTAATCAAAGTTATATATGTATTATATATAAAAATAATAAATAAAAATGTATAATTTTTATTCGAATTTCGAATCGAATCGAATTTGAAATTATAAATTCGTATTCGATTCGTATTCGATTTACTTGACTCGAATCGAATTCGAATTCAAATTCTTATAATCGAAACGAATTCTTGATAATCGAATCGAATTTAAACGAATTTCAAATTTTTTGAATTCGAAACGAATTCTGCACATCCCTACCTGTTACTCTTGAAGAAATAAAGTCGGCTATGTATGATATTGGCAATGATAAAGCTCCAGGACCAGATGGATTCACGGCTGCTTTCTTTAAGCATGCTTGGAATATAGTGGGTAGTGATATATCGAATGCGATCCTAGACTTCTTTAACACGGGGAAGCTTTTAAAACAATTAAACCACACTCTTCTTGCGCTGATTCCGAAGATTACGACGCCTACAAGAGTGACTGATTACCATCCGATCTCTTGTTGCAATGTCATCTATAAATGCATTAGTAAGGTGTTGGTGGATCGAATAAAGGATGCTTTAAGTGGGATAGTTAGTATTAATCAGTCTGCTTTTGTTCCGGGAAGGAAAATATCGGATAACATTCTGCTCACTCAGGAACTGATGCATAATTATCATAGGCATTTTGGTCCTCCCAGATGCGCGTTTAAAGTTGATATTCAGAAAGCATATGACACGGTTGACTGGGGTTTTCTTAAACAAGTTCTCGTGGGTTTTGGGTTTCATCGAGTTATGGTGGACTGGATTATGGTATGTGTGTCTACTACTTCATACTCGTTATGTATTAATGGTAATGTTCATGGGTTCTTTGATGGTAAGCGGGGTTTAAGGTAGGGTGATCCTCTCTCCCCGTATCTCTTTACGCTTGTTATGGAGGTGCTAACATGTATGTTTTGCAGCACATGGTTAGGATTAACTCATCATTCAGATTCCATAATAAATGTGAAAAGCAACAAATTGTTAATTTATGTTTTGCGGATGATTTATTCCTGTTTGCTAGAGGAGATGTTGATTCGGCTCGATGTATTATGAATTCTCTTAATGATTTCTCTAAAATGTCGGGTTTGGTTCCTAGTTCTCAGAAAAGTACGGGTTTCTTTTGTAATGTCCCGGATCATGTTAAGATGGCGATTATGAGCACTATTCCTTTTGAGGAGGGTACGCTTCCGGTTCGGTACTTGGGTGTCCCGCTGTTATCATCTAGACTCCTTTATAAGGATTGCAGCATTCTGGTTGAGTGTCTGGATCAGCGTATTCATAGCTGGAAGAATAAGCTTCTTTCGTTTGCAGGTAGATTACAGCTTATTATTTCGGTTTTATCAGCCATGCATGTTTACTGGTCTTCGGTTTTCATTTTGCCGGCTCGAATTATTCATGAATTAGAAGCAAAAATGCGAAATTTCCTATGGTCTCGGGGTTCCTTTCAACATGGGAAGGCTAAGGTTTCTTGGAAATCTATTTGTGTTCCTAAGATTGAAGGTGGTTTGGGTATTCGAAGGATTGGTGATGTTAACACGGCTCTTATGGTATCGCATGTTTGGAGTATTCTTACAAATCGGGAATCTCTATGGGTGGCTTGGATTCATTCCTACAAGTTAAAGGGTCGAAATTTTTGGGAATGTAAACCAGTTTAGAATTGCTGTTGGAGTTGGAGGAAATTGTTACAGTTGCGGCCGTTAATTAGAGGTTTTTGTTGGTCCAAACTTGGTAATGGTAGAGATACTTCAGTTTGGCATGACAATTGGAGTGGCATCGGTCCATTGACTTCCTTTCTATCGGCTAGGACTATCACAAGGGAGGGGTTTTTGTTACAAGCTACAGTTGCTGATTTGTCTTTTAATGGTTCTTGGTTATGGCCTGCTGCTTGGAGAGATACCTACCCAGTTCTTATACAACTTGATCAGGTGCAACGGGATGCTAATAATCAAGATTGTTTGCTCTGGAAAGATGGGGACGAGGTTAGTGATTATTCGTCATCGGGGGTATGGAATTCTATCAGAACTAGCGAACCAGAGGTGGATTGGCATACTACAGTTTGGTTTTCGCAATGTATTCCTCGTCATGCCTTCTTTATGTGGCTTATTATGCGGCGTAAGTTGGTGACTCAAGACAAAATCATGCATTGGAACTCCACAAGAAGAACTAATATGAATATGATGTGTTGCCTCTTATGCTATGAGAATGTGGACTCGCATGATCATTTGTTTTTTGAGTGCAAGTTTTCGGCTAAGGTTTGGGAGTTGGCTCGTGAAAAAGTAGGTATGGGTAATGTGGATGCTAAATGGAGTGTTATCATAGAGTGGCTTTGTCAACGTGCTAGATCCAAGTCCGCTGCTAACTTAGTTTGTCAGTTGATTGTTGCTGCTACTGCTTATGCTATTTGGCGGGGAAGGAACACTCGTTTATTCAAGAACCATGCAAGGCCCCCAGAAACGATATGTGATTCGGTTTTTGATACAGTCCGATACAGGTTAATGGGTTTAAAGTTCAAGAATACGCCTAGAGTGAGGATACTTCTTCAGAAGTGGGAGATTCATGGAGATTCGGTTGTTGATGATGGAGGCTGATTGACGTGTTCTTTTGTTATTTTTAGTTCCTAGATGTTTTGTCTAGTTGATGTTGCTTAGGCTTGGTTTTTGTTTTTTGTTTCCACTCTCATGAGGCATGTCTCATGTTTGAACTAGTAAGGGCTCTCCTTACTACTTGTTTTTTATGTTTTGTGAATATATAAAATCACCGGGGTAACCCTTTACCCAAAAAAAAAAAAAAAAACCATGGTAATTAAAGTTTCATTTTATTTGAATTTCAAAGATTACATTGTCTTAAAAACATGGAAACATAACATAATTAAACTAGTCTTGCATCTTTTATTGTCACTAAGGCCCGAGTCCGCCTAAGTGTGTCACGAACAACCCTATGCATCAGCTCCTGAAAACACATGTGAAAATAGGTACGTCAGCATAAAAATGCCAGTGAGATACATAGGTTTTATTGTTGCATGATTGATGACTTATAAGTTAAAAGAAAATGTTTAACAAAAGTTAGTCATGAATCTTGTAAAATGTTTTCCTTTGCAAATCGTATGAAAATCGATAATTGTATAAGTTTTGTTGTTTGTAAATCAACGTCTTGTGAAAATATGTCGTTAGTATAAGATGTAATATGTTCTTGTCGAAATGATTTAGATAACGCTACTGTTGGACTCTGTAAGCCCAAGACACATATTAAATTGATGTGGCTAGTACGTTATGATCCAAGTCGAGTCATACCCAAATACAAGCTAGCCAAACACTTACAATATTATTTATTTGTGATATGATCAAACAAATAAATATTAACACTTACAATATTTAGAAATTGGTTTTCTAAATACTTACACTTGACAAACTAATAAATTATATGGATAATTTATTTTGAGAGAATATTTTATTTTGTTATTTAATGGGTTAAATAACATTTTAAAAGGTTATATTTTGTCTTGCATTTATGTAGTGTTATATTTATAAAAGTTATAAATATATAAACCAAAACTTGAATTATTTATAAAAGAAATTGAATTTTTTTTATAAAATAAGTGGGCCGCCACCCCCCCCCCCCCTTTTGTCTTACCAAGATATGATCTTGTTCCACTCACATTTCATCCATTTGCATGGATCCTAATTGGGTGGTCTTCCCTAAGTGGTTTGGTCCAATAGAATGACATGCATGTTGTCATACTTGCATGCATTTTGATTGGGAGTTGGTGGTGGCAAGATTCTCTCTTAGACTATAAATAAATTGGATGACCAAATGAGCCATAGAAGACTTGTGTTCTTGCTCTCTAAAATCGGTCATAAGAGGGTGTTTTCAAGTGTTCGGTTTTTGATCTTTGGTGTTAAAATCCTAGCTAATCTCAAGGTGTTTGTTGGAAGCTTGGGGTATACAAGCTTGAGGTCTTCTACTCTTGAGGACAACCATTTCAAGAAGCATCATCCGTTTCATCATCCTTGTACTCCAAGAAGGTAGTTTCTAAACATCCTATGGTTGTGTTTGATAGTATGCATCTTCATATATGGATCCGGGTTTTGGGATTTTGCTTATAAATGAAATTTATATCTTAAAAGTAACATGTTTTAAATATTTATTCCGCTGTGTTTTTATTTCATATGGATGAAATTGCTTTGATAAACATGTGAAAATCCCATCAATGGTATCAGAGCCGCTTATATGAGTGCATACTTCAATAGATTAAAAATTTCAGGTTTCGGGTTTGAATAAAACCCTATGGCCGAAAATTTTAACATGGTTAGCCCTTTGTTTTTCAAGATTATTTTCTTACATGCATAAGAGAATCTTGAAAATTTTATTTCATATGGATGATTTGTTTGTTTGGACAAAACTTACCTTTTCGGTTTTTTGAACATAGCCGAAAATGTTTATAAAAGGGAACCATTTTTTATGCTTCTTGAAATTAATATATATATATTTGGATATATATTTTGGTGCATATGACCTAGCCATGACCTTGTGTTGAATGATTGTGTTGTGATTTATTATTTCAATGGGTTGTAATAATTATCATTTTGTTCTTCCATTAGAAGATATGTAATTTATTTATTTTCATTTGGTATTTAAAATAAATAGATTAGGTGCATTTTATTTTACTAGAAAAAATGTATTAGGATATATTTTGTAAAAGAAGATGCACACAAAAATGCGGTTTTGGTTTGGACCATAATATTCGGTCCAAAGAACTTCATCGTTCTCAACGGGATTTTAACCCGATAACCAAAACACATTTTTGAAGTCCAAAAGAGTTTGGAGCTGAATATAAAAGACTTTTGGAAGCTCAAAGAAGGTGGAGAAATCACAACACAAGAAGGAAACTTGAAGCATTTGGATGCGGGATCAAGTGGGAGTTCATCGACACATTACTTGTGTCAATTTTAACCCCTTAGGAAGGACCTTTTGGCACACTTGTTTCGGCCAACAAGTGTTGTCAAAATAGTTGGCTATGGTTATGCACCTATTGTTATGAATGATGTGCTTGTTTGGTTGTTTATTTTGATATGCATGACTTAACAAACTAATAATCAACAACAAGCGTAAAATTGGTTCTTGACAAAATCATTAAAATGTTTAATAAAGGTTTTATTAAAAAATTAATGGTTTTATAATAAAATGGGTTTTATTAAAAAGAACCTAGAAAATTTGTTTTCACTAAAGTACCATTGATTTGAATGCATGCAAATGTATGGTACATAATATTTTCTAAACTGTTCTAGATTTTTTTGACAATGGGAAAATCCTGAAACAGTTGAATCACACAATCTTGGCTCTTATTCCAAAAGTGGATACCCCTGACTCTGTTCTTGATTATCGGCCTATTTCATGCTGTAATGTGCTTTACAAATGCATTAGCAAGATTATCACGGATAGGGTAAAAGGGAGCTTGGAGTCATTGGTTAGTATTAACCAATCTGCTTTTGTCCCAGGCAGACGGATTTCTGATAATATTCTGTTAACTCAGGAGTTGATGCACAACTATCACTTGAATAAAGGCCCTCCTAGATGTGCGTTTAAAATTGACATTCAGAAGGCGTATGATACAGTTAGTTGGTCGTTTCTGGAGAAGATTCTTGACCAGTTTGGGTTTCACAAAAAGATGGTGAAATGGATTATGGCGTGTGTTACTACGGCTACGTATTCATTGAGCATAAACGGCAATCTTCATGGTTTTTTTAAAGGTAGAAGGGGTCTTCGACAAGGGGATCCAATGTCTCCGTACCTGTTCACACTCGTTATGGAGGTTCTCACCTTATTGCTCCAAAAGAATGCTCGTTCAAGCTCTTCTTTTAAGTACCACGCTCATTGTATGAAACAAAGAATAATAAATGTATCCTTTGCTGATGACCTCTTTATTTTCGTTCATGGGAGTGTCCATTCGGTAAGGAAGATTAAAGCCGCTTTGGAGTTATTCACGAGTTTGTCAGGTCTAGTTCCGAGTCAGGCCAAAAGCACGGTGTTCTTTTGTAACGTTCCACAACAGCTCAAACATGAAATTCTTAATGAAATGCCGTTTCAGGAAGGTTACTTGCCTGTTCGATACTTAGGGTTAATCTCGTCTAAGTTAAGTGCTGGGGATTGCAAGCTTTTAGTGGACCGATTGGATAAGAAAGTTAATAACTGGATGACAAAATCGTTATCTTTTGCGGGTAGAGTGCAGCTTATCAATTCAGTCCTCTCTTCAATGCACATATATTGGGCCTCGGTTTTTGTTATTCCGGCTCGGGTTGTCAACGAGCTGGAGAAGCGAATTCGGAGATTCCTTTGGAATGCCGGAAGTGCTGGCAAAATAAAAGCAAAAGTGGCGTGGAATGATATCTGTCTTCCTAAGATAGAGGGTGGCTTAGGAATTCGGAGAATTGGGGATGTGAATAGAGCCCTTATCACTAATCATATTTGGAGTATCCTAGTTAGAAGGAAATCTCTATGGGTGCAATGGATTTATGCTCACAAATTAAAGAATCAAAACTTTTGGGATGTCCAATGTAGGGGTACCGTGAGTTGGGGTTGGAGGAAGCTTTTATCAATTCGCAATATGGTTAGGCCGTTCATTTGGAAGGTCATTCGGAGTGGATTGCAAACAAATGCCTGGAGTGACAACTGGTGTCACTTGAGCCCCCTTAGAGCATTTATTACTCCGCGTCACATTGCAAACGCTGGCTTCAATCTTCAGTCTTCTGTGGCAGATATCTTAGATGGTAACGGTCAATGGAGATGGCCCCAAGCTTGGTATGATACTTACCCAGTTTTAATTGGCTTGACAATTGATCAGAATAGTTCACAATTACATGACCGCACGGTTTGGAAAGATTTGGAGGGTAATGAACGGTACTTTAGTTCATTGGAAGTTTGGCATACCATTCGTTTGCGTAACAATCCAGTTAGCTGGGCTAATATGGTCTGGTTCAGTCAATGTATCCCGAGGCATTCTTTTCAGTTATGGTTAGTGATCAAGAATAAGTTGAAGACTCAAGATCGGTTGAAAGTCTGGGAAGCGGGTAGTGAAACAAACCTAAGATTGATGTGTTGTCCCCTATGCCAGCATGATCGTGACTCTAGAGACCATCTTTTTTTCTCTTGCAAGTTTGCTTCGCAGGTATGGATGAATGTTAAATCTATGGTCGATATGAATTCTGTTAATGAGTCGTGGAATTCAGTCTTGGAGTGGATAGATCAATACTCGAACTCAAAGAGATTGGAGCAAATTGTATGCAAATTGGTTGTAGCGGCTTCGGTTTATTTTATTTGGCAAGAAAGGAATAACCGGTTATTCTCCCGTCTACAATGCTCGGCTAATCAGGTGACAGAGAAAATTAAAAACTCCGTACGTCTTCGGTTGATGGGTTTCAAGTTCCAAGGGCATGTCGACCACAAAAGAGTTCTGAAGAAGTGGCAGATCCCGTCAAGGGCTATGGATGAAGACCCGGGTTGAGGATTTCGATTGTAGGGTCTAGTTAGTGTCAGTCTGGTGTGGTAGGCTTTTTTGGGTTGTGTTTTGTTTATCTGGTTGTGTTGGTTCTGGTTTTGTTTGTTTCTGGTTTTCCTAGTCTTGGTATGCCGAGGCTAGCTGTGTGTGCTATTTCTGGCACGCCTGTACTCTTAATGGTTTTTTTTATAAAATTTACCGGGGTAACCCTTTACCCAAAAAAAAAAAAAATATTTTCTAAACTAAAATTTTGAAATATTAAAAACCCTTTTATAAAACAAGTCAAACACCATCCATTTATACAACACTCGAAACACTTGGGAACTCTTATTGTGGGATAAAGGTCACCTAACCACATTTGAGGGAACTTGTATGTTCGAGGTGAGTTTACCATGTTTGTGGGATAAAGGTCACCTAACCACTTATGTGAATAAACTCACATGTGTGTATAAGTTGGACGACTTGATTTGGAAACCATGAACTTAGGGTCACCAAAGCATGGGGAACAAAGGTGTTGATGGGATTAAACATGCCAACTAAACATAAAGATGTTTAACCGATCCCATATGGCTAGAAATTGCAAAGAGTTGCAATTGTCAAACGTTGACTACCTTGTTAATTTAAATAGAGGGATAAAGGTCACCTAACCAATATTTAAATGTAACGTTGGATTCTAGATTTTAATTATTAATTGTCTTTAAGACACAAAAGGGTATTAATGATTAAAATATAATAATATTGAAAATACTAAAATTGAACTTGTTAAATTTTGTAGATGGCCGCTAACAATGCAAACCCGACTAACCAAATCGTCTGAAACCTATCACTAAGAACCATCCTTGAAAAGGATCGTCTCAACCATAACAACTTCATGGATTGGTTTCGAAACTTGAGAATCGTTCTCAAGCAAGAGAAGATATCCTATGTGTTGGACGATCCTATTCCCGATGAACCTAACGTGGAAGATGTGGAAGCCTACAACGATTGGGTTAAGTATACCGAGGACTCCATGCAAGCCTCATGCCTCATGTTGGGAACTATGATTCCTGAAATTCAAAAGGATTTTGAACACCACGGGGCATACGACATGATTACCCAGTTGAAAGAAATGTTCCTACAACAAGCAAGGGTAGAACGCTTCGAAACTGTTCGGGCGCTTCATGCATGTCGAATGGAGGAAACCCAATCGGTATCATCTTATGTCCTTAAGATGAAAAGCCACATTGATCGCCTCGAAAGGCTAAATTGTCCCGTCTCTAAAGAGTTGGCTACGGATTTGATCCTCAACTCTTTAACAAAGAAATTTGAAAGCTTTGTAATGAACTACAACATGAATGGATGGGACAAGAGCATTGGTGAACTTCATGCAATGCTCAAGACGGCCGAAGCAGGAATGGGCAAAAAGACTTTACCCGTCCTAGCGATCAATGAAGGAGGCAACAAGAAGAGGCCCCACCCCGACTCTAAAGCAACCTATGCTAAAAGAATGGGACACGTCAAGGGAAAAGGAAAGGGAAAAGCTAAAGCAGAACCCACCAAACCGAAGGAGAAGAAGCAAAAGGTTGCTACAAATGACCCATGTTTTGAATGTGGTGAGATAGGACATTGGAAGAGAAATTGTTAGACCTATCTCAAAGAGTTGAAAAACAAGAGGGATGCAGGGCAAACCTCAGGTATTATCTTTATGATACATGTTGAGCTTAATGTTATTTCTTCTAACACATGGGTACTAGATACCGGATGTGGAACTCATATTTGCAATTCGTTGCAGGGGTTCAAAAGAATAGACATTACAAGAAGGGAGACACTAGTCTCTTCATGGGCAACAGAGCAAAGGTTGATGTCGAAGCTCAAGGAGACTACGTTTTACAACTTCCAAGTGGTTTGGAAGTTATTTTGAAGAATGTTTTGTATGCTCCTAGTTTAACTAGGAACATAATTTCAGTTTCCCTTTTAAGACAATGTGGTTTTAATTTTGAATTTGTTAACCAAGACATTTATGTTTCTATGAATGATGTGTTTTATTTTAAAGCTATGTCTTTAAATGGTATTTATGAATTAGATCATGATAACACATCATATGATAGCTCAATGTACCAAGTAACCAACAAGAAACTCAAAATGGATTTGAGTGATTCCTATCTTTGGCATTGTCGCCTTGGACATATAAGCAAGAATCGCATGCATACACTTCAGAGAAATGGTCTTCTGAGTACAAATGAAGATAATTCATTTGATGTATGTGAATCTTGTTTACAAGGCAAAATGACCAAGACACCCTTTAGTGGAACTTTTGAAAGGGCTAAAGACTTACTAGGTATCATACATTCAGATGTATGTGGTCCTTTTAAGCCGATGACTAGGAATGGTGAAAGATACTTCATTACCTTTTACGACGACTATAGTCGTTATGGATATGTGTATTTACTAAGACACAAGGATGAAGCATTTGAAATGTTCAAAGACTTCAAAAGTGAAGTAGAAAATCAACTCAAGAAAACAATCAAAGTCCTTCGTACTGATAGAGGAGGTGAATACCTTAGTGGTGCCTTTCAAGATCATCTTAGGGGTTGTGGAATTATCTCACAACTTACTCCACCTGGAACACCACAACACAATGGTGTGTCCGAAAGGAGAAATCGAACTCTATTAGATATGGTTCGATCTATGATGGCTAGAAGCACATTACCTCTATCGTTTTGGGGTTACGCTTTGCTCTCTGCAGTCCGTATACTAAATATGGCCCCAACCAAGAAAGTGGAAAAGACACCTTTTGAAATATGGCATGGAAACCCTCCATCATTATCATTCTTAAGGGTTTGGGGTTGTGAAGCTTATGTTAAGCAATACACTCCAAATAAATTGGAAGTCCGATCTACTAAGTGTATCTTTGTAGGATATCCTAAAGATGATATAGGATATTTTTTCTACGACCCAACCGAGCAAAAGGTATTTGTTGCTCGAAAGGGTAAGTTCTTAGAAGCTAAGTTCCTTATGGAAGGAACTAGTGATAGAACAGTGGAACTTGAGATGGATCAAGAACCACAAGACGATACACGTTTGGTTGATACTAGCACTCAACAAGAGGTTGTTGAAAACGATCAAGAGGTTGATCAGAACACACAAAATGCTCGCAAATCTGGTAGAATTAGCAATCCACCTGAAAGATATGGATTTTTCATGGATGGATGCTACGTGGTAGATTCAGATGAACCAACCACATACCATGATGCAATGTCAAAATCCGATTGTGACAAATGGCTTGAAGCCATGAACATAGAGATGCAATCCATGTATGGCAACCAAGTTTGGGAATTGGTTGTGCCACCACTTAACTCTAAAGTAGTTGGTAGTAAGTGGGTCTTCAAGAAGAAAACAGATATGCATGGTAACTTGGATACTTACAAAGCAAGATTTGTAGCAAAAGGTTTCACTCAAACTCAAGGGATTGATTATGATGAGACCTTCTCGCCTGTGGCGATGCTAAAGTCAATCAGGATATTATTTGCCATAGCTGCATATTATGACTATGAGATCTGGCAATTGGATGTCAAAACGGCTTTTCTTAATGGATATCTTGATGAAGATGTCTATATGGTTCAGCCTGAAGGTTTTGTCGATCCAAAACATCCTGACAAAGTATGCAAGTTAAAGAAATCAATCTATGGATTGAAACAAGCATCTAGAAGTTGGAATCACCGTTTTGATGAAGAAATTAAGAATTTTGGATTCATCAAGAACGGCGATGAAGCTTGTGTGTATAAGAAAGCTAGTGGGAGCATCATCACTTTCTTAGTACTGTATGTCGATGACATTCTACTATTTGGGAATGACATTCCAACCATGGAAGGTGTAAAAGCTTGGCTTGGAAGTTGTTTTTCCATTAAGGATCTTGGTGAATTAGCCTACATTCTGGGAATAAAGGTCTATAGGGATAGATCAAGGCGCTTGATAGGTTTAAACCAAAGTGCATACATTGACAAAGTCTTGAATAGATTCCAAATGGAGAACTCTAAGAGAGGTTTTGTACCTATTCAAAAGGGGACAATATTAAATACATCTCAATGTCCAAGCTCAAAGGATGAGCAAGAGAAAATGAAAAGAATCCCATATGCGTCAGCTATAGGATCCATCATGTATGCAATGATATGCACCAGACCGGACGTCTCATGCGCCTTGAGCATGACGAGTAGATACCAGCAAAATCCAGGTAACAGTCATTGGATGGCTGTTAAAAGCATATTGAAATATCTTAGGAGGACTAAGGATATGTTCTTAATATATGGATCTGGTGAGGAGGAACTCTTTGTAAAGGGTTACACGGACGCGAGTTTCCAAAACGATCGAAGTGATTCTCGATCACAATCGGGGTATGTCTTCATTTTAAATGGAGGAGCAGTCTCTTGGAAGAGCTCAAAACAAGACGTGGTAGCATTGTCCACTACAGAATCAGAATACATCGCCGCTTCATTGGCAGCCCAAGAAGCTGCATGGCTGAAGAAATTTATAGCCGACCTAGGGGTGGTCCCTACCATTCAAGACCCCCTAGAGATCTTTTGTGATAACGAGGGTGCGATTGCTCAAATCAAGGAACCTCGTGCGCACCAAAAGACTAGACATATCGAGCGGAGATTCAACTACATAAGGGATGAAGTTGAAAAAGGAAAGATATGTATCCGCCAAGTTCACACCGATCAAAACATTGCGGATCCACTCACGAAGCTCCTTGAAAGGGGAAAACATGAGGGTCATACATGTTCCTTAGGACTTCGATATTCTAGTGATTGGATTTGATCTAATTTTGTATTTGGATATTGAAACAATTGTTATTTTAACTCTTTTATGGTATTTCGAGTTACGTTTCATATTAGCATGTTTAAATCCGTGAATAAGTTAATTATTCTAAATGTCCGTAGTCGATCATACTTGTGGGAACAAATATGAATGTAAGACTATTATGAACTTGGATTGGTGGATATTCATTAGATATGAATATAGAGCAAAGTGTTGCTGCCAAAGTTCATAGATATTTGTGGGATACAAATATTGGACTGACTCGCTCTCAAATATTACTGCATGGAATCATTTGTGATTGATCATAAGTAAATTTTGAGTAAAGGCGAATATCATAGTATCCTCTGACCTGAGATGCATATTGGGTCTTGATATTCACCAAATATTATACCTTGACTTTTTCTTCGCTGTTAGTAATATGACAGTACATAAGGCTAAGCTCAGGTGTGGTACAAGGTGATTGTGAGAGACGTATGTAGTCATGATGGGATTTGTTTCTCTTATTCGTTGAGAGTAAGATGTCTAAGGCCTGCTAAAGTTAAATCAACAGAGAGTGATCACTCTATGTCTCTGGATTTAACATGACATCTGTAACGAAAGGATAAATGATAGATTCACCTAAATCATTTTCAAGTAAGGGACTTGAAGGGGATGATGTAATTGAATGGGACATATAGTCATACGTATTAGGGGTAGTAAACCGTAGTTAGGAGTCATTTACTACTTGCATCAATCTTCTATGTATCTTGTGCAAGTGGGAGATTGTTGGACTCTGTATGCCCAAGACACATATTAAATTGATGTGGCTAGTACGTTATGATCCAAGTCGAGTCATACCCAAATACAAGCTAGACAAACACTTACAATATTATTTATTTGTGATATGATCAAACAAATAAATATTAACACTTACAATATTTAGAAATTGGTTTTCTAAATACTTACACTTGACAAACTAATAAATTATATGGATAATTTATTTTGAGAGAATATTTTATTTTGTTATTTAATGGGTTAAATAACATTTTAAAAGGTTGTATAAAGTCTTGCATTTATGTAGTGTTATATTTATAAAAGTTATAAATATATAAACCAAGACTTGAATTATTTATAAAAGAAATTGAATTTTTTTTTATAAAATAAGTGGGCCGCCACCCCCCCCCCCTTTTGTCTTACCAAGATATGATCTTGTTCCACTCACATTTCATGCATTTGCATGGATCCTAATTGGGTGGTCTTCCCTAAGTGGTTTGGTCCAATAGAATGACATGCATGTTGTCATACTTGCATGCATTTTGATTGGGAGTTGGTGGTGGCAAGATTCTCTCTTAGTATAGAATAAATTGGATGACCAAATGAGCCATAGAAGACTTGTGTTCTTGCTCTCTAAAATCGGTCATAAGAGGGTGTTTTCAAGTGTTCGGTTTTTTATCTTTGGTGTTAAAATCCTAGCTAATCTCAAGGTGTTTGTTGGAAGCTTGGGGTATACAAGCTTGAGGTCTTCTACTCTTGAGGACAACCATTTCAAGAAGCATCATCCGTTTCATCATCCTTGTACTCCAAGAAGGTAGTTTCTAAACATCCTATGGTTGTGTTTGATAGTATGCATCTTCATATATGGATCCGGGTTTTGGGATTTTGCTTATAAATGAAATTTATATCTTAAAAGTAACATGTTTTAAATATTTATTCCGCTGCGTTTTTATTTCATATGGATGAAATTGCTTTGATAAACATGTGAAAATCCCATCAGCTACGATATGTAATATCATAAAAGCACTTATATATAGGAAGTACCAGCGCCGTATCCACCATGCTTTTATCATATTACACAAGCCTCGTTATTTAAAGCACTTACCAAATAACCACCAAAATGTCTTGTTTTAACCAATGTCAAAATGTTTATGTGGAAGAAATGTCTAATGTTAAATGTAAATCATGCCTTGTATAATCAAATAATATGTATGGTAAGCGAAAAGTATCAACTCAAACCATGTGTTAAATGTTAATGTGTAAACAAATGTGATGTATGGTGAATAAAAGTATTACTCAACCCCATAGGTAAAATGAACAAAACAAAGTCTCTTTTAAATCAAAAAGTTATGTTTTGCAAAAATAATTGCTTTATCGATACAAACACTTATGCGGTAATGTTTAAACGTATACATTCAAGCCTTGAGACGGAAAGATAAACCCTAGAACAAATCAAAGGTTTATCAAAAATGTTTTCGGATTCTTTCATTCCTTACGTCCAAACAAACCTAGGATTCCAGGAATGGTGGTTGTCAATTCCCTATGGTACCACTACATACTACCGAGCGGCATGATCAGTGTTAATGAACGTATTTTAGTTTCGTTATACAAACCAAATGTCATACCAAATGTAAGCATGTTATGTGAAAACAATGTACTAGGTATGCTAAGTTAACATACGAAGCAGAAATGTAATGTAAATCAATGTGTCCATACGCTGAGTAAACATATGCAACAAATATGTTTATGAAATCAATGTGCTAGCATGCTCAGTCAACATACATAGCAAATGGCAATTTAAATCATGTACTACTATATGCGTACTAATGAACAAAGCAAGTATATGTCATGAAAGCATGAAAAGCACGAAAGTAACAAGTAGGCACATGTGTTTCACCCCAAAATATTTGAAAACAGTAAAAGAAGGGACTATGTACTCACTTGATATTGCTTAGAAGTCTTGATATAACAACCAAACAATTCTAGAAGGATCACGGAATCAATCGGCACCTAATAACTATGTTAATAAACCGGACCTAAATCGGAGGATCGGATAGAATGAGGTTTTGTAAACCAAATATGATATGGTTTAACAAAGCCTACATACTAAGTCAGAACCTATCCTAAGTGCTTACGACCCGTTACGACTCGTTAAGGTAGTCTACGCTACTTTAACGCGTCGTTCATGTAAAACGCGTTCGGACCGCCTACCTAGTCCTATGATAAGTATTATATGCCTTAACATGTCTAATAATATTGCCTAATCAGTTTAGATGTCAAAATTTAGGTTACATATGCTTAAAGTGAAATTATGCGTAAAAAGGGCATTTCGGTCATTTTCCTAAGGCATATAAACTACCTATCATACAACTAAGTAAACGAAATGAAGATAAGGTATAACCTTGGAAGGTTATTCCCTGTACAACTATGGTCACAAAATGTGTTTGGTCGGATCCTAATGATCGACCAAACGGGTCGGGTTTGAAAGTCTAAGCGGTTGTTTAGACCGCTTATCTTACGACCCTATATAAGCACTAGACTAAAAGTGACGAGTTAAACATGTTTTTAACTAAGTTAGAAAACAAGTTTGATATCAAAACAAAGTGTTTTGATACCCAAAAATAGCTTCGTTGCAAAATACGCATAAACACGTATTTTGACCGAAACTTTGACTCGTCACTACGCCTAATCAACGTGGTAATCAGTAGGTATAGTCATAAGGGACTATAACCATCGTGATTACGCTCACGTTGCAAAGTTCAAACGAACTTTGTGTTGACCATAAACTGGTCAAAGCAGAAAGTCAAACACTGTTTGACTTTCATGCTTGAAATGCATAAAAAGCATGAAAGAAGCTTATAAGAGGCCCAATGCTTGAAGATTGAACAAGAAAACTTGAAGAATGTGACCTTCAACCAGAAGGGATAGCCCCAAATGAGCAGGAGAAGAAGAAAATCAGAAATGAGCAAGTTGTGAAATGAAATTGAATGGGTTTATATCTCTTCAAGAACCGTTAGGATCCTTTCTCGTAATTTTAGCTTTGATCTTCGCCATCCATGTGTTGCACATGGTTTTGAATACTATGGGACCTCAAAAACCAGTATATGGTATGTTAAAACCATGTATATAAACCAAGGAAAGGCTGCTGTTTGAAAAAAAACCAGTTTTGCAGTTCTGGGGGTCTGTCGCGCCCCGCGTAAGACTCAAGGTAAGTCTACGCGCCCCGCGAGCGAGCCCCATTTCAGCAAAACTTTCAGAATTTACAGAAATGGTCCCTGCATGCTTATTTGGCCATTTTTGACACGTTTAAGCCCCGTTAAGCCATTTTCAAGGCTCTACAATGATGCCAAAGCATAGGGAACATGAAATATGCTTGAAAACATCTCGGATGTCAGTTCGTTTTGTCGTACGGTCACGTTATTCGGCTAATTACGACGAAACATGAACGGACGCGAAAAACGATCCAAATTACGCGACGAATGAAACTTGTTTTTGCCATACCAAACCCTTTAAAACTTATTTCTAAGTTATGTAAAGGTTATTTAAGGTATGTTAAGCATATGTTGATGTTCCGGAGTGTTTGTCGCGTTAAACTGATTACGTTTACGCATCAGTTTGCGTATAACTTTCCAGAAAGTGATATAGAGTTTGAAATCGAACAAAAATCAAAACGTGTAAAATGTCAAACATAAATAAACAAACATTGGGGTCAAATCACATTGTTTTATTGATAATTGAACTATTCAGATTTTATACAATGATTACAAGCACAGATGTCACATGGGGAGAGGAAGAAGCAGATAGAGAAAAGGCCTCCTTTTTCCGTTCGCTGTTCCCGAAGTGAGCGAATTGCATGTAGAGATCCGTAGAGGCTTATTGTTTAATTGGTTGAAACGTACCACTCATAACGGTGATATTGTAGGTTCGAGGCCTACTAAGCCTACCACCCCCTGCTCTTCTCTTTCATCCCTTGCTGGTGAAAGTCTTAGAATGAATGTTGGCCTAGATAGAGGAATAAAAACTAGCTCGACCGGAAGGGAGAGGATAGGCGAATCAGTAACTGAAATGAAAGCTGGAGTAAGACAATCAGTTGGAGAGCTAGGATGAAGAAGTAGGAAGGGGTGTTTGAAAGGCAGAAGGGTAAGAGCTAAAAGGCTGTCTTTGAGGATAGGATGGTCGGACAAGGAATCCAACCTCTTTCTATAGATAAGATAAGTCTGTAACTTCAGGTCGAATCACTAGAAGGTATACTTTTCTGAGGGTAGGCATTCGCCGTCCCTCAATCACTTACTGATATGCTTTATCTCATCTAGCCATCACTCTAAGACCCTCTTTCCACCCTACTGGCTTTAGGTAGGAGTCTCAGATCGTATGCTTTCTAGCCTGCCTCTTTCTTGAGCTGACCATGGAATAAAAAGTAGATCTCTATCTGATCTGTGAAGTGAAAGACTTTAGCGCTCCCACAATACTTGCAAGTTTTTTGGAGACTTCAGAAACATTAGATCTCTATGGAGTGATTGCTGCTCACGTGCGCGGGCATCTACTGATTCAGTTGATGACTGATGCTCGGCCACTGCTGCTGCTACTACAGAGTATTCTTCTCCTTGGTTCCTCTTGAAGCTTGGGGATATAGTTACATGCTCATGAGACTAATGTAGTCGACTTAATAGTGATGTACTTTGTAATATACCTTTTGCTACCTTGCTCTCCCAAAGGAGCTTTCTAGCTACTTATCTCCTCGACCATCTTCCTTCTGGTATAAAGGAAAGAGCTTCCCGAGAGCCCCTACGCGACCTTCCACTTGCAGAGAAACCTGCCGATGTAGCTCTTGTTCTTCTTCCTTATCGAGGTCTTCCCTTTCCTCTGATCAATAATGAAAGTTTCATTCAAGTCGTCACCTTATCGAAAGCGCTAAGTAAGCAAACTACCTTAATGAAATAGGAAAGCGGCTGAAAAGAAAGCCATTTTTCGATAGTGATTCAAGGTGAAGTAAATCCCCTATATCTGATAGCTGTAACAGGCCTTCTTCTTACAGAGAAATGCCCCTATTGCGAATCTCTCTCATAAGAAAGAAGAGAGCTAGCTAAGCAGAGCTACCAGCTATACTACCAGAAGAGCAGCTACTATCAGTCCTAAAGGGCCAGTATCCGTCCCTCACTCTTAACTTAAGGAAAGGATAGACCTTAGCGCTTCTTCTTGATCACAGTAATGCGGGAAGTCTGGCTAAAGGAAGATAGCATCATAAAGAGAAGAAAAAAAGAAAATGAAGGCGTCAGCGAGGGACCTCTATAAAGTCATTATCTGATAGCTTTCACATGGCTTCTTGCTAAAGATAAATTGACATAGAGAGCGACTGATTTCCAGGCTTAGTATCTTCGGTTTCATCTTATAGGCTGACTTGCATCACTCTAATAGGATTCCTTGCTTGCATCATATCATACAAATAAGGCATTAGGGAGCCCTTTCTCTTCCTTTATTCGCCGCAGGAAGAAATTCCAACTATGCTGCCTTCTAACGATAGGACTGGAATCCGAGCTCCTAGGCAAAAGCTTGAAGCTTGAAGACAGAAAGAGAAGAGATTAACGGGATGCTTTATAGTCGAAGTTGCGCCTAATGCTTAATCTAACTATTAGCAACTATATTAGAGAAAGACTAACTTCATGGTTAGAGTTGATGAACAAGAGAAGGCCGCAATACATCTCCATCATCATTCCAACCGCGGAGTTGAACACAACACTGACTTCAGCCAGTTTCTTTCATCAATCTCCTGGCCCTTGCTTAACTCCTTGTTCCGTAAACCGGCCGCTGGTTGATCTGATCAGACCCCGGACACGCGAGAGCCCAGCCCGAGAGGAATGCATGGTTCCCCGGCTCTTCATGGGGCGGACGTTCGCAGTCCCCTTCCCTTTAATCTAAGCCCATATCTCGCCCTAAACCCTACCAGCTTTCCAGGCCATTCAATCCCCGTCATTCCATTTTAGCTCACCTCCAACCGGAAAGCTTTCGCGATGATGTTTTCCGAGAATATATCCTTCAAAAATGGGATTTGGTTGGATGGAGTCTCGCAGAAGAATATCATTTTATAAAGGGGCGCTACAACTAGCAGCCACTTTCTTATTAGTAAGATAGGTTGCTTGAGCCAATCCTTAAATTGTGGGAGGAAAAGGCAGAAAAGTGAGCCCACCCCAGGCAAATACACTTCTCGTTATCTTGTTCCTGGTCAAGCTCCCGTACCCGCTCCCCAATTAAAGTAACATAAGGAGGGGCCACTATCAATTGAATAAGCGTCTCAAAGAGAATGAGGTCTAGCGCCCCATCGAGAAAGAGCAATATAACAAGGTGGGAATAAGATCTAAGGTAGGACAACCAAGGGTAATTCAATGGCTTTATGGGAGAATCCTTAGACTTTATACGTAGGCAGGCCCAGCGGTATCCAATCAATGTTGTCGGTGGAACAAAGGAAAGAGGAATGGGAGACGTTTTAGAGGAAGATCTAAGTACCGAGAGGGAAATGGAGCTCGAATCCATAGCATTCTCCACGCATCCACCATTCGTTTGCAGTGACCTTACCACTAGCCATTTCACTCGAATCTGTAGTAAGCAGTATCCTTCGCAACTAGAGGAGAAATCCTCTTCTTTTCTTTATCTTTCTTGGAATCAAAAACCTTAAGAACCATAGATGCCACCAACCGAGGCGGAGATTGGAGATACAACGATTGGAGTGCTGTGACCATACCGGAGATAGATCTGAACCGACGGTTGCGGAGAATAGGTGCAACGGGGAATCATGGGAATAACGAGAGAGTACGTAGGGAACATGGCTGACCAAGGTCCCTTTTCTAATGATTGAAAAAAGAAAGAGGTCGGTGTTCTTCCCAAGTGCTCCAATAAACGTGCCTACACCCCATCCCGTCTGGAGAATGATATGATTGACCGAGAGTACTTATGAAACCCGGCACTGAACTAAAGGTTTGATTTGCGGCCTCCTGAACTGTTCGCATCGCTCTCTTCGGTTCAAGCGAAGGCAGTAATTACAGTTCAGATCGACTTCCTAGCGTACGGGAATCCCCTCTGTTTTAGCTTAGGCTAACGACACCGATTCCTAGTGCTATAACAGAAACTGCCCTTAACGCGCAAATCAAAGCCCTCACAACACTCGATACCTGCTCCCGCTTATTGATTAGTATGAGCCACTCAAGTCCCTTGTCACTCATCCCTCTTTTACGTTTACGAAAATACCGGGCTTTATGCTTTTTTCGGAAAGTAAACTAAAGTAGCTCGTCAACCTAAAAACAAAGGACTTCTCTCACTACGAAAGGTGTCCCGTGGATGCCGTACTGATATATCTCCTATTTGTTCTGGATCTAGCTGAAAAAGCCCTTTGCTTTATATTAGCGCGTTAGCGCCCCTACAATTGAAAAGACATTCTAGCACTCCTTTTATAATATAAGGAATTGCATTGCTTCGGTTGGTCACTTATAGGAAATGAAGTCTTTGATGCGTGAGAAAGGGGGCTGCCTTCGCAAGGCTTGCTTGAAAGTCCCAACTGAAAGGACGGTTAATAATTAGTAGTTGGCCCGGCTCTCCCTGCCTGCGCTTTGGTTCTCATGCCTCGTTTTGTTGACGTCGTGCGTAGGATAAAGGATTTGCACCGGATAAGCATTTGTTACAGTTGCGAAATACTTTGTAAAAGTTTTCATTTTCTGATCTACCTTGAGCTAAGAAAATGCCATTGTCCTATGGCTGCACTGTCACACCCCCAAAATCCACAAGCGGAGTACCACCGCAGGAGGCGTGACTGACCAGGATCCAGCCACCAATCATATTGAACAATGTAATTAAATAAATAGAAACCCAACCACACAATATAATTAGTGTTCAAAACAAGTTAATCAAGTTCAAGTTATCAGCGGAAGCATAAAGTTTAAAACCAAAGTATAAGTTTAAAAGTTCAAATGTTTAACATGGAACTCAACAGTCCATGTCCCACAACGACTCCTGCTCCCTTGCAAGCTCCAGCTAAGCATCTAACGACCTGCAAGGCATGTAACAACGAGTCAACAACAAAGTTGAGCGAGTTCACAGTTGGTTGTCCATTTTAAAGTTGTTCCAAAAACCATAAGTTCATTTGAAAATCAGTAATTAATCAGTTCCTTGTCAAACCATAACCATAACCAGTGGGGGCTACCCCATGTTGTAAACCACTAGACTAGTTATATATATTGGCGTCATTCCCAACCGAGGACGGAGGTACATATTCTACCCAACCGAGAATACGCAGTTTAAATGTAGGCATCCTTCCCAATCCGAGGACGGAGGTACGTATTCTTCCGAATCTGAGAATACGTAGGTTTAGTGTAGGCATCCTTCCCAATCCGAGGACGAAGGTACGTATTCTTCCCAATCCGAGAATACGCAGGTTTAGTGTAGGCGTCCTTCCCAATCCGAGGACGGAGGTACGTATTCTTCCCAATCCGAGAATACGCAGGTTTAATGTAGTCTATTAGTGGTGAATATACAGGTTTCATCTTAGCTTCTTAATCCCATTCCCAACCCACCGGGAATCCCATGCCTTAAGAGTGTGAACTCACCTTTGGTTGCTCGGTTGAACTCTTAAAATAGCTATTGGTCAGGGTTGGTCAATCACGTCCTAATATGATAACCATACAAGCCAGGTTCCTATTCAAGTAACACACACATAGTTCTAAACGTATTCTAACACGTTGCACGTAAAATATTATCATGTAGTAAAATATTATAATGTATATATGTACACTTGCATGCAAAGTGTCACTATTCAAATTAGCAACCACATATTCGTCACAAATCACATAATAAATCTTGTCACAAAATTTCAGCTTTTAAGTGCATTTTCGGACAATTTGTGGTGCGTTAATCGGGACCGTTCGGGCACCGGATAGTTCCCGAAGAATTACAGAACGTTTCAATCGAACCAAAGACCATTGCATTAAAATTTGGTGACCGAATTCCTTACGGATTTTTTGTGAAAAATCTTGCGCCAAACCATGATCAGATTTGACGTAATCTGGTCAGGTTTGCCGAAAAATTTATTTAAAAATATACGTTTATCAGATTGATGAAATTCCAGTTGGAGGTTTGCACCAACACTTAAGAGCATCTACAGTAAAATTTTCAAGTCTAAACAGTGAACACATACCAAGTTATGACACGAAACGTGAGCTGCATTTTCTGCAGAAAATGACAGCTTAGAGCAGTTTTGCGATTTAATTCGTTAAAAATACTTAGACATGTCCGAACAATATGAAATCACTGCGGTTTGAAAGCTACTTCCGAATACTTGATTTTAGGCTCAGAAATCATAGAGTTTCGATAAGTTTAAGTCCCGAAAGAGACTCCGGAAGTTGGAGTATTTTCTGCAGAATATCGCTGAACGAAACATTACTTGTTTTAAATTGTTTTTCATGTATCCTACTACGGTTCTAAGTGTCATTTTCACAAAATCAGTACTCAATAGCATATAAACATTCACACATTCGACTTATATATATCATCGGGCTGGTATAGTGCATATATGTATCATCATACAAACATACAGTTTCACATATATATTATATTTTTGGACACCTTCATGCGCAACACAGCATCATACTTCCCCATTCTTTACATTCACAAGTATATATATCATCGTGCAACACATACTCTCATAGAGTTTCATGTTTAATAATAATCATATTCCACATATACACATATGTCACTGTACATTCATAATTATTAATTACCCACATACTAATCATAATCTACGGCTATGTATGATCAGATCCATAAGTGCCGGTTAGTCATGACAATACACTTTCAAACGATCACGTTCATTCATCACAACATATACCTACTTTCCTACTCCTCATGATCACTGTTATGTATATAAATACATGCATACAGATTTAACACACCAATTCAAGTTTCCAAAGACAGTTAATCATGGTATCATGTAAACAAAGATTCACAACTCGAACCGAAACCGCGATGAAGGAACCATGATGAAAGTGTAGTTTAAAGAGTTACGAACTAAGGGAAAGGGACCTTACCGTCGTCTGGTGATTGCGCTTGACTGAAACAAGGACGGTGGTGGTTGCCGTAACCAAAAGTGGAGGTGTTAGGGTTTAGCGATGAAAGAGGAGACGTGGTTTTGTTTTATATATAATTCCTATTGTTTGTTGATGCCAATAATTCGCACAATCAATCAACAGTAGGTTGTGGCGGTTTGGGGAGGGGAGGGCCAAAATCAAGAAACAAATAAATGGAGTTTGGTGTTGGGCCGATAAGGGCTGTCCACAAAACAAAACGAATAATATGTGGGGTGGCATTGACTGATTATCTAACATACATACATATTATAATATATATATATATATATATATATATATATATATTAACTCATAAACAACTAATCTAAATGAATAATAAATCAATATTAATGATTGTATAAGATTTATGCTATGGTTCTAAGTTTCGAGTTATGCAAGTGAGTTGGATCGACAAGTGAAACAGGTGTTTTGGTTCAAACGGGTCGGTCCGAAACAATAAGGATTTGGCTTCAAGTATTTGTTGTTTAAAATAAATTAGATAAGTATATAATTAACTTGTAAAAGCGAAATGAATGGTTTTTTTTACCTCGAAGATACGGGTTGTCACATGCACTAAATTTTGAACTGGACTAAACGAAGACAAAGTGAAGTCGAAGAACAAAGTTTAGTCTAAACAATTTAAGAATTCTTTTTTTTTACTTTCTAAACAATGGTTAGGCGGAAAGGGTACCCTTAGACCATTACCCAGTGAAAAAGAAAACCTAGCTAGCCTATAAGCTTCCCTCTCCGATCATTGCTTGACTCGCCATAACCCTTACACCACACCGCCCCTCGTCTTTAAGCTACGGCTACCTGCATGAAAGCCAACCACTACAATCCTGCTGCAATAATAACTCGTTATTTTAGCTTGGAAGGACAATAGACTGGCATATCCCGTATCTTTTTATTGGATGAGATTAGGGGTCTGTGAGAGCCCTTTCTCTGACTAAAAAAATGTGCTCGCCTCTTTCTTCTCGGAATCCTATGTACCAATGTTGCAACAACCGGTTCTTCCCCAATAAAATCAAGGTATTCAGGTTTCTTTTGCTCCACCACCTCAGGCAACCATACCACAGTCTCAGCGGGTTCGCCCGTTTCCACCAAATCAAGGCCAACATGGCTATATGCCAAGGCAAAGGCCTAGTCAATGTTGGACTCTGTATGCCCAAGACACATATTAAATTGATGTAGCTAGTACGTTATGATCCAAGTCGAGTCATACCCAATAACAAGCTAGACAAACACTTATAATATTTATTTATGATATGATCAAACAAATAAATATTAACACTTATAATATTTAGAAATTGGTTTTCTAAATAATTGCACTTGAGAAACTAATAAATTATATGAATAATTTATTTTGAGAGAATATTTTATTTTGTTATTTAATGGGTTAAATAACATAATAAAAGTTGTATAAGTCTTATAACATGTGATGTTATAATTTTATAAAAGTTATAAAATTATATAAGACTTAAAGTGATAAAAGAAAATTTTGAATTTTTTTTTTTAAAAAAGGTGGGCCGCCCCCCATGCACCTCCCAAGACACCTTTTTTTGGTCCAATAGTCTTACATGCAATTTGCATGGCTTGATGGTTTTTGATTGGGCAAAAGGGTGGCTATGTCTCTCAAAGTTGTAAATGCATTTTGTATGACAAAATGAACATGGAAGACTTGGTAAAAATGCTCTCTAAAATCGGCCAACATGGAGTGCCATCTTAGAGGTTTTTTCAAGTGATTTTCAAGTGCAAAAACTCAAGAAAGCTCTCTCTAATTTTCGGCCATGTGTGGTTGATCAAGAGGGAATTTTTCAAGTGAGTTGCAAGTGTAAAATCCTAGCTAAAATCAAAGTGTTTGTTGGAAGGCTTGGGGTATACATGCTTGAGGTCTTCTACTTTAAAGATTTCCATTCAAGAACATCATCTTCTTCATATCCTTTTCTCCTTGGAAGGTAGTATTCTTGAAACACTCTATGGTTGTGTTTTAATTTTTGATAGCATGCATGTTCGTATATGGATCCGGGGATTGGGTTTTACATATAAAATGGGTTTTATATCAAGAAAGTAACATGTTTTAAATAAATATTCCGCTGCGTTTTATTTTATAAGGATAAAATAACTTTGATAAACATGTGAAAAACCCAACAATGGCATCTACAGCCTCTTATATGAGTGCATGCTTCATAGGATATGAAATTTTCGGGTTTCGGGTTTGGTTAAACCCTATGGCCGAAATTTTTCATCATGGTTCTCCTTTTGTTTTTTTCAAGATTTATTTCTTACATGCATAAAGGAATCTTGAAAAAATTATGTCATATGGATGATTGTTTTGTTTGGACAAAAACCCACTTTTCGGTTTTTTCATCAAAGTGTTTGTTGGAAGGCTTGGGGTATACATGCTTGAGGTCTTCTACTTTAAAGATTTCCATTCAAGAACATCATCTTCTTCATATCCTTTTCTCCTTGGAAGGTAGTATTCTTGAAACACTCTATGGTTGTGTTTTAATTTTTGATAGCATGCATGTTCGTATATGGATCCGGGGATTGGGTTTTACATATAAAATGGGTTTTATATCAAGAAAGTAACATGTTTTAAATAAATATTCCGCTGCGTTTTATTTTATAAGGATAAAATAACTTTGATAAACATGTGAAAAACCCAACAATGGCATCTACAGCCTCTTATATGAGTGCATGCTTCATAGGATATGAAATTTTCGGGTTTCGGGTTTGGTTAAACCCTATGGCCGAAATTTTTCATCATGGTTCTCCTTTTGTTTTTTTCAAGATTTATTTCTTACATGCATAAAGGAATCTTGAAAAAATTATGTCATATGGATGATTGTTTTGTTTGGACAAAAACCCACTTTTCGGTTTTTTCATTCTTGGCCGAAAAGTAGGTTGTAAAAAGGAAACCATTTTTTTGCTTCTTGAATTTTATATATATGTGAATATATATTTTGGTGTTCATAACCTAGCCATGACCTTGTGTGAATATGTTGAATGTTTGTGTTTGTGATTTATATTTAATTATTTCAAAGGGTTGTAATAATTATTATTTTTGTCTTCCATTTGTAAAAATATGTAATTTATTTATTTTCATTTGTTATGTAAATAAATAGATTAGGTGCATTTTATTTTTACTAGAAAAATGTAGTAGGATACCTTTTGTAAAAGAAGATGCACACAAAAATACGTTTTTGGTTTTGGCTAATTTTGTCACATCCCCAAAATACCACATGTGGAATTACCGCGGGGCGTGTGACATACCAGGATCCAAGCCACCAATCACATTGAACTTCACGTAATATAATTAAATAAAACTTCCATTTATTGACCTTAAGTATTACAAAGTTATAAACAATTCACAGTATACAGCGGAAGCATAATTCATTCGTTAAGTATTTATAAACCACATGTAAAAGCCATTTGTCTTGTGTTGTGTTTCCATGTATCTATACCCATGACCACTCCAGCTTCCCAGATAGCAAGTTCCAACAATATGCACCTAGAGTCCTGCAAGGCATGTAACAACGAATCAACAACAAAGTTGAGCGAGTTCACAGTTGGTTGTTTAGTTTTACCAGTTTGTTTTGAAATCATAATTTGTTTCGTAAGCCACGAGATAACCAGTAACCTTTGTTTCCCAAACCATAACCATAATCAGTGGGGGGCTTCCCCGTGTGAACCACTAGACCGTTACCATATCGACGACTGGCGAACAATAGTTGTGCCCTACGTCAATGTCTATCATCATTGACAGTTTGCCATGATCCATTAGTACACGCCCGTTCGAACGACACGGAGTGAGGTTTGTCAAACCTAATAGCGCTATTAACTAATGACCCGCTCACCATCGGCCTCGGCAATTAAGTCGATATTAAGTGAGGGACTTCATGATAGAGTTTTGTCTAGTAAGTTGTAAGGTTGTTGTCCTACCCAAGGAGGACGAACGTACGTAGTTCTACCCAAGGAGAATACGCAGGATTTATAGTGGCATCCTACCGAAGGAGGATGGCGTACATATCCTACCCAAGGAGGATATGTAGATTCCTTTTTAGTTTATTAACCCATTCCCAAACCACCGGGAATCCCATGCCTTGTAGAAAGTGTGAACTCACCTTTGATTTGCTCGGTAAGATCTGTTATTTGTTATTCAGTTGACTCACACACGTCCTAAAATAACAATCTGTTTAACACAAGTTTAGGTCACTTATTTCTTACTCATATCACGCAAGTTACACCCATGCATTTCACATATTATATAAATCATGTTAACTATCCAAGTTCCAATACCATACTCTTACATCATTTATTCACATAATTCCCACATTCAGACTTCATATTAATTCATGGTTTCATCAAGTTCATTGTCGGCTAACCAATTTATCATGCGGTCCAATGTCATTTGTGTCCAAGTGTGTGAACGGCCCACTTATACTAATTCTATAACACCTATGTAATTCAGTTTAGTGTTTGGCCCATCAGTTTATCCGGCCCAAGTGCACGACATGTGTGTGTGTTCCACTAACCTCGAGCCCAGCTAAAACACCTTAAAATATGCAATCCAAACTACTCCCGGCCCATACAGTACTTGTTTTAATTAAGTGGATCAAACACCCTCACATGGTGTGCGGCCCAAATAGTCAATACACAATCCTAGCACTACCCAACCATATTACCAAGCCTAACACGTGAAATTAGTCCGATGACACACACAGTTTTTTTTTTTTTTTTTTTTTGATCCACTTATGACCTGATTCTTAAATCACCCTAATATGTAATCGGTCAACATAGGGTTTGCCAGATAAGTCACTTACATCACATAATCCTATACGCTACTAATCTTTAACATAGGATCAGGTATTTAATCAATCATGTAATGCCATATAATTAAATTGTTACATCAACAATTCCCTGGTAACATTAAAGAAGTAAACTATTATTTCTTATCACATAATTAGCCAAGGGAAAAACAACTAACAAACTATCCGCATCTAATATATATAACATATACTAACTTCAGCATCATCACAGTGATTTTAGCTAGTTACAATTGCAAGCATAAAGATCAAGACCCTACGGATTTAAAAGTCACATGTATATACATCACAATGCCTACGGACAACAACTAACCATAACCATTATGTTACATAAATCATTCTCCAGCAAATAAGATTGTTTCTCATATGATTTGTAGCATCAACAGTTCACGTATATACACATGTCACTCGACAGAAATATTGCAAGAACCGTAGTGATCATATTAACCCGTATCAAGATGTAAAAAGAAGTGCCAGGCCAAGAAGATGATTTCAGTCGAAGGGGGGGGGGGGTTTCTCCTGCCGCACGCAACTAGGAAGAAGGTAGGGTTTGTATGTGATGATAGGTTTGTATGTGATAATATTGTGAGTTATTAAAAGAATATTACGTAACACTTAATATGGTGCCAAACAAACTACAGTGGGCCGGTGGTCATTACTTGGGCCGAGAGTTTTAGTATACATAAAATATGTATATTGTGCATGTTAGTTTACCATACATAATTAATATTTGATTTGGGGTTCCTTTTTTGGCCAGCCATGATGATGGGCTCAAGCCCATTCAGTTGGGCTGCCATAACTAATGGCAAAGCTGCCAATTTACGGGTCAAGGGTGACGGGTTTAGGCTTGAGTTATGTGGCGGTGCATTATTATGAGAGGTATTGGGCCGAGCCCAAACATCCAAAAGGGCAGAAAGGTGTACGATGGTAACGAAATGTGTGGCCCGGAGTGTTTGTGCAATCCAAAAGCATAACGTATACTAGTTTATATCGTTCACATAATAAGCATTTAACTCACAACGATATCACATATTTAACAATTAAACTCACAACTTTATCACGTATTAGACAATTTATGGGCCAATGCATAGGGTGAAATTTCGAGTTGTCACATCATCCCCAACTTGAAAGAAATTTCGTCCCGAAATTTAGCACGTAGTTACTGAGAGAGCTAGTTAGATTGCATGGTTTTCCTGGTTTTCCTGGGGTGTCACAAATTTCGGGCCTAAAGGACTTCATAGTTCTTAACGGGATTTTAGCCCGATAACCAAAACACATTTTTGAAGTCCAAAGGAGTTTGGAGTTGAATATAAAAGACATTTGGAAGACCAAAGAATGTGAAGAAATCACAACATAAGAAGAAGACTTGAAGCATTTGGATGCGGGATCAAGTGGGAGTTTAACGGCACATTATTTGTCTCAATATTCACCCTTTAGGAAGGACCTTTTGACACACTTGTTTCGGCTAACAAGTGTGGTCAAAATAGTTAGCTATGGTTATGCACCTATTAATATGTGTGTTTTGCTTGTGTGGTTGCTTATTTATATTGTTTTGATGATATTTGGATATGCATGCTTAACAAACTAATAATCAACAACAAGCTTAAAATTGATTCTTTAAAAAATCATTAAAATTGGTTAATAAAAGGTTATTAAAAATTAATGATTTTATAATATAATGGGTTTTATTAAAAAGATCCTTGAAAATTGGTTTTCACTAAAGTACCATTGATTTGAATGCATGCAAATGTATGGTACATAAAGTTTTTTAGACTAGAATTTTGAAAACTCAAAATCCCTTTTATAAAACAAGTCAAACACCATCCTTTTATACAACACTCGAATCACTTGGGAACTCTTTTGTGGGATAAAGGTCACCTAACCACATTTGAGGGAACTTGTATGTTCGAGGTGGGGTTACCATGTTTGTGGGATAAAGGTCACCTAACCACTTATATGTGTAAACTCACATGTGTGTGTAAGTTGGACGACTTGATTTGGAAACCATGAACTTAGGGTCACTGAAGCATGGGGAACAAAGATGTTGATGGGATTAAACATGCCAACTAAACATATAGATGTTTAACCGATCCCATATGGCTAGAAGTTGCAAAGGGTTGCAATTGTCAAACGTTGACTACCTTGTTAATTTAATTAATGGGATAAAGGTCACCTAACCAATATTTAAATGTAACGTTGGATTCTAGATTTTAATTATTAATTGCCTATAAGACATAAAAGGGTATTAATGATTAAAATATAATAATATCGAAAATACTAAAATTGAACCTTGTTAAATTTTGTAGATGGCCGCTAACAATATTACCCAAACCGTCCGTAACCTATCACTAAAAACAATCCTTGAAAAGGATCGTCTCAATCAAAACACTGTATGGATTAATATCGAAACTTAAGAATCGTTCTCAAGTAAGAAAAGATATCCTATGTGTTGAACAATCCTTATCCCAATGAACATCTTATGGAAGATAAGGATGCCTATAACGATTGGATTAAGTATATCGAGGATACTATGCAAGCCTCTTGCCTCATGTTAGGAATTATGATTCCCGAGATTCAAAAGGATTTTGAACATCATGAGCATACGACATGATTACCCAATTGAAGGAAATGTTCCTACAATATGCAAGGGTAGAACGCTTCGGGTGCTTCATGCTTGTCGAATGGAGGAAACCCAATAGGTCTCATCTTATGTCCTTAAGATGAAAAGCCACATTGATCACCTCGAAAGGCTCAATATGGGTAAAAGGGCTTTATCCGCTCTAACGATCAATGAGGGTGGCAACAAGAAAGGGCATCACCCCGACACCAAAGCAAATGTTGCAAAAGGTAACGGGAAATTCAAAGGGAAAAAGAAAAAGAAAGACTAAAGCGAAACCACCGAAACCAAAAGAAAAGAAGGAAAAGGTTGCCATGAACAATCCATGCTTTGAGTATGGTGAGATAGGGTATTTGAAAAGGAATTGTCCAACCTATCTCAAAGAGTTGAAAAATAAGAGGGATGCGGGGCAAACCTCAGGTACAATCTTTATGATACATATTGACCTTAATATTATTTCTTCTAACACATGGGTATTAGATACCGGATGTGGAACTCATGTTTGCAATTTGTTGCAAAAGTTCAAAAGAAATTAGCATTACACAAGGGAGACATTAGTCTCTTCATGGGCAATGGAGCGAAAGTTCAAGTTGCAGCCCGATGAGACTATGTTTTGAAACTTCCAAGTGGTTTGGGAATCATTTTGAAAAATGTATTGAATGCTCCTAGTTTGACTAGGAACATTATTCAAGTTTTCCTTATAAGACAATATGGTTTTGTTTTAAAGTTTGTAAACAATGACATTTATATTTCGATGAATGACATGTTTTACTTAAAGGTTATGCTTTCAAATGGTATTTATGAATTGGTTCATAATAATACATCATTTGATAGTTCAATGTACCAAGCAATTACCAAGAAACTCAAAATGGATTTGAGTGAGAACTATCTTTGGCATTATCGCCTTGGTCTTTTTTTTGGGGGTAAAGGGTTACCCTGGTGAATTTTATAACCAAATAAAACAAGTGAGAAGCCCAAATACTCCTCAGTTCTCACGTATGACATGCCATACGGGAGTAAACACGCGCTAACAAACAACGCTAAAACACATACACCAATCAAACTAGGAAACCATTACAAAAAAAAAAACATTCCAATGCCTTAGCCGCAATCATCATCAGCTACCAGTAATCCACGAGGTAGCATCCACTGTTGCAAGACTCGATCCGTTTGAATAGAAGATTTGAACCGCATGGTGTGCAGCTTCATCCTGACTGTGCTCAGAATCACCTCCACTAGCTGACTCTTGCTCCTTTTTTTCGAAGTAAAAAGCCTTCTGTTCCTCTCTTCCCAGACAAAATATGCCGAAGCACTAACCACCAGTATAGAAATAACATGACTGGCTGACTTGTATCTAGCTATCCCCACCAAATACTCGGAGATATCGGTCCAATTATTCCTGATTGAAGGCATACCTGCTAAGTCTTTTACCTCATTCCATACTTGAGCCGCAAACTGACATTCAAAGAACAGGTGTTCGTGCGAGTCTGGCCCCAAAGTACATAACGAACATCATAACAGACGGAAATTCGCATTACCCGACGAACTCCATCTACTCATACAATCTTGCGTCTTCAGTTTCCCATTAAAAATCAGCCACATAAGGAATGAATGCTTAGGAATAGCTTGAGGAAACCACACGACATCTGCCCATTGCACTTCATCTTGCACCAGCCGAAGTTCCTCCCAAGTCGCTGAAGTGGTGAACTCCATCAGAATCCCTTGTCTATTTCGCCACATTATCTTGACTTTACGACTCGTATGTAGGACTATGTTTTGCATATTTTGTAGCACTGGAAACTGATTGATCCAACCCACCGGTCATCTCCAATCTCCTTCGACAAAAAGCTCCACCAACTTAGTGGTCATATTGAAGCCTGCATTAGCAATTAATCTAGGTGAAACAATAGAACTGATCGGACATATTTCATCCCATTTATCGGACCACACCCTAGTGTCTTGACCATCCCCAACATTCTTCCAAACATAGTTGCGTACACTTGTTCTAAGTTGGAGTATTTTCCTCCAGCTCCAAGTACTATTACTCTTTAACAGGACCCCCCAAAAGGTCCTGTCTCGGATGCGATAAGAGTGTATCCATTTCACCCATAGAGATTCTCTATGGGTAATGAGGCTCCAAATGTGTGCAGACATTAATGCATTATTAGTATCTTCTACTATCCGAAAACCCAACCCACCTTCAGATCGTGGTAAACAAACCTTTTTCCATCTCACTTTCGCTTTCCCTCTAATGCTATTCCTTTGCGTCCACAAGAACCTCCTCATCCTATCCTCAAGCTCATTGATAATGTCACACCCCGACCGCGTAAAACAACAAACCGCGACAGAAGTTTACATTGTCTTTGAGTTCAAACTAAACATAACATAAATACTGTATTTTAAGTCACTAAGGCCCAAGTCCGCCTAAGTGAAGCACAAACATCATCATGCATTAGCACCTGAAACACATGTAAAAATAGGTACGTCAGCATAAAAATGCCTGTGAGATACATAGGTTTTGTTTATGCAGGATTCATGACTTATAGTTAAAAGAAGTGTTAACAAAAATGTAGTCATGAACCTTAGAAAATGTTTTCCTTTATAAAATCATGTGAAAATCGATATGAAAATCAAGTGATAATAAAAGGACAATGCATGGTTAAATGATTAACCAAGTATAAATGAATTTTGTATAAAATGTGTAATTTGTAAAACAATGTTATTGACTTGTATAAAATGTTTCATGTCTTTGTCAAGTGGTTTAGATAACGCAATAATGTGTAATACAATAAAAGCACTTATATATAGGAAATACCAGCGGCGTATCCACCATGCTTTTATCATATAACACATAGCCCCGTTACATAAGTCACTTATCAATAATCAACCAAAATGTCTTGTTCAATGTCAAAATGTTTATGTGTAAATCATGTTCAACGTCATGTGAGAAGTGTATCATGTATAACCAAATGTAATGCATAGCAAGCAGAAAAATATCTACTCAAACTATGTGATATGTCAATGTGAAAACAAATGTCATGTATGGTGAATAACTAGTAATTACTCAACCCCATAGGATAATGTACAAAACAAAGTGTTTGAATAAACCTAAGTTTAAATCAAATGTTATGTTTTGCAGAAAACAATGCTTTATGATTACAAACATTTATGCAGTAATGTTAATTGCATACATTCAAGCCTTGGGACTGTGGCGACAAACCCTTAAACAAATTAAAGGTCTATCTAAATCATGTATATCGGATTCTGTCATTCCCAACTTCCAAACAAACCTAGGAAGTCGGAAACCAGATTTGTCAAGTCCTATGGTACCATTACATACTACCGAGCGCCGTGATCAATGTTAATGAATGTATTATTGTCCTGATTAAACATACCAAATGTCATAACCAATGTAGCATGTGAAAACCATGTACTAAGTATGCTAAGTAAACATACCTAGTAGAAATGTTCATGTAAAACGATTGTGCTAGCATGCTCAGTAAACATACATAGCAGAAATATCATGTAAAACAATGTGTCCATATGCTATGTAAACATATGCAACAAATGTCTAAGAAATTAATGTGCTAGCATGCTTAACATACATAGCAAAACATAGTTGAAATCATGTACCATATGTGCACTAGGTGAAACTAGCATGTTTATGTCATAAAAGCATGAAAAGCATGAAAAGCACGAAAGTAACACGCATGGTCATGTGTATCACCCCAAAGTATTTGAAAGCGGTAAAAGAGGGGAACTATGTACTCACTTGGGATTGCTTATTAGTCTTGAGAATAAGACCAATTTAAGCTCCAAGGATCACGGAATCAACAAGGCCCCTAATATGGGTAACTATGTTAATAATCGGATCCGAAATCGGGAGATAGGATAAAATGAGGTTCTATAAATCAAATGAGTATTGGAACTCATATGGTATGATTTAATAGTCCCAACATTCTGATTTGAAAGTCTACCTAAGTGCTTTTGACCCGTTTCGACCCATTATGGTAATATAAGCCACTATAATGCGTCGTTTGCGTAAAACAAAAGTCGGATGGTTATCTATGTGCTATGTCAAGTCTTACATGCCCAAATATGCCTAAACATGTTACTAAATCAGATTATATGTCAAAAAGTTGATCACATATGCAAAATACGGATTTATGCTTCAAAAGGGCATTTTGGTCATTTCCTGTGGGCATATAAGCTAACTAACAAAAACAACTTTTTTTCCATGGAACCCTAATTTCTCTCTCTAGCATGGCGACTTTAGAGCCTCATGTAACCTTCGATTTTTCTGCCTGATCTTTGTATAAAAGTCTGATTATTAGTGTGTTGATTCATCAATACTCTGATTCGAACTTGTTAGCAAAGTGATCGCGGTTGAATTTAGGGTTTTTGTTTTGTTTTTTTTCTGTTCGTCGCCTCCTGATACCGTGTGCTTCGAATCTGTTGGAATAGTGATTAGGGTTTATCGGTCCTACTGGTTGGGCAGTAACCTTGATTTACCTGAGTCCCTATCTCGATTTGATTAGTTGCATGCCGTAAGGTGATAGATTAGGGTTTTGCTATTGTTTCTTGGTCGGCAGGTTTTCTTGTTTGCTTGGTGTTTCGAGTGCATGGAGGGAAAAAGTGATGGTGTTAATCCGTTGGAGGAGGATGTTACTCCGGGGACTGATGATAAAACACCACCGGTTCGTGGTATTGGGCTGCGGGTGACAAATATTGAGGGCAACAATCTGAAATCTAGACGGGGTATATACTCAACCAACAATAGATCGGTCATTGATGGGTTGTTCGAAATTTCTAAACCTGTGGAGTTGAATGCTGATTTGGCATATGGAGGGGAATACATGGCAGCGATGAAGGATTCCCATGCAAACCCTAGTGGTTCGGCTGATGGCAACTTGGAGAGTAACAAGAGTTGTATGGATAATTCGGAAAGTGCCATAAACAAGCCTATCTCGTATGCGAAGGCTGTTCAAACCCTGAAGGAACCTGTTAAAGTGAATTTCAGGAAGCTGGAAACGGTAGAGAAGATGGATGGGGTGGACGTTGTGATTCCGGTTGAATCAGTTAAACAGGTAAATGATCATTTTGCAAATACGTTATATGGGTATTTTTTGGGTAAACGACTGGCGTTTCCAGTTGTTGAATACTTCGCTAAAAATCAGTGGGCAAAATATGGATTATCTAGATTAATGATGAATGCGAAGGGTTTCTTCTTTTTTTAAGTTTAACTCTCAGACGGGGATGGAGAAATTGATGGAGGATGGTCCGTGGATGATTAGGAATGTACCGATTATCTTGAACGAGTGGTCTCCGTCAGTCAAACTAGTTAAAGAAGATATAACGGCTATTCCTGTGTGGGTAAAGTTGCATGATGTTGTGACACCTGTGTCACTGCGACCATCAAACAAATACCAAACCAATGAAATATTGTATTTCATACTTTGGACTTGTATAAATATGTGTATCGTTTGCACATATCAACTCTTGTTCGATTTCAAGCTTTAAATCGCTTTCTGGAGGGTTATACGCGCACTGATGCGTAAATATAACCAGTTTAATCCAACGAACACTCCGGAATAGTGAAATAGGCTTAACATACCTTAGATAACCTTTACATAACTTAGAAATAAGTTTTGAAGGCTTTGGTATGGCAAAAACAAGTTAATTCACTTACAGGGACTAAATTTGACAAACTGCGAAAGTATGCCAATTTGAACTGTAACAGACATTCTGGAACATGACCATAAGTTAAACACACCTTAAATATCCTTTATATAGCTTAGAAATAGGCTTTGAGGGGTTCGGTGTGCTAAAATAAACTTTTGGGTCATTCAGGGACTAAAAGCGTCAAAAGTGCACAAGTTTGCACCTTCGCGCATAACTTACGTTCTGAATACATCCGGACATCCAAAAATTTATGTAAGCACTAAAATATTTTATTTTAGTGTTTGGCATGAGAAAAATCCATTCGTCACGCCATTTGGATCGTTTTTCGCGCTTATGCGCATTCCGTCGTAATTAACCGAACATCGCGATCGTATGGCCAAACGAACCGACATCCGAGATATTTTTGAGCACATTTTAAGTTCCCAATACTTTAACTTCATTTTAGAGCTTTGAAATGGGGTTAACGGGGGCTTAAACGTGTCAAAAATGCATCAAATATCAAGTTTGGAGCTTCATGGGCCTGTTCTGCCATTTTTGAAAGTGTCTGGTCTGCAAGGTGCTTGCGCACCTCAACACTTAAAACCTTATGGTGCGCAAGCAGGGGCCAGATGCAGCAACTTGTTTTTAACAGCCTGTTTCCAGCCTTTCAACCCCCAAAGGGCAATGCCACATGTTGATCTCTTGTGGTGAGGGGCCAATTTGGGTTCCATAACCTTCCGACAAGTGTACGGGTGAGATCAAGGCACGATATTCAAGAAACGATCCTAACGGTGCTAGTATTCCTATAAATACCCACCACATTCTTCACTTCTTCCTCATAAATCTGATCAAAAGTGCTCTAAGTTGAAGCAAATCACTTCATACCTGAGCTACTCGATCAAGATTTACTAGCGGGGACCCTTTGTAAGTGTTCCTTCGTTCTTTTATCGCTTTTTTAGTCCGAAAGTCGAACTATGTTTGACTTTCTGCATTGACCAGTTTATGGTCGATGCGAAGTTCGTTTGAACTTCATAACGTGAGCGTGATCACGATGGTTATAGTCCCTAGTGACTATACCTACTGATTACCACGTTATCTAGGCTCAGTGACGAGTCGTAGTTTCGGCCAAAATGAGCATTCTTGCGTATTTTGTAACCAAACTACTCATAGGTATCAAAACCGTTTGTTTTGATACCAAACCTGTGTTCTAAACTTAGTTAAGCATGTTTTAACATGCTTAGCTCGTCACTTTTAGTTTAGTGCTTATATAGGGTCGTAAGGTAAGCGATCTAAACAATCGCTTATACTTTCGAACCCGACCCGTTTTGTGACAACCCGAACTTTCAAGGTCAGTGTCTCCTAGTCACGTAATCCTGTTTCTTGTTATTCCTCGTTCATATTCTTTGCGATGATAAAAATTAGTAAACACTTGCGACTGGAATGTAATTGTTAAAGGTATGGCGTGATTGGATATGTCTATTTGTGTGTAACTGCTTAACTACAAGAAACCGTTAAAACGTTTCTACGTGTCGAATAGCTATTCTAAGGAACTAACATTGTTAGCACTTTTGGACCGCAAGTCATTGGGGCCACATTAGTGGTCCCTGCGACACACTTCACTCCGGCCCGAACTAACGCAAACCGAGCCTAACTTATCCCGTGTGTGTTTTGATCAAACCTGGCCCAGTTGTGATAGCAAAATAAGCCATATGATCAGCCTTCTATCTGTTTAGGTAGCTCATTTGTTGATGGGCCTGAGCCCATCTCGGCTACCACATTACTACCCCAAAGCCGAGCATGTATTTTTGGGTTAAAATCAGGATGGGGCCGATGAGAGCCCAAGTTGATAATGGGTTGGGGGCCGGCTATTGTATTTAGAATCTCTATACACACATGAAGCACGTACCATGAAACAATAAACATACACAAACCCTAAGTTTCTCTAAACACTTGGCGGCAGTAGCAGGTTCCCCTCCTCATCAGCGAGACATCATCTTTTACGATCAAGCTGTTGGTTAGTAAAATTCTCATGTTTAAGTTGTATTGATAATTTTGTTTGTGGGATGTGCATGATATTAGAGTTATAATATTAGGGGATTGTTTGAAATATGATTAAATTCTTTTATGTCCGATTTTGTTTGGGTAAAGTATGATTTAAATTAGTTGATCTACATGGGCCGAATAGGTTATTCTATTGCACTGTTTTCAAAACTTGTTCATCAAATGGATATATGATAGTTTTATGGTGCACGGTTTGAGTGTAAGGTTTGAAATTAAAGTTGTTGTTTGAAGGTAATGATTTCACAAAGTGGGATAATCTTGAATAAGATAGATGGCGGCTCATGAGTGTGTTTGTAGTATTGATCAATTCAAGCCATGTGCACATCATAATGGGATTGTCAGATTAGTCACGGTTATTTATATTGTGTGCACATGAAGGTCATGATTGTATTAATATGAACTGTTATAATAATGAATAGTTGATTGTTTGAACCGAACACTTTGACTGATTTCATATATGTTGTTGGGTTAATAAGTGATTGAATGAATTAAAGAGTTATTGGAGGATTTATTGGTTGGGCCGCATGTAATTGCTGGATACACACACATACATATAGATTTATTTATTGGTTTAGGTTCTGGACCATGAAATGATTGTGGTCTAGTTGACTCGGGTCACACACGCACTTACATCGGTATAGTCTAGTGGGCCGCATCTCAATTTGAATAACGTAACGAACTCCCAAGTGTTGTTAGTCGGTTATGTTTGTGATACGTAACTACATGTGTTTCGAATAATTATTGAGCATTATGTGAACTACATGAGATTGAACTGGTAATCTGAACTTACATGAACTGTTATGTCATACCCGTCATGAGTGATCAATCTGTGCTACAACTTGCTTTAATAAGTGGATTTTGGTTTATGAATCTGATCATTATCGGTAATTATATTAGGATTGAATTGAGCAACTGTGAACACATACTTTAATCTTACCGAGCAAACCAAAGGTGAGTTCACTGCATTTCTCAAGCATGCGTCTCGGTGGTTTGGGACAGCTAGTAAACATTTGGAAGGGAATCTTGGGTAAACAGTTAAATTGGGTTTTGGTTATTGAACATGGAATCTATCATTATCGGATTGCCTGTAGGGCAATGGGGTAATTAGTTGATAGCGCTATTAGGTTTGATACCTCGCACCGGGCCGTAAGGACGGGCGCGAACTAATTATCTGGGCATCATTACCAATGCTTGGTTAGGGGCATTGGGGACTGGACACACTTCCAGGTTATTAAGGGACACACTTCCCGGATACATATGGGCACACTCCCTAGGGTATCTCAACAAGTCATAAACAGCATCATATCACAACGTTGAATTGGCTTAACATACATCTGGTAACAAAACACGTTAACAAAACCTTGAACTCACCAGCGTCGTCTGACACACTTGTCTGCATGCTTGCAGGTCTATAGGCTTATATCATTTGGAACTTGCTGTCTGGGAGGCTGGAGTGGTCATGGGTCGAGATATATGGAATTGCAGTACAAGCTTAACGGTTTATATACACATGTTTTATGAAACACTTAACAAATGAATTATGCTTCCGCTGTATACAATGAACGACATGTAATGTTTGTAACACTTTATGTTAATGATTGAAAGTTTTATTTAAATACATTTATGAGTTCAATGTGATTGGTGGCTTGAATCCTGGTACGTCACATGCCTTGCGGGGGTAAGCATGTGGTATTTTGGGGGTGTGACAGTTGGTATCAGAGCCACTGGTTATAGTGAA
Source organism: Helianthus tuberosus (assembly GCA_030545235.1). Lineage (NCBI taxonomy): Eukaryota > Viridiplantae > Streptophyta > Magnoliopsida > Asterales > Asteraceae > Helianthus > Helianthus tuberosus. Next base: position 114,209,103 of record CM060368.1, on the reverse strand, counting down.
CTTGGTTTTAAAACGTTTTTATAAAACCAGACTATAACCGAACAGTTCTGAATAAGCTAATACGACCATGACACTCAGCTCCAGACTGCAAGGTTCGTTTCTCGTTTACTATTGCATAGTATATCTAGCGTACACTTATGTATGACATTACACGTGAATACACACTTAGCACTGCAGTATGAACTTCTTTGTTACCAACCCATGTTACGTGTTTTAAGAGTGCAACTCTTCTTGAACTTTCATGACCTGTGTTGTGGCGTCATCTGTCATATTGCTCGAATTCGGGGAACCTTTTAGCGCGAGTTAAGAGGCACTGAGATAAGCATGCAAATTGCCTTATTATTATGGGTGCACACATAATAATAATGTGGGGTGCATGCGAGTCCCAGTGAGGCTTAACAAGTGAAGAAGGAGTTCCGCTCTGTTAATTGATCAGTGTGTAACGTAACAAACTAATAGGAGTCATAACAGTGATTGTCTCCTACTCAAACATGATCTTTTCACCCCTTTCTGAATCTTTACGAATCTCGATGCTATCGAGTATCACCTGATCACACATCTGAACGCCTAGCGAACTGTGTAGAATGTTAGGTGCTAATACGAACGTCCCTGAGTTGGATGGCTCAGCGTCAAATGATTGGACTATACTTTCCTTACTTATCTTTGTTTGCTGGAACTTAGCGTGTTGACGTCTTAGATCCCGAAGTGCGATCACTTCTGCAACACTCTCGTAACATACCAGGTAATACTCAATTAGCCTATTAGATCGAGGGACAAGAGGATGAGCGTAGCACTTTACCGGTCCCAGTATTTGGACAACCCTGATTTCCGGCAACAAACACCAGCAAATTGGCTTCAATCGAACTCTTAACCCTAGTCAGTGACTCATGGGAGTCAACTCTTACGAATCAAACGGTGCGAAATGTGAAAACTGCCAGCACAATGAGTAACGCCTAGTACGTGACACGGAAATGTGACAAGATGGACTCGGTTGGTAAAAGATTTTTAGGGCTCCGTTTCAGGCAATGATGTTAGAGGTAACAGTCACGACAACATCAAGATACTTGTAATTGTAACCAACAGTATGGAAATGGAGGCGCCAACAACATGGAGTGGCCATGGTTAAATCAAAACGACAATAATTAAGGGAACGACGGCAGTACTGGGAATCCTCGCAATGAGTACAACAACACGGGAAATGATGCTCATGGAGGGGCATTTAGTATTGGCTTGGGCGACGCCAGGATTATAACAACGCGGCAGCCTATACGTTCTTGGTAACGCATCACTTCGTCTCTGTTCTATTTAACCCTGATGTTTCTTGAAACCGAACCTGTTGAGGAATCGGCTGATGACAAGACAAATGGAACCTCATGCGTTTGTTGGGATGCAAACTCGACCTCGTGGGACAAGTATTCGACATCGACCTTCCTACTACTATCCTTGATGGTCTTGATGTAGTAGTTAGTGTGGATTGGTTATCCAGGAATCACGCAAATATACCCTGTGAGGAGAAAACTTTGTGTGGAGTATCGTTATTTGTTCTAAAGCATCAGAGTGGTGAAAAAGTTAGCGCTCTTTCAGCTATGAAGGCCAGAAGTGTCTACGGAGGGATTACTCCGCTACGTTAACAACCGTTACTGACGTGATCAAGAAGCCACCAATCGCTCGAGATTTCTCCCGGTGTACTACCCAAGAAACTTTCAGGTTTACTTTCATAACTGTTAGGCAGAATCTCAGTTTGATCTCACACCAGAGGCAACCCTGATTACTCATACTCTCCACCGTTTTGCACCAGGAGGGTCGCAAGAACTGTCAAACCAACTACAGGACCTGTTGGACAAGAGTTTTGGTTGGACCTAGTTCTCCGCTTTGGGGGAGCCCCAGTTATATTAGGGAAGATGGGCCTTTTCATATGTATACTAACTATTGAGAACTCATCAAGGTGACAGTCCAGAACCATTTGTCTCGATCATGTATTGACAACCTGTCGACCAGTTGCAAGGGTCAAGCTCCTATTCGAAGATTGACTAATGAGCGAAATATCATCAGATGAAGTCCCAAGGGGGGTATGTTCCTAAAACGGTGTACCAAACGCAATGCGGCCATTGCGACCTTGTATTCCATGACCTTTGGGTTAACTAACACACTAGCAGTTTTTATGGATCACATAAATCGACCGTGTTTATTGAAGGCATTCTGAATCATTACCAGGAGAAAGGAACAATATGGCGGCATGTGCATCTTATTTTAGAGCTCATGAGGGAGGAGCCACTCCGCACGAAGTCTTGTTAAAGGTAACTTTTGAATTCAAGAGGTACATTTTTGGTCATATAAACAACGAAGTGGGGATACACGTGGATCTCGCTAAGATCCATTTTGTTAGAAACTGATCGACACCAAAGATCCCTTCGAGGATACAACAATTTCTTGGTCTCACTAGATAGTATCGCAGATTCAACACCGGGTTTTCGAAGATCGTGCAACTTAAATTTCTTTAGCACAGCAGGGTGCTGTGTTCGTGGAAGACAAAACAGGAGGACGTCTTCTCAGCTTTCGAGTCCCAACTCTGCAATGCACAAGCGTCGTCTTAACCTAAGGGTACAGGTGATTTAGTGGTATACCATGATGCTCCGAATCAGAGTCCCAGTTATACACCGATGCAACACGAGAGAGTGATGACTTACGTAATGGAGTCACAAAGAGGAACTACACGACACACAACCCGCGGTGGAAACCGTGGCCCTTGGATTTAGGTTGAAGGCATTACTTGGACGGCACCAATTACACCATTTAGACCGATCACAAGGGCCTCCCGTGTACCTTTATTTTGAGATAGCTAATTACGTGATGGCATCGCTGGATGAAACTCTCGAGTGAATACGACTATGGAACCTAAACGCGTATGAGCTTACAACTCACCATCGACTCTAGCCTACCTGATCAGATTCGCCCTGTTTGCATAGAAGCACTGAAGGAAGAGAGTTTTCAAGTTGAGTCCATGCGGGGCATGGAGGAGCAACTTTTGGCAAGTTGGACGATATCCGTTACCTCATGGAACGAATGTGGGTCTCATTATACGGCAACTGTAGGGAACCTGTGTTGAGAAAAGCACACCGGCCTCGATATGCTGGTCATCTGGATTTGATGGAATAGGTTAGGATCGGAGGATCTTGTACTGGAAACTGGGCTTGAAGGCCTACACAGTGAAGCATGTAAACGACGTTTGACTTGTGCTAAAGTCAAGGTGGAACATCAGAAACCTTCTGGTTCGTGTCAGTAATCAGAAACACCTATTTGGAGATTGGAACAGACCGCCATGGAGTTTGTCACTGGTTTACCAAAAACTCAGAACGGAAACAATATCACCTGGGTGATCGTTGATGGTCTCACGACACCAGCACACTTTCTTGCAATCAAGGAAACTGATGAGTCTTCACAACTGTGAATGTTCCTCTGTGAGATGCGGCTTTAGGGCACGAGGTGCCAACTCCTATTACCCCTGATTTGTATGAATATCTGATTTATGACAGGCAATACGCAACACCCTCGACTCATGTCTAGACATGAACATTGCTTATCACCGTTGGACAAATGGTCAGAACAACGAACCATCCTGACACTCGAAGACATGCTGCGAGCATGTGCGTGATTGACTTTAGTAAGCTTCTGGACAAATGACCTTGGGTTGAGTTCTACCGTAGCAGTCACCATTCTAGTATTCAGACAGCTCTGTTTGAGGCATTGCATGGTCAGTAACGCTAATCTCCTTGTTGAATTAAGGTGGGTGACAACCTAATCGTAGGCCCATGACTTGTACTCGAGACTCTGGAGAAGATTGTTTACATCGGAAATCACGTGGCAACAACGCGTGATCACTAGAAAAGCTGATAAACGTAGGAAACGCTGGGAGTTCGCTGCGGGCAAGCGTGTCATGTTGAACATCTCACCCTGAGAGGGTGCGGTGCGCTTTGGGAAGTGTGGCAAGCTTAATTCACGTTACGTTGGGGCCATTCAAAACTCTGGAAAGAGTCGATAACATGGCCTACAAACTCGAGCTACCTGACGAATTGGGAAACGTTTATGATATCAGTTATGTCCTGAACCTGATGAAACATTTGTGGTACCCTTACTAAATCCTAAGGTTGATGACGAGTTACAGTTTGTCGAATAACCTATCGAAGAGATAGACTGGGAGGTCAAGGTCCGTAAGCTCAGTCGAATTCCAATTGGGAGAGTTCGTAGGAACTCAAGTCGTGGACCGGAGTTCACGCGGGAACGCAAAGACCAGATGAAGCTTAGGTATCCTCAACTTTTTCCTGATGATCAATCTAATTCAAGTGCTACTGGTGAATTTCGGGACGAAATTCCTTTTCAAGTTGGGGATGATGTGACACCTGAGCAAAACCTGCAACAATCTTGATCTATCATTTCATTTCTCTGTGCTTACCTGTCAAATTTCGGGACGAAATTTCTTTCAAGTTGGGGATGATGTGACAACCCGAACTTTCAAGGTCAGTGTCTCCTAGTCACGTAATCCTGTTTCTTGTTATTCCTCGTTCATATTCTTTGCGATGATAAAAATTAGTAAACACTTGCGACTGGAATGTAATTGTTAAAGGTATGGCGTGATTGGATATGTCTATTTGTGTGTAACTGCTTAACTACAAGAAACCGTTAAAACGTTTCTACGTGTCGAATAGCTATTCTAAGGAACTAACATTGTTAGCACTTTTGGACCGCAAGTCATTGGGGCCACATTAGTGGTCCCTGCGACACACTTCACTCCGGCCCGAACTAACGCAAACCGAGCCTAACTTATCCCGTGTGTGTTTTGATCAAACCTGGCCCAGTTGTGATAGCAAAATAAGCCATATGATCAGCCTTCTATCTGTTTAGGTAGCTCATTTGTTGATGGGCCTGAGCCCATCTCGGCTACCATGTAATGTTTGTAACACTTTATGTTAATGATTGAAAGTTTTATTTAAATACATTTATGAGTTCAATGTGATTGGTGGCTTGAATCCTGGTACGTCACATGCCTTGCGGGGGTTTCCGCATGTGGTATTTTGGGGGTGTGACACGTTTGGTCGATCATTAGGATCCGACCAAACACATTAGGTGACCATAGTATATAGGGAATAACCTTCCGAGGTTATACCTTATGGTCGCTTCGGTTAAGAGTTGTATGATAGGTAGTTTATATGCCTTAAGTAAATTACCAAAATGCCCTTTTGACGCCAAAATTCATTTTAAGCATATGTAACATAACTTTTGGTATCTAAACTGATTTGGTAACAATATTAGACATGTTAAGGCATATTTTACTTATCATAGGACTAGTTAGGCGTTCCGAACGTGTTTCACGCGAACGACGCGTTAAAGTAGCATAAGCTACCTAAACGGGTCGTAATGGGTCGTAAGCACTTAGGTTAGGTTTCATTTAGTATGTAGGCTTTGTTAAACCATACTACATGAGTTCCCATACTCATTTGGTTTACGAGTCCTCATTCTATCCGATCTTCGGATTTAGGTCCGGTTTATTAATGTAGTTACCTATATTAGGTGCCGTTTGATATCCGTGATCTCTAGCATTGTTTGGTTGTTACCCAAGGACTACTAAGCAATCTCATGTGAGTACATAGACCCCTCTTTTACTGTTTTGGGGTGGAACACATGTGCCTACTTATTACTTTCATGCTTTCACATCATATACCTGCTATGTTCATTAGTACATTTATAGTACATGATTTCATTACATTTTATGCTATGTATGCCCATTGTGTGCGTACTTAGTACATTGCCTTACATTACATGCTACGTATGCCCATTGTGTGCGTACTTAGTACATTGCCTTACATTACATGCTATGTATGCCCATTGTGTGCGTACTTAGTACATTATTTTACATTACATTACATTTTATGCTATGTATGCCCATTGTGTGCGTACTTAGTACATTATTTTACATTACATTTTATGCTATGTATGCCCATTGTGTGCGTACTTAGTACATTATTTTACATTACATTCTTTGCTATGTATGCCCATTGTGTGCGTACTTAGTACATTATTTTACATTACATGCTATGTATGCCCATTGTGTGCGTACTCAGTACATTGTTTTACGTTACATTTATGCTATGTATGCCCATTGTGTGCGTACTTAGTACATTGTTATACATTACACTTTATGCTATGTATGTCCTTTGTTGCATACTTAGTACATTTGTTATTCATCACATGCTTACGTTTTGGATACACATTACATGATTTACATTAGACATGAACATTTTACTTTGGTAGTTTGGTTTGAGTAAGTGATTAAGTAACGAGGCGTGTGTAATATGATACAAGCATGGTGGATACGCCGCTGGTACTTCCTATATATAAGTGTTTGTATGGTATTACATATTGTAGCGTTATTTGAATCATTTCAATTTGAGACATATAACATTTTATACAAATAACATACTTTTCACAAGACATTGCTTTACAAATAACTTATCTTATACAAACTCATTTTACATGGTTATTCATTTAACCATACATTATTCTCTTATTTATACATATCATCTGATCTTATCGTTTTTCAAATGATTTACAAGACAAAGCAAATTACAAGGTTCATGACTAAACATTTTCTCAAACATAAGTCATGAATTCTGTTTTCACAAAACCTATGTATCTCACAGGCATTTTTATGCTGACGTACCTATTTTCACATGTGTTTTCAGGAGATGATGCATAGGATTTATCAAGACATACTTAGGCGGACCTGTGCCTTAGTGACTTAAAACGAGACAAGAACTAGTTAATTTTTGTTATGTACTCTTTGTTTCTTGTTTAAACCAATGTAACTCTCTTGTTTGAATAATAAAACGGAACTCCAATTGCCATGGATTTGAAACAATTAATTCTGTTACAACACTCCCCGATGTTTCCGCCACGTTTCGTTGTCTCACGTGGTCGGGGTGTGACAGATGTGCCATTGGCGGCCTTTACTGAGGATGGTTTGAGTCTATTGGCTTCTAAAATAGGTGATCCGAGAATGCTAGATTCATATACGGCATCGATGTGTTCTGAATCATGGGGTAGAAGTAGCTTTGCTAGAGCATTGATTGAGGTGCATGCTGGATGCGAATTAAAAAGAATGGTGAAGGTGGCGGTCCCAGGTTTGGCTGGCAATGGGTTTTCGATGGCTGAGGTAAAAGTAGAATACGATTGGGAACCACTAAGGTGTGCTACGTGCTGTGTATTTGGTCACGAGGGTAACTCATGTCCAAAGAATCCGAAGACGGTGGTGGAGGATACGTCCAAGACTGATGCTGACGGTTTTAGGGAGTTTAAAGGCAAAAACAAAAAAGCTGGCCAGCAAGGGTTTCAGGTTAATAATAAGAAGCCGAAGATGGTTTATAGGCCGATCTCTAAAAATAACAATCAATCGGATAAAGCTTCTTCGTCCAATGCTCAGGTTAAGGTGTCTAACTCTTTTGATGCGCTGCAAAATGAGGAGGTGGCTGCTACTTTTGTTTTGCTCTTTCGTGTATGCGGAAAATCATTACAAGGATAGAAGGGAGTTATGGGATGATCTATGTCAGCACCATTTGTTTATGTGTAATAAACCGTGGACCATTATAGGGGACTTTAATGCTACGTTGAAGATGGATGATACGCTAACGGGCACTTCTTCGATAAGTATTGGCACAAGGGAATTTAAGGAGTGTGTGAATGCTATTGATGTGTTTGATGTCAACAGCTCGGGTTTTCATTACACCTGGACGAACAAACAAAAGAGTGGGAATGCAATCTTTAAAAAGCTTGATAGAGTCCTAGGGAATGTGTGTTTTATTGATCTGTTTCCCGGTGTGGCGTCTCGTTTTTTGCCCTATCGGGTTTCAGATCATACGCCATGTATTCTTGTCCTTCCTAATGTGGAACGGAACAAACCGAAACCTTTTAAGTTTGTCAATTTAATTGCGGAGAAGGGTGGGTTCCTTGAGGAGGTTAAGCGTGTTTGGGAAACCGATTTTTCGGGATATGCTATGTTTAAAGTGGTCAAGAAACTAAGGCTCTTGAAGGGTCCGCTTCGTAAACTACTGTTTGATCTAGGGAACTTGCACGAAAAAGTTAAAAATTCGAGGAAGCTTATGGAGGAGTGCCAGCTCGAGTTGGATAGGAGTCCGGGTAATGATGACTTGATGATTAAACTCGATAGTGTGCTTCGAATGTATAAAGAGGCTGTCCGGGATGAATCGTTGTTTCTACAACAGAAATCGAAGGTGGATTGGTTGTCCTTGGGTGATTCGAATACCAAATTCTTCCATAATGTGCTGAAAGCAAAGAATCATCGTAGTCGTATATTTGCTATTCGGGATTCAACCTGTCGGATGGTTGAAGGTAATGAAGTGCCGCAGAGTTTGGTGGATCATTACGCGAAGTTCTTCGGCTGTGAAGTGGAGACTCCGATGCAGCCTACTCCTGACTTATTTTCTCAGAAGTTAGCGGCTGCTAAGGCCCAACACATGATTCGTCATGTTTCGGATGAGGAGATCAAATCGGCTATGTTCTCTATTTCGGGGAATAAAGCTCCAGGGCCCGATGTGTATACGTCTATTTTCTTTAAAAGATCTTGGGATATTGTGGGAACGGAGGTGTGCCAAGCGATTCGGGAATTCTTTCTTAATGGGAAGTTGCTTCAGCAATTGAACCATACGATTATTTCTTTAATCCCCAAGGTATCTACGCTTGTTTCAATAACATATTATAGACCAATTTCGTGTTGCAACATGATTTATAAGTGCATAAGTAAGATCATCTCTAACCGTATTAAAGAAGGGTTAGGAGATATTGTAAGCATTAATCAATCGACTTTTGTTCCGGGTAGAAGAATATCAGATAATATCCTATTAACTCAGGAACTTATGCATAACTATCATCGGAACATTGGTCCGCCAAGATGCGCGTTTAAGGTGGATATTCAGAAAGCTTATGATACGGTTGAATGGAAATTCCTAGAGACCGTGTTACTGGGTTTTGGTTTCCACCTGAAAATGGTTATGTGGATCATGGCTTGTGTCACTTCTACAACGTTTTCGATTGCGATGAATGGGAGCCTTCACGGGTTTTTCAAAGGTAAGCGTGGTTTACGTCAGGGTGATCCAATGTCCCCATATCTCTTTACCTTAGTTATGGAGGTTTTGACATTGATTCTACAAAAGCAGGTGTCGGTCTCATCGGAGTTTAGATTCCATAATAAGTGTGAAAACCAAAGAATTATTAATTTATGCTTTGCAGACGACCTGTTTCTATTTGCTAGGGGGGACCCAAAATCGGCTAGGGTTATCATGGAGTCCCTCAACAGCTTCAAAAACATGTCAGGGCTTGTGCCTAGTATGATGAAGAGTACAGTTTTCTTTGGCAATGTGGTGAATTCAGTTAAAGCTCGTATTCTAGAAATTCTGCCGTTTGAGGAAGGGGTGCTGCCTGTTAAGTATCTTGGAGTTCCGTTAATATCTACTCGGCTTAATTACAAAGATTGTAAAAGTCTGGTGGAGAAGATGGATGCTAGAATTACTGACTGGTAAACGAAGTGTTTATCTTTTGCTGGCAGGTTGCAGTTGATCAGGTCGGTTTTGGCTTCTTTACATGTCTATTGGGCTTCAGTTTTTATTCTTCCAAAACATATTATTCACGAGTTGGAGGAACGAATGCGGATGTTTCTATGGACTCAAGGGAATAGAATTAGAGGCAAAGCAAAGGCTAATTGGAAAGTTGTCTATCTACCGAGATGTGAAGGTGGGTTGGGTATCCGTAGGGTTAGAGATATGAATAATGCCCTCATGGTCACCCACATATGGAGCTTGCTGTCTAATCGAGAATCGCTATGGGTGAAGTGGATACATTCTTATCGTCTCCGAGGAAGAAATTTTTGGGATGTGCCGATTAAAAATAATGTAACTTGGAGTTGGCGGAAGATGTTAAGTATTAGGCCGAGAATCCGCGATCATATTTGGGTCAAGTTGGGGAATGGTATGAACACAAGTGCTTGGTATGATAAATGGGATATAATGGGCCTGATTTGTAGTTTTATTACTCCCAGAAGGATAGCGAATGCAGGTTTCAGTATGAATGCTCGGGTTGCAGATGTTTTCATAAATGGAGAATGGAGTTGGCCAGTGGATTGGATACATCGTTTCCAGACTCTGCTTAATTTACAAACTCCGGAGTTATTACCTTCTAATCAGGATAAGCTGGTATGGCGTACTTCAAGTGGTAGAGAGTTGGACTTTAGTACCTCTTCGGCTTGGGAGGACTTGCGTCGTTCTCAACAGGGGGTGGAGTGGTCGAGTTTGGTTTGGTTTCCTCAGGCAATCCCTCGACATTCTTTTCTCATGTGGCTTATTGTGCTTAAAAAGTTGAAAACTCAAGATGTGATGAGCCGCTGGAATTCGGTTAATACAAACTTGAACTTGTTATGTTGCTCTTTATGTACGAGAGGTCCGGATTCGCACGAGCATCTCTTTTTTGAGTGTGACGTCGCCAAACAAGTCTGGTATGAGGTTCGAGGTAAAGCGGGTATGGATATGATTCAGAGTACATGGACCGATATTTTTGAGTATTTGGTTAATGTCGCTAAGTCAAACATGGCCGAACACATTATTGCAAAACTTGTAGTTGGTGCAACAGCTTATTTTGTTTGGGAGGAGCGAAACAGAAGGCTATTCACTGAAAAGAGGAGGAACAAGAATCAGCTGGTAGAGATTGTGTTATCCACGGTTCGAATGAAGCTGCACACAATGAGGTTCAGGGATACGGCCAACATGATGCGAGTGTTACAGGATTGGAGTCTCCCGAGAGGACTCTTGGTAGCGGATGATGAGTGCGGCTAAGAAGACCTTCTGTTTTTGTTGATAGTATTTTCGAGTTTATTGGTGTATTTGTTTAGCGATTAGTTTTGTTTTTTGGTTGCTTGTCTACTCTTATATGGCATGTCATACATGAGAACTGGAGGCAGATAGCCTTCACTTGTTTTATTTGGTTGGTTGGTATAAAATTTAACCGGGTTCCTTTACCCATATAAGCTAACTAACAAATGACTAACCAATCCTATGTGATCATAAGGTATAACCTCAGAGGTTATTCCCAACGCAACTATGATCACTAAGCAAGCTTGGTCGGACCCTAATGGTCGACCAAACATGTCGGGTTTGAAAGTCTAAGCGGTTGTTTAGACCGCTTATCTTACGACCCTAAACAAGCACTAAACTAATAGTGACGAGTTAAACATGTCAAAACATGTTTAACTAATGTTTAACTAACTTAGAAAACTGATTTGGTATCAAAACAAAGTGTTTTGATACCTAAAAGTAGTTCCGTTGCAAAATGCATACTAAAACGCTTTTTGACCGAAACTTTGACTCGTCACTACGCCTAGTTAACGTGGTAATCAGTAGGTATAATCGCTAAGGATTATAACCATCGTGATTACAATCAAGTTGCAAAGTTCAAACGAACTTTGTGTTGACCATTGACTGGTCAAAGCTGAAAGTCATACACTGTTTGACTTTTACGCTAGGAAAGCGATAAAAGAACGAAGGAAGCTTACAAAGGGTCCTTGCTAGGGAGAACTTGATCTTAAAATCTCAGGCATGAAGTTTTACAACTTCAACTTAGAGAAATCAGATCAAGGGTGCTTGAAACAAATGAAATGCTTGGCTATTTATACTTGTAACAAGTTCACAAGATCATTCCACTTGTTTGTGTAACCTCCAAGCAAAAGATCTCAGCCATACAAGTGTTATGTGACAGGTAATTGCCTTGGAGAGGTGTTAACTTGGTTAATACACCAAGAAAATGGCATAAACAGTCCCTAAACTATCATCAGAATGCAAAAACTGATTTTCTGTCGCTGGACCTTTTTACGCGCCCCGCGTAAGATAGGGGACAGGGCTTACGCGGCCCGTGTAGTCCCTGCAGTTCAGCAATAGTTTGAAAGTTGACAGCTTAGGTCCCTGCACTTGTTTAAGCCCATTTCTAGCACTTTTAACCCCTGTTAAGCCATTTTCAAGACTCTACAAGGTGGTCAAAGTATAGCGGACTCAAAATATGCTCGAAAAAGTCCCGGATGTTGGTTCGTTTGGTCGTACGGTCGCGTTATTCGTCTAATTACGACGAAACTCGAACGGACGCGAAAACGATCCAAATTAAGCGACGAATGACATTTTTGCATGCCGATCAATAAAATAAAAATATTTTAGTGTGTACAAAAATTTTGGATGTCCAGATGTGGTCAGAACGTAAGATATGCGCGTAAAGGTAAACTTACGCCGTTTTTGACACTTTTAGTCCCTGTAAGATCAAATAAGCATGTTTTCGCTCACCGAACCTATCAAAGTTTATTTTTTGGGTAAAGGGTTACCCAGGTGAAAATTTTATATCTACCATCAAAATAAAACAGGGTGTGTCGTGACATCGACACACACTACTAGACTTGGCATACCAAGACTAGTGCAACAAGTAAAACAAAACCCGATATAACGTCACAACCAAGACAAAACTACACGAGAGAACACGACCCAAACACAAAAACTAGGCTAATACAACTAAACCCTCTTTAGCCAGGATCAAAATCCATATTCTTCGAGATCAGCCATCTTTCCAATATCTTCGTATGCTTCGGGTCCCCACCAATCTTGAATCCCATTATTCTTAGCCGAACTGTATCAATGATAGTCTTTGAGAGAGCACAAGCATTCCGTTGAAGAGGAGAGAACAAACGATTGTTCCTTTCTTGCCATATAAAATACGTGGAAGCCGTTACCAGAATTTTGCAAACAATATGATCCAGAGTTCTTGAATTAGCATTGAGCTCCATCCACTGCATAATCGAAGACCAAGAATTCGTAACACTCCCCATGTCAACCATTTTCCTTACCAATCCCCATACCTCAGACGCATAAGGACATTGGAAGAAAAGATGATCCCTATCAAAGCTTATTTCTAAGCTATGTTTAGGTTATATATGGTATGCTTAGCTTATGATCAAGTTCCGGACTGTACGTTGCCTTACGAAACGGCAGACTTTTGCAAGTTGACACAAATAGTCCCTGTGAGCGAATAAACTTGTTTTTGCCATACCAAACCTTCTAAAACTTATTTCTAAGTTATGTAAAGATTATTTAAGGTATGTTAAGCTTATGTTGTTGTTCCGGAGTGTTTTTCACGTTAAACTGATTACGTTTACACATCATTTTGCGTATAACTTCCCAGAAAGCAATATAGAGTTCAAAATCGATCAAAAACCAAAACGTGCATAATGTCAAACATAAATAACAAACATTGGGATCGAAACACACTGTTTTATTAATATTGAATTGTTCAGAGTTTGCACAATGATTACACAAGCACAGATGTCACAGTCTCCCCTACTTTTGAAAATTTCGTCCCGAAATTTATTTAGAGGAAGCTTGTGAGAATAGATGTGGATATTTTGCTTTTATCTGATCTTCACATTCCCAAGTAAATTCTGGGCCACGTTTAGATTCCCAGCGAACTTTGACAATAGGTATGCGCTTGTGTTTGGGCTTTTTGACTTCTCGGTCCATGATTTCCACAGGTTTCTCAACAAAATGCATCGTGTCATCAACAGGAATTTCATCAAGTGGTATGTGGAGGTTCTTATCAGCTAAACACTTTTTGAGATTGGACATGTGAAAAGTTGGATGAACATTTCCAAGTTCAGGAGGTAGCTCTAATCTGTAGGCTACTTTTCCGATCCTTTCAACGATCTTAAATGGTCCAACATAGCGCGGTGCAAGTTTTCCTTTCTTTCCAAATCTAATCACACCTTTCCAAGGGGATACCTTGAGTAGGACGTGATCACCGACTTGAAATTCTAAGGGCTTGCGTCGTCGATCCGCATAACTCTTTTGACGGCTTCTAGCTGTCTGAAAGTTATCACGAATCTTCTTGACCTTATATGTAGTCTCTAGAATGAGTTCAGGTCCAGTAAGCTGAGCTTCACCTATCTCATTCCAGCAGACCGGTGAACGACATTTTCGACCATATAAAGCTTCGAAAGGAGCCATGTTGATGCTAGAGTGATAACTGTTGTTGTAGGAGAATTCGATCAACGGTAGATGCGAATCCCAACTACCACCAAAATCAATCACACAAGCTCTAAGCATATCCTCCAGTGTCTGGATTGTTCTCTCAGATTGACCATCCGTTTGCGGATGATACGCTGTGCTCAAATTAAGTTGGGTTCCAATGGCAGATTGCATGGTTCTCCAAAAGTGAGACGAGAATCGAGCATCTCTGTCAGATATAATGTTCAAAGGAACGCCATGTCGAGATACAATCTCATCTACATATATCTTAGCAAGCTTTTCAGCAGATAGATCCTCACGGATAGGCAAGAAATGTGCTGACTTTGTAAGACGATCAACAACAACCCAAATGGCGTCATGACCTCTTTTAGTGCGCGGCAGCTTGGTAATGAGATCCATAGCAATGTTTTCTCATTTCCAAACTGGAATCTCTGGTTGCTCCGATAATCTAGAGGGATGTTGATGTTCTGCCTTAACCTTAAGACAAGTAAGGCATTTGGAAACATATAAGGCAATGTCCTTCTTCATACCCGGCTACCAATACTGGGTTCGAAGATCCTTATACATTTTATCTGCACCAGGATGAATAGAATAACGAGACTTGTGAGGTTCATCCATAAGCAAGGTGCGAAGATTGTCTATACTTGGGACCCACAAACGGCCTATGAAATAGAATATCCCAAAGTCTTTTAGTTCAAGCTCAGGCTTAATGTGACACGGTAATTCTTTACCCATCAAGTCTTGTGTAACACAAGTATGTTGAGCCTGAGAAATGCGGGTTTGCATATCAGATCGAACTTGAACACAATGAAGCTTGACACGTTCCTTACGACTCAATGCGTCAGCCACGACATTCTCCTTACCAGGATGGTAGCGAATTTCGCAATCGTAGTCGTTTAGAAGTTCAACCCAACGTCGTTGCCTCATGTTAAGTTCTTTCTGATTGAAAATATGCCAGAGACTCTTGTGGTCAGTGAACACTACACACTTTGTACCATAAAGGTAGTGTCTCAAGATTTTGAGAGGAAAAACTACTGCACCTAACTCAAGATCATGAGCCGTGTAGTTTTTCTCGTGTACCTTCAACTGTCTTGATGCATAAGCTAACTTTGTTTCTTTGCATAAGAACGCAGCCAAGGCCTAAGTTAGATGCATCACAGTACACAACAAAATCGTCGTTGCCCTCAGGTAAGGTCAAAATAGGTGCATCACAGAGTTTCTGTTTCAAGGTCTGGAAAGCTTCTTCCAGTTTGGATCCCCACTCAAAAGGTTTATTCTTCTGAGTTAGAGCAGTGAGAGGAACCGCAATCTTGGAGAAGTTTTCAATGAAACGGCGGTAATAACCCGCTAGACCAAGAAAAGAACGAACTTCGGTAGGAGTAGTAGGAGTATCCCAATCCTTAATCGCACTGATTTTGGCGGGATCTACATGAATACCTTGTTCGTTGATGATGTGCCCCAAAAATTGAACTTCCTTAAGCCAGAATTCGCACTTGGAGAATTTGGCGAAAAGCTGTTCTTTCTTTAGAAGCTCCATTGTAAGACGAAGATGTTGTTCATGATCAGCTCGTGTCTTAGAATAGATCAGACTGTCATCAATGAAAACAATGATGAACTTGTCCAAATAAGGCTTACAAACCCTATTCATCAAGTCCATGAAAATAGTAGGAGCATTTGTTAAACCGAAAGGCATAACAGTGAATTCATAATGACCATATCTCGTACAAAAGGCTGTCTTGGGAATATCTTCTTCGATCACTCGAAGTTGATGATACCCAGAACGTAGGTCAATCTTTGAAAAGCAAGTAGCACCCTGTAGCTGATCAAAGAGATCATCAATGCGAGGTAGGGGATATCGATTCTTGATGGTAAGCTTGTTAAGCTCACGGTAATCGATACACATCCTGAAAGATCCATCTTTCTTTTTCACAAATAGGACAGGAGTGCCCCATGGTGAAAAGCTCGGACGAATGAATCCCCTGTCAGAAAGCTCTTGAAGCTGCTTAGACAACTCTTGCATCTCAGACGGTGCAAGACGGTAAGGTGACTTAGCAATAGGATTTGCACCAGGGACGAGATTAATACGGAACTCAACTTGGCGCACAGGGGGTAAACCAGGTAATTCTTCAGGAAATACCTCAGGATAATCCCGAACAACAGGGATATCTTGGATAGTCTTACCCTTTCCTTTCTCCTCTACGAGATGTGCCAAGAAAGCAACATATTTCTTTCGTAGGTATTTTTGGGCTTGGGTACAAGACATGAGTTTAAGACCACTGACGGGTTTCTCCCCACGAACTTCTAAGATCTCACCAGTCGATAGTGGTATACGGAAAATCTTCTCAAAACAAACCACCTCAGCATGGTATTTGGCTAACCAATCCATTCCTACTATTACATCGAAGCTCCCGAGTTGCATCGGTGTGAGGTCAATAGGAAAAAGATGGTTGTTAAGGTTCAACTGGCAATTTCGAAGAACAGAGTCGAGTACAACATGTTCACCACTAGCTACTTCTACTGTCAAGGGCTTTCCTAGTTTTGTTCTAGTCATCGAAAACAAAGGCTCAAATGCTAAGGACACAAAACTCTTATCAGCACCCGAATCAAATAGAACAGAAGCAGGATGGTTGTTAACAAGGAACGTACCGTTCACCACTTCGTTATCCGCACGCGCCTCATTTGCATTAAGGTTGCAAGCTCTACCACGAGCCTGTGCCTGATTTGCGTTTGCCAACCTCGGGCAGTTGTTCCTGTAGTGGGTCAGATCCCCACAGTTGAAACATGAACCAGGTGGATAGTGAGATCGTGCAGGATTCTGGGCAGGGTTTTGTACTACTTGGTTTTGAGCTGCCTGATTTTGGTTCGGAGCAAAACGGCAGGTATTTGCAAGATGACCAGACTTGCCACAATTTGTGCATATGCGGCATTGCACCTGTGGTTGATGATGGCTATTACACTTGTTGCACAGGGGTGCATTCCCAGCATACTGCCTCTTGGCGGCAGGTTGTGCAGGCTGATTAGGAGCAGCCTGATTTGCCTGAGTAGTAACAGCGTAGTTCTTGGAAGCCTTACACTTCCTCGATTTCTTTGAAGACTCAGCAGCCTTCTTGCCCTTCTGCTCCTTGGTGCTATCAGACTGTTTCTGCTTCTTATCACCTTTTCTGTGGAGTTTACCCTTTTTGACTTGAGAGTCTATTGGGGTTGCAGCTAGCTCAATGGCCTGTCGGACGGTAGTAGGGTTGCTGCCAGTGACAATATCCTGAACAGGATCTGGCAAACCGTCTATGTACTTCTCAATAGCCTTATCCAAAGGCACCCATTGTAGGACAGAGCAAGCTTAACTCCTCGTATCTGTCTGTGTAAGCCCGGTGTTCACCATTGTCTTGCTTCAGATCATGGAACTCATTTTCAAGTGCCCTCTGCTCGTGACGAGGGCAGAACTCTCTCATCATGAGAGCTCTAAGTTCCTCCCATGTCTGACCCAAAGCAACATCAGCACCTCTATTGTCACACCCTGGCTTTGCGGAAGCGTGGTTGATTTTGGTGTGACTTCTTAATACCATAGCTTAACCATAACAAAGCTATATGAAATAAAATCATGCAAGATCATCCATTTGATTTAGTTTTAAAAACCAATTACAACAACATTGTCTTAACGGAATCACCTCCTAATGACATTGTTCAACAAACATAAACATCAACATGACGTAAACACAGTTTAAGGACTGTGACTTGTCCAGGAAAGAGTCACATTCCCCAAACCCGGATGATCTCGTAACTAGTGCAGCGGGAAAACATGCCATACCGTGCCAGATCCGTTAATTTCCTGAAATACATATAAGTTGAAAAATCAACAATAATGTTGAGAGAGTTCATGTGTAAGTGAGTAAGTAAACCTTTGTGAATATAAAAATAGTCTTGGTATGTAGCAAATAAGGGAATTGAGATCACCAATGGTTTGCAAGGCCACTGATATATGTGAAGTGCAAATAGGGAGACTCAAACCTAGCAGATTTCGCCACGGCATTAGTATGTGGACAAAGTCACCCCAAGGTCCGTTTCTAGTTTGGCCTGGGGCTGGGCTCGCTACACCCAGATAGATCTACCGCTCCTGTCCCTCGGTCCCGACATGAGGACTAATGGCCTCATATTGCTCCTACCCACTCACATGATCTGAGTAATAAACCTCCTTACGCTAACCATACCGTGTATAAAGTACTCGTAATCATAGTAACATGTATTTCACCCCCGCAGTTAAGAAAACTGAAAACAGTTAGAGAAAAGGGGGACATGAACTCACAGTGAAGCGTCTCTACCAAGTATCTCCTGCTCACGCAACTGTGCGACGACCTACAGGTGCTAATTTCTATTAGACGGACGGCCGTGCCTTAGCTTTATAGTTTATGTTTTTGGGAAATAGTTAGACAACTATTTCGTGTTTACGTTCTGTATATACTTGGTAGTTAATCTCCTTCCCAAGGATGGGGGATTCAATACATGTGCGTTCATAAATATTTCCGTAAGTGCGTAAGTTACGTTTAACAATCGAGTGGTAATATAATTACCGGTGTAACTTATATATTTATGGTGAAAGCGTTCGTATTATTTTGGAATCGTTAACGTTCGTAAATATTATTTTTACTCTAAAAATAATATCTATGCATTTTCACAAAATAATCATAAACAGTGTGTGAAAATATATATTTATCGCGTTAAATTTTGTGAAAATCCCACCTCCGAATATTTAGTAAATAAAGTCATGGCGAAATTTATATTTCGAAAACACGTCAAAAATAATTCTAACACTTGTAGTGTAAATAGTTCTAAGTGTTAGGTTGTTAGAAAAATTTCGCCAGAGTTTCCTCTGTAACTGGAGGTGGCCACGCTTTCAAGCGTATCATTTTCTTTAACAAATCAACTCAACAATTTTCTTTATTTGATCAGAACAACTTTCATTACAACAATTAATCAACATATGTGTAACTTGCCAAAAATTACATGAACTTGTAGTTTTCCCAAAACTGTGGTGTAAGTCCCCTTAAATTTAGTAGATCTTCACATAAGGTAATTTGATCTTGTAAAAACCTCGTTTTTAGAGGAAATCCATCTTTACAACTTCTAGTCATCTTTTACAAAAACTGTTATTTTGTCGGATCCTTTCATTTCACAAGTGTTTACACACTTGTGGTTTATAAAAATCATGCTTGTTAGTGTAAGATCTATCTTTTCAAATACATGATTTCCTTGATACGTGGTTCTTTGAAAATACCACTTGCAGATACGTAGATCTGCTAGTTTTAAACACTATTGTACAAGTTATAACACTTTTACACAAGTAAAACATTTTTACACAAGTTCATGTTTCATGTGTGGTAGAGTTTCACCTTTTTAACCCTTGTTACTTCTAAAACAAGCTTATGTTAAGATCCATGATCTTACCAAACCGGGTTAAACGATGATCCGAGCTACCACATCGTAGATCGGGCCTAAATAAACATACATTTCGAATACTACAACATTTACATGACTTATGAGCTATTAACCACCATTTTTAGTGTTTTAAGTAGACTTTAATGCATCAACTTGTAAGATTCCGAGTTTTAACCGATAAAAATCCTTTTAACCACCTTAGAATAGTTCAAAAGTGTGTTTCAAGCAACTTACTACTAGCTCGAGGCTAGGGAAGAAACTAGTCGGAAAACGCGTGGATAAAAGCAATGGGGTGAGGTTCTTGACGATCCGTAAGCTCCACACTCCGTGATTCGCCTTGTTACACCTTGTAGTGAGCTTTGAATACTTGTATCAAAATCAAAATAAATGATGGGGGTGGCAAGGTGTTCGGCCGTAGCCTTGCAAGAGAGGAAGGAGTTTGTTTTGTGAGTGGGGATTAGTGGGAAATGATGGTGGTTATTTGTAGATCAAATTCTTTATCTAATGGGTAACATGTCTATATAAGTACAAACACTATCTTTGGTAATCTTCATATGGATTGCATGGGGAATACACAAAGTCCAAATAATATCTTGTGGTGTCTTGCCAACCGAAAATTCAGCCAAAGCAAAAGGGGTTTAGTGTAAGTTTTGAATGGTGGGAAGTGATGGGTTAAGGGTGTTAAGTGTAATAGTTAGGGTGGTGTATGTACTAACGTGATCTTTTACATAATTCCAAGGATAATTGCATAGGGACTTGGTGGATTCTTTTTGGCACATGGGGAAATCGAAAGTTTGAGAAAAGGGGCCATGTTATTTCGTCAATTTCATGATGGGGGTTCATAGTTGAATTTCAATCTCAAGTTAGGTGACTTAGTTAGTTTAATTAGGAGATTAAAACTAGTTACTAGCGCGTAGTGTTTTGTAACGGGTGTTAGGGTGTCTGGGTACCCTAACTAGCTCGGAAAAGAAAAACAATTTCAATGTCAATATTTTTGTGTCCCGGGTTAAGTCCGGTTGTTTGGTTTGATACTGATCCGTTAAAGCGCTAAATAATTATTTAAAGTGTCGTTAATATTATTCTTAGTGACACGACTCATTCCTGACACTTTGGAAAGTGTCTAGCAATATTTTTCTCATGTTCTGGCAATTTATTATTTAGCTAAAAGCTGAATTATTTGGTAAGGTGCTGAGTTTTGTACTTAGAGTACGTTTTAGGCACATCCAGTCATTGTGACCTATTCCTAGAGACGCGGTTCCACAACCCTTGTATCCCTACACTCACCACTAGTGTAGCAAAAATATCTCAGGCTCTTACAGGCCTTAGAGGCAGTGTTTGCCTGATGCTGGCTTTATCAGCATGTTTAATAGGTTATCCGTGTATTGTGCTACTGTGCTTTTTGTGCATCATGTTTGTCACTAAGGTTCAGTATGTAAATAATGTAGTGACAGCAAGCAAGTATGATGCAAGTAAGTACATGTATCAGATATCAAGTAGCAGTTCATCAGCTAGTTCAGATAAGCACAGTAATTAAGCAGTAATTAATCATTTGTTAAGTCGTACGGATACCTGGTTTAGTGCGGGTTGTCACATTCTCCCCCCGTTAAATAAATTTCGTCCCGAAATTTAAGTTCTGCTACTAGATGCAGGGTTCTTAGGAAAAAAGGTGGGGGTATTTCTCTTTCATCCGGTCCTCACGTTCCCAGGTGTATTCAGGACCATGTCTGGCATTCCAACGAACTTTGACGAGCTTGACACTGCTCCGGCGGGTCTTGTTAACTTTCCAATCTGTGACCTCAACAGGTTCTTCAACGAAGTGGAGCGTGTCGTCAACATGAATCTCGTCGGTGGGAATGGCAATGTCATCTTGAGTTGGACTTTTCTTTAGGTTGGATACATGAAATGTATCGTGAACAGAATGGAGTTCAGCAGGTAGGTCCAACTTGTATGCTACTAGTCCTATTCTTTCCAGAATTCTGAAGGGACCAATGTAGTGCGGATTTAACTTCCCACGCTTTCCGAAGCGTGCCACACCCTTCCAGGGTGAAACTTTCAATAACACCATTTCTCCAACTTGGAAATCCACATGTTTCCGGTTTGGATCCGCATAGGCCTTCTGTCTGTGGCGAGCTGCTTCGATGCGTTTAAGAATCTGCGCAATCTTGTCTGTCGTCTCTTGGACGATTTCGGGACCAGCAAGCTGCTTATCACCTGCGTCAGCCCAACATAGGGGTGATCGGCACTTGCGTCCGTAAAGGGCTTCAAATGGCGCGACACCAATACTGGTGTGGTAGCTGTTGTTGTATGAAAATTCGACCAAAGGTAAATGCTTATCCCAGCTACCGCCCAAATCCATAACACACGCTCTCAGCATGTCTTCCAAAGTCTGTATCGTTCGCTCGCTCTGGCCGTCAGTTTGCGGATGAAACGCAGTGCTCAGATTCAATTGTGAGCCAAAGGCTTCTTGGAAGGATTGCCATATCCTTGACACAAACCTTCCGTCTCTATCAGAGATGATTGAGAGAGGTACTCCATGGCGCGCGACGATCTCTCTCATGTAAATTTCAGCCAATTTGCTAGTGTTATCCTTCTCCCTGATGGGTAAGAAGTGTGCTGACTTTGTTAAACGATCCACTATCACCCAGATAGTGTCATGGCCTCTTGGCGTTCTTGGCAATTTCGTAATAAAATCCATGGAGATTTGTTCCCATTTCCACTTGGGAATCTCAGGTTGTTGTAGAAGTCCTGAAGGCTTCTGGTATTCCGCTTTAACCTTAGCGCACGTTAAACATTTGCTCACGTACACCGCAACGTCGCCTTTCATCCTAGGCCACCAATAATAAACTTTGAGATCCTGGTACATCTTATCCGTTCCAGGGTGGATAGAGCACCGCGACTTGTGAGCTTCATCAAAAATAACTTTCCTTAAACCACCAAACAGAGGAACCCAAATCCTTTTCTCAAAATATAACGTTCCTTCCTCGTTTGGTACCAGTAACTTCTCCATCCCACGGAGATATTCTTCTTCAAGGTTTCCTTCCTTGAGAGCTTCTTTCTGCGCGGCACGAATGCGCAAGGAAAGATCGGTTCGGATAATCATTTCTAAAGCTCTAACCCTTATGGGCTTGATCATCTCCTTACGACTTAGGGCATCGGCGACCACATTCGCCTTCCCTGGATGATACTTTATCTCGCAGTCGTAATTGTTCAGCAACTCAACCCATCGTCTCTGTCTCATATTCAGCTCCTTCTGGCTGAGTATGTGCTGTAGGCTCTTGTGATCTGTAAAGTTTGTACACTTCGTACCATAAAGGTAGTGTCTCCAGATCTTTAATGCAAATACCACTGCGCCAAGTTCCAAATCATGTGTGGTATAGTTCTTTTCGTGCACTTTCAATTAACGTGATGCGTAAGCAATAACCCTTTTGGCGTTGCATCAACACGCAACCCAATCCTTGACGTGAAGCGTCACAGTATACCATGAAATCATCTGTACCTTCCGGTAGAGCTAAGGTTGGCGCATTGCAGAGCTTATCCTTCAATATCTGGAATGCTTCTTCCTGTTTGATTCCCCAATCACACTTCTTATCTGTCTGCGTGAGGAGCGTCAATGGTTGAGCGATTTTTGAAAAATCCTCAATGAACCTTCGATAGTAGCCAGCCAAACCCAAGAATTGTCGAATCTCGGTTGGCGTCTTTGGCGTTTCCCAATTCTTGATCGCTTCGATCTTTGTGGGATCAACATGGATTCCATTTCCATTAACCACGTGTCCAAGAAACTGGACTTCGCGTAGCCAAAACTCGCACTTAGAGAATTTGGCATACAGCTGTTCCTTCTTTAGCAACTCCAAAATAGCTCTTAGATGCTGTTCGTGCTCAACCTTTGTCTTTGAATAAATCAAAACGTCGTCGATAAACACAATCACGAACTTGTCCAAGTACGGCTTGCAAACTCTATTCATCAAGTCCATAAAGACTGCAGGTGCGTTTGTCAAACCAAACGGCATAACAAGGAACTCGTAGTGTCCATAACGAGTTCTGAAGGCTGTCTTTGGGATACTTTCCTCTTGTATCCTTAACTGATGGTATCCAGATCGAAGATCGATCTTTGAATAAAAGCTTGAGTCTTGCAGTTGGTCAAACAGATCATCAATCCTTGGCAGAGGATATCTATTCTTGATCGTCAGCTTGTTCAGCTCCCGGTAGTCGATACACATTCGAAAACTACCGTCCTTCTTCTTGACAAACAGGACCGGAGCTCCCCAAGGCGAGAAGCTTGGTCGGATAAAACCCTTGTCTAACAGCTCTTGAAGCTGTGTCGACAGTTCCTGCATCTCAGACGGAGCAAGTCTATAAGGTGCCTTAGCCTCAGGCGCGACGCCTGGAACTAAGTCGATGTGAAACTCTACTTGCCTCTGAGGTGGCAGTCCAGGTAGGTCTTCTGGAAAGACTTCTGGGTATTCCCTTACGACAGGGATGTCTTCTATTCTTGGCTCAGCAGCCTTCTTATCCACAATGTGTGCCAGGAAGGCAGCACATCCTTTCTGCAAACACTTTCGTGCTTTCAGGCAGCTGATAATTCTCAACGGCGTATCACGCTTCTCTCCGTGAGCCACAATTGTTTCGCCGTCTTCGGTTGGGATACGAACAACCTTTTCGTGACAAACTATCTCAGCCTCGTTGCCTGATAACCAATCCATTCCTACTACCACGTCGAAGCTTCCCAATTGGACTGGTAGTAAATCCAAGGCAAACTCACGCTCTCCTAATTCGATCACACAACCTCTGATGACTTCGTTGACTTCTACTAACTTCCCATTAGCCAATTCGATTGAGTAGGGAATATCTAACTTATTAGCGGCTAAACCAAGCATATTCTTAAACTCTAATGATACGAAGCTATAATAGGCACCAGTATCAAATAGATGCAAGAGTTTTGGTTATTAGAGAACGTACCAGTAATCACGCCTGGATCCTGGCACGCTTCACCTGCTCCGATGTTGGATGTCTTTTCACGGTCTTGTTTCAACTTCGGGCATTCCCTCTTAAAATGTCCAACATCCCCACAATGGAAGCATCCTGGATACCTCCCATTTCCACCTTGAGCGTTGTTACTGTTTTCTCCTTGTCTGGGACCCTTCATCCCACAACCATCCTTGTTGTGTCCTTTCCTTCCGTACCTAGGCTTCCGACATCCATGATTGTGGTGACACTTGCACTCAGCACGTCTTGGTTCAGTTTCTAAGTAAATCTTATCTTTAGCCTGTTTATTGTTAGGGCAATCTTTCTTGAAATGCCTTTTGTCCCCGCAGTCAAAACAACCTCGAATAGATCTTTGTTCATCCTCATTCATTCGGGTATCTTCGGTAAGCTTCCTTTTGTTCTTTCCAGACGACTCTATCTGAGTCTCCTTGTCAGGGTTTGCAAGTTTTTCTAGCCTAATTGCTTCCGTAACGAGTGCCAGACCCATCTTACTTGCAACATCAGTTGTTGGTGGCGTTGACGTTGCCATCAAGCTCAAGACTTGAGGCGCCAGTTCCCAAATGAATTGTTCCAATTTCTTAAATTCTGGTTTTACCAGGTACGGGACAACTCGTGACGAATCATGAAGTCTTTGCACGTACTCCAACACCTTCGGACCTTCCATCATCAGGCTCCGAAATTCATCTTCCCACTTCTGGGTTTCCGTTTGGGGGCAATACTTCTTATGCATCATTCCTTTCAACTCATCCCAAGTTAACGCGTATGCTGTAGTTAGGCCCATTATTCGAACCTGAAGATTCCACCATAATCGAGCTCCATCTTGAAACAACTCAGAAACGTATGGGACTTGTTGTTCTGGCGTACAGCCACTCATTCGAAAGATGGATTCCATACTTTCAATCCATTTTACAAAAGTTATGGCACCCCCAGTGCCGTCGAACTTCGGAGGCTTGTAGTTGAGGAAGTGCCAGTAGGAACAACCGTTATTTTCTGAGGTGCCTCTGCTGGGTTCGGAGCGTAGGGCCTCGTGCTGTGCTATAGCTGCAGCAATTATCTCTTGAAGTTCTGCCTCAGAGGTGGGCATGCGCATTTCGCGTCTTGGCGGCATCTTCTAAAAGATGTTTCACGTAGGTTAGGTCATGGCAAGTGAAGTGTACGTATGCATTCAACAATACCAACACATAACATCTCATGCTATCAATAAATCAATCACATAACATCTTATGTCATAGGACATAAACAATAGATTGAACATCACAAGTGATGAGAATACTGCGATTGCATTGCCACAATTCGAGACCACAATGTAAAGCTTACAAGTACACCACTATATCATACAACATCAATGACTTAGTAGGGGACGACCCTAGACAAGTCGTGCGATCGCTGGACATGTTCAGGAGTCTCTGGTTCGTCCATTTTCAAATTCCAGGATTCCACCTCAAGCTTCTGAATTTCAGCCCCAGAACAGGATTTCTTCTCCATTATTTCCTTGAGCTCGTCCCAGCTCAGTACATAAGCAGCATCTGTGCCAAGGGTCTGAACCTGGAGGTTCCATTAAGAGAGTGTGCCATCTAGAAATATCCCCGAGATATAGGTAACACTTTGTTGGGGCGAACAGTTACTCATTCTTAGAATGGAGTCGGTCTTTCTGGACCAACGAACAAATGCAACGGCGCCTCCTGTTCTGTCAAAGTTCAAAGGCTTGCAGTTCAGGAACTGTTTATAGGTGCAGCCAGTTGGAGGGTTATCTCCAGTAATGCCATCGTTGTGCTTAGGGCGGAGGGCTTCATGTCGTGCATTTGCCTGTGAGATGCGTTCCTGCAGCTCGGCTTCTGTCCTTGGCAACGTACTGGTGTTTGTGTCACGTCTGGGTGACATTCCCTTTTGTCGAAGTGGTGTGAAGCGGGTTAGACAACGTTTCAATTGTCTATGAGGTGTATATAGCAACATAAGCCATCATGTAATCACCCAATTTCACACGCAAATATACTCACTGTATGAGTGGGGAAGTAAATTTCTGAGCCTTCACATAGGCTTGCCAATTTGGCTTGTTGCTCGTAATAGAATGAACTCGAGGCTACATCGCCTTGGTCATTCGTGTTTAAGTTATTTCCTGCTGCATTGGTTATCATTAGCTTGACCCGCAGAGTCCACCAGGATTCCTGTGCACTACAAATCGTTATTACGTGGGCCCCCGTAATAATAAATTGTCTTGCACAGTTACCCCAAATTTTCTCTCGTCCAAGCAGATGATCAATCAAGGAGCAACAGTAGGTGCACTGGCATGAACAGGGTCATGCTCCAATGCGGGGTCAGGAGCAGCGCCTGGCTCAGGGGCCACGGCCGGCTCCGGATCAAAAACTCCATCTAAAGATCAGCTGGATCAATAAACACAGGGGGTTACAGGATCCTCCAAGGGCTGGTCCAAGTGTATGAACTCAAGGTCATGGTCTGGATCAAAACCAGGTGGAAAAGCAGGATCAACCTCAATATCGTGATCAAACTCAAAGCTGTAGGCGGGATCCGGTGCAGCTGATGATGCCATATCAGGGTCGGCGTCGTGTGAGTGGTGCTGCATTCCCTGTATGTGCGAAGATGCGGATGTCAGAAACTCAAATGAGTCTGGGATAGGGGAATGGACATGAGTTTCCCCTACAGGAGCGTCCGCATGCAGTAGTCTAATACCAGCAGCAATAGGGCCCTGCCCTCGAATGGGTCCTCCTCCAGTAGATCGTTATCGTCGTCAGAGGCCACGTCGGGAGGGGGGGCATATCAACAACAGGATAAGCGGCAAGGGGGCAAATTCCCAACAAGATGGCCATCAGTAGGCTCTGCTACGACTTCAGGCAGCGCAAAAAGGGCAGAAAGTCGTCATTGTCTGTGCCGGTAGTATCGGAAATGTACACCTCGTGCTTCGATGAAACTATGTCGTCTGATACTATGGCCATGGGATTCGTAGTGTCCATCTTTCTAGTATATGATGAAAGCATGATGTTTGTAACACAAACGCATATACGTATAATATTCAATCATATAATCATATAATCACATAATTCTCCTAGTCTCACTAGCCAATTTCTCCCAGTCTCTAAGACTGCTCTATCCTCCACCTCGACCTCTTAGATCGAGCCTCGGTCCCCTTGACCGAGCCTCAGCCTTCATGACTGAGCCTACTCTTCCTAGCCTCACTAGCCAACTACCTCGGTCACCTAGACCGAGCCTCGATCCTCCAGACCGAGCCTCAGCCCTCCAGGCTGAGCCTATAATAAATCAACGTGCTCAACTACCTCGGTCACCTAGACCGAGCCTCGATCCTCCAGACCGAGCCTCAGCCCTCCAGGCTGAGCCTATAATAAATCAACGTGCTCAACTACCTCGGTCACCTAGACCGAGCCTCGATCCTCCAGACCGAGCCTCAGCCCTCCAGGCTGAGCCTATAATAAATCAACGTGCTCAACTACCTTGGTCACCTAGACCGAGCCTCGATCCTCCAGACCGAGCCTCAGCCCTCCAGGCTGAGCCTATAAATAATAAAATGTGCTCAACATTTGTTTGTAAAAAGTTTTGGATCTGGACTTAAGTGGTATGCAGAGAAATGTTTTCGTGAGAGCCCTAGCGATCATAGTCTAGACTCGAGAAAGAATCCTAGTTCGCTATGATCAGAGCTCTGATACCAAGCTGTCACACCCTGGCTTTGCGGAAGCGTGGTTGATTTTGGTGTGACTTCTTAATACCATAGCTTAACCATAACAAAGCTATATGAAATAAAATCATGCAAGATCATCCATTTGATTTAGTTTTAAAAACCAATTACAACAACATTGTCTTAACGGAATCACCTCCTAATGACATTGTTCAACAAACATAAACATCAACATGCCGTAAACACAGTTTAAGGACTGTGACTTGTCCAGGAAAGAGTCACATTCCCCAAACCCGGATGATCTCGTAACTAGTGCAGCGGGAAAACGTGCCATACCGTGCCAGATCCGTTAATTTCCTGAAATACATGTAAGTTGAAAAATCAACAATAATGTTGAGCGAGTTCATGTGTAAGTGAGTAAGTAAACCTTTGTGAGTATAAAAATAGTCTTGGTATGTAGCAAATAAGGGAATTGAGATCACCAATGGTTTGCAAGGCCACTGATATATGTGAAGTGCAAATAGGGAGACTCAAACCTAGCAGATTTCGCCACGGCATTAGTATGTGGACAAAGTCACCCCAAGGTCCGTTTCTAGTTTGGCCTGGGGCTGGGCTCGCTACACCCAGATAGATCTACCGCTCCTGTCCCTCGGTCCTGACATGAGGACTAATGGCCTCATATTGCTCCTACCCACTCACATGATCTGAGTAATAAACCTCCTTACGCTAACCATACCGTGTATAAAGTACTCGTAATCATAGTAACATGTATTTCACCCCCGCAGTTAAGAAAACTGAAAACAGTTAGAGAAAAGGGGGACATGAACTCACAGTGAAGCGTCTCTACCAAGTATCTCCTGCTCACGCAGCTGTGCGACGACCTACAGGTGCTAATTTCTATTAGACGGACGGCCGTGCCTTAGCTTTATAGTTTATGTTTTTGGGAAATAGTTAGACAACTATTTCGTGTTTACGTTCTGTATATACTTGGTAGTTAATCTCCTTCCCAAGGATGGGGGATTCAATACATGTGCGTTCATAAATATTTCCGTAAGTGCGTAAGTTACGTTTAACAATCGAGTGGTAATATAATTACCGGTGTAACGTATATATTTTTGGTGAAAGCGTTCGTATTATTTTGGAATCGTTAACGTTCGTAAATATTATTTTTACTCTAAAAATAATATCTATGCATTTTCACAAAATAATCATAAACAGTGTGTGAAAATATATATTTATCGCGTTAAATTTTGTGAAAATCCCACCTCCGAATATTTAGTAAATAAAGTCATGGCGAAATTTATATTTCGAAAACACGTCAAAAATAATTCTAACACTTGTAGTGTAAATAGTTCTAAGTGTTAGGTTGTTAGAAAAATTTCGCCAGAGTTTCCTCTGTAACTGGAGGTGGCCACGCTTTCAAGCGTATCATTTTCTTTAACAAATCAACTCAACAATTTTCTTTATTTGATCAGAACAACTTTCATTACAACAATTAATCAACATATGTGTAACTTGCCAAAAATTACATGAACTTGTAGTTTTCCCAAAACTGTGGTGTAAGTCCCCTTAAATTTAGTAGATCTTCACATAAGGTAATTTGATCTTGTAAAAACCTCGTTTTTAGAGGAAATCCATCTTTACAACTTCTAGTCATCTTTTACAAAAACTGTTATTTTGTCGGATCCTTTCATTTCACAAGTGTTTACACACTTGTGGTTTATAAAAATCATGCTTGTTAGTGTAAGATCTATCTTTTCAAATACATGATTTCCTTGATACGTGGTTCTTTGAAAATACCACTTGCAGATACGTAGATCTGCTAGTTTTAAACACTATTGTACAAGTTATAACACTTTTACACAAGTAAAACATTTTTACACAAGTTCATGTTTCATGTGTGGTAGAGTTTCACCTTTTTAACCCTTGTTACTTCTAAAACAAGCTTATGTTAAGATCCATGATCTTACCAAACCGGGTTAAACGATGATCCGAGCTACCACATCGTAGATCGGGCCTAAATAAACATACATTTCGAATACTACAACATTTACACGACTTATGAGCTATTAACCACCATTTTTAGTGTTTTAAGTAGACTTTAATGCATCAACTTGTAAGATTCCGAGTTTTAACCGATAAAAATCCTTTTAACCACCTTAGAATAGTTCAAAAGTGTGTTTCAAGCAACTTACTACTAGCTCGAGGCTAGGGAAGAAACTAGTCGGAAAACGCGTGGATAAAAGCAATGGGGTGAGGTTCTTGACGATCCGTAAGCTCCACACTCCGTGATTCGCCTTGTTACACCTTGTAGTGAGCTTTGAATACTTGTATCAAAATCAAAATAAATGATGGGGGTGGCAAGGTGTTCGGCCGTAGCCTTGCAAGAGAGGAAGGAGTTTGTTTTGTGAGTGGGGATTAGTGGGAAATGATGGTGGTTATTTGTAGATCAAATTCTTTATCTAATGGGTAACATGTCTATATAAGTACAAACACTATCTTTGGTAATCTTCATATGGATTGCATGGGGAATACACAAAGTCCAAATAATATCTTGTGGTGTCTTGCCAACCGAAAATTCAGCCAAAGCAAAAGGGGTTTAGTGTAAGTTTTGAATGGTGGGAAGTGATGGGTTAAGGGTGATATGTGTAATAGTTAGGGTGGTGTATGTACTAACGTGATCTTTTACATAATTCCAAGGATAATTGCATAGGGACTTGGTGGATTCTTTTTGGCACATGGGGAAATCGAAAGTTTGAGAAAAGGGGCCATGTTATTTCGTCAATTTCATGATGGGGGTTCATAGTTGAATTTCAATCTCAAGTTAGGTGACTTAGTTAGTTTAATTAGGAGATTAAAACTAGTTACTAGCGCGTAGTGTTTTGTAACGGGTGTTAGGGTGTCTGGGTACCCTAACTAGCTCGGAAAAGAAAAACAATTTCAATGTCAATATTTTTGTGTCCCGGGTTAAGTCCGGTTGTTTGGTTTGATACTGATCCGTTAAAGCGCTAAATAATTATTTAAAGTGTCGTTAATATTATTCTTAGTGACACGACTCATTCCTGACACTTTGGAAAGTGTCTAGCAATATTTTTCTCATGTTCTGGCACTTTATTAGTTAGCTAAAAGCTGAATTATTTGGTAAGGTGCTGAGTTTTGTACTTAGAGTACGTTTTAGGCACATCCAGTCATTGTGACCTATTCCTAGAGACGCGGTTCCACAACCCTTGTATC
Source organism: Helianthus tuberosus (assembly GCA_030545235.1). NCBI lineage: Eukaryota > Viridiplantae > Streptophyta > Magnoliopsida > Asterales > Asteraceae > Helianthus > Helianthus tuberosus. The sequence goes on along the minus strand of CM060368.1, from coordinate 114,177,699 downwards.
CCTACACTCACCACTAGTGTAGCAAAAATATCTCAGGCTCTTACAGGCCTTAGAGGCAGTGTTTGCCTGATGCTGGCTTTATCAGCATGTTTAATAGGTTATCCGTGTATTGTGCTACTGTGCTTTTTGTGCATCATGTTTGTCACTAAGGTTCAGTATGTAAATAATGTAGTGACAGCAAGCAAGTATGATGCAAGTAAGTACATGTATCAGATATCAAGTAGCAGTTCATCAGCTAGTTCAGATAAGCACAGTAATTAAGCAGTAATTAATCATTTGTTAAGTCGTACGGATACCTGGTTTAGTGCGGGTTGTCACATCTATCTCTCATTAACCCATTCCACCATGTGAGAGCCCTCTTTTGGAATACACTCGAAGCAAACTCGACCTTACGGTTGTTAGGACACTGAACATGGCGAAAGGTGCTCTCAAGACTCTCAAACCACTGTAGGAGCCCAGTTGCTCCTTCAGAACCACTAAACTTGAGCGGTTTAGCGGAGTAAAAACTTTTGAAGTTGCACGGAGCAGGTGCATTATCATTGTTATTGTTGGTTTGGTTTATTTGAGTGATGAGATTAGGTAGCATAGCAGCCATCTGCTGTGTTATAATAGCTGCCAGTTCGGCATTGGGTTCCTGAACGTTACGTCGAGGAGGCATTCTAAAAGAGGAAACATGAGAGAATACAAGTGAGATGATGTGATGAAAAATGAGATATCATAAATATCAACAAAATGAAAGGATGGTGGTCATTTGTTCGTTACCTCGTAACAAACAGTCGACACACAGTGACAAATCAAAGTAAATGGGTCATAATAATGTATCACCGAAGACATGCTCGCCTATAAGTGAACACTCACCCCAAGAGTTCCCAGGTAAGAGTGACTGGCCCGATACTGCGGATTTATACGAACACTCTAGCCTTAAACATAAAACTCAGGGTACAGGCATTCACCCTTCCAGTTTGCACGTGTTCACATTATTTAGACCCAAACTTTGACGAGATTTTGAAAATTTGGAAGGTACAAGACCAAAAGAAATCATCTAAGGATAGATGATTGATTTCAAAATCATTTTGGAAACTTGTGTTCACGTTTTGGTAATCACCTAAGGATAGGTGACGTGTATTGTTTTAAGATCTAAACACAAGAGAACTTGTGTTAGGGTCCTAGAAAGTTATAGTCTAGGTCAAAGCATTACTAATAACCTAATTCCCTATAACCATTGGCTCTGATACCAACTCTTCTGTCACACCCCGACCGCGTAAAACAACAAACCGCGGCGGAAACGTCAGGGAGTGGAGCGACAGAATTATTGTTTCAACAACCATGGTAATTAAAGTTTTGTATTATTAAAATTAAAGTTTACATTGTCTTTGAGTTCAAACTAAACATAACATAAATACTGTCTTTTAAATCACTAAGCCCCAAGTCCGCCTAAGTGAAGCACAAACATCATCATGCATTAGCACCTGAAACACATGTAAAAATAGGTACGTCAGCATAAAAATGCCTGTGAGATACATAGGTTTTGTTTAGGCAGGATTCATGACATGTAGTTAAAAGAAGTGTTTAACAAAAATGTAGTCATGAACCTTGTAAAATGTTTTCCTTTATAAAATCATGTGAAAATCGATATGAAAATCAAGTGATAATAAAAGGACAATGCATGGTTAAATGATTAACCAAGTATAAATGAATTTTGTATAAAATTAGTAATTTGTAAAACAATGTTATGTACTTGTATAAAATGTTTCATGTCTTTGTCAAGTGGTTTAGATAACGCAACAATGTATAATACAATAAACGCACTTATATATAGGAAATACCAGCGGCGTATCCACCATGCTTTTATCATATAACACATAGCCCCGTTACATAAGTCACTTATCAATAATCAACCAAAATGTCTTGTTCAATGTCAAAATGTTTATGTGTAAATCATGTTCAATGTCATGTGAGAAGTGTATCATGTATAACCAAATGTAATGCATAGCAAGCAGAAAAATATCTACTCAAACTATGTGATATGTCAATGTGAAAACAAATGTCATGTATGGTGAATAACTAGTAATTACTCAACCCCATAGGATAATGTACAAAACAAAGTGTTTGAATAAACCTAAGTTTAAATCAAATGTTATGTTTTGCATAAAACAATGCTTTATGATTACAAACATTTATACAGTAATGTTAATTGTATACATGTATATCGGATATCGGTCTATCTAAATCATGTATATTGGATTCTGTCATTCCCAACTTCCAAACAAACCTAGGAAGTCGGAAACGGGATTTGTCAAGTCCTATGGTACCATTACATACTACCATGCGGCGTGATCAATGTTAATGAATGTATTATTGTCCCGATTAAACATACCAAATGTCATAACCAATGTAGCATGTGAAAACCATGTACTAAGTATGCTAAGTAAACATACCTAGTAGAAATGTTCATGTAAAACGATTGTGCTAGCATGCTCAGTAAACATACATAGCAGAAATATCATGTAAAACAACGTGTCCATATGCTAAGTAAACATATGCAACAAATGTCTAAGAAATCAATGTGCTAGCATGCTTAACATACATAGCAAAACATAGTTGAAATCATGTACCATATGTCGACTAGGCGGAACTAGCATGTTTATGTCATAAAAGCATGAAAAGCACGAAAGTAACACTTATGTACATGTGTATCACCCCAAAGTATTTGAAAGAGGTAAAAGAGGGGAACTATGTACTCACTTGGGATTGCTTATAAGTCTTGAGAATAAGACCAATTTAAGCTCCAAGGATCACAGAATCAACAAGGCACCTAATATGGGTAACTATGTTAATAATCGGATCCTAAATCGGGAGATAGGATAAAAAGAGGTTCTATAAATCAAATGAGTATTGGCACTCATATGGTATGATTTAATAGTCCCAACATTCTGATTTGAAAGTCTACCTAAGTGCTTTTGACCCGTTTCGACCCATTATGGTAATATAAGCCACTATAATGCGTCGTTTGCGTAAAACTAAAGTCGGATGGTTATCTATGTGCTATGTCAAGTCTTACATGCCCAAATATGCTTAAACATGTTACTAAATCAGATTATATGTCAAAAAGTTGATCACATATGAAAATACGGATTTATGCTTCAAAAGGGCATTTTGGTCATTTCCTATGGGCATATAAGCTAACTAACAAATGACTAACCAATCCTATGTGATCATAAGGTATAACCTCAGAGGTTATTCCCTACGCAACTATGATCACTAAGCAAGCTTGGTCGGACCCTAATGGTCGACCAAACGGGTCGGGTTCGAAAGTCTAAGCGGTTGTTTAGACCGCTTATCTTATGACCCTAAACAAGCACTAAACTAATAGTGACGAGTTAAACATGTCAAAACATGTTTAACTAACTTAGAAAACTGATTTGGTATCCAAACAAAGTGTTTTGATACCTAAAAGTAGTTCCGTTGCAAAATGCGTGCTAAAACGCATTTTGACCGAAACTTTGACTCATCACTACGCCTAGTTAATGTGGTAATCAGTAGGTATAATCGCTAAGGATTATAACCATCGTGATTACAATCACGTTGCAAAGTTCAAATGAACTTTGCATTGACCATTGACTGGTCAAAGCTGAAAGTCAAACACTCTTTGACTTTTACGCTAGGAAAGCGATAAAAGAACGAAGGAAGCTTACAAAGGGTCCTTGCTAGGGAGAACTTGATCTTAAAATCTCAGGTATGAAGTTTAACAACTTCAACTTAGAGAAATCAGATCAAGGGTGCTTGAAACAAATGAAATGCTTGGTTATTTATACTTGTAACAAGTTCACAAGATCATTCCATTTGTTTGTGTAACCTCCAAGCAAAAGATCTCAGCCATACAAGTGTTATGTGACAGGTAATTGCCTTGGAGAGGTGTTAACTTGGTTAACACACCAAGAAAATGGCATAAACAGTCCCTAAACTATCAACAGAATGCAAAAACTGATTTTCTGTCGCTGGGCCTTTTTACGCGCCCCGCGTAAGATAGGGGACAGGGCTTACGCGGCCCGTGTAGTCCCTGCAGTTCAGCAATAGTTTCAAAGTTGACAGCTTAGGTCCCTACACTTGTTTAAGCCCATTTCTAGCACTTTTAACCCCCGTTAAGCCATTTTCAAGGCTCTACAAGGTGGTCAAAGTATAGAGGACTCAAAATATGCTCAGAAAAGTCCTGGATGTCGGTTCGTTTGGTCGCACGGTCGCGTTATTCCTCTAATTACGACGAAACACGAACAGACGCGAAAACGATCCAAATTAAGCGACGAATGATATTTTTGCATGCCGATCACTAAAATAAAAATATTTTAGTGTGTACAAAAATTTTGGATGTCCAGATGTGGTCAGAACATAAGATATGCGCGTAAATGCAAACTTACACCGTTTTTGACACTTTTAGTCCCTGTAAGATCAAATAAGCATGTTTTCGCACACCGAACCTACCAAAGCTTATTTCTAAGCTATGTTTAGGTTATATATGGTATGTTTAGCTTATGATCAAGTTCCGGACTGTACGTTGCCTTACGAAACGGCAGACTTTTGCAAGTTGACGCTAATAGTCCATGTGAACGAATAAACTTGTTTTTGCCATACCAAACCTTCTAAAACTTATCTGTAAGTTATGTAAAGATTATTTAAGGTATGTTAAGCTTATGTTGCTGTTCGGAAGTGTTTGTCAGTTAAACTGATTACGTTTACGCATCAGTTTGCGTATAACTTCCCAGAAAGCAATATAGAGTTCAAAATCGATCAAAAACCAAAACGTGCATAATGTGAAACATAAATAACAAACATTGGGATCAAAACACACTGTTTATTAATATTGAATTGTTCAGAGTTTGCACAATGATTACACAAGCACAGATGTCACAGATAATACGTTTGGGAAGTATGAAAACCGACGCCCAGTATATATGCATAGAAGCCAACACGGAACGAATAAGTTGCATCCTACCCGCAAAGGATAAACACTTCGATTTCCAGTCAGTAATTCTAGCATCCATATTTTCCACAAGTCTCTTACAATCCTTATATGTTAACCGAGAAGATATGAGTGGCACTCCCAAGTAACGAACCGGAAGAACTCCTTCCTCAAACGAAATTATGCTAAGAATACGACTCTTCACCTGGTCCGTGACATTCCCAAAGAACACAGTGCTCTTCGTCAAACTAGGAACTAGACCTGACATCATCTTAAAAGCGTTCATAGCATCCATAATAACTCTAGCAGAATTTTGATCACCTCTAGCAAACAGAAAAAGATCATCCGCAAAACACAAGTTGATGATTTTTTGCCTTTCTCACTTATTATGAAATCTGAATTCATTAGAGACTGAAGCCTGCTTTTGTAGTAACAACGTGAGAACTTCCATAACCATAGTGAACAGATATGGAGACATAGGATCACCTTGTCGCAACCCTCGCTTCCCTTTGAAATAACCAAAAAGATTCCCATTTATAGCTAGCGAGAATGACGTAGAAGCAACACATGCCATAATCCAGTTAACCATCTTCGCATGAAACCCAAACCCTTTTAACGTGCTCTCCAAAAAACTCCATTCAACTGTATCATACGCCTTCCAGATATCAATTTTAAAAGCACACCTAGGCGAACCAAACTTACGATGATAGTTATGCATTAATTCTTGCGTTAAGAGGATGTTATCCGATATTTTTCTCCCTGGAACAAACGCGGATTGATTGATGCTAACAATATCTGGCAACCCTTCTTTAATACGATTACTTATAATCTTGCTAATGCACTTGTATAGCGTGTTACAACACGAGATTGGCCGAAAATTCATAATTAACGAGGGGGTTTGAACCTTTGGAATCAAGGAAACTACTGTGTGATTCAATTGTTGTAATAGTTGACCATTCTGAAAAAAATCTTTCACCGCACGACACACATCAGTACCCACCACATTCCACGCCTTTTTAAAAAACACCGAAGTATATCCATCCGGCCCTGGCGCTTTATTCCTTGCTATGAACATGGTTGTTTTTATCTCCTCATCAGTAATCTCTCTAACCATGTGGCCAGCTTTGTCATCCGAAAGAACATTAGGGAACAGATGTGGCGTAGGGTAAATGTGAACATTCATCGTAGACCCAAAAAACTGAGTAGAATGATCCACTAAAGCTTGTGGCACCATTCCACCCTCAAACAAATTGCCAGAAGCATCCCGAATGGAAAAAATTCTACTTCTATGATTCTTAGCTTTCACTACATTATGAAAGTACTTCGTGTTCGAATCCCCCCAACTCTAACCAATCTACTTTCGATTTTTGTTGAAGGAACAACGCTTCATCACGAACAGCTATCTTGTAAAGTTGTAATAATTCCGACTGCTTATTCTTTTTTTGGGTAAAGGGTTACCCCGGTGATTCTATATATTCACAAACAAAAAAACCAAGTAGTGTAGAGAGTCTACACTAGTTCAATCATGAGACATGCCCCATGAAAGTAGAAACAAAATACAACCATAAAAACCATAAAAACCAAAAAAACTAGGAGACAACTAGACTAAACTCTAGATAAGTGTGACATGAAACAAACTAATCAGCCGCCATCGACATCAACGTCTCCCCCGCGAATCTCCCATTCTCCAAGAAGCCTCCGCACACTTGCAGTATTCTTTAGCTTGGCTCCCATCAGCTTGTATCTTACCGTGTTTAAAATAATTTCACTAAGTTTCTCCGGTGGTCTCAGCTGATTTTTGAATAATCGAGCATTTCTTTCTTGCCAAATGAAATACATAGTAGCCGCAACAAGAATTTTAGCAACATAAATCACAGCCGATTTAGAACGAGCTCGAACTAGCAACCAATCAACAATATCAGTCCATTTCGGGCTAACAGCATCCATACCCGCCTTGATCCGCACTATATGCCATACTTGAGATGAATATTTGCATTCAAAAAATAGATGCGGATGTGAGTCAAAATTCTGATAACATAACAGGCAACACATCATATTCATGTTCTTCCTCCGTGACAGCTCCCATTTTAGAATTTTGTCTTGAGTCAAAAGTTTACCTTTGATGACCAACCACATCATAAATGCATGCCGAGGGATACACTGCGAAAACCAAACAATATTGCACCAATTCACTTCCGGGGCTTTATATCGAACCGAATGCCAAACACCCGAAGAGTCTATCATGCTTTGTCGGATTTAAATGCACTTGGTCCAATTGAATGAGAACCAGAAAAAGATCTCTCCATGCCATAGGCCCAAGTACCATGAGAGTAGATGTTAGCCACAGAATCGTCCAGATTAAAATCTTCATCGGTAATGGTTCTCGGCGAAATAAAGTCACCGAGCGGTCCTATATCACACCAGTAGTCGAACCAGGCTGATGTTTTGGAGCCATTGCCTAACTCCGACCATATATGATTACTGATAAGCAGCCGCAATTGAACCAACTTTCTCCAAGACCAACAACAATCAGAGGGGGTTTTACACACCCAGAAACTCTTGCCTTTTAACCGGTAACTATGCACCCAATCAACCCACAAAGAATCACGCTTAGAAACGATACTCCAAATGTGATAAGACATAAGAGCCTTATTCATATCCCCAATTCGTCTAATGCCCAAACCTCCTTCATACTTCGGAGTGCAAACGGTCTTCCAAGAAACTTTTGATTTGCCTTTAGAAAACGCACTCTCTTGGGACCATAAGAAATTTCGCATACATGCTTCTAGCTCATGAATAACACGAAATTGCTAATGCAGGTTTTAATCTTCAATCCTCGGTTTATTCTCTAAATCCCTCTCGTTCGCTGGCCGCCTACAGTTAATTAATTATGTTCTTTCATCGATGCATATTTTCTGGGCAGCCGTGTTTATTATCCCTGTGTATGTTATTAAGGAGCTAGAGAAAAGAATGAGACGTTTCTTATGGAATGTGGGTCCTCAATCTAAAGTTCATGCTAAGGTGTCTTGGAAAAAGGTTTGTTTGCCTAAAGAAGAAGGGGGCTGGGTATAAAACACGTTTCTGATGTAAATAAGGCTCTCATGACAAATCATATTTGGAGTATTGTTGGTAACAGGCACTCGTTATGGGTTCAATGGATTAAAATTCACAAGTTAAAAGGTAGAAGCTTATGGGATGTGCCTAGCCGTGGAAGCATGACTTGGAGCTGGCGAAAAATTTTATCCATTCGTAATCTTGTTCGGCCATTTATATGGAAAAAGATTAGAAGTGGAGCTCAAACAAATGCATGGAGTGACAACTGGTGCCAATTTAGTCCTTTATCTTCGTTTATTTCTCCTCGGATTATTGCTAATGCAGGTTTTAATCTTCAATCCTCGGTTTATTCTCTGGTTGATGATCATGGCCAATGGAGGTGGCCGCAAGCTTGGCTTGATCTTTTTCCGGTTTTAATCAACATTGATACTCCCGTTTTGACGCAGCAAATGGAAGACAACCTGATATGGAAAGATTTAGAGGGTAATCAGCGGAAATTCGCCTCGAAAGAAGTATGGGATAATATTCGGAATCGAAACACTATAGTTAATTGGGCAAATCTTATTTGGTTCGCTCAATGTATTCCCCGACATTCATTCCATATGTGGCTTGTCATTATGAATAAGTTAAGTACCCAGGACCGGTTACGGGCATGGGAGGTGGGAAGTGAAACAAATCGGCGGTTGATGTGCTGTCCGCTTTGTAAGAATGATCGTGACTCAAGGGATCATTTGTTTTTCCAGTGCTCTTTTGCGGCTCAAGTGTGGAACAATGTGAAGGTTATGGTTGATATGACTTCTGTCAACGATTCGTGGGAATCTGATATGGATTGGATGATCCAGCATGCAAGCACAAAGAAGATCGAACACATTATTTGCAAGATGGTAGTTGCTGCTTCAACGTATTTCATTTGGCAAGAAAGAAATGCTCGTCTTTTTACACCAAACCAAAGCAGTGTCTCTATGGTTACGGAAAGAATTCTGAATGCTGTCAGGTTACGAGTAATGGGATTCAAGGCTTGTGGGGATGCTAAGTTTACGTCGCTGATGAGGAAATGGAAGATTCCTATGCTTACGAAGACAATGGCCCGGGCTAGCTCCTAACAGGATTAGGTCGTTGTGTGTAGTCTTGGTTGTGCCTGTTTATTGGCTGTCTTTGTTATGTGTCTGTTTGTTGGGTTGTGTTTTTTTTTTCTGGACTTACTAGACTTGGTATGCCAAGTTTAGCATTGTGTATCCTTTCAGATGCACATGTGTTATTCTTTGATTATTTATAAAATTCACCGTGGTAACCCTTTACCCAAAAAAAAAAAAGCACGAACCGGTAACATAAAGACAGATGACCAATAGATGTGCATGGATGAGAGAACCGAAGTAAGAAGCTGTAACCTACCAGCAAAAGAGAGCAACTTGTTCCTCCAGTGCGATATACGCTTCTCCAATCTTTCCACGAGAACTCGACAATCATTATAACCGAGTCTGGAAGAGATTAGAGGCACACCCAGATATCTGACAGGCAAATTTCCTTCCACAAAAGGCATAAGCTCCAGAATAGCATCTTTGACATGGCCATTAACATTACAAAAGAATATCTTACTTTTCTGATTACTAGGCACTAACCCCGACATCTTTGTGAAACTAGAAAGAGACGACATAATACACCTTGCCGAATTGACTTCTCCTCTAGCAAATAGGAACAAATCATCCGCAAAACAAAGATTGATAATCTGCTGTTTTTCACATTTATTATGAAATTTAAACGATGAGTCAATACGAACCGCATGCAATGGCCGTCAGAACCTCCATAACCAAGGTAAAGAGATATGGGGAGATTGGATCCCCTTGCCTTAAACCTCGGTTGCCCTTTTGGGTAAAGGGTTACCCCGGTAAATTTTATAAATCACCAACCAAGAAAAAATAGGGTGTGCCAAGACATTGACACACACTACTAGTCAAGACAAACCAAGACTAGAACAATCCAACAACTCAACCAATGACAAAACATACAACTAGAAACAAAACAAGACCCCGCTAAACGACCCCTAGCACCAAACAAACGAACATAGACACAAAAACGACTCTAGCCCGGATCACACTCCAAATTCTTCATCGAGATCTGCCAAGTATCCAAAATCTTGCGATTTTTCAAGTCCCTGCCAACCTTAAATCCCAAGATCTTCAGACGAACCGTATTGATAATAACATGGGAAAGCACTTCAGGAGAACGATGGATATTAGAGAATAACCGGTTATTCCTCTCTTGCCATACATAGTATGTAGCAGCCGCAATGAGGATTTTATAAACAATCCGGTCAAGATGACGAGAATCAGCATTTTGAATCATCCATTGCCTAACCGAGGACCATGTGTTGTTGACATTAGCCATGTTGACCATTTTCCTAACTAAAACCCAAACTTTCGAAGCAAAAGAGCATTGAAAGAAAAGGTGGTCTCTAGAGTCTCGATCGTAGTTACAAAGAGGACAACACATAAGAATAAGATTTGTCGCACTGCCCGCTTCCCAAGTAGCCATCCTATCTTGCGTCTTAAGCTTGTTATTTATCACTAACCATAGATGAAAAGAATGCCGAGGAATGCATTGGCTGAACCAAACCGAGTCAGCCCAATCGACCCTATCACCCCTTTGACGAATAGTGTTCCAAGCTTCCCAAGACCGAAAATGAAGAAGGTTCCCATCAAGATCTTTCCAACGACAACGATCAGCCGCATCAACTAAAGGCTGAGGAGGATCAATATTGATAAGAACCGGAAATAAATCAAACCACGCTTGAGGCCATTTCCATTGGCCGACTTCATTTATAAGATCCGCAACAGTGGTCCTGAAACCTCGGTTGCCCTTAAAGAAACCATGAACCGAACCATTAACACATATAGAAAAAGAAGCAGTCGAGACACACACCATGATCCAATCAACCATCTTGCCATTAAAACCAAACCCAAGCAAAGCACTTTTTAGAAATCTCCAGTCAACCGTGTCATAAGCTTTCTGGATATTGACTTTAAAAGCACATCTTGGAGGACCCGCATGTCTATGGTAATTATGCATTAATTCTTGAGTCAGCATAATATTATCAGAGATTCTCCTTCCTGGAACAAAAGCCGATTGATTAATGCTAACGATGTCATTCAGCGCACCTTTAATTCTATCTGCAACGATTTTACTGATACACTTGTATAAGACATTACAATAAGCAATCGGCCGATAGTCAATGACGGCCGAAGGGGTATGAATTTTCGGTATAAGCACTATAGTCGTGTGATTCAATTACCGAAGAAGGTTTCCCGTCTCAAAAAAATCAATGATAACACAAGTAACTTCATTACCGATAATAGGCCATGCACTTTTAAAAAACGTTGCTGTATATCCATCAGGACCAGGAGCTTTATCGATACCAATAGAAAACATCGCCTTTTTCACCTCCTCCGCCGTTACTTGGCAGACCATATGCGAAGCAACCTGTGGAGATAGGACTTTAGAGAATAAATCTGGAGCCGGAGTAAGAGAAATATCACCTTGAGTACCGAAAAACTTCTCATAATGCTGGACAAACGGTTGATAAACCGTATCACCTTCATAAAGCTTCCCTTCCGAATCTTTAATCACCTCGATCCGGCTACAATGATTTTTGATTTTCAGAGATGAGTGAAAAAAAGCAGAATTCATATCCCCCGCACTTAACCAATCTACCTTAGACTTTTGTTTCAGAAAGCGTTCCTCGTCTAATGATGCCTCTTGGAGGTCACGACTGATCAAAGATTCGGCTGCCCGTAAATCAACATTAGATGGATCACGATCAATATTTTGCTGAATAATATCCAGATCCGAATGCAGCTTTTCAACTTTACTATGAAGATTTCCTTGCTTTTGAATAACAACGAGCGCAAAGGGTGTTTAAGCAATCGAAGTTTTTTAATCACTCTAAACTGATGAACGCCATTCACGCTAGTATCCCAGGTGTTTTTAACAATCTCCAAAAACTCTGGTTTGAACACCAGGAAATTAGCAAACTTGAAAGACCGCGGCTTCAACCTACCAGCTTCCAGGAACGAAAGAATACAAGGACAGTGATCCGAGAGCCTATACGGCTTGAACATGGCCACTGAATTTGGAAATTCAGCTATAAAAGCTGTATTACCCATCACTCGGTCAATTTTCTTCAGTAATCCTACCCCATTTTTTGGCTTTTGACTCCATGTAAAATGGATCCCTATTCGGTTAATATCAACGACCTCAATATCATCCACACAATCTTGAAAGTCTCTCATGCCAATAGAAATCGATGACGTTCCCATAGAATTATCTTCAATGTTAAGAGCCGTGTTAAAATCACCCATAATGCACCAAGGTTTATTATTAACAAGGGCTTTGTGCATGGAGAGATTATGCCATAAATCTTTACGGGAGACATAATAATTAGCAGCATAAACGAAAGAACAAAAAATCATCCTTTTATTCAATTTGAAAACAAGTTGAAGATACATAACCTGAGGAGATTGCGCCAAAATCATCACATCAAATATAGCTGGGTTCCATCCAATAATGATTCTCGTGCCTTTGTCACAACAACATCCATTTGAAGTCCAATCCCAAGATCGAAAGACTGACTTGCACACTTTACCCAATTTACCAACATCCACATGAGACTCTAAAATAACACACAAACTCAAATTAAATTCTTTGACTGCCTACCGAACCTCCTTCTGTTTAAGAGGGCGGTTTAACCCCCTTATATTCCAAGAAGCAATACTAACCATCGTTAACTATCGGAGAAGGAGTGCTTGCCCCTTTACTATTTACGTTTAGCGTACCCTCCATCATAAACCCATCCATTTCATTTTCCACCTCTATAACCTCGTCTTCATCTGAATCTTCATTATTCACACCCGACGTCTTGTTACTAGTACCCGAATCGTCTTCCACTTCATTAAGAACATCAAAGGGATTAGTCGACCTGATATTAATAGAACTCGAAGCTTTATTGGTGTCGCCCTTAGGCTTTGGACCCACAGGACGATATTCGAACTTAGACTTTTGCTTATTCACAGGAATCCCAACTTTCTTAGCAGCTTTCTTGCCATAAACTCCTATGTATCCATCCTGATCCACAATAGGCATCTTCTTTACTGGCCGATTCTTTTGAACATTCCGATTGTGATTCTCATTCATAGCCTTATTTGGTTTCATCGGTTGCTTCGGGCAAACATCGGTCGAGTGACCGAACACACAACATGTAGCACAACGATGCGGACTCCATTCATACTCCACATACATAGTCTCTTTAATGAAACCCGGCCCCTTCAGGTTCGGGAATTGCCATTGTAATTTCTTCTCAGAACTCTTTATCAGCCGAGATCTCAATCAACGCTCTAGCATAGCTACTACGACCCCATGAGTCCATGCACATAGATGTGGTAAACGAATCCAACATTTTTGGTTCCCCTATAGTCGTTGCAATCAAACTAAGACCATCCTCCGTATAAGCCGCTAGAGGAACTTCATGAATCTTGACCCATACTTGAACCTTCTTTACCTCTTTCTTTTCGAGCTTAGTTGTTGGAGTCCAGCTATCAAGAAATAAAGGCTGGGATCTAATTATCCAAGGGCCATCCTTAAGAACATTCGACATACCCACTTCATCATTAAATTTGAAAAAGAAAAAACCATTCGCGTTCATCATAGTTTTTAGCAAGCCATATTTCTTCCAATTCGTTCGAACAAAGTAATCAACTACCGGGAAGGCAATCCGATCTCCTAAAAAATACCCATAGAGAGTATTAGCCAGCTTATCTTGCACAGACCGTACCGATTCCCTCGGCAAAACAACATCACAACCATCGTGCATCACGGAGCTAGCAAGTGCGCGAAAATTAACTTTCTTCAAATTATTAGCAACTACCATATCAGCATATGACATAGATTTGGAAGTAGAACCCTTACTCGGCTGAGTTTCAAGATTATCACCACCAGCCAAATTAAAACCCGCATCCTCATATTCCGATGAATGAACCGGAACAGTGATCTTGGATAATTCATCTATTATATTAAATTTCTTAGCATCATGCTGCGGCAATTGCACAGTACCTCGTCTAGGTAATACCGGATTACCATCTACATTGACCACACGACTCGCTAAACCCTTGTACTGTAACGGCGGCTTACCTCGATCTCCTAGAACAGAATCATCAGGTTTGGGACGATCATTCATAGTGAAATAAACACCTCTCTCTATTGAACAGCAAAAACAACAACCATGCACCCAGAAAACACGTTAACCAGATCCTCAAACAAGCAGAAACCCAGAAATCAGAGAAACCCTAATTCTAGTAAACCCTACTCCATGTACCCTTTCGCAATATATAGTAAACCTGGTGAATCTAGATACAAGATCGATCAACTAAGAGGACTATACACCACGTCAGAATAACACAGAACTAAGGAGACGATTGAACGGAAAAGAAGACAAAAATCCTAGATGTAAATCGATCAACCCTGCTAACAAGTTCGTTATAGAGATTAAAGACTAATCCCTAATCACAGACTGTTATACAGAGAATAACGAAAAAGATCTGAGGATTCATGAAGAACAAAATCGCCAAGCTAGAGAGAGAGAGCATTAGGGTTTTTATTCCGACTGCTTATTCATCAGCTCACTATTCATCGGATCACCATCCAGCGCGCATTGGCATTCATCCATCTCTTTCTGCATACGTTTTACCCTCTCGTGTAAGTTACCCTGATTTTGCATAAGCTTCCGTAATGGAGTCTTCAACATCTTCAGTTTCTTAACAACTTGAAACATGGTAACACCTCGAACATCCATACCCCAAACCCGCTCGACTTCCCCCATGAACTCTTTCTTATCAGCTAACAAATTTACAAATTTGAAAGGTTTTGGTTTCTCTCTTGTGACATTCGGTATAACTAGGATACACGGTGTGTGATCCGAAATCCGATATGGGTGAAACAAAGCGGCAGCCGAAGGAAATGTATCAATAAATTGCGTGTTCCCAAGAATACGATCAATCTTCTTAAACACCGCATGCTTATCTTGCTGCTTATTCGTCCATGTAAAGTGAAGACCTGAGCTATTAATATCAAAAACTTCAATAGAGTTGACACACTCCTTAAACTCTGTCATTCCTATATTGCTCGTCGAAGAACCCGAGAGCGAATCTTCAAGGAATAAGGAACAATTAAAGTCCCCTAAGAGCACCCACGACTTATCATGCATAAATGAATGATGCATACACAAGTTCTCCCACAAACCTCTTCTATTCTTATAATGATTTTCAGCATAAATAAAAGAGCAAAACAATGACTTTTTATCCACTTTAAAAACAATCTGCGTATGTATTACTTGATCCGATTGGTCTAAAATCATGACATCAACCAAATTCGCATCCCATCCTATCATTATACGAGTGCCTTTACTAAAACAAGCAACATTAGAAGCCCAGCTCCAAGTAGAACAAACCTTTTTACACACTTCGTATACGTTCGACGCATCCACATGGGTCTCCATTATAGCACAAACCTGCAAATGACGTTCCACTATCACTTGACGAACCTCCTTTTGTTTTAGGGAGCGGTTCAACCCCCTTATATTCCATGCAGCAATACTACCCATTGGTAACCACTTGACCGGGTGTGCTTGCACCCTCAGTATTCTTATTATCCAATTTCCTATCCATAAATTTTGGAATATCTGATAGAAGATCATCAACAGCAATATCATCCATTAGAACCTCCTCCGCATTTCCTTTACCTCCCTTATTCCTCGTTAACGGTTTGTCACTTGGAATACGAATTGGATTCTCCTTTTGACCTCTCGCTTCCTCCTCTTGCAAAACATCAAACGGATTAGACGAACGACTCTGTGAGGAAGACGTACTCCCATTAGAGTTTTTCTTTGGAATCGGCCTATACACTAACTTCAGTTTCTAATTTTTTTAGCTGAACTCCTTGCTGGCCTCCTTTTTTATTCTTTCCTTTAACTTCCTGATAACCCTCGGCATCAACCTTTTTCTCTTCCACAGCAAAAGTCTTAGGCTTTTTTGGGCAAGAACTATCCTCATGTCCAAAGACGCAACATGTGGCACACCTTAACGGCTCCCAGTCATACTCAACATTAACTTCAACTTTTGAGAACCCATTACCTTCCAGCGAAGGAACAGCTACCTTAACACTTCTTTTCAAATCAGTATCAGCATGCACTTCAATGAGGGCCCTTGCAAAACTACTCCTACCCCATGATTCAGTACACATAGAAGCAGTGTAAGAGTCTAACATCTTTGGGACTCCAACCTTAGACGCCAATAAGCTGAGCCCATCCTCCGTAAATGCTGGCAGCGGCACATCATGCATTTTCACCCACACCGGAATCACCGTGATATCCTCTTTAACTAAATTAGCTGAGGAGGACCATTCATTAAGAATTATCGGGACATTACGAATCATCCATGGGCCATCTTCCAACAATTGTTCCAACCCTTTTTTTGTCTTAAACTTGAAGAAAAAGAACCCTCTAGCATTCATCATTAATTTGATTAATCCGTATTTCGCCCATTGATTCTTTGCAAAGTATTCAACGACTGGAAAGGCAAGCCGTTTACCCAGGAAATAGCCATATAGTGTGTTAGCAAACCTCTCGTTAACCTGTTTCACCGATGCTACTGGAATCACAACATCTACACCTTCCAAGTGATCCGCCGTCTCCATATGTCTAAAGTTGACTTTCACCGTCTCCTTTTGATTTTGAACCACTTTAGCAAACGATTGAGCCTGCACTGTGTTTCCATTCCCTGTTGAAATCGGGTCCGAGCTACTACCAACATGGCCGACATAACTACTAGGGTTTGCATGGGATTGCTTTACAGCCATCGCACCATCCCCAGCGTATCCCCCTTTGTATTCAAGATCCACAGGTTTTGATATCTCATACAATCCATCAATGACCGATACATTATTAGTTTGGAACATACCTCTCCTTGGCATGAATGAATTCCCTTCAATATTCGTAACCCTAAGTCCAATACCCTTTATCGGAGCTGTACCAGGTGTTGTTTCAACATCCTCATTCGAATTGTAATTCCCATCTACAAGAGGCAACACATACCCGAATTCGTGACCCTAGTTCTCTCTCTCTAATGGAGAAAAACGGCGACCACCTTTCTGTGACCTAAAATTCGTGATTTCATGCTGATTACGAGGATTGTTTGTGTGACTAGAGTCTTATGATCTCTAGTTTATCCTTGCAATTCATTATAATCGTATTTGGTTCGTTTTTAGGTATTAGGGTTACGTTTTTTCTTCAGTTCTTGGGCTCTTTGCGATTGGCTGCTGTGGTTTTTTGGTTTCAAGTTTAATCTGGTTTGGGTTTACTACAAGAGAGTTTCATTGCCGTTCGCTGATTCGTCATCTCCTGATTGCATTAGGGTTGACGGCGCCAAGGTTGTCAGGTTTGTTTCTGCATATTTGGGTACGGTTGCTAGGATCTCTACAATCTGTTTTCGGCAGATTGGGAGTGTCTAGTGGGTGTTATTTGATTGCTGAAAGAAATCTTATTGGAGGCTGCAAATCTGAGCTAGGGTTTGTCGATAACTTGGCTTCTGGTTGGGTTTTTGATCGAACTTAAGCTTGACGGCGGCTAGGTTTTGATTGTTTTCGGTTGTTTTGAGTTCGGCTAGGGTTTGTCACAGTTGCTTTTGTTTCAGCCGGCATTCTGTCATTATTGGAATGGATGAACGTAACAATTCTGGTGGAAACCAACAGGATATTCGTGGGAAGCCGCGATTATCGTTTGACGAAATTGCTGCACGGTTTCTTGATGTTGATGGGAACAATTTGCAGCCAAAGCGTGGTGTAACGATTGGAACACAAAATGACCCTAAGTCTTCAAACATCATCGATGATCTCACAAAGGTCACAGTTCCGGTTCGTTTGGAAAAACGGGATGTCGAAAAGTCAGATAACTTTTGGGATTACCCTAGCAAGTATACGCCAAAATCAGACCTATTTGGTGCATCTTTCTCGGCTGGAAACAGGCCTGCTCAAGGCAAAACTTCGGGGCCTGCAGATCCTGTTTCCTTCGCTCACATTGTAAAGAATACAAAGGAGAAGGTTAAAGTGAATTTTCGGGCGATGGAATCTGCCGAGAAAGTTGATGGTGCTGATGTTGTTATTCCGTTGTCGTCGGTTCAACAAGTTATTGATAGGTATGCTAACACTTTGTTTGGATATTTTCTGGGTAAACGGTTGGCATTTCCTGTGGTCGATTACTTTGCTAAAAACAACTGGGCTAAATATGGTCTATCCCGGATCATGATGAATACAAACGGGTTATTTTTCTTTAAGTTTACTTCTAAGGAAGGGATGAATCAAATGCTAGAGGATGGGCCTTGGCTAATCAGAAATGTTCCCATAATTTTGAAGCAGTGGTCGCCCTCTATCAAGATGGAAAAAGAGGATATTAAAGTGGTTCCAGTTTGGGTCAAGATGCATGATGTGCCGTTAGCGGCATTTACTGAGGGTGGGCTTAGCTTGGTTGCCTCTATGATTGGGATACCTAAGATGTTGGATACGTATACTGCCTCGATGTGTGCTGAATCTTGGGGTAGGAGCAGCTATGCTAGAGCGCTTATTGAAGTGCAAGCGGGGGCTGAGTTAAAAAAGAGTGTTACTGTTGCTATCCCATCTATGGATGGTAGTGGGTATTCAAAGGTGGAGGTCAAGATTGAATATGATTGGGAGCCTCTAAGGTGCTCCTCTTGTTGTGTGTTTGGTCATGATGACAGCTCGTGCCCGAAGAACCCTCAGGTATCTTCTAGTGGGGATGCTGAAAAGATTAATGATGAATTTCAGGTTGTAGGGGTCAAGAAGAAGAAAGTGAACAACCAAGGCATCCATATGAAAAATCAGAAGCCTAAGTTAGTTTATAGGCCAGTTGTCAACCCTAAACCAAAATCGTCCTCAAAGAGTCCGATGCAGAATCAGGTTTCAACATCTAACCCGTTTGACATTCTGAAGGATGATACTGGTAATCAGGGAGGTACCAATGTGGGTCGAGTGGAGAAGAAACCGTCAAGTGACAGGCAGGAATCGGATGAGGAGGAGGTTGAAGAAGTCTACAATGAAACTAGTGCATTTATGACATCGGGTACTCATCCTTTTTCTTCAAAAGCAGGGGCAAGCACCTCTTCTACCAAGTTCTCTAATGGATAGGCTGTCTGCTTTTCGTCTGAAGGGGCTGCTGTTTTGTGGCTACTTTATCTTTGATGATGGTGGTTGAAGATTATGTTTTGTGGTTTTTGCATTGTCTGTCTACTAGATGTCGTGTCATGATGTATAGTAGACTAGGTTATGGGGTGATATAGGTCTTTGGTTTTTTGTTTGATTTACATATATGGGGCATGTCCTGTATATGAACTAGTGTGGAACACATCCTCACTACTTGTACTTATTTGCGGTTGCATTTTAATAGAATCACCGGGGTAACCCTTTACCCAAAAAAAAATTGTAATTCCCATCCCCATCAAACACTTCAACTCTCTCCATTAACACGTAAGTAATAGAATCATGCACCGAAGAACCACGTAACCAAGCACACCAACAACAGAAACTTGTAAACCCTAATCCTTAAAACCCTAGTATCAATCGAAAGAAACAAATGTCGCATGTAAACACTTCGAAAGAATGGTCTTTTGGAGACAAATGAAGTTGGTTCATTTTATACATGTGAATCTAGTTTACAAGGTAAAATGACTAAGAAACCCTTTAGTGGGAAAGGGCAAAAGATTTATTAGGTAACATACATTCGGATGTATCACTCCTTTTAAGCCAATGACTAGGAATGGTGAAAGATACTTCATTACTTTTACTAACAACTATAGTAGTTATGGTTATGTGTGCTTGCTGAGACACAAAGTTAAAGTTTTAAAATGTTCAAAGCCTTCAAAAGGTGAAGTACAAAATCAACTCAATCAAAGTTCTTCGTTCCGATAGAGGAGGAATCGAACTCTATTTCGATATGGTTCGATCTATGATGGCTAGGAGCGCATTATCTCTATCATTTTGGGGTTACGCTTTGCTCTCAATGGCCCGTATATTAAATGTGGCCTTAACCAAGAAAGTGGATAAGACACCTTTTAAAATATGGCATGGAAGGGCTCCATCATTATCATATTTGAAGGTATGGGGTTGTGAAGCAATACACCCCAAACAAATTGGAAGTACGATCCACTAAGTGTATCTTCGTAGGATATCCTAAAGATGGTATAGGATATTATTTCTACGATCCAACAGAGCAAAAGGTATTTGTTGCTCGAAAGGCTGAGTTCTTGGAACCTAAGTTCCTTATGGAAGGAGTTAGTAGAACAAGTGGAACTTGATGAGGATCGAGAACCACAAGCCGATACACGTTTGGTTGATACTAGCACTCAACAAAAGGTTGTTAAAAACAATCAAGTGGTTGATCAAATCACACAAAACATTCGCAGATCTGGTAGAATTAGTAGTCCACCTGAAAGATATGGATTTTTCATGGATGGATGCTACGTGGTAGATTCGTGTGAACCTACCACATACCATGATGCAATGTCAAAATCCGATTGTGAAAAATGGCTTCAAACCATGAACGTAGAGATGCAATCCATGTATGACAACCAAGTTTGGGAATTGGTTATGTTACTTCTTAACTCCAAAGTAGTTGGAAGTAAGTGGGTTTTCAGGAAGAAAACCGATATGCATGGTAACTTGGATACTTGTAAAGCGAGACTTGTAGCAAAAGGTTTCACTCAAACTCAAGGGGTTGATTATGATGAGAGCTTTTTCGCCTGTGGCGATGCTAAAGTCAACTAGGAAATTATTTGCCATACCTGCATAATATGATTATGAGATTTGGCAAATGGATGTCAAAACGGCTTTCCTTAATGGATATTTTGAGGAAGATGTCTATACGGTTCAGCCTAAAGGTTTTGTCGATCCAAAACATCCTAACAAAGTATGCAAGTTAAAGAAATCAATCTGTGGATTGAAAGGTAAACTTCAGAACTCTTACAAGCACTGTTACGCATGAGGGTTGTGATGTGGTGCTGCCTCGAGACTCTGTTAGAGCAGTACAAGATAAGCTAGCAAACACTCTATATGGTTACTTCTTAGGGGACCGAGTTGCTTATCCAGTGGTGGATTATTTTGTGAGGAATAATTGGAAGAAGTTTGGATTGCAAAAATCCATGATGAATGCTAATGGGTTCTTCTTTTTCAAGTTTCCTGATATAGCTGGGATGATGAATGTGCTGAAAGAAGGACCATGGATTATCCGAGCTCAGCCTATTTTTCTTAATATTTGGTCTCCCACTTCGAAACTAGAAAAGAAGGAGGTAAAGAAATTGCAGCTGTGGGTCAAAATCCATGATGTTCCGATTGCTGCGTATACGGAGGATGGATTGAGTATGATAGCTATGGCTATTGGTGAGCCGAAGATGTTGGATTCGTACACTTCGTCCATGTGCATGGATACTTAGGGAAGGAGTAGTTATGCTAGAGCGTTATTAGAAATCTCAGCTGAAAATGATTTTAAGGAGGAGATAGTTATAGCGGTTCCAGACCTTGAGGGTGAAGGTTTTGTCAAAGAGAAATTGTATGTGGAATATGAATGGAGTCCTCATAGGTGTGCTCATTGTAAAGTGTTTGGTCATTCTGATGATACATGCCCGAGGCAGACTAGGAGGGCTCCTAAGGATCCGGTCAACATCCAAAAACAACATGATGGGAACAGTACTCGGCAGCAAGTGAAACAGCCGGTAGTAGACAAGGATGGGTTTATGGATGTGGTTCGTAAGAAAGTGGCTAGGAAAGCAGGGTTTCCTGTAAACAAGCAGAAGCAGAAGTTTGAGTATAGGCTGGTAGGACCCAAACCACATGGGGGGACCAATACATCGGCTCCTCAATCGAATATCATATCCAAGAACTCCTTCGATGTTTTAAGGGATAAGGGTCTTCATACGGGTCAAATTAGTAGTGAGGCTCATAATGTTCAGCAGGACTCGGATGATGAGGAGGTTATCGAAGTCTACAATGAAACGAATGAATTTATGACTTCTTCATCTTCAAGAGTAGGGGCAAGCACATCTCGAGAAATGCCATTGAAGAATCTTGTCTTGCGTCAAAAGCTTACGACGAATCACCAGCCACATAAAGAAAGCATGCTTGGGAATACACTGTGGGAACCAAACAAATTTAACCCAATCCACCTCCTCTGCTCGACGTCTAAGCGAATGCCAGAACTGAGTCGATGAATGCTTAACTAACTGATTACCATCTTTCCACATAAGCTGATCAGATGTGTTAGGCACTGTATGGATACTATCAAGTTGAATTAAAACAGGAAACGTGTCCCTCTACGCCACTGGCCACCTCCAAACCCCGTTAACATGAATCTCCTGAATTGTAGTGTTAAGAGAAAAACCTGCATTTGAGATAGCTTTAGGACTTAGAAGATTACCAAGCGGACCCAGTTGACTCCACGAATCATACCAAGCTGACGTGTTACTACCATCACCCAATTTAGACCAAATAAACTCTCGAATAGAAGGTCTTAGCTGTAACATTTTCTGCCAACTCCAACAACTATTCGCCACCGACTTTCAAATCCAGAAGCTATTACCTTTGAGACGGTATGAATGAATCCATGCCACCCAGAGAGAGTCACGTTTAACCAGAATACTCCAGATATGGGAAGTCATGAGCGCTTTATTGACATCTCCAATCCTACGGATACCTAACCCCCCTTCATACTTAGGAACACAAATAGAATTCCAAGACGCTTTAGCCTTTCCCTTATGGAACGATCCATCCGACGACCAAAGAAAGTTTCGCATTTTAGCTTCCAGCTCAAGAGTGATACGAGTAGGAAGGATAAACACAGAAGACCAGTAAATATGCATGGAAGAAAGAACAGAACTAATAAGCTGTAACCTGCCCGCAAAAGAAAGAAGCTTATTTTTCCAGTTAGAAATCCGCTGGTCCAATCTTTCAACAAGAACACTACATACAAGCCCAGAAGATATAAGAGGGACCCCCAAATACTTCAACGGTAACGACCCTTCAACAAAAGGCATGATGCTCAAAATATGGTGTTTAACATGAGAGGGCACATTACAAAAAAAACCCCGTGCTCTTTTGGATACTAGGCACTAAACCAGACATATTCGTAAAATTTGAAAGAGAGTTCATGATACACTGTACCGAGTTAATGTCACCTCTAGCAAATAGGAATAGGTCATCAGCGAAACACAAGTTAATGATACGTTGTTTCTCACATTTATTATGAAACTTGAAAGACTTATCAATTCTAGTAGCCCGTTGTAAAATGCACGTCAAAATCTCCATAACAAGCGTGAGAAGATAAGGAGACAGGGAATCACCCTGACGAAGACCACGCTTACCCTTAAAATAGCCATACACATTTGCATTAACACATAACGAATATGATGTTTTCGAGACACACATCATGATCCACTCCACCATCTTTATATTGAAGCCAAACCCAATCAAAACATTTTTCAGGAAGCACCAATCAACCGTATCATAGGATTTCTGAATGTCCACCTTAAAAGCACAACGAGGGGGACCTGAATTTCGATGGTAATTGTGCATTAATTCTTGAGTAAGAAGAATGTTGTCTGAAATTTTCCTACCAGGAACAAAAGCAGACTGATTTATACTAACTACTTGATGAAGCACATCCTTTATACGATCCACAATGATCTTGCTCACACATTTGAACAAAACGTCGCAAC
Organism: Helianthus tuberosus; assembly: GCA_030545235.1. Taxonomy (NCBI): domain Eukaryota; kingdom Viridiplantae; phylum Streptophyta; class Magnoliopsida; order Asterales; family Asteraceae; genus Helianthus; species Helianthus tuberosus. Next base: position 114,153,870 of record CM060368.1, on the reverse strand, counting down.
AGGCTATAGGCCGATAATCTGTAACTGTAACCGGAGAGGATTTCTTCGGCACAAGGGAAATAAGAGTATGATTAAGTTGGCCAAGCAATCTACCTGTGTTAAAGAAATCAATGACTGCCATAGAAACTTCATTCCCTACGATCCATCTTCATTCCAAAGGCGAGCATATACAGTAGATTCTCAGTGCACTTGAGCCCTGAAGATGGTCGCAAGATAGCTCGTTTCATAGAGGGAAGGCTAAAGTCTCTTGGAGTTCTGTTTGTACTCCGAAGTTCGAAGGTGGTTTGGGTATTAGACGGATTGGGGACATGAACATAGCTCTTATGTCTGCTCACATAGGGAGTATTATCTCTAGGCGGAATTCATTATGGGTTGACTGGGTGCATGATTATAGATTAAAAGGTAAAAGTTTCTAGGTGTGCAAGTTGCCTTCGAACTGTTCTTGGTCTTGGAGAAAGCTTTTGCAAATGCGGTCGATTATGAGGTCATATATTTGGAATGCTATTGGGAATGGGGTGAAAACCTCAGCTTGGTATGACAATTGGTGTAACATAGGGCCGTTGAGTAACTTTCTAACGCCTCGTACCAGAACCAATGCAGGCTTCGGGTTGGATGCTAAGGTTGCCGATATTCATTGTAGTGGTAGCTGGTCTTGGCCGGTTGCCTGGAGAGATTTATTTCCCGTTCTGATTCAGCTTGATAATATTCACCCTGATCCGAACAAGCATGACAGGGTCTTGTGGAGAGATTGGGATGATTTGAATGAGATTTCAGCTTCGGGTGTGTGGCATTCGATTTGTTACAGAGAATCGGAAGTGCAATGGAGCAGTATTGTTTGGTTTGCTCAATGTATTCCAAGGCATGCTTTCCTGATGTGGTTGATTATGAGACGTAAATTGCTAACTCAGGATAAGATTTTGCAATGGGATTTAGCACGAAGGAAGAATATGAACATGATGTGCTGTTTATTATGTTATGCGGATAATGATTCACATAGTCACTTGTTTTTCGAGTGTAAGTTCTCTTCTCAAGTGTGGAGTTCGATTAGACAGAAGGTTGGTATGGAGTCTGTCCATCCGAAGTGGGCGGATATTGTTGCTTGGTTGATTCCTCGTGCTCGGTCAAAGTCTGCTGCAAATTATCTTGCTCGTCTTCTGGTTGCGGCTAGTGCTTATTTTATCTGGCAGGAGCGTAATGCTAGAATTTTCAAGAATCAATTGAGGCCTCCAGAAGTGATAAGTAAAGTTATTCTTAACACGGTTCGGTACAAGTTAATGGGAGCGAAGCTAAGGAACACTGCTAATGTGCAAAAGCTTCTTGGGGAGTGGAAGATAAACGGCAATCATATCAGCGATGATGGTGGCTAATTTGTTTTAGTCCTTTTTGTTTTCAGTTGTTCTAGATGGTTGTCTAGGCGGTTTTGTTTTGGGGTTTTGTTTTGTCCTTTTGTTTTTCACTTTCATGAGGCATGTCTCATGATCGAACTAGTGTAGGTTTCTCTACACTACTTGTTTTGTTTGGTTGTGAATATATAGAATCACCGGGGTAACCCTTTACCCAAAAAAAAATCATTCCCTACGATCGGCCAGGCAACTTTAAAAAATGCAGTAGTGATGCCATCTGGGCCTGGAGCCTTGTCATTACCAATGGAAAACATAGCTTTCTTTACTTCTTCTACCGTAACCGGACGAATCATGTGATCAGCATCAATCGGGTTCACAAACTTAGTAATAAGATCAGGAGTAGGATGCATAGATAAATCATATTGGCACCCCAAAAAGACTTCATAATGTTTAACAAAAGCATCCTGAACCGACTCACCTTCGTACTCCAATCCATTCGTGTCTAACACAACTTGAATTCGACTTCGATGGTTCCTATTCTTCACTGCTGCATGAAAGAAAGCAGTGTTTGCATCACCAGCTCTTAACCAGTCCATCTTAGACTTTTGCTTCAAAAATCTTTCCTCATCAAGAGAAACAACCTGAAAATCAGAATTTAGTTTCGTGTCTAGAGCTCGAAGATCCGCATTCATCGGATCCTTATCAATTTTCGACTGAATATCATCTAGTTTATCCCGAAGATCAGCCACCTTTTTGTGAAGATTACCCTGTGTAAATAGTAAAGCGCGCAATGGACTCTTTAACAGCCTAAGCTTTTTCACAACCCGGAACTGATGGACCCCATTAACATTCATCTCCCAAACATCCTTGACAATTTTTAGGAATTCAGGCTTATGGACCCAAAAATTCGCAAACTTAAAAGGCTGGCGCTTGTTAGGAGTAGCTCTATTGATTGTTAGGACACACGGAGAGTGATCCAACAACCTGTATGGATGAAACACAACCATAGCATTAGGGAAATCTGTTATAAATGAAGTATTACCCCTGATACGGTCAATTTTCTTGAGAAGCCCCACACCCTCTTTTGGCTTTTGGTTCCACGTAAAATGGAAACCTGACTAATTTATATCCATAACTTCAATCTCCGAAACACATGCTTGAAAATCACGCATACCCGTTGAAATAGAGGAAGCACCCATAGATTTATCCTCTAGATATAGCGCAGTGTTGAAATCACCCATAATAAGCCAAGGCTTATCACCAACCATCTGTTTATGCATAGACAAATGGGACCACAATTCTCGACGGGTTATGTAATAGTTAGCCGCATACACAACCGAGCAAAAAAACCACTTCTTATCCTTTTTGGCAAATAACTGAAGATGCATCACTTGTGAAGTTTGAGACAGTACCATCATGTCAAATATCTCTGGGTCCCAACCTATAATGATACGAGTACCTTTATCACACATACCTCCATTCGAAGTCCACTCCCAACAACGGAAAACTGAGTAGCAAACCTTACTTAGGTTATCTACATCAACATGAGACTCAAGAATAGCACAAAAGCTTAATTTTCTATCTTTAACTACCTTTCGAACCTCTTTCTGTTTTAGAGGGCGGTTCAACCCCCTAATATTCCAGAAAGCTAGACTAACCATTGGACACCCCCTGAGAAGGAGTGATTGCCCCTTTTATTTCATGTGGATTACGAGTACCTTCTATAATAAATTCATCTGTTTCATTATACACTTCCACAACCTCTTCATCATCCGAAACTTGCTGATCACCGCCTCCACCTTTACTACTCCCCCCTGACTCCAGATTATCAGCACTATTCAGAACAGAAAACGGGTTCGGAGAAACAACCAAGTTTGACGGATCCGATTTATTCAAAGATTCCTTCGGTTTAGGACCCACCGGCCTATATTCAAACTTCGGTTTCTGCTTATTAACTGGAAAGCCTGGCTTCCGAGCCACTTTCTTGGCTTGAACACCCATGTACCCTTCATCATCTACAACAGGCTTCTTGTCATGTCTTCTTTCATGATCAAATGACTTATTAGACTTATCACCATTGTATTGTTTTACCAGCTTCCTTGGTTGCTTAGGACAATGATCATCTGCATGGCCAAACACACAACATAGGGAGCACCTATGAGGGTTCCATTCATATTCTACATACATAGTCTCCTTAACATATCCATCACCTTGAAGATCCGGAACAGCCATAGTTATCTCTTCTATAAGACTCTTGTCAGCCGACACTTCAATCAAGGCCCTTGCATAACTACTCCGTCCCCAAGAATCCAAACACATCGAAGTGGTATACGAATCAAGCAACTTTGGCTCACCAATCGCTGTAGCAATCAAACTAAGGCCATCCTCTGTATAAGCAGCTAGAGGAACATCATGAATTTTCACCCATAATTGTACTTTCTTCACCTCCGTTTTAACCAGCTTGGTACTAGGAGTCCACTCACATAAAAACATAGGTTGAGATCTAATAATCCATGGGCCCTCATTGAGAACAGCCATCATACCCGAACGATCAGCAAACTTGAAAACGAAAAATCCATTCGCGTTCATCATAGACTTTTGAAGCCCATACTTTTTCCAGTTATTTTTCACAAAGTAATCGACAACCGGGTAAGCGATCCGATCTCCCAAGAAATACCCATACAATGTGTTTGCTAGTTTGTCTATTACCACCCGAATAGAATCCTTCGGCAAAACCACATCAAAATCCTCACGACGATCAGAACTAGCCAGGTGTAACATCTGTGCTTGTTATCATTGTGAACAGTTCAATTATCAATAAAACAATGTTATTTGATCCCAATGTTTGTTTGGTTGTGTTTTACATTTTTCGTGTTTTGACTTTTGTCCAATTTCAAACTCTATATCACTTTCTGGAGATTTATTTATTTTTTTGGGTAAAGGGTTACCCCGGTTAAATTTTATTACCAACCAACCAAATAAAACAAGTGAAGACTGTCCGTCTCCAGTTCTCCTGTATGACATGCCATACAAGAGTAAACAAGCAACAAGCATAACTAGCTAAAACGCAAAACAAAAGCACCAATACAACTCGCTGACTATCAACATCACTAAAGACACTCTACTTAGCCACAATCATCATCCGCCACTAAGAGACCTCTCGGAAGACTCCAGTCCTGTAAAACTCGAGCCGTGTGAGTGGACTGCTTGAACCTCATCGTGTGCAGTTTCATTCTTACCGTAGAAAGCACAGTCTCTACCAGTTGATCCTTGTTTCTTCTCTTGTTCGTGAAAAGCCTCCGATTACGCTCTTCCCAAACAAAATAAGCTGTTGCGCCCACCACTATTTTCGCAATGATGTGTTCGGCCATGGTAGACTTGGCTATATCCAACAAATAATCAAAAATATCGGTCCATTTATTCTGAACGATTTCCATACCCGCTTTTCCGCGAACTCCATACCAAACCTGTTTAGCAAACTCACATTCAAAGAATAGATGCTCGTGCGAATCAGGGCCCCTAAGACATAAGGAGCAGCATAACAAACGCAAGTTAGCATTATCCGAATTCCATCTACTCATCACGTCTTGAGTTTTCAACTTTTTAAGAACAAGAAGCCACACAAGAAACGAATGACGAGGAATAGCCTGAGGGAACCAAACCAAGTTCGCCCACTGCACCCCTTGTTGAGAATACCGTAAATCATCCCAAACCATCGATGTGCTAAAATCCAAGTTTCGACCGTTAGAAGTAAACCATGCCAGATTATCGTGTTTAAATGGCTCTAAGACCGGCCTTTGTAACGTATTCAGCATCGGAAAACGATTAAACCAAGACACAGGCCAACCCCATTCTCCATTTACAAACACATCCGCAACTCTAGCATTCATGCTGAAACCTGCATTCGCAATACTTCTTGGCGTAATAAAACTACTTAATGGGCAAACAACATCCCATTTATCAAACCAAACACTTGTGTTCATACCATCACCCATCTTCACCCATACATGATCTCGAATAGTGGGTCTAAGACTTAACATCTTCCGCCAACTCCAAGTTATATTGTTTTTAACCGGAACGTCCCATAAATTCCTACCTCTAATACGATAAGAGTGTATCCACTTTACCCATAGCGACTCACGGTTAGAGAGCAAACTCCATATGTGCGAGACCATAAGGGCGTTATTCATATCACCTACCCTACGAAGACCCAACCCTCCTTCATCTTTTGGTAAACAAACAGCTTTCTAATTGACCTTAGCCTTACCTTTAATTCGGTTCCCTTGGGACCATAAAAACAAACGCATTCGTTCCTCCAACTCGTGTATAATACGTTTTGGAAGCACAAACACCGATGCCCAATAAACATATAAAGAAGACAAGACGACCTGATCAACTGTAACCTCCCAGCGAAAGATAAGCATTTAGCTTTCCAGTCAGTTATTCGAGCTTCCATTCTATCCACCAGACATTTACAATCTTTATATATAAGCCGAGAAGAAATAAGAGGAACCCCTAAATACTTGACCGGCAACACCCCTTCCTCAAATGGCATAATATCCAAAATACGTGCTTTAGCCGAATCCGGCACATTGCCAAAAAAAGCCGTACTCTTCAACATACTCGGCACAAGCCCTGACATGTTTTTAAAACTATTAAGAGAGTCCATAATAAGTCTAGCCGATTTCGGATCCCCTCTAGCAAACAAAAATAGGTCATCAGCAAAGCATAAATTAATAATTCTTTGTTCTTCACATTTATTATGAAATCGAAACTCCAACGAGATCGACACCTGCTTTTGTAAAATCAATGTCAAAACCTCCATAACCAAAGTAAAAAGATAAGGGGACATAGGATCACCCTGACGAAGCCCACGTTTTCCTTTAAAGTAACCATACAAGTTCCCATTCATCGCAATCGAAAACGTTGTAGATGTGGCACAAGCCATAATCCACATAACCATTCTCGGATTAAAACCAAATCCCATTAACACATTCTCTAGGAATCTCCAGTCCACCGTATCATAGGCTTTCTGAATATCCACTTTAAAGGCGCATCTAGGAGGCCCAATATTCCGATGGTAATTATGCATAAGTTCCTGAGTTAACAGGATATTATCAGTAATTCTTCTACCAGGAACAAAAGCAGACTGATTGATGCTGACAATATCCCCTAACCCTTCTTTAATACGGTTCGAGATGATCTTACTAATGCACTTATAGAGTGTATTGCAACAAGAAATCGGTCTATAATCTGATACTGAAGCAGGTGTAGAAACCTTAGGGATTAGAGAAATAATAGTATGGTTCAGTTGCTGAAGTAATTTCCCATTAAGAAAGAAATCCCGAATCGCCTTGCACACCTCCTGACCCACAATATCCCATGATCTCTTGAAGAAAATAGACGTATACCCATCCGGACCAGGAGCTTTGTTCCCCGCAATAGAAAACATCGCTGCTTTGATCTCATCATCTGAAATCTGACGAACCATTATTTGAGCCTTCACATCCGACAACCTGTGAACAAATAAACCAGGCGTAGGTTGCACCGGAATATCTATCTCGGAACCAAAAAACTTCGAGTAGTGATCAACTAGAACCAACGGCACATCATTTCCTTCAAACATCTGACCGGACGAATCCCGAATAGAAAAGATACGGCTACGATGATTCTTGGCTATTACCACGTTATGGAAATATTTAGTATTAGAATCACCCATAGATAGCCAATCCAGCTTCGACATCTGTTGTAAAAACAACGCTTCATCCCGAACAGCCTCCTTATAAACTCTAAGAACATTATCAAGCTTTTTGATTAACTCCTCATCACCCGGACTCCTATTCAACTCGTATTGGCAGTCCTCAAGTTGCTTCCTCGTATTATTAACTTTGTCATGTAAATTTCCTTGATCATACAGGAGTTTACGCATAGGACCCTTCAGGAGCTTAAGTTTTTTCACCACCTTAAACATTGCATATCCCGAAAAATCTGTACCCCAAACTCGACTAATCTCTTCCAAGAATCCACTCTTTTCCGCTATCAAGTTGACAAACTTAAACGGTTTTGGTTTATCACGTTGCACATTCGGAAGAACAAGTATGCATGGCGTATGGTCTGAAATCCGATAAGGCAAAAAACGAGCCGCCGCATCCGTAAAAACATCAATAAGTTGCACATTCCCAAGAATACGATCAATCTTTTTAAATATTGCATTGTGGAACACATTGAGAGAACCAAACCATATGAGCCCAGTTCGCAATGTTATCCCTGTTTCGAATCGTGTTCCATACTTGAGCCGCTTCAAAGTCACCAACATTACCATCCAAATCTTTCCAAACCAAACGATCAAAAGCATTTTCAACCAGTTGAGGCGTTTGAATAGTTATTAGAACTGGAAACAAATCAAACCAAGCTTGGGGCCATCTCCAATTCCCATTCGCATCAATGACATCCGCAACCGACAACTTCAAATTAAAACCTGCATTTGCTATAGCACGAGGAGTAATAAATGAGCTCAGCGGACTTACATGGCACCAATTATCACTCCAAACATTTGTTTGCATACCACTTTTGAGCAAATACCAGATGAAAGGTCTCATAATACTCCGAATGGACAAAATTTTCCTCCATCCCCAATACATATGCTTAAAATGAATTTTGGCGTCAAAAGGGCATTTTGGTAATTTACCTAAGGCATATAAACTACCTATCATACAACTACTTAAACGAAGCGACCATAAGGTATAACCTCGGAAGGTTATTCCCTATATACTATGGTCACCTAATGTGTTTGGTCGGATCCTAATGATCGACCAAATGGGTCGGGTTCGAAGGTATAAGCGATTTATCAGATCGCTTACCCTTACGACCCTAGACAACGTGGTAATCAGTAGGCATAGACACAAGGGACTATAACCATCGTGATTACAATCACGTTGCGAAGTTCAAACGAACTTCGCATTGACCATAAACTGGTCAATGCAGAAAGTCAAACAAAATTTGACTTTCGGACTCGAAAAGAAATAAAAGAACGAAGGAACACTTACGAAGGGTCCCCGAATGCTAATCTAGATCAAAATAGCTCAGGTATGAAACAAAGGTTTCAACTTAGAGCACATTAGATCAGATTCTTGTGAGGAAAAGTGAAGGGTGGAGGTGGGTATTTATAGTTTTCGGTTCACCGTTAGGATCATTTCTTGGAAAAGGGGGCACGATCTAAGCCGTACACTTGTTGGAAAGTTGTGGTAACTCATTTGCCATCCACCATAAGAGTTTGACACTTGGCACTTGGCCTTTGGAAAGTGTTAAGGGCTGTTAACAGCTGAAAAAAATGTTTTGCTGCATCTGGCCCCTGTTTACGAACCTAGTTTGGCAGATTTACAGTTTCAGTCCCTGCAACCTCAAAACTTGGTTTTCGATGCGTTTTTTTGACACGTTTAAGCCCCGTTAACCCCATTTCAAAGCTCTAAAATGAAGTTAAAGTATAGGGAACTTAAAATGTGCTCAAAAATATCTCAGATGTCGGTTCGTTTGGCCGTACGATCGCGATGTTCGCTTAATTACGACGGAATGCGCATAAGCGCGAAAAACAATCCAAATGACGTGACGAATGGATTTTTCTCAAGCCTAAACACTAAAATAAAATATTTTAGTGCTTACATAAATTTTTGGATGTCCGGATGTATTCAGAACGTAAGTTATGCGCGAAAGTGTAAACTTGTGCACTTTTTGACGCTTTTAGTCCCTGAATGTCCCAAAAGTTTATTTTAGCACACCGAACACCTCAAAGCCTATTTATAAGCTATGTAGAGGATATTTATGGCATGTTTAACTTATGGTCATGTTACGGAATGTTCGTTACTGTTCAAATTGGCATACCTTCGCAGTTTGTCAAGTTTAGTCCCAGTAAGCGAATTAACTTGTTTTTGCCATACCAAAGCCTTCAAAACTTATTTCTAAGTTATGTAAGGGTTATTTAAGGTATGTTAAGTATATGTTGATGTTCCGGAGTATTTGTCGCATTAAACTGATTACGTTTACGCACCAGTTTGCGTATAACTCTCCAGAAAGTGATATAGAGTTTGAAATTGAATAAAAGTCAAAACATGAAAAATGTAAAACATAACCAAACAAACATTGGGATCAAATAACATTGTTTTATTGATAATTGAACTGTTCACAATGATTACAAGCACAGATGTTACAACTGGATAGGCTACATACACGATCACCAAAAAAGTACCCATATAACGTATTAGCCAATTTCTCATGGACCACTCGAACTGATTCCTTTGGGAGCACAATGTCACATCCCTCATGTTGAACCTGACAGGCAAGAGTATGGAAGTTTACCTGCTTGTTTTTCTGATTAACAACTGACTCCGCATAAGACAGCGGCTCCCTAGGTTACTCCCATCCACCCTCTGTCCCGAGTCACTCTTATCTGCCTCATCATAAACCGGATTATTCTTTAATTTCTCATCAACAACTGGCTCAGTTATCTTCAGAAGTTTATCAATGACATTAATCTTTTTCGGCTCAGTGTTAGCATCGATTACAATACCTCTACGTGGAAGCCGCTATTCCCCTCAGCATCACCACCCCGAAATGCCAAACCCTTGAAAGAAACCTGAGGTTTACCCCGATCTTGTTGACGATTACCGCTCAGAGAATCACGTTCAATAAAACTAGTATTATCTCCTCTCTCCATAACGAAACAGGCAACCAACCATGCAAAGAACCCAGCATGCAGACAAAGAAACCAAGAACAAAGAAAGCTGAAAACCCTAAACTAGCTTAAACCCTACTCCATGTTCCTTACAAGACCATATAGATGAATTGGTAAATCAAGGTTTCTGCCCTACCAGAAGGACCGACAAACCAAGAGATCTATACAATCTATCCAAAACAATAGAGAAGGCCGGCGATTGAAAAAAAAAAAGAAAACCCTACTTTTCGAACGATCCCTGGAGGATGAAGTATGGTTATGTTTTATTCTGTTTTGTCTACTAGATAGTTATGTGATGTCATAGGTACTTTGTTGTTTGGTTTTACATATATGGGGCATGTCCTGTATATGAACTAGTGTGGAACTCATCCGCACTACTTGTACTTATTTGAGGTTGTTTATAATAGAATCACCGGGGTAACCCTTTACCCAAAAAAAACAAGCATCTAGAAGTTGGAATCACCGTTTTGATGAAGAGATTAGGGAATATGGATTCATCAAGAACGTCAATGAAGCTTGTGGTTATAAGAAGGCTAGTGGGAGCATCATCACTTTCTTAGTATTGTATGTCGATGACATTCTAGTATTTGGAAATGACATTCCAACCATGGAAGGTGTAAAAACCTGGCTTGGAAGTTGTTTTTCCATTAAGAATCTTGGAGAAGCCGCCTATATTTTGGGAATAAAAGATCTATAAGGATAGGTCAAGGCGCTTGATAGGTTTAAACCAAAGTGCATACATTGACAAAGTCTTGAAAAGGTTCAAGATAGAGAACTCTATGAAAGGTTTGGTACCTATTCAAGAGGGGACAATATTGAGTGTGTCTCAATGTCCAAGCTCAAAGGATGAGCAAGAAAGAATGAAAGCAATCCCATATACGTCTGCTATAGGATCCATTATGTATATAATGATATGCACTAGACTGGACATGTCATGCGTTTGCATTGTTTTGTCTACTAGAAATCTTTTCATGATGTATAGTAGGCTAGGTTATGGGGTGTTATAGGTCTTTTGGTTTGTTTGTCATACATATATGGGGCATGTCCTGTATATTAACTAATGTAGAACACATCCTCACTACTTGTTCTTATTTGCGGTTGCGTTTTAATAGAATCACCGGGGTAACCCTTTACCAAAAAAAAAAAGAAGATACCAGCGAAATCCAAGTAACGGTCGTTGGATGACTGTTAAAAGTATATTGAAATAACTTAGAAGGACTAAGGATATATTTCTAATATATGGATCTGGTGAAGAAGAACTTGTTGTAAAGGGTTACAGGGATGCGAGTTTCGGAATTCATTGTAAAGGGCTACACGGATATGAGTTTCCAAACTGATCGAGATGATCTTCGATCACAATCAGGGTAGCATTGTCCACTACAGAATCAAAATACATCGCCGCTTCACTGATCGAAATGATTCATGTGGATCTGCCACTTGAATTAATGCCGATCTAGGGGTAGTCCTTACCTTTCAGGACCCCTAGAGATCTTTTTGATAACGATGGTGTGATTGCTCAAATTAAGGAACCTCGTGCACATCAAAAGTTTAGGAACATTGAGCGGAGTTTCAACTACATAAGGGATGAAGTTGAAAAAGGGAAAGATATGTATTCGCAAAGTTTACATCAAAATATTGCGGATCCACTTACAAAGCTCCTTAAACGGGCAAAGCATGAAGGGTCATACTTGTGCCTTAGTACTTCGATATTCTAGTGATTGGATTTGATCTATTTTGTATTTGGATATTGGAAAAATTATTACTTTAACTCTCTCACATGGTATGTTGAGTTATGTTCCATTTTAGCATGTTTAAATCCATGAATAAGTTACTTATTCTAAATGTTCGTAGTCGATCATACTTGTGGGAACAAATATGAATGTAAGACTATTATGAACTTGGAGTGGTGGATATTCATTAGGTATGAATATAGAGCAAACTGTTGCTGCCAAGGTTCATAGATATTTGTGGGATACAAATATTGGACTGACTCGCTCTCAAATGTTACTCCATGGAATCATTTGTAATTGATCATAAGTAAATATGAGTAAATGAGAATATCATAGTATCCTCTGACCTGAGATACATATTGGGTCTTGATATTCACCAAATATTATACCTTGACTTAGTTCCGCTGTCTGAAACATGACAGTACATAAGACAAATCTCAGGTGTGATACAAGGTGATTGTGAGAGACGTATGTAGTCAAGAAGGGATTTGTTCCTCTTATTCGTTGAGAGTAAGATGTCTAAGGCCTGCTAAAGTTAAATCAACAGAGGGTGATCACTCTATGTCTCTGGATTTGACATAACATCTGCAACAAAGGGATAAATGATAGATTCACCTAAATCATGTTCAAGTAAGGGACTTGAAGGGGATGATGTTATTGAATGGGACATATAGTCATACGTATTAGGGGTAGTAAACCGTAATTAGGCGTCATTTACTGCTTGCATCAATCTTCTATTTATCTTGTGTAAGTGGGAGATTGTTGGACTCTGTATGCCCAAGACACATACTAAATTGATGTGGCTAGTACGTTATGATCCAAGTCGAGTTATACCCAATAACAAGCTAGACAAACACTTATAATATTTATTTATGATATGATCAAACAAATAAATATTAACTACCCAAAAAAAAAACACTTATAATATTTAGAAATTGGTTTTCTAAATAATTGCACTTGAGAAACTAATAAATTATATGGATAATTTATTTTGAGAGAATATTTTGTTTTGTTATTTAACGGGTTAAATAACATAATAAAAGTTGTATAAGTCTTATAACATGTGATGTTTTAATTTTATAAAAGTTATAAAATTATATAAGACATAAAGTGATAAAAGAAAATTTTGAATTTTTTTTTTAAAAAAAAAGGTGGGCCGCCCCCCCCCCCCCCCATGCACCTCCCAAGACACCTTTTTTTTTGTCCAATATTCTTACATGCAATTTGCATGGCTAGATGGTTTTTGATTGGGCAAAAGGGTGGCTATGTCTCTCAAAGTTTTAAATGCATTTTGTATGACAAATGAACATGGAAGACTTGGTAAAAATGCTCTCTAAAATCGGCCAACAGGGAGTGCCATCTTAGAGGTTTTTTCAAGTGATTTTCAAGTGCAAAAACTCAAGAAGGCTCTCTCTAATTTTCGGCCATGTGTGGTTGATCAAGAGGGAATTTTTCAAGTGAGTTGCAAGTGTAAAATCCTAGCTAAAATCAAAGTGTTTGTTGGAAGGCTTGGGGTATACATGCTTGAGGTCTTCTACTTTGAAGATTTCCATTCAAGAACATCATCTTCTTCATATCCTTTACTCCTTGGAAGGTAGTATTCTTGAAACACTCTATGGTTGTGTTTTAATTTTTGATAGCATGCATGTTCGTATATGGATCCGGGGATTGGGTGTTACATATAAAATGGGTTTTATATCAAGAAAGTAACATGTTTTAAATAAATATTCCGCTGCGTTTTATTTTTTAAGGATAAAATAACTTTGATAAACATGTTAAAAACCCAACAGTCAACCGCCTAGGCAGTTCACTCAGCTTAACCTACCCACGAGTTTGATTTTACCGCTCCGTGTTCTTTGATTTTTTAAGCCTCTCGAAGACTAATCACCGGGACTTCCATGTGATTGACCCTTGTCTTGGATTTGACTACTATGTCATCCATATAGTCTATACATCATCTCATGGAAGATGGCTATCATAGCCCTCTGGTAGGTTGCTCTGGCATTCTTTAGGCCGAGCCGAATGGCATGACCTTTGTACAGAAGGTTTCCCGCCTAGTGATGAAGGAAGTCTTCTTTTGGTCTTTCTCGGCCAACCGTCTTTGGTTGTATCCTGAGAAACCTTCCATAAATGACAACGTTTTGTACCCCGACATCTAAATTTGGGAATGGGAAATCGTCCTTGGGGCAGGCTTTATTTAGTTTAGCTTTCTAAAAGAAAAGTCCTTCCCATACTTTTTCGGTACGGGGACGGTTAGATATCCAATCAGAATAATCCAAGTCCTAATTCAGCGGGCCACTTTTCATTTTTTCTTTGAAAACTCCTAGTAGGGATGGAGCTTGGAGACTTTCTTTTTAGACCTATATTAAAGTTATGCTCTACTAGGACTGGATCTAAGCCTGGCATATCGTTATATGACCAAGCAAAGACGTCACGGTATCAGCTAAGAAATTGGGCAAACCTTGCCCTTTCTTCGGGACCTAATGATGCGCCGATCATAATGATATTTGGATTCTCCTCGGACCAAGGACCTCTTTCTATGCGTTCTTCGCTCTTTCGGCTCTCTGGGTGGAGTTCTATTATAGGAATGAATTGGCCGATATCCTCTGTCATCCGATAGCTTAGGCTTTTGTGCGAGACTACGATATGAAGGGCTATCCCTTTTCCCGCTCGTTAGGCCCCCTTCTCCTCTCCCTCTCCGGTATAGTCGACTGGTCTCGCTCCTATCCTATTTCTCTTGAATCTCGACATTTCATCCAAAGAATAGAAAATGGTTAACACATGCCGATTGGAGAACGTACTCCCTTCCCAGCTATTAGTGAAACAGGGGCCATCACTCTATTTCGAATCGAAAGAATCACTATCGGGTTTGGTACCAACCAAGCTTATCGTGGTTGAAATACCATCAATTTTGAATAGTTATTAGAGCTTCTAATTAAGGTGATTAAAATAATCTTCTGATTCAATCAGTATTATCTCATTCATGCTCCTCACCTGAGAAGCATTTCACTAACCACCTGAGGAGCAGCAACAAGTACCTCCCTTGGGGTCGGGTAGCTACAGTCACACACAGTTCCTGTACACAGTAAGACAGTAGCAGCAGTAGCTACATTGTACCTCCTTAGCCTGTAGCCAGTAGCCAGTGGGTAGGAAACCTTGCCCGCCAACTAAAAAAAAGAGATTGAGAGTGGATTTCAGGTTCGATAGTGTCGAGAAGGTATTAGCCACCGGTGACCGTACTTCCGAAAAAGCATCATTGGGCGGTGGTTCCTCTTCTCTTCTTCCTCTGAACCTCGAACAAAAAAAGATCTCGGCATCAGCTCGACTAAGAGTTCCGAATAAAAAAAGAAAACTTCACTTTACTTAAGACGAAGGAACCGAGTGCAAAAAAACTGGTTTCGCTTCAAACTACTAGTAATTAAGACTAAAAGTAAGGAAGTCCTTTTCTTGACTTGGCCTGCGTTCATTATACCTACCCCCTTTTTAAAAAAACTCGATTTCAATCTCAACAAAGAAATGAAATCATAACTCTTTGCTTGTTGTCCTCTTACTTACTTAATTGTGGAGGTCTCTTGGGTGTTTGATCCGATCAGTCTCGTGATGAAGAGAATTCTGATCTTCCACTAAGAAAGGTCTCATCACGACAACTCAATTTGTCCGGTAAACTACTAGGGGCTCCCCATGGTTTATTAAAAGGGAGGGGAGATTTGCTCCTCATCCGGGGGTTCATTTCATTCATTATGCACTCAAAAGTGAAGGTCTTAAAAACTTCATAGA
Source organism: Helianthus tuberosus (assembly GCA_030545235.1). Classification (NCBI taxonomy): domain Eukaryota; kingdom Viridiplantae; phylum Streptophyta; class Magnoliopsida; order Asterales; family Asteraceae; genus Helianthus; species Helianthus tuberosus. Next base: position 114,138,292 of record CM060368.1, on the reverse strand, counting down.
ATTCATGACCGGCCATTCCATTTGTGCTTTCAGCAAGTTGGCGACGCGAATCTATTTCTATGCCTCAATCGGATACCAATTGCTTGAATGCGTTTGAAGCCTCGAGATGACTTGCAGAAAAAAACCTTTCTAGGTTTATCTTCTGTCTCCGTAACAAATGGTCCATTTATTGATGGGCGAACGACAGGGATTGAACCCGCGCGTGGGGGATTCACAATCCACTGCCTTGATCCACTTGGCTACATCCGCCCCTACCTTCGCACAGGTTTCAGTCTCTATCTACGATCAAATCCTTTCTGAACTCCCCAATGACCGCTATCAAAGAGAAGCTTTTTCCTATACTATAGTTGCAAGTCTATTGTTCTCTTTCCGAATGAAGTGAAACAAAGCTTCAAACAAAGAGGTTGGGATGTTCACTTCATTGATTTGACTTCACTTTACTTACGATTAAAGAGAGGGGCCGGGCGGGCAGTAAAGACTCATTTAGTAGACAGCGAGCGAGCAGCAAGCACCTACTCCTATCAAAATGAAAAGAATCTGAACTTGAATTGAAGAAGCGAGCCTCTATCAGAGAAAGGAAAGTCGTTGCGCGTTAGCGCATCCTTTTTCTTGCTCGTTAGCGCCCTTCCTTCAGCTGGCTTCGCCTTATCTATTCATCTCTTTTTTTTAAAATGGAGATTAGGGATCTCTCTTGTTCATAGATCTTGAAACCAGATCTATCCCCGGAAGAACCAACAGTTAAAGGGTGTAAGCAACGGAAGGTTCTCACCCTGTCCCCGACATTGTTCTCTGACGATGTCCCCTGGGCGAAAGGGGACACCATTCTCTTTCTTTCTTCAATCATTTCGATCAGGACAAGTGGGTTGGTTCGTTTCGTCCTCCTATCTACGCAATTCTCTGTCTTCGTTCGTGATCATGTTGGGCGAAAGGTAGTTTTAGAGGAGCGGCTGTGAAAGGGTTCTTCCCCCCTTTCCATTGAAGTAGGGAGGGCTTCCTTCCCCACCATTCCGGCCTATTATAGGGATTTTACCGATGCTGAAGGTAGCTTGCTTACCAAGCCACCCACTTGAGAAGCTGGTCGCCAGAAAGAAGCGACGAGGAAGCGAAGCTGTCTACGAAGCTTTGCTTCTCCCCTTGTAGTCGTAATACTCGGCTCGTTGCTACTTTGCTTCAAAAGGTAACTGATGGTTCCCGACTTTCTCTGGTTTCCGCAACCGTAACCCTTTTCCGATTACATAAACTTTTTTCTTTTTCATAGCGATACGCTCTAAAAAAAGTGAAGGATAAGCAACCCTTCTAGAAGCGGTAGCTTCCCGCCTCCTTCATTGCTACTGCCTCCTTCGGTGAGAAGTTCCCTTCCTTTTCTAAAAAAAGAAAATGCCTGATTGGTCTGCTCAGCAAACGTACAAAGTGGACCGCTGTTTGGCTGACCCCCTTCTTCCCATTTGGGTTGGGTTGACCCAGATGTACAGTAAGAAGGAATGGAACCGCTTGAGAGTCGTCTAAAGTTCACACTTGGGTAAAGACGACTGACTTTGGAAACGGAACACGAACTAATTTCAACTATTCTGGCTTCTTATTGAGCGTAGCGAAATCAAGGTTTATGAGAAAGTCAGCGAAGTTTCTATGATGTTCTACCTTTGCGCAGTCTCGCTCCACAGTGACAGCGGAAAGCTCCGCACCTGAGCCTCGTTAGACTCAGCAGAAGTGTAAGGTGTAAGTGAAGAGAATAGAAGAGATGAAGTCCGCCCCTTAGCCTAGTCTATATGCACACCTGACGCAACTCCGTCTCACTACTACTTAATTAATTAATGGCTAAACTTTTTCATAACCTGAGCTTTCCTTAACCAGTTGACCTTACTTCGTAACCTTAGCCTCTTTTTCTTTATAGTTCGACTAAGTGACTTTGTGACAACTCGAGTATTCAAAGTCTTTTCGCGACACGTTACTTAGTTACAGTCGTATTTTATTACTTGCTTGCATTGTAACTTGTTTCATTTGATAGATGAGAGGGCATTAAACTATAGTTGAATGAAATGTGTACTGGTTGATATTAATGGTGGTGTGTAAATGTTATTAATATTATTATTATATATTTTAAGTAAATGACTAAATCACAAGATTGACTTCGTCCCTAACCTGCTCGACGAAAACCCAGGTGTTTTCACCAAAGTTTGCACGACGAAATCACTTGGGATTTCGCCATAAACCTCACGACGAAATCACCTGATTTCGCCGGCCCAAAGCCCAGTCAAGGCCCAACATGTTATAACTGTGTTTTATAACCGAGTAGGTCGCATAAGATGATGAGTTTAGCAAAAACCCTAGAGTCTCTTTATCTGTGTGACGGCATTATTGAATTCCCCAAGTTCTCTTTAGCATTCAGTTCATCGTTCTTCCTGCTTCGGTTAGTTCGTACTGCTATTTATTCGAGCATGACTTTTTATAGATCTTTATATGTCTGCATACGTGTATATATATATATCTGATTAGAACATTTATGTGCTTGGTATAATGGTGATGATGACTAGGGTTGAGAATCTAGGTGTTTCGAATCTTGTGATTTGCATTGGTTCATGATTTTTATGAATGGTATTTGTTCATGCAAATCGTATGCTGTAGGAATTGTAAAAGGATTAATTTTGGTGGTCATGTGATCATATGTACAGGAGTAAATTCCAATGATTCTGTTATGATTATATAATGATTTCAAATTGATTTTTATAAACTGTTATGATTGAACGATTTCTTGTTGAAGCCGTGGAAATTGTTAGTGATGATTAGGGCTTCTGTTTTTGTAACTGTTAATGATGATGTTGATGATTGATGGAACCGACGAAAACCCTCCACCCAACGAAAACACTACCTCAACGAAAACACCTTGGGGATTTCGTCACCCAAGTGTTTTCGCCAAAAGGTGATTTCGCCGTAAGTGTTTTCACCAAAAGGTGGTTTTCGCCACATATATGATTTCGTCGGATGATTTCGCACATTAAGTCTGTTAATTATGTAACTCTGTTAAGTGGTTAACCCTATTAAGTATTAACTATGTTAAGAATGTTAACTGGGTTATGTTAACTATGTTACGAATGTTAAGTTCATTATGTATCATAACTCTGCTAAATCTGATTAACTCTGCCATGTGTGTTAACTATGCTTAGTGTGTAAATCTTGTTGAGCATGGTAACTTCGTTAAACCCATTAAGTATGTTAATGGATAATATTGATAGAATAGACTGAGGAATCAACCATGTGAAGCATGAATGGCATGAATGTGATAAATTGTCTATGTGATGCATGATGTTACTGTCAAAAACACTTGGTGACATAGATTGCATGTGAATCATTACGAACTTGAACTGATTGAATATACGTGCATACTATAGGACTTGACTGATTACTTGTGAGCACATAGTTTAGCATACCGAGCAAACCAAGGTGAGTTCACACTCCTAAGGCATGGGATTCCTGGCGGGCTGGGAATGGGATTGAATAACTATTTATATTACCAACACTACTAGACTACCTACTACTGTCCTCGGATTGGGAAGGGCACGTACGTAAAACCTACATACACTCATACTTGCTACTGTCCTCGGATTGAGAAGGGCACGTACGTAAAACCTACGTACACTTATACTTGCTACTGTCCTCGGATTGAGAAGGGCACGTACGTAAAACCTACGTACACTCATACTTGCTACTGTCCTCGGATTGAGAAGGGCACGTACGTAAAACCTACGTACACTCATACTTAATTAACACTGTCCTCGGATTGGGAAGGACACTTATGGATACGACTAGTCTAGTAATATACAACATGGGAAGCCCCCACTATAGATCGTAAAGGTTTGGGAAACAAGGATACTGGGTAACATATGATTCTGAAACAAACTTACGATTTCTGAAACGAACTCAATAACTGAACAATCAACTGTGAACTCGCTCAACTTTGTTGTTGACTCGTTGTTACATGCCTTGCAGGTCGATAGGTACTCATGGAGCTTGCACTGGGAGGCGCGATCGTTGTGGGACATGGACAGTGGGTGCCATGTTAAAACATTACATTATTTCGAACTTAATACTTATGTTGGGTTTTTAAACATATGCTTCTGCTAAACAATTAACTATGCTTTTGTCTTGAACACCTTTCATATTGTGTGGTTGAAATTTATTTATTACTTGCAATGTTCAATATGATTGGTGGCTTGATCCTGGTCAGTCACGACTCCCAAGCGGTGATACTCCGCATTTGGATTTTGGGGGTGTGACAGATTGGTATCAGAGCCATTGGTTATAGTGAACTTGGTTTTAAAAAGGGGTAAACTTTTGGATAAAACCAGACTATAACCAGAACAGTGCTCAATGATCCACAACGACGCTTCACTCCACGTGCAAGGCTCAACACTATAGGTGATATGGTTTATGTTATATTGCCTACTTGCTAGTTACATAGTACATTGCTATGATGCTTAGATAAATGTAACAATTATTGCTTGAAACATATGTGTGCTTACTCTCTTCTGTCATCGTACTTTCGCGAACCTCTCTCACTCATGTTTCCTTTGATATGAAGATCATGAGTGGACGCGTTAACCTAACTCAAGCCCAGTTGGCGGCTTTGATCAATGAACAAGTTACTGCAGCACTCGCAGCTGCCCAGGCAGGAGGACAACACGCTCAGCCTCCTGTGTGTACTTTCAAAACCTTTATAGATTGCCGACCTACTACTTTCAACGGCACTGAAGGAGCTGTGGCCTCCTCCACTGGTTCGAGAAGCTCGAGTCGGTCTTCGAAATGTGTGAATGCCCTGAGGCTTGTAGGGTGAAGTATGCTACTGGTACTCTCGAGGGTATAGCGCTCATGTGGTGGAACGCTCAGGTTCAAATGCTGGGGATAGTTGCTGCTAATGCCACCCCATGGAAATAGGAGCAAATTTCCATGGATTTCGTTACTGGCTTGCCTAGGTCTCAACGCGGAAATGACACCATCTGGGTGATAGTGGACCGATTAACTAAGTCTGCACACTTTTTGGCTATTAAAGAAACAGACAAGTTCTCTACCTTAGCAGAGGTATACCTAAAGGAAGTGGTTTCAAAGCACGGAGTGCCAACCTCTATTATTTCCGATCAAGACGCGCGTTTTACTTATGAGTTGTGGCAAGCTATGCACAAATCCTTTGGCTCACGTTTAGACATGAGCACCGCTTATCATCCACAAACGGACGGGCAGTCTGAACGCACCATCCAAACACTTGAAGACATGCTTAGGGCATGTGTAATCGATTTTGGCAAGGGCTGGGAAAAGCACCTACCGTTAGTGGAGTTCTCCTACAATAACAGCTACCACACCAGCATACAGGCAGCACCCTTTGAGGCATTGTACGGTCGTAAATGCCGATCGCCTCTCTGCTGGGCGGAAGTTGGTGACAGCCAGATCACAGGACCAGAACTTGTGATAGACACTACGGAAAGGATTGCCCAGATCAGACAACGCATGGCGGCAGCTCGTGATCGTCAGAAGAGTTACGCTGATAAGGATAGGAAACCGCTAGAGTTCCAGGTTGGTGACCGGGCTCTACTTAAAGTCTCACCCTGGAAGGGTGTGGTTCGTTTTGGAAAACGGGGCAAGCTTAATCCGAGATATGTCGGACCCTTTGAAATTACCGAAAAGATCGGTAAGGTCGCTTACAGATTGAATCTGCCTAAAGAACTGAGTGTTGTGCACAACGTCTTCCACGTGTCTAATCTGAAGAAGTATCTGTCAGATGAAACACTCATCATTCCTTTCAAGGAACTTACTATTGACGAACGGCTACACTTTACTGAGGAACCGATTGAGATCGCGGATCGAGAAGTCAAAACCCTCAAACGTAGCCAGATACCTCTCGTACGAGTTCGTTGGAACTCGCGCCGTGGCCTAGAGTTTACCTGGGAGCGGGAAGACCAGATGAAGCGCAAGTATCCCCAGTTGTTCCCTAATGAAACCCCCAGCACTGAAGCTACAACCGAATTTCGGGACGAAATTCCAAACTAATGAGGGGATGATGTGACACCCCGTTGAAACGCTCTCACTCATACTAGCCTGTCAGTGGCTGCCTCAACTTTCGGGATGAAAGTTCTTAAAACTTGGGGATAATGTGACACTCTAGGTTTTCCCGAGCAAATACCTTGTAATTACATTGTGTGTATATATGTTATTAAATGAAAGTTATGTTTTATCTTCTTGTTCTATGCGAGTGTGTATATGTAGTATATATATATATGTTTGTAGTGGGCCGAGACCGCGAACCCGACTCGAGACCACTCGGTCTCGAGTAAACAGTTGGGCCGTTTGGGCCGCACCCCTCCTTAAATCCATCCGGAACCCACTTAGGGTGCACCACCTTTTATAAGAACCTAAAACCCTCACACACACTCTCCTTTACACTCTCTCTCATTTCATCCTCATTCTCCCTCTCTCTAGAAAGCCTTAAACCCTAACAACACAACCTCTCCTCTCCTTCTCTCTCGGATCAAACCGGCGACAACCAAAGGGCTCTCGGATTAGCTCGAGATCATCACCCGGAACTTGGTTCATCAATCCTTCATACCCTTTCATCTAGCCGGTTAGTTCCTTGTAGTTGTTTGATCAAAAATGATGATTTATGAATGCATAACCACTGTTTTGATAGTTGGATGTTTGAATGAGTATGTTGCTTATTAGATAATAGATTTGTTATCAATGTTGAAATAACTTGTGTGAAACAAAGTGATTCTTATAAACCGAATGAATGATTGAAATAATGAGTAATAGATGGATGAGCTTAGTGTGTTCGAATAATGGACTCATGCTAGAAAGTGTAAGAAAATATTATTTCCATAGTGTTTTTGCAAGATTGCCTTGATAGCTAGATTATAAACCTTGAAATGAATAATGTGTGTTTTAGTGTTGAAGGCATGTTATTATGCTTTCAAGACCATATTTTGATGAGCCAAATAAACATGATGATGGATGATGAAAACCCTAAAAAGATGAACAAGTTTGAATGTGAATATGAATATTTGAATATGCCATGAATATTAAAAGATGCCATGTTTAATCTGATTTGTTTGGAAATTAGACAACAAAACATGTTTATGAAATCCTATTGGCTAGTACACAATTACATGAAATTGCAATTCCATTGGTTAGTACATCAGAAGTTCTAGAAGAACTTCATGAGCACGTATCCGGGGTTGCGAGTCGAGACCCCCGGTTGCGACTCGAGACCAACGCGTGACAACTCGAGACCACAGCAATTGCGACTCGAGACCATGTCCAAGCAACCCAAAACAGACTTCAGGGACTCGAGACCATCAAGGTCTCGACTCGAGATCTTCTAAATTGCAACTCGAGACTGGATTCGAGATCCCTAAGGTTGCGACTCGCACTTGCGTGACTCGAGACCACCCCGCTACAACCCGAGACCATTTGGTTGCGACTCGAGACCTCTCGGTCTCGACTCGAGACCACCTTGTCTCAAGTGGGCTACTTGTTTTCGTTATTGGGCCGCATCTAATGTCTGGGCTGCATGATTTTCCTGTTACTGTTTATCTGGCTAAGTGTTACTGATTAACTGTTCAAGTATTAGGGCAGGCCCAATACCCTCGTATGTTTTGTATGCTATGTGTTAAATACGTGTACCGTATACGTGATTACTTGTGTCCGAGTCTGACCTATACTGGTAACCATTTAGGACGTGGTGACCAACATGCTTAACCAAGTAAACTAAACTGCCGAGCAACCCAAGGTGAGTTCACAACCAATAAAGCATGCGTTCCCGGTGGTTGGGAAACGGAAACTTAAACAACGCTATCCCCTCGTAAGGGATACAAACCTACTTCTCTCCCCTTAAATGGGACTTTTAGTTAATTACTGTTTATACTGGATGCAACAAGCAACACTAAACAAAACTCTATCACTCAAGTCCTCACTTCTTAATACCGATTAGTCGCCGGGGTCAGGCGAACGGGTTATTAGTTGATAGCGCTATTTAGGTCTCACCAACCTCACACCGTGCCCGCGTATGGGATCGGGCGTGAACTAATGTACTCTGGCAACCGTCAATGATGATAGAACATTGACAAACGGGGCACTCTACGGAAACGTACGGATGAATAGTATTCGGTATTGTAAAAACAGTTTAGTCGCTTACTTATGGGGTAGCTCCCCATCGCATGTATAAACGGATAAATTAACTGGTGAAACAAGTTTTTGGTAATTAAAACTGGACAACTCGTGGACTCGCCAACATTTTTGTTGATACCCTACTGCATGCTTTGCAGGTACCCAGTGACACAGGAGCTTGCAGCTTGGGAATGTGTAGTGGTCGTCCAGCCCATGTGTTGGGTTCTAAATAATCTTGAACTCTGAACTTTGTTTTGAAACTGTTTGGTTTACGCTTCCGCTGTTTACTTAAAATGTTATTTGAACTTAAACCTTTAAAACTTCGAGCTATAATGTTTACTAACTATTGTGGTTGGTGAACATCTTTACTATTGACCAATGTTTAGTATAATTGGTGGCTGGATCCTGGTCAGTCACGCCTCCAAGCGGTGGTACTCCGCAGGTGGATTTTGGGGGTGTGACAGATTGGTATCAGAGCCATTGGTTATAGTGAACTCGGTTTTAAAAAGAAAGTCTTTTTGAGAAAAACCAGACTATAACCCGTGACTCGTGACGACACTACACTCCAAGGGCAAGACTCAGCTTATTAGACCTCATAGCTCGGACTTGTGTTTACTTGCTTGTTTACTTTATGTTGTTGTTCTATTATACGTACTAGTGTGCCTAATCAGATAGATACACATCCCTCTTCTATCTCATTCTCGCTATGTTACGACATCACACTCATACTGTGTTTTCTGGTTATGAAGACAATGAGTGGACGCGGAAGAGGAAACGTTAACATGACACAGGCTCAGTTCACTAACTTGCTCAACACGGTGGCTGCAGCTTTCGCAGCTCACCCTGGAGGTAAACTAGTTACTTTAGGATGTTTAGATCCTACCCCCACATCGTCTTTTCACCTCCAAGCCTATTCGATTTGCTTCTCACAATAGGTCAGCAAGCGCCTGCGCAACCACGTGTTTGTACTTTCAAAACCTTCATGGATGGCAAGCCTCTCCCTTTCAACGGCACTGAGGGTGCCATAGGCCTTCTGCACTGGATTGAAAAGGCCGAAGCTGTCTTCGCTGTCTGCGAGTGTCCCCCTGCTAACTGGGTAAAGTTCGTGACTGGTACGCTTGAAGGAAACGCGCTTTCATGGTGGAAAGCACAGATTCAGATGCTTGGTCTGGAAACTGCTAATGCTACTGCATGGGAAGATTTCAAGGACATGATCAAAGAGGAGTATTGTCACAGGGATGACATCCACAAACTCGAAAACGAATACTATGAGCTCAAGATGGTTGGATCAGAGATTGAGACCTACACCAAGCAGTCCAACGACTATGCTGCACTTTGCCCAAACATGTCCCGACCTATGTATCGAAGGATCGAATTGTACATCAAAGGTTTGGTCCCAGAGATCCGGAGCCATGTAACCTCAGCCAACCTCAATACCATACAGCCCGTGGTCCGTCTTGCTCACAAACTTACCAATCAGGCTGTGGAAGAGGGCAAGTTGCCCAAGAGGATCAGTGCTACTGCTGGAACTTCTAGCGATAACAAACGAAAGTGGGATGGAAGTCAGGGTAAGGATGCTAACCCCACTCAGGCCCCCGTTCAACAAAGGAAGACTGAAAGCAACAAGGGCCCTCAGCAACAGGGTGGATATCGAGGAAACCACCCCAAGTGCAACAAATGTAACCGACACCACAGTGGGCCATGTGGCAGAAGTCAATGTCAGCGATGCAACAAGATGGGGCACGAAGCCAAAGACTGCAGGAGCCAGCTCCCAGCTAGGCAGAATCAGCATCAACCACAGCAACAGCAGCAGCAAGGAAACAACCGTGGATGCTTCAAGTGTGGAGCAACGGGGCACATGAGAAAGGATTGCCCTGAACTGAATCAGAACAACAACAATCAGGGTGTTGGGAACAATAACAACAATGCTGGAAATGGTGCAAGAGGAAGGGCTTTTGTGATTGGAGCTGGGGAAGCTAGGAATGATCCCAACGTGGTGGCGGGTAAGTTCCTACTTAATGACCGTTATGTTTCCATATTATTTGATTCCGGAGCAGATGCTAGTTATGTATCCCTACGTATTAGTAAGAAGCTTAAGTCCACTCTTACGCCGTTAAGCTCTAAGCACATCGTTGAATTAGCTAATGGTAGAAACCTCGAGGCCTCACACGTTATTCGTAACTGCAAATTAGAGTTGTCTGGTCAGACCTTCCGTATCGATCTTTTCCCCATCATTCTCGGAAGCTTCGACGTCGTCATTGGTATGGATTGGTTATCCAAGCATCGAGCTGAAATCCTCTGCCAAGAGAAAGCTGTTCGTATTCCCCGTCCTCCTGGCAAACCCCTTATCATCCAAGGCAACAAAAGCGGAGAAGTCACAGGCATCATTTCATTCTTAAAAGCCCAGAAGTGTTTACGAAAGGGGCACACCGCTATCTTAGCACTTGTTGCCGACACGCAGAAAAAGGAAATCAAGATTGAAGATTTTCCAGTAGTACGTGACTATCCTGAGGTATTTCCGGAAGAACTACCTGGACTCCCTCCTCACCGTCAGGTCGAATTTCAAATCGAACTAGCTCCCGGAGCAGCACCTATAGCTTGTGCACCTTATCGACTAGCTCCCGCAGAACTCAAGGAACTTTCTACTCAACTACAAGAACTACTGGACAAAGGTTTTATCCGTCCTAGCTCATCACCCTGGGGAGCCCCAGTACTCTTTGTCAAAAAGAAGGATGGCACATTCCGAATGTGCATTGATTACCTCGAACTGAACAAGGTTACCATCAAGAATCGTTATCCACTCCCCCGTATCGACGACCTGTTCGACCAGCTGCAAGGGTCGAGCTATTATTCTAAGATCGATCTGCGATCGGGCTATCATCAGCTGAGAGTCCGCGATGAGGACATCTCTAAGACTGCCTTCAGAACCCGCTATGGTCACTACGAATTCCTTGTTATGCCTTTCGGAATGACCAACGCACCTGCGATCTTCATGGATCTCATGAACCGAGTGTGCAAACCCTACCTCGACAAGTTCGTAATTGTGTTTATTGACGACATCCTAATCTACTCAAAAAGTCAAGAGGAGCATGAACAACACCTGCGTCTTATTCTCGAACTCCTTCGCAATGAGCAACTGTACGCTAAATTTTCAAAGTGCGATTTCTGGCTTAGAGAAGTCCATTTCCTTGGGCACATAGTCAATCAGGATGGGATTCACGTCAACCCCGCTAAGGTCGAATCCATTAAGAATTGGCCTATACCTAAGACTCCGACCGAAGTTCGCCAATTCTTGGGATTGGCAGGATACTATCGAAGATTTATCAAGGGATTTTCTAAGATCGCTCAACCACTTACGACCCTCACTCAGAAGGGTGTTGCTTACAAATGGAGTGATGCTCAGGAAGCTGCCTTTCAGGAACTAAAGAAGAACCTCTGTAGTGCTCCTATTCTTTCCTTACCTGAAGGTACCGACGACTTTGTTGTTTACTGCGACGCTTCAATTCAAGGACTTGGTTGCGTGCTGATGCAACGCGAGAATGTTATTGCTTACGCTTCGCGACAACTCAAGATCCACGAACGGAACTACATGTCACACCCCCAAAATCCACACGCGGAGTATCACCGCTTGGAGGCGTGACTGACCAGGATCAAGCCACCAATCATATTGAACATATAAGTAAATACCAAAAAAAATCATTCATCAATACGAAAGGTGTTTTCAAAACCAAACATCAGTAAGTGTATAGCGGAAGCATAAGTATGTAAACCCAAAGTAAATCATAAATTCAAAATGTTTAGATAGTTAACATGGCATCATCGATCCATGTCCCACAACGACCTGCTCCTCCCTGTGCAAGCTCCATACGTACCTAAGGTCCTGCAAGGCATGCAGCAGAGAGTCAACAACTAGTTGAGCGAGTTCACAGTTAATAAGTTTGCGATAACAAGTCATATATGCATTTAGTGGGGGCTTCCCATGTAGGTATGTGCTAATAGTGGGGGTTTCCCATGGTCGTATGTACTACTGGTGGGGGTTTCCCACGTTTATCTTTACTAATGGGGGCTTCCCATGTTTGTACTTACTAGACTATTTGCAACCATGTGTTCTTCTAAGTCCGAGAACAGGAATACGTACAAGGTCACGTAGGATTTACGTGAGTGCCCTTCCCCGAGGACAATGGTACGTGTGGGGTTTACGTAGGATTTACGTAAGTGTCCTTCCGACCCGGAAGACAGTGGTAGGTATTAGTTTACGTAGGTTTTACGTAAGTGTCCTCCCGACCCGGGAGACAATGGTAGATACTGGGTTACGTAGGTTTTACGTAAGTGTCCTGACTATCCTGAGGACGATGGTCTGTAGTCTAGCGATAGCGTAAGTACGAGTAGTTATCCATTTCAAATAATCTAATCCCAATCCCCAACCCGGGAATCCCATGCCTTGGCTGTGTGAACTCACCTTGGTTTGCTCGGTATGCTAAGTGTATGCTCGTAAGTAATCAATCACGTCCTATAGTATGCATGTATGTGAAATCAGTTTGTGTTCAAGTTATGCACGTATAACCAGATAGCATGTAAACACAATCATACTTGTCATGTTTGGCATTTAACAGCAGTTAGATATTCCAGTTAACACTTAACAGAATTAACTCAAATTACTGTGCCTATTAACTGTTCGGCGAAACACACATATGGCGAAACACAAATTGACGAAACACATTCTGTTTCGTCGTGGCCTTGTTTGGCGAAACAGGATTTCTAATTCGTCGATGACTCTTGGCGAAACACATTCTGTTTCGCCGAGAGTCCTGTTTCGTCGGACAGTTCAGTATCGTAGACATCAGTTACAGCAGATGCGAATAACACATAAACCCTAATCATTCTAGCAGCCGTCAACTAAAACAGAAATCATATGAAGATAAATGTGCATATCGAATCATCATAAATCAATCATCCAAAAGTCATTGTCTAGCATAAACCCTAGTTTATGTGTATAACATATCGATTACAACATCACATCATCAAACCCTATCAAGATGCTAACTTGCAGTCAGAATCAGATCATAATAACAAGAACCCTAATATTTTACAGGTATCGATTTCAATATCCAACATCAAAGCAGAATCACATGACACATAGACACATACATGGATGAAAGATCAATCAAGACACATAGATTTACTAACCGAGATGATGGTTTGATCGCACAAGGGTTTCCGGTGGGTTCTAGTTCGCCGTCACAGTGAGAGAGTTCTAGGGTTTCGGTTGTGTTGATAGAAAGTGTAAAATGATGATGTTTTACGTAAAAATACACAGAATAACGTTCTGGGCCCAAGCTGGGCTTCGTGAGTTACTGGGCCGGCGAAACAGACTTCTGTTTCGTCGGAGTGTTCATGGCGAAACATCCTGTTTCGTCGGAATGGGTTATGGCGAAACAGCCTTGTGTTTCGTCGGGGTCTTAACAGCTTAAGTTCTACAAACAGTACACACGATATCCAATCACACATAACCATGCAAACACACTAGGTTTTATCATAACACAACTATATAGTCAAAGTCAACGTGCATTAAATGCGAATAAAGAATGTCGGAAATTCGAGTTGTCACACTACACGACACATGACTTAGAATTCGGAGCTGTGGTCTTCGCGCTCAAGATTTGGAGACATTACTTGTACGGTACCAAGTGCACGATTTACACCGATCACAAGAGTCTCCAGCACATAATGGAACAAAAGGAGTTGAATATGCGACAACGCCGATGGGTCGAACTCCTAAACGACTACGAGTGTCCGATTAGATATCATCCAGGCAAGGCTAATGTGGTAGCCGATGCCCTCAACAGAAAGGAGACCAAACCTAAGCGTGTTCGTGCCTTACAGCTCACCATCCACTCGAACCTCCCTAAGCAAATCCGAAGCGCTCAGGCAGAAGCATTGAAAGCCGAGAACGTCAGGGCTGAGTCCCTGCGAGGATCAAGGAAACGGCTAGAACAAAAAGAAGATGGTGCTTACTACGTAAACGGGCGTATATGGGTCCCACTTTATGGAGAATTACGCGAGCTTGTAATGGATGAAGCCCATAAGTCCCGTTACTCAGTACATCCTGGTTCGGATAAGATGTACCACGACTTAAGGACTACATATTGATGGCCTGGCATGAAAGCCCACATAGCAACCTATGTCAGAAAATGTTTGACTTGTGCAAGAGTCAAGGCTGAGTATCAAAAACCCGCGGGCCTACTCCAACAACCAGAAATCCCGAAATGGAAATAGGAGCAAATTTCCATGGATTTCGTTACTGGCTTGCCTAGGTCTCAACGTGGAAATGACACCATCTGGGTGATAGTGGACCGATTAACTAAGTCTGCACACTTTTTGGCTATTAAAGAAACAGACAAGTTCTCTACCTTAGCAGAGGTATACCTAAAGGAAGTGGTTTCAAAGCACGGAGTGCCAACCTCTATTATTTCCGATCAAGACGCGCGTTTTACTTATGAGTTGTGGCAAGCTATGCACAAATCCTTTGGCTCACGTTTAGACATGAGCACCGCTTATCATCCACAAACGGACGGGCAGTCTGAACGCACCATCCAAACACTTGAAGACATGCTTAGGGCATGTGTAATCGATTTTGGCAAGGGCTGGGAAAAGCACCTACCGTTAGTGGAGTTCTCCTACAATAACAGCTACCACACCAGCATACAGGCAGCACCCTTTGAGGCATTGTACGGTCGTAAATGCCGATCGCCTCTCTGCTGGGCGGAAGTTGGTGACAGCCAGATCACAGGACCAGAACTTGTGATAGACACTACGGAAAGGATTGCCCAGATCAGACAACGCATGGCGGCAGCTCGTGATCGTCAGAAGAGTTACGCTGATAAGGATAGGAAACCGCTAGAGTTCCAGGTTGGTGACCGGGCTCTACTTAAAGTCTCACCCTGGAAGGGTGTGGTTCGTTTTGGAAAACGGGGCAAGCTTAATCGAGATATGTCGGACCCTTTGAAATTACCGAAAAGATCGGTAGGTCGCTTACAGATTGAATCTGCCTAAAGAACTGAGTGTTGTGCACAACGTCTTCCACGTGTCTAATCTGAAGAAGTGTCTGTCAGATGAAACACTCATCATTCCTTTCAAGGAACTTACTATTGACGAACGGCTACACTTTACTGAGGAACCGATTGAGATCGCGGATCGAGAAGTCAAAACCCTCAAACGTAGCCAGATACCTCTCGTACGAGTTCGTTGGAACTCGCGCCGTGGCCTAGAGTTTACCTGGGAGCGGGAAGACCAGATGAAGCGCAAGTATCCCCAGTTGTTCCCTAATGAAACCCCCAGCACTGAAGCTACAACCGAATTTCGGGACGAAATTCCAAACTAATGAGGGGATGATGTGACACCCCGTTGAAACGCTCTCACTCATACTAGCTTGTCAGTGGCTGCCTCAACTTTCGGGATGAAAGTTCTTAAAACTTGGGGATAATGTGACACTCTAGGTTTTCCCGAGCAAATACCTTGTAATTACATTGTGTGTATATATGTTATTAAATGAAAGTTATGTTTTATCTTCTTGTTCTATGCGAGTGTGTATATGTAGTATATATATATATGTTTGTAGTGGGCCGAGACCGCGAACCCGACTCGAGACCACTCGGTCTCGAGTAAACAGTTGGGCCGTTTGGGCCGCACCCCTCCTTAAATCCATCCGGAACCCACTTAGGGTGCACCACCTTTTATAAGAACCTAAAACCCTCACACACACTCTCCTTTACACTCTCTCTCATTTCATCCTCATTCTCCCTCTCTCTAGAAAGCCTTAAACCCTAACAACACAACCTCTCCTCTCCTTCTCTCTCGGATCAAACCGGCGACAACCAAAGGGCTCTCGGATTAGCTCGAGATCATCACCCGGAACTTGGTTCATCAATCCTTCATACCCTTTCATCTAGCCGGTTAGTTCCTTGTAGTTGTTTGATCAAAAATGATGATTTATGAATGCATAACCACTGTTTTGATAGTTGGATGTTTGAATGAGTATGTTGCTTATTAGATAATAGATTTGTTATCAATGTTGAAATAACTTGTGTGAAACAAAGTGATTCTTATAAACCGAATGAATGATTGAAATAATGAGTAATAGATGGATGAGCTTAGTGTGTTCGAATAATGGATTCATGCTAGAAAGTGTAAGAAAATATTATTTCCATAGTGTTTTTGCAAGATTGCCTTGATAGCTAGATTATAAACCTTGAAATGAATAATGTGTGTTTTAGTGTTGAAGGCATGTTATTATGCTTTCAAGACCATATTTTGATGAGCCAAATAAACATGATGATGGATGATGAAAACCCTAAAAAGATGAACAAGTTTGAATGTGAATATGAATATTTGAATATGCCATGAATATTAAAAGATGCCATGTTTAATCTGATTTGTTTGGAAATTAGACAACAAAACATGTTTATGAAATCCTATTGGCTAGTACACAATTACATGAAATTGCAATTCCATTGGTTAGTACATCAGAAGTTCTAGAAGAACTTCATGAGCACGTATCCGGGGTTGCGAGTCGAGACCCCCGGTTGCGACTCGAGACCAACGCGTGACAACTCGAGACCACAACAATTGTGACTCGAGACCATGTCCAAGCAACCCAAAACAGACTTCAGGGACTCGAGACCATCAAGGTCTCGACTCGAGATCTTCTAAATTGCAACTCGAGACTGGACTCGAGATCCCTAAGGTTGCGACTCGCACTTGCGTGACTCGAGACCACCCCGCTACAACCCGAGACCATCGGTCTCGACTCGAGACCACCTTGTCTCGAGTGGGCTACTTGTTTTCGTTATTGGGCCGCATCTAATGTCTGGGCTGCATGATTTTCCTGTTACTGTTTATCTGGCTAAGTGTTATTGATTAACTGTTCAAGTATTAGGGCAGGCCCAATTCCCTCGTATGTTTTGTATGCTATGTGTTAAATACGTGTACCGTATACGTGATTACTTGTGTCCGAGTCTGACCTATACTGGTAACCATTTAGGACGTGGTGACCAACATACTTAACCAAGTAAACTAAACTGCCGAGCAACCCAAGGTGAGTTCACAACCAATAAAGCATGCGTTCCTGGTGGTTGGGAAACGGAAACTTAAACAATGTTATCCCCTCGTAAGGGATACAAACCTACTTCTCTCCCCTTAAATGGGACTTTTAGTTAATTACTGTTTATACTGGATGCAACAAGCAACACTAAACAAAACTCTATCACTCAAGTCCTCACTTCTTAATACCGATTAGTTGCCGGGGTCAGGCGAACGGGTTATTAGTTGATAGCGCTATTTAGGTCTCACCAACCTCACACCGTGCCCGCGTATGGGATCGGGCGTGAACTAATGTACTCTGGCAACCGTCAATGATGATAGAACATTGACAAACGGGGCACTCTACGGAAACGTACGGATGAATAGTATTCGGTATTGTAAAAACAGTTTAGTCGCTTACTTATGGGGTAGCTCCCCATCGCATGTATAAACGGATAAATTAACTGGTGAAACAAGTTTTTGGTAATTAAAACTGGACAACTCGTGGACTCGCCAACATTTTTGTTGATACCCTACTGCATGCTTTGCAGGTACCCAGTGACACAGGAGCTTGCAGCTTGGGAATGTGTAGTGGTCGTCCAGCCCATGTGTTGGGTTCTAAATAATCTTGAACTATGAACTTTGTTTTGAAACTGTTTGGTTTACGCTTCCGCTGTTTACTTAAAATGTTATTTGAACTTAAACCTTTAAAACTTCGAGCTATAATGTTTACTAACTATTGTGGTTGGTGAACATCTTTACTATTGACCAATGTTTAGTATAATTGGTGGCTGGATCCTGGTCAGTCACGCCTCCAAGTGGTGGTACTCCGCAGGTGGATTTTGGGGGTGTGACAGTGGAGTTCTTTAACTTGAGGATGATAGGGTCGGAGATTAAAGCGTACACAAAAAGATCAAACGAGCTGGCAATTTTGTGTCCTACTATGGTGGATCCTCCCATCAAACGCATCGAGCTGTACCTCAATGGCTTAGTACCAGAGATTCAAAGCCATGTGACTTCTGCTAACCTTGCTACCATCCAGGATGTTACTCGTCTTGCTCATCGTCTCACAGACCAGGCAGTGGAACAGAACAAACTGCCTAAGCGTATAGGTGCTACTGCTATTACTACTTCTGCTACTCCCAGTGACAACAAGCGAAAATGGGATGGAGCCTCCAGCAAGGGTTCAACTACAGTTCAGTCCCAGGCACAGCAGCGAAAGACTGATGACTACCAGAGTCCTGGTCAGCAATCATATGGTAGTCAAGGGCAGGGTGGATATCGAGGAAACCACCCAAAGTGCAACAAATGCAACAGGCACCACAGTGGTCAGTGCAACAGGGGACGTTGTCAGAGGTGTCTCAAGATGGGTCATGAAGCCAAAGATTGCAGGAGCTCACGGCCTGCAAATCAGAATCGTCAGCAGCAACAGCAAGCACCGCAGAATCAGCATCAACAACAGGGCAACAGGGGATGCTATCAGTGTGGCGCTGAAGGTCACTTCAAGAGACAATGCCCGCAGTTAAATCAGAATCAGAATCAGAACCACAACCAAGGAAATGGGAACAATAATGAGAATATCAATGAGGGTAATAACGACGGCAATGGTGCCAGGGGTCGAGCGTTCGTGATTGGTCAGGGTGACGTAAGGAATGATCCTAACGTAGTGATGGGTAAGTTCCTTCTCGACGACTTTTATGTTACTGTTTTATTTGATTCGGGTGCCGATACCAGTTATGTGTCTCTAAAAGTTAGTCAAATGCTAAAACGTACCCCAACACTTTTGAACACCAAGCATGTTGTAGAGCTAGCAAATGGTAAAAGTCTAGAGGCCACACACATAGTTCAGGGTTGTAATCTTGTCCTCGCTGGTCAGACCATCTCTATTGATCTCATTCCTATAGTTCTGGGTAGTTTCGACATCGTCATTGGGATAGATTGGTTATCCCAACAGCAAGCAGAGATCCTATGCAAAGAGAAGATTGTTCGTATTCCTCGTTCTGGTGAAGAACCTTTAGTGATTCATGGTGAAAAGAGTGGTGCAGTTGTAGGTATCATCTCTTTCCTTAAGGCCCAGAAGTGTTTGCGAAAGGGCCACACTGCTATTTTAGCACTTGTTACGGACGCATCATCGAAAGAGAAGAAAATGGAGGATATTCCAGTTGTACGCGACTTTCCTCAAGTGTTTCCTGAATATTTACCTGGGCTACCGCCTCATCGCCAGGTCGAATTCCAAATCGAGCTAGCTCCTGGAGCAGCGCCCAAAGCTCGAGCACCTTATCGCTTAGCTCCAACAGAACTGGAAGAACTGTTCAAACAATTGCAAGAACTCTTTTTTTTTTTTGGGTAAAGGGTTACCCCGGTGATTGATATATTCACAACCAAATAAAACAAGTAGTGAAGATACGTCTTCACTAGTTCAAACATGGGACATGCCCCATGAATGTATTTCAAACAACAAACAAACCGAAAAGCAAAACAACTAGACTAAAATCTAGACAACCTCAAAAACTTAACAAATCAATCAGCCTCCATCTTGTATACTTTCGTCCCCTCCAATCTCCCAATCTTCAAGCAACCTCCTAGTTTTCACACACCTCTTAAGCTTGGCTCCCATAAGTTTGTATCGAATAATCTTAATAATTAACTGACAAATGGTAACAATTGCAAGAACTCTTGGACAAGGGTTTCATTCATCCTAGCTCTTCGCCCTGGGGAGCTCCAGTATTATTTGTGAAGAAGAAAGACGGTACCTTCAGGATGTGCATAGATTACCGCGAACTAAACAAGGTGACCGTGAAGAATCGCTATCCTCTTCCACGCATTGATGACTTATTCGACCAGCTGCAAGGGTCGAACTACTACTCCAAGATTGATCTGAGATCGGGTTACCATCAACTGAGAGTCCGAGATGAGGATATCTCTAAGACAGCATTCAGAACTCGTTACGGCCATTACGAGTTCCTGGTCATGCCTTTCGGATTGACGAACGCACCTGCGGTTTTCATGGATCTTATGAACAGAGTGTGCAAGCCCTACCTGGATAAGTTTGTTATAGTATTCATCGACGACATTCTGATCTATTCTAAGAGTCAGGAGGAACACGAGCAGCATCTGCGGATTATTTTGGAACTGCTTCGAACAGAGCAACTTTATGCTAAGTTTTCGAAATGCGACTTCTGGCTTCGTGAAGTCCATTTCCTAGGTCATGTGGTAAACAAGGATGGGATTCATGTTGATCCATCCAAGGTAGACTCGATCAAGAACTGGCCTGCACCCCGCACACCAACAGAAATCCGCAAATTCTTGGGTTTGGTGGGCTACTACAGAAGGTTTATCAAAGACTTTTCCAAGATTGCACAACCACTCACCTCTCTAACTCAGAAAGGCGTTACCTATCGTTGGGGTAATGCACAGGAATCAGCATTTCAGCACTTAAAGGATAGACTTTGTAGTGCACCTATCCTTTCATTGCCAGAGGGCACAGACGATTTCGTGGTTTATTGCGACGCGTCAATTCAGGGTCTTGGTTGCGTGTTGATGCAACGGGATAAAGTCATTGCTTATGCATCGCGACAACTTAAAATTCACGAAAAGAATTACACTACACACGATTTGGAGCTGGGAGCTGTTGTTTTCGCACTTAAGATATGGAGACATTATCTGTACGGTACCAAGTGCACCATTTACACCGATCATAGGAGTCTCGAGCATATCTTTAAGCAAAAGGAGTTGAACATGCGACAACGTCGATGGGTCGAACTATGGAATGATTACGAATGTGCCATCAAGTACCATCCGGGCAAAGCCAATGTTGTGGCCTACGCCCTCTGCCGAAAAGATACTACGCCTAAGCGCGTGCGAGCATTACAACTCACCATTCAATCTAGCCTTCCTTCTCAGATACGAGATGCTCAGGTAGAAGCATTGAAACCAGAAAACGTTAGGGCTGAAGCCCTACGCGGCTCAAGGCAGCGGTTAGAACAAAAGGAAGACGGCGCCTACTACGTGGCAGGACGCATCTGGGTCCCACTCTATGGCAATCTACAAGAACTTGTAATGGATGAAGCACATAAGTCTCGTTACTCGGTACATCCTGGTTCGGATAAGATGTACCACGATCTCAGAACTACGTATTGGTGGCCTAGTATGAAAGCCCACATAGCAACTTACGTCAGCAAATGTTTGACTTGTGCGAGAGTCAAAACTGAATACCAGAAACCATCGGGCCTACTCCAACAACCAGAGATACCATAATGGAAATGGGAGCAAATTTCCATGGATTTCGTTACTGGCCTACCTAGATCTCAACGTGGAAATGATACTATTTGGGTGATCGTGGATCGACTCACAAAGTCTGCACACTTCTTGGCTATTAAGGAAACGGATAAGTTCTCCACTCTAGCAGACGTTTATCTTAAGGAAGTTGTCTCGAGGCACGGGGTGCCAACCTCTATTATCTCTGATCGTGATGCACGTTTTACTTCGGAACTGTGGCAAGCATTGCACAAATCTTCTGGCTCTCGTTTAGACATGAGTACCGCTTATCATCCACAGACGGATGGGCAGTCTGAACGCACCATCCAAACTCTTGAAGACATGCTTAGGGCATGTGTGATTGATTTTGGCAACGGCTGGGAAAAACATCTACCGTTAGTGGAATTTTCGTATAATAACAGTTACCACACTAGCGTCCAAGCCGCTCCGTTTGAGGCATTGTACGGGTGTAAATGTCGATCACCTCTTTGTTGGGCAGAAGTTGGTGTCAGCCAAATCACAGGTCCAGAACTTGTAGTAGACACAACGGAAAGGATTGCACAGATACGACAACGAATGGCGGCAGCTCGTGACCGTCAGAAAAGCTACGCTGATAAGCGTAGGAAACCACTCGAGTTCTAGGTTGAGGATCGAGTGCTACTCAAAGTCTCACCTTTTTTTTTGGGTAAAGGGTTACCCCGATGAATTTTATAAATGAAACAAATTAGAACAAGGGTGTGTCAGTGTGACACACCAACTAGACTTGACATACCAAGCCTAGGAAACACGCACAACAGCCAAAACAAACACAACCAGTCTAAACGACACACAACTCAAACAACCAAGACACTCAAAACCAAAAAACGGACTTTAGCCTCTAGCCCGGATCCGCTCCAGTATCTTCAATCTTCCAGCGCTTGAAAATCCTTAACTTAGTCGAAACGACCCGAAATCTGAACCCCATGAGCCGCAAACGCACCGAGCATTTAATCACCTCAGCCACTTGACCAACCGTTCTCTTGTGATTCTTGAAAAGCCTGTTGTTCCTTTCTTGCCATATATAATAAGAAGAAGCAGCAATCAATAACTTGCACACAATATGATCCGCATTCTTGGATTTAGCATGCTGCTCCACCCAAGCTAAAACCGAAGACCATGTATCATCAACATTACCCAAGCTAACCAACATCTTGACTTCATTCCAAACTTGAGTCGCAAAAGCACATTGGAAAAATAAATGATCCCGACTGTCCCGATCAAAATTACACAGCGGACAACACATCAGGTTCCAGTTGGTTTGACTACCTGCTTCCCACACAGCCAATCTATCCTGCGTTTTAAGTTTGTTTCTAAATGCCAGCCATAGATGAAACGAATGCCGCGGAATGCATTGAGAATACCAAACCATATCAGCCCATAACACCTGCTGTTCTCGATTCCGAATTGTATTCCACACAAGAGCCGATTTAAAGTCACATGTCTTTCCCTCCAAGTCTTTCCACACCAGCCTATCCACACCATTAGGAACAATAAGAGGAACCGCTATTGTGATTAGCACTGGAAAAAGATCTAGCCATGCTTGAGGCCATCGCCAATTACCGTTCTGATCAATCATATCCGCAACCGTTGACCGTAAAGAAAACCCAGCATTAGCAACAGTTCTTGGAGTGATAAACGAGCTAAGAGGACTAAATGAACACCACATGTCACTCCATATATTAGTTTGAGCACCGCTTTTAATAGACGACCATATGTGAGGACGAATGATGTGACGGATGGACAAAATCTTTCGCCACCCCCAACTCATATTCCCTCGGCACGGAACTTCCCAGAAATTTCGACCTCTAAGCTTGTAATCGTGAATCCACCGCACCCAAATAGAATCTCGGTTGGTAATAATACTCCAAATATGATTAGCCATAAGCGATTTGTTAACTTCAGAAATACTTCTAATACCCAAACCCCCTTCTTTTTTGGGCAAGCAAACATGTTTCCATGCTACTTTAGCACGAATCCTACCATCCGAACCTGCATTCCATAGAAACCTCCGAATCTTCTTTTCAAGCTCACTAATAACACGAGCAGGAATAATGAAAACCGAAGCCCAATAGATGTGCATAGATGAAAGAACCGAATTAATAAGCTGTAAGCGACCAGCAAACGACAAAGACTTAGTAGCCCAATTAACAATCTTTTTCTCCATTCGCTCAATAAGGATCCTGCAATCATTATATAGAAGTCTCGAAGAGATAAGCGGAACCCCCAGATACCGAACCGGAAGAACACCCTCTTGAAACGGCATAATATCAAGAATTTCCTGCTTTATCAACTGAGGAACGTTGCAAAAAAATACCGTACTCTTAGCCGGACTTGGAACGAGACCAGAAATCTTGGTAAACATCTCCAGCGCCTCTTTAATCTTCTTTACAGAGACCATATCACCATGAACAAAAATAAACAGATCATCCGCAAATGAAACATTAATTATTTTCTCCTTAGCACAGTGAGCATGATACTTAAATGGTATAGTAGCTGCTCGACGAAGTAGCAACGATAAAACCTCCATAACCAAAGTAAATAAGTATGGGGACATAGGATCCCCTTGCCTTAATTCACGTTGACCCTTGAAAAACCCATGCAAATTGCCATTGATACACAGTGAGTACGAAACCGTGGATACGCAAGTCATGATCCACTTCACCATTCGAATGTGAAACTCAAAACGAACCAGAATATCCTCCAAGAACTTCCAACTGACTGTATCATAAGCTTTCTGAATACCGATCTTGAACGCACATCTAGCCGGCCCCCTGTTAAGATGATAATTGTGCATGAGCTCCTGTGTAAGAAGAATGTTATCCGATATCCTCCGCCCCGGCACAAACGCTGATTGGTTAATGCTGACTAAATACCCCAAACTGCCTTTCAAACGATCAGTAATAACCTTGCTAATACATTTATACAAAACATTGCAACATGAAATCGGCCTATAATCCAAAACCGAGTCCGGCGTGTCTTTTTTCGGAAGTAAAGCAATGATAGTGTGATTAATCTGGTTGAGAAGTTTACCATTTTCAAAAAACTGAAGAACCGCATCCGTAACTTCATTTCCCACTATATCCCATGCTTTCTTGAAAAAAACCAAAGTATACCCATCAGGCCCTGGAGCTTTGTCATCTCCAATGCTAAACATGGCGTTTTTGACCTCCTCACGAGTAATCGGACGTATCATATGCTCGGCAACATCATTACATAGAACATTTGAGAATAAGTTATCCAGATTAGCTGTTTCCACCTGAGCCTCCAAACCCAAAAAGTTCGAATAATGCAACACCATGGCATCCGCAACCGCCTCACCTTCATGTCTCGTCCCCATAGAATCCACAACACTATAAATTTTGGCTCTAGCATTCTTGGATTTGACAGTGTTATGAAAAAATTTTGTGTTCGAATCTCCAGCACACAGCCATTCAACCTTAGACTTCTGCTTTAAAAAGCATTCTTCGTCATAAGCGGCTTCTTGAAATTCTTTCAAACATTGGGCTTCTAAATGGCGCAACTGACCATCCAACGGATTACTATCCACCTGAACCTGCAAATCATCTAACTTTTTACGCAAATCATTTACCTTCACATGCAAGTTTCCTTGATTGAAAAGGATTTTCCTCATCTTAGGCTTCAAGTTTCTCAATTTCTTAACAACCGAAAACATGGTGACTCCCTCAATACTTTTCATCCATTCAAGCTTAACTGTTTCCTTAAATTCCGGTTTAGAGGCTATAAAATTCGGAAACTTGAAAGGTTTAGGCCGAAAACCATTGGTGCCCAGCCCCTTAAGGATACAAGGCGTGTGATCCGAAACTCTAAACGGGTGAAACATCGCATATGCAGAAGGGAAGTGATCCAAAAAAACCACGTTTCCCATTATACGATCAATCTTTTTCAAAAGACCCACTCCACTCTTTGGTTTTTGGTTCCAAGTATATTGCAATCCATGAGCATTAATATCCATCAATTCGGCTTGTTGGACACATTCATTGAACTCCCGCATGCCAATAGATTGATTCGAAGTACCATATAACGCGTCTTCAATGTTTAACGCAGCATTAAAATCTCCCATAACAACCCACGGCTTATCATGACACAACGCCTTGTGCTTACATAAATCATCCCAAAGCACTCTACGATCTTTATATTTAATTTCAGCATAAACAAACGAACAGAACAGAACTTTTTTGCTAGCTTTAAACATCACCTGAGTATGAATAACCTGATCGGTTTGGGCAATAACCATAACATCCAGATTCTCCGCATTCCATCCCAGAATAATTCTCGTACCACGACTACACAAACCACCATTAGAAGTCCAATTCCAATTGCGAAAGACAAATTTACACACTTTAGCCAATTTACTAACATTCACATGTGATTCAAGAATGGCACACAACTGTAAATTATTTTCAGACACAAGATTACGAACCTCACTTTGTTTCAGGGGACGGTTCAACCCCCTTACATTCCAAGACATTAAGCTACCCATTTAAACCGTGATTACCGGGAGTGCTTGCCCCCTCAGACGCATCAACACGCTTGTCATTGGACATAAAGTGAGCCATCTCCGTAGGAGTTCCTTCCATCACCTCATCTAATTCGTTTCCTTCAACCCCGTCCTTTTTACCAGCTAAAGTATCACTCTCCTCTCTATCTTCCGATTCTAGCACTTCAAAGGCATTCGAAACTTTAACCTGATTATTCTTTACAACCGAGCCTTCATCCTTTTTTGTACCCGACGAACTCGCTCCATACTTGTTCGGCTTTGGCCTGTATACAAACTTTGTTTTTTGTTTTTTATGCATGGCACCAAATTTTGCTATCTTCCTTCTATCCGTGATAAAGCCTTCATCATCAATTGTAACTTGCTTTGTAGTTGGTTCAGCTTTTTTCGGACAGTTTTGATCGTTATGACCAAAGATACAACACGTAGAACATCGCTTTGGTTTCCATTCATACTCAATTGAAATTTTTCCATAATAAAACCTCGTCATCCAGCTTTAGAATTGCAACAACTATATGGTCTTTCAGCTCTTTTTCCGCATTAATTTCAATTAACGCTCTGGCAAAACTACTTCTACCCCAACTATTAGCACACATGTCCGCCGTGTAACTATCCAAACTTTTAGGAACCCCAATTTTCGACGCTAGCAGACTTAGGCCATCATCAGTGTAAATTGCAATAGGAACATTGTGAAGCTTAACCCACACGGGAACTGATTTAATGCCCTCCTTCTTTAGACTAGTGGACGGAGACCATTTGTTAAGAAACAACGGAACTTTTCGAATTAGCCACGGACCCCCTTCAAGCACTTTATTCATGCCTTCTTTGTTGTCAAACTTGAAAAAGAAAAAGCCCTCCGAATTCATCATGATTTTAGCAAAGCCAAATTTCGCCCATACATTTTTTACGTAATACTCGACAACCGGGAATGGCAATCTATCGCCCAAGAAATAACCAAATAATACATTCTCAAATCTATCTTGGACCTTCCTAATGACCTCCCTAGGAATAACCACATCGGCTTCTTGGTACGATTCCACAGACTCCATCTTCCTAAAGTTAACTTCACTTTTGGACACCACATTAGATTTTAATTTTCTCAGCATAAGAGACCGTCCCCTTACCTAAATCACAATCAACCGACCCAAAAACATCAGCTGGCTCTGGCTCATCATGCTTATCCGAATCAGCTTGAACGGGCACAGCAATTTTCTGGAGTTCATCAATAACATTGAAGATCCTAGGTTCTTGATTGTTGCTCGTTACCACACCTCTTCTCGGAGCCATAGTTTTTCCATCAATGTTCAGAATTTTGCTTCCCAAACCCGTTAAAACTGAAGGCGGCTTCCCAAACAAATCCCTGTGATCAGTATTCAGTGACGAATATATGTCATTAATATCTGGTGGTTTAGAATTCATTTCTGCGCCAACTTATCACATGCACACATAAAACCCTAATCAGCCGACAAGGAACAAGCAGAACCCTAATCAGCCGACAGAACAATCTCTTAATTAACCAAGAGCCGAAATCCGAAAACAAAAGAAACCGTAATCCTTTAAACCCTAGAACAAAACTTCAACCCTTGATCGATTAAACTAGTGTCATCAATCTAGCTAAGTTAATCCCAGTTAACCGCAATCAATGGCAACTAGATTAATAAATTAGGGTTTCAGAATTTATTACTAAGGCGGCGATTCTCAAGAAAAAAAACAAAAGAAAAACCCTAGTTCTTAATCGACCCCTAATGCTAACGAGTTCGTTATAGACACTTGAAAGATCAAGGTCTAATCACAGACTGTTATACATAAGATCTCAAGAAAAAACAAGGGAAATCGTGAAGAACAAGATGCACAAAATCGCCTAAAGGAGAGAGAACACGGCCACGAGTCCCTCACACACTCAAAGTCTCACCTTGGAAAGGTGTAGTCCGTTTTGGCAAACGAGGCAAACTTAACCCGCGATACGTCGGACCGTTTGAAATCATAGAGAAAATAGGCAAAGTGACCTACAAACTGAACCTACCAGCCGAACTCAGTGGAGTTCACAACGTATTTCATGTGTCGAATCTGAAGAAGTGTCTGTCAGATGAGACCCTCATAGTTCCTTTGAAGGAGCTCACGATCGACGATCAGTTGCGATTCGTTGAGGAACCAGTTGAAATCACGGACCGAGACGTTAAGGGCCTCAAGCACACTAGAATACCTCTTGTTCGAGTTCGTTGGAACTCCCGTCGTGGCCCAGAGTTTACCTAGGAACGAGAAGATCAAATGAAACTCAAGTATCCCCAGTAGTTCGGGAACAGTGCAACGACTACTGAGGCTGAAGCTACTGCGGAATTTCGGGATGAAATTCCAAACCAACGGGGGGATGATGTGACACCCCAGGAAAACCAGAAAACAACGCAACACAACTAGCTTCCTCAGTAACCATGTGCTAAATTTCAGGACGAAATTTCTTTCAAGTTGGGGATAATGTGACAACTCGAGTATTCAAAGTCTTTTCGCGACACGTTACTTAGTTACAGTCGTATTTTATTACTTGCTTGCATTGTAACTTGTTTCATTTGATAGATGAGAGGGCATTAAACTATAGTTAAATGAAATGTGTACTGGTTGATATTAATGGTGGTGTGTAAATGTTATTAATATTATTATTATATATTTTAAGTAAATGACTAAATCACAAGATTGACTTCTCCCCTAACCTGCTCGACGAAAACCCAGGTGTTTTCACCAAAGTTTGCACGACGAAATCACTTGGGATTTCGCCATAAACCTCACGACGAAATCACCTGATTTCGCCGGCCCAAAGCCCAGTCAAGGCCCAACATGTTATAACTGTGTTTTATAACCGAGTAGGACGCATAAGATGATGAGTTTAGCAAAAACCATAGAGTCTCTTTATCTGTGTGACGGCATTATTGAATTCCCCAAGTTCTCTTTAGCATTCAGTTCATCGTTCTTCCTGCTTCGGTTAGTTCGTACTGCTATTTATTCGAGCATGACTTTTGATAGATCTTTATGTCTGCATACGTGTATATATATATCTGATTAGAACATTTATGTGCTTGGTATAATGGTGATGATGACTAGCGTTGAGAATCTAGGTGTTTCGAATCTTGTGATTTGCATTGGTTCATGATTTTTATGAATGGTATTTGTTCATGCAAATTGTATGCTGTAGGAATTGTAAAAGGATTAATTTTGGTGGTCATGTGATCATATGTACAGGAGTAAATTCCAATGATTCTGTTATGATTATATAATGATTTCAAATTGATTTTTATAAACTGTTATGATTGAACGATTTCTTGTTGATGCCGTGGAAATTGTTAGTGATGATTAGGGCTTCTGTTTTTGTAACTGTTAATGATGATGTTGATGATTGATGGACCCGACGAAAACCCTCCACCCAACGAAAACACTACCTCAACGAAAACACCTTGGGGATTTCGTCACCCAAGTGTTTTCGCCAAAAGGTGATTTCGCCGGAAGTGTTTTCACCAAAAGGTGGTTTTCGCCACATATATGATTTCGTCGGATGATTTGGCACATTAAGTCTGTTAATTATGTAACTCTGTTAAGTGGTTAACCCTATTAAGTATTAACTATGTTAAGAATGTTAACTGGGTTATGTTAACTATGTTACGAATGTTAAGTTCATTATGTATGATAACTCTGCTAAATCTGATTAACTCTGCCATGTGTGTTAACTATGCTTAGTGTGTTAATCTTGTTGAGCATGGTAACTTCGTTAAACCCATTAACGCCGTTAGGTATGTTAATGGATAATATTGATAGAATAGACTGAGGAATCAACCATGTGAAGCATGAATGGCATGAATGTGATAATTTGTCTATGTGATGCATGATGTTACTGTCAAAAACACTTGATGACATAGATTGCATGTGAATCGTTACGAACTTGAACTGATTGAATATACGTGCATACTATAGGACTTGACTGATTACTTGTGAGCACATAGTTTAGCATACCGAGCAAACCAAGGTGAGTTCACACTCCTAAGGGGATTCCCGGCGGGTTGGGAATGGGATTGAATAACTATTTATATTACCAACACTACTAGACTACCTACTACTGTCCTCGGATTGGGAAGGGCACGTACGTAAAACCTACGTACACTCATACTTGCTACTGTCCTCGGATTGAGAAGGGCACGTACGTAAAACCTACGTACACTCATACTTAACACTGTCCTCGGATTGGGAAGGACACTTATGGATACGACTAGTCTAGTAATATACAACATGGGAAGCCCTCACTATAGATCGTAAAGGTTTGGGAAACAAGGATACTGGGTAACATATGATTCTGAAACAAACTTACGATTTCTAAAACGAACTCAATAACTGAACAATCAACTGTGAACTCGCTCAACTTTGTTGTTGACTCGTTGTTACATGCCTTGCAGGTCGATAGGTACTCATGGAGCTTGCACTGGGAGGTGCGATCGTTGTGGGACATGGACAGTGGGTGCCATGTTAAAACATTACATTATTTCGAACTTAATACTTATGTTGGGTTTTTAAACATATGCTTCCGCTAAACAATTAACTATGCTTTTGTCTTGAACACCTTTCATATTGTGTGGTTGAAATTTATTTATTACTTGCAATGTTCAATATGATTGGTGGCTTGATCCTGGTCAGTCACGACTCCCAAGCGGTGATACTCCGCATGTGGATTTTGGGGGTGTGACAGACTTCGTAACCGAAACCTACTTTTTTTCTTATTGTAGCATAGGCCTTTGCCACTTCAAACGGGCGCTTCGCCCCTCTTTTTTCTTAGAAAGAGCGGGGCCTTACTTATTCAGGGGGTGGGGGAACCGTAGAAAGGGGGACGAACCGCCGAATTTACATCTGAAATCGCCAACATGAACACAAACGAAATCTTTAATTTCGTATAGAAAGAAAACGAACCACTTCTATTCTCGGAGCCCACGGAGCGGTATATGAAGAATGGATTTTTGGTCCCTTTCGTCCAGTGGTTAGGACATCGTCTTTTCATGTCGAAGACACGGGTTTGATTCCCATAAGGGATAGGTACTCATTCCCTGCCGCTTTCAGTTAGTGTTCATTGCTGAGTGATCGCTCGCTATCTGGCTGGAAAAGGTGGTCCAGAAGCTTCCTCTCTCCTAGCAAGCAAGATGAGATCACCACTTCTCTCGGACTTCCTTTACTTCGTAACCTTAGCTTTAGATGTCCTTTTATAGATTCTCGAACCTCCGACAGACATAATATCCATGCATGCGTTCTTTCTCTCCTCCCCTTTTCTTTTTCTTTCTTTATTTTTCTTTTTAGGCATTGAACCCCGCCGCTCCGTGGGGTGCTGAGTGGTTTCCTCCCTTCCCTAATACCTAATACATAGTTCCGTCTATGGAGCCTAAAGCTTCAACCATGGCAGAGCAGTAAGCAGTAAGTTGGCCTAGTCTCTCGCCCAGCCTTCGCCTTCTTCAGTGGCCAAGTTGAAGCGTTCACCGGTTCTTCGGCCTACCACCTTGATCAAGGTTGAGCTTGTTTCATTGAAGCTAATGCTATGCTGCCCTTCCCTTGTTCAAGAGAAAGCGAGGACTTTCTTTTAGCTACTGGCCCAAACAAAAGAGATTAGCCTCTTGATCGATCGATTGATTGGATTGAAGTACAAAGGGCTTGATTGAAGTGTGAGATCAGCCCAAGACTAAGGTCGAGCAACTAGCTGCTGCAGGATTGGACGTCTATCTATCTCACCACGCTCCCCTACTCCTATAAAGGCCGGCAAAAGGAAAGCTCGTTACCGCAGCGCTCGTTCACCCCTTCGGCTTCTTCCAATCAAAAAGGTAGTTTTTTTCTTATTGGCAAATAGCATCTTGAAGTGAAGCGATTTGAAGGAAAGAGATGGCGGGTCGGTCAAGTGCATTCGCTATTCGATTCTGTCCTCGATCCCACCAAATTTTTTTTTTTGGGTAAAGGGTTACCCCGGTGATTCTATTATAGACAACCGCCAAATAAGTACAAGTAGTGAGGATGAATTCCCCACTAGTTCATATACAGGACATGCCCCATATATGTAAACATAAAACAAACAAACCAAGTTACCACCTCAATCTAGCCTACTACAATCATGATAATGACTAACTAGTAGACAAACGAAAAAATCAAACAGAAGACGTCAACCGCCATCATCAAAAATGAAATTGCTACCAACCGGCAGCCCCTTAGCATGAAATAGAAGCCACCTATCCATTAGACAACTTTATGTGAGAGGTGCTTGCCCCTGTACTGGAAGACGTAGGATGTGTACCCGATGTCATAAACTCCTTCGTTTCATCATATACAACCTCTACCTCGTCATCGTCAGACTCCTCATTTGGCTCACGTCTCCCTTTATATCTCCCCTGAAAGGAACCCCCGTTCCCCCCAACAAACCCAAGGGCACTAAACGAATTATGTGTTTGAACCTTGGACGAACTAGTGCTCCGCGCACTCATGTAGGCAGAACTCACTGCCTTTTTCTTTTTATCCACAGGTCTATATTCAAACTTGGGCTTTTGATGGTTAACTTGAAAACCGCTCTTCTTTACATTCTTCTTTGTCTTGACTTCCGTATAACCATCCTCATCTACTTTCGGACTATTTGTATGAGGTTTCACTCTCGGTCGAATGCATTTTGGACACTCCTCAGAATCATGCCCAAATACACAGCAGTGGGCACATCTCGGAGGATCCCATTCATACTCCACCCGAATAGTTTCAGTAACATATTTGTTCCCATCCAATTCAGGAATAGCCATAGTTAGAGCCTCTTTCAACTCATGATCAGCTGATATTTCAATGAGAGCCCTAGCATAGCTGCTCCTTCCCCAAGCCTCATTACACATATCACTAGTATACGAATCCAGGCGCACAGGGGACCCAATTTTTGATGCCAACATGCTTAAACCATCATCAGAATATGCCACTAGCGGAACATCATGCAATTTAACCCAAACTGCAACCTTTTTAAACTCTTCTTTTTTAAGGGTGTTTGTAGGAGACCAAATGTTGAGAAACAAAGGTTTGTTACGGATCATCCACTGTCCCCCTTCAAGAACAGTATCCCTACCCTTTCTGTCTTCAAACTTGAAGAAAAAGAAACCATTTGAATTCATCATAGTTTTCTGAAGACCATGTTTCTTCCAATTTGTTCTGACAAAATATTCAACTACTGGATATGCAATCCTATCCCCCAGGAAATAACCATAAAGAGTGTTTGCTAACCTGTTATTAACCTGGCGAACCGAATCAATCGGAAGCACTACATCCACTCCATCCAATGATACATCTGAATTTAGAGGTCGAAAATTGACTTTAGGAACTTGATCAGCCGCATCATTGGCCTTCCTAGTGTTTTCATCTTCATTCTGATTCTGAATTGAATCACCACCCCGCTTAATATCACCCTGCTCGACCTGTTCATTTAGAACCACATCCGCATAAGATTTGACATGAGCATTATCATCCTGATTCAGATGTTGAACACGAGTAGGACTAATATCATTCACCGGTAACACAAATGCTACCTTCCTCTTGTCAAAGACTTTCGCAAAATTCTGATTGGGAGAATCAGAACAGCCAATAACATGTTCAGTATCATTAAGCGGCAGCATAAAACATACCTTCTTACTCGGCATTTCAGAAACTTTAGCCGCCAAAAATGATGTTTGTCTTGGCTTAAATGTTTTACCGTCAATGTTCTTAATTTTTTTCGCAAACACATTTGAGTTTTCTGCATTTTGGCCATCCATAACAGCAGTCACAAACAGGCCTCACACAGCAACCAGCCAAAACCCTAAAACAGATCGGACAACAGGAAGAAGTTTGGTTTGCACAAGTCTAATCAGAATACGGACAGATTCTGATCAACAAAACCAGCCAATACAAAGAATAGCGATGATAAAGAAACCTTATTAGCGCCTAAGAACAGCGCCGTTGAATCAGATGTATAGCCGAAATTAGAAACAACGAAATCAGAGCCCTAACTTCAAAATACTGAAGATGTATTGCCGAAAATCAGAAGCACTAAGGCGAATGAACCAGCTACACACCCCGTTTACAAACAGAAATCAGCGCCGAAAACAAAACCCTAACTACAAAAACCCTAATCCGATTACAATTGAATATCGCCAAAGGATCGATCAGAAACCCTAAGCTGATAAGCAAAGTTCAATCGAGACCAGGATTAGCAAGAGAAAGCTAGGGTTTCACAAGATCGCCTATGTCGCCCAGAGAACCCATTTCCTTTTTATAGAGTTTCATCACTTGATCCCACCAAATTGATATTCAAAAGTTTGTATCTCTTCTTTACTTTTAAGTGACAAGGGGGTGACAAAGTTCTCTATGTCGCCGTCTCCTCAATGAGCGTAGATTGGTAGAGATGGCTTTTGTGCCGATCAATCTGTATCCCGTTCTTCAGGTATAGTTTTCTTTGATCACAGATCGACAGTCCTTTCTCCCCCTTTCGTCATAAGGTGTGGTCTAACTCTGAACCATTCCTGTGTTTAGGTCCCTACTAAGCAGTAAACTATGAATGGCTATTTGAAGACTTTTTCAAAAGTTTCTAGCAAAGCAAAAAAATGAGAAACGCTCTTACGAGGTAATTCTGAGTTAAACTACTCATGTTAGCATGGAAGTCGGCCCGCTCCATTCTGTTACTAGGGTTCCAAACCTTCCCCTTAGTTCTATAAAGACCTTTCCAACTCAAGAGATGCTAAAGCTATTGTGAATTGGTCTTTCTAAGTCGGAAAGAGGGCTTTGGGCAAAGAGCAACTCGAAAGTACTTGACTTCAGTCCCAGTACTGAAAGGCGTGACTTCAGGAGTGGATTGTGGAAGGAAAGACTTCGTTTACTTCCTGCAAATTCTTATGCAAGAACTAGTAGAAAGAAAGGAATTTTGAACTAAATAAGGCAGCATTGATAGACCGTTGAATGAGAATGCTTGAGTGGGAATCGTCTTAGCAACTGGCTATAGACATGACTAAAAGCCACCGGGAGAGGAGAGACAATCTTTCATGAGAGAGGGACGAGCGAGTGAGAGATTGGGAAAAAAAGAGGTAGGCCTTCTAAGCGGTCATTTAGCGATGCCATCATTCTTCCCTAAGCTGTCAGAGTCCGATCGAAGCGAGCAAGAGATAGAGGAATCATCGCACATGGATGTGAAATGAGAAAGCAAGCCCTAATTCTTTTTCATCTCCTCGGGCAAGACCAATTAAAAGTCGACGTCTTAACCTGACTTCCTAAGCTCAGTTGATTGTTGAAGTAGTAGCTCTGGATCTAGAGCAGGATGCTTACCGTGGGTATTATGAAAAGGGGAAAGGCTTTTTTTATAGAGAGAGTTATAGGAGAATGAAAGACCAAAGAGACCCAACTCATATCGTACCAAGAACTTGCCATTGACCTGATCAAGCGCTTTAGGGAGATCCCCTTCACCCATGTTCCGAGAATAGAAAATCGCTTGGCTGACTCGCCAGCCCTTATGGAATTCATACTCAGCCGCTCTAGTACACATGCTAGTACACCGAAGCACAGAGTCGCTTGTCATCGACATCCGATCCACAGAGAGCCCTTCCGTCGAACGGCACTCATTTCTCTTCTTGGATGAAGACTATCGGGAGGTGGAACATGATGAACTATCACCAGTCAAGACGAGGAAGATTACGAGGATGATGGGAACCATGGTATTATTCTTTCTACAATTACCTCAAGACGGGTTCATACCGGAGTACGCCACTCGTGGTCAGAGGAGAGCCTGGAGGGAACTTTCCTGACGATTTATGATCTTGGGAGATGTCCTTTACAAAAGGTCACTCGCCCTTCCGAAATAAGGAGCACACATTGTTGAACAAGCTCATTCAAGTGGGTGCGGAGGACATGTCAACAGCCAAATGCTTGCCAAGAAAATCATGAGGCAAGGCCCTTATGAATAGTAAGGGTGTCAAGAGATGTCAGAAATGTCAACTCCTTTGATTTGATGGAATTTTCTTTCAAAATGCTGCATCATGTCGAATGGCGGGTCCATTGTCTATCCCCAAGGTAAGACCCCGTGTGAAATCTGTGCTTGTAATCATTGTAAACAGTTCAGTTATCAATGAAATATAGTTATTTGATCCTAATGTTTGTTTATTTATGTTTGATGTTTTTCATGTTTTGACTTTTATTCAATTTCAAACTCTATATCGCTTTCTGGAGAATTACACGCAAACTGGTGCGTAAACGTAATCAGTTTAACGCGACAAATACTCCGGAACATCAACATATACTTAACATACCTTAAATAACCTTTACATAACTTAGAAATAAGTTTTGAAGGCTTTGGTATGGCAAAATCAAGTCTATTCGCTTACAGGGACTAAATTCGACAAACTGCAAAAGTATGCCAATTTGAACTGTAACGAACATTCTGGAACATGATCATAAGTTAAACACATCCTAAATATCCTTTACATAGCTTAGAAATAGGCTTTGAGGGGTTCGGTGTGCTAAAATAAACTTTATGCTCATTCAGGGACTAAAAGCGTCAAAAAGTGCATAAGTTTGCATTTTCGCACATAACTTACGTTCTGAATACATCCGGACATCCAAAAATTTATGTAAAAATTAAAATATTATGTTTTAGAGTTTGGCTTGTCAAAAATCCATTCGTCGCTTATTTTGGATCGTTTTTGCGTTCGTTACGACTTCCGTCGTAATTAACCGAACAACGCAATCGTACGGCCAAACGAACCGACATCCGAGATTTTTTTGAGCACATTTTAAGTTCCCCATACTTTAACTTCATATTTGAGCCTTTAAGTGAGGTTAACAAGGAGGCTTAAACGTGTCAAAACGCGTCAAAAATCAAGTTCGGAGACTCAGAGGCCTGTTCTGCCATTTTACAAGTTTGCTGACCTGCAGGGTGATACGTGGTTGAAAACCGGTGCTTGTAATCGTATAACTTTATGTTTTTATATGAGTTTTAATCTTGAACGGCCTACTTTTAATTAAATTTGTGTTTATGCAGGTTTGATGGAGTTTAAGGACTTTTCGGGAGCGTTACAAGCCACCGGAATGAAAACGGAACCACCGGGATGCGAAACGGGTCAACCGGACTCAAGAAATGGAAGAAACAGAAAATCAAACTTCCAGGAACCGTCGCCGACGCCCAGAGTGGTCGTCGCCGACGGTTGGTACAAATGTCCGTCGCCTGATTTGACCGTAGACAGCGTGTTAAGCCGTCGGATCAAAGTGAACATCTGCACACCGTCGCCGACGGGACATCAAGCCGTCGGCGACGGCTCACCAATGTTGAAAACGCGCAGATTTTGACCACTTGGGTTTTTGACGAATCAAAAACATGGGGAACAATCAATATTCGGGAGTTACACATTGTTTGGGAGTTTGAACTTGATCTTGGAGCCTAAACAAAAGATCACTCACCTACCATTCCATTCCATTCCATCAATCATCACCAATCTCTAATTCATCATCAAGGATCATCACCATCTCACAATCACCCACCAAACCCTAGTTCATCCAATCATCAACCCTTTCACCATCATCATCCACCAAAAACCCTAATCTTCATCATTCTACCATTCCACAAGATCCAAGATGCCTTCATTCACGTTCCAAACTTCCGGTGATCAAGCTTTATCAACCATGAGCGGCTAATCATCTCGGTTTCACCCCGGCGTAGGTAGTTGTTAATTTTAGGGTTTCAATTTGTTCTTGTTTCAACTTAGTGACAATTTGTGTTTGGTTTTTGAAACTTTTGACAATAGTATTTACATTTGTTACGAATTCGTAAATTGTCGAACGATGTTAAAAGTTATGACTTTGCGAAACGGTGATATGTAATTGTGCATTGTCGTTGTTAGGATTTACTTGTGTTGATTACAAAGTGTCTTTTTGTCCGTTCTTCGGGACGTTGATAGCTAGTAGCACCTAAGTCACGGTACACTAAATCCGTTAATCGAATGCATTTGAGTTGAATCTAAAACTTGTAGAAACCCTAGGTTAGTAACTACCGAAACCGGGTGTGATTCCTTTTTATTATTATTGTTTTCGTATCCACATTTCTTGCAATCGTTAATTAGTAGTTGTTAATTAATTATTCCAATTCCGATAGTTCAAATTCACATTTTTCTACTAAACAAAAATACAAAAATATCTGGCAAGCTTCATAATTGTGACAATTCTTTATAATTCAGTCAAATCCATACACAAACCACATACTCTTCGTGGTTCGACCCCTCACTACCACTAGCTATTTGTTAAGGGTAATTAGGGCATATAAATATTATCTTTGACCGGAGCGCGACACTCCGATCAAATTTTGGCGCCGTTGCCGGGGAGTGCGTGCGCTTTGTGTTTGGATTATTGTTTGAATTTTCGTGATTATCTGTTTAAATTGTGTAGCTTTCTTTTTGTACTTGTCTTTTTCTTTGTTACGCGGGGTGTGTTACTTGTGCAGGTTACAGGTAGTCATGCATACGCGGAACTCCGGGAGGACTTCACCTTTAGTCTACGAACCGGAAATCGAAAGAGTCGCAAGAAGAAACCTAGCAAGCCGGTTAGAAGCAACACTTGCTTCTAATCAAACCAACCAAACACCACAAATCACACCAACCATTGAAACCGATTCAATGGCGAACCAAAACTCCAACCAAAATCAAAACCCGAACCAATATCAATACCGAAGCAATTTCAATGCCGATCCAAATGTTCAACCCATGCCTCAAGGAAGACCGGGTGGTAATAACAACAATACCGGACCACCCACACCACCTTTCCAAAACCAAAATCCCAACAACAATCAAAGAACACCTCAACAACAAAACCTTCATAGACACAATTCCCTACCCATTAACCTAGATGATTGGAATGTCAATTCCGACCGTCGGGGAAATCGTGATCGCGGCAATCCCGCAAATGAAGACCCATTCTTCAACATCGATGACTTGAGGAATGCAATCCCCGATGATGAACCTTATAGTGTTCCCGGTTATCAATCGCCGGAACATGCGAGTATTCATACGGAAAATTCTGATGACGGGGGATATTATGATGACAGGGCTAACGATGACGAAGATTGGGGCTACGTGAATCGGGGAAACGGTTACAACGCAAGAAGGTATGATGATGAGGAATTTGGCTACCAAAATGCCAATTATGTTGGGGACGACGTATATGGTTACGGAGGTGGAAGAAATGATGGGTATGGGAACAACCGTCAACTACGAAACAATGACCAACGGAACCGGAATGATGGGTTTTATAACAACAATAACAACAATGCAAACCCTAACCGGATTCCTCGTTTCGTGGGAGGTGGTAACCCAAGGGATAATCGAAGAGATGATCGAAGAGGTGAGAGACGGGATAATAGAAGACCGGTTGATCAAGAAGTTAATGGTCCACATCGTCGTCAACGACCTCCACGGGGAGTGAATGATCGTTTTAGGCCGGTTGTCACCGAGAACGACTCCCCAATCGTTTGTGAGAGGAGGATGTTTGATTGTAAACCACATTACATCAACATACTTCCTCATTTTAATGGAAGATCTAACGATGAACCGTATACACATTTGACGGAATTTTCTTCGGTTTGTAGCACTATTGGGGGTCACAACTTTGCTTTAGATGAGGTCAAACTTCGACTATTCCAATTTTCACTGAAGGATAAGGCAAAGCAATGGTTCCTCACACTTCCCGCAAATAGTATTCGCACTTGGGGAGAAATGCAACAAGCGTTCCTTGATGAATACTACTCAATGGCGAAGACCGATGACGCTCGTGATGAAATTAGGTCTTTTCGCCAATTATCGGGCGAACCGTTACATGAGGCCTTTACAAGGTTTAGAGAAATGATGCGAAGATGCCCTCATCATCAAATTGAGAAGTGGGAGTTAGTTAAATGTTTTGTACGGGGTCTAGATGACAATACATGGAACCGACTTGAATCCACAAGCAATGGGACCCTCCTAAGCAACCATGAAGACGATGATTGGGAGTTTTTGGAACGAATGAGCAAGCGTTCGAAAGAGAAAGAATCGGCCGACCGAGCCAAGAAGCATCCCGTTTCCCGGTCACTTCCCGATCTTGATTCTAAAGATCGGATTTATACTTTAGAGCGGGAAATGGCTCGAATGAAGAAGAAAGAAGTGAACGCGGTTCAATTTGAAGTGTGTGACGAGTGTGGTGATATTGGGCATAGAGCGGAACAATGTCCAACGGGGTCGGGTGATTACACCGAGGAAGTCAATCAAGTGTATGGGGACCGAAAGCAATATGACATGAACTCCAACACTTACCATCCGGGCTTGAGAAATCACCCTAATTTCCGGTATGGTAATGCTTCAAACCAAATGAACCCGAATTTTCAATCGGGTAACCAAGGAGGTCAAGGTGGGTCTTCGTACAACAATCGTCAAGGTGGTAACCAAGGGGGTTACCAAAGGAATTACAATCAAGGGGGTAACCAAGGGTATCACAACCGTGAAGGTAATTATCAAAGAGGTTACAACCAAGGCGGAAATGGGAGTAATGCTTCAAACTTTCAAGGTGATGACTCGATCAATTCGAAATTTGATGCTATTATGAATGCTATCAATCATTCAAATCAAGAGACGAAGAGAGAGTTTGAGGTACGAGATAAATCCCATAAGGTGCTAGAGAAGCAAGTGGGGCAACTTGCTCAAGAAATGGCTCAAATTCGCGGAAGTGGAGGAGTACTTCCAAGCGACACCACGGTGAACCCTAAACATCATGGGTCGAACTCGAAAAACACACGTGAGGTACCAATAAATAAAATTTCTTTACGTAGTGGTCGAGTCATAGATAATGGTGTTGAGCCACCACCACCCGAGTTTGTTGAAGGGGTGGTGGAGGATGCTAGTGAAGATGAGAATGAGAATGGTCAAACGGGTCAAAAGAAAAATGACTTGAAAAAGAACAATGATACCCCCGTTGTGACCATCCCTGTCCCCAAGGCTAAGGAAAAGGGTGTGGAGGCTAATACCGCCCCTTATCCCGAAGCATTGAAGGGACCCGTGAAAAAAATTGTAAACAAAAGAGGTCCACAACAAGAAGAGTTGTTGGAAATTTTTAAACAAGTAAAGATAAATTTACCTCTTTTGGATGCAATCAAACAAGTACCGTCGTATGCTAAGTACTTGAAAGATTTGTGTACCCAAAAACGCACTCACAAATTTCCAAAAAAATTAGATTTAACCGAAAATGTGAGTTCGATTCTTTCGGGTGCACTTCCACCTAAGCTCCAAGATCCGGGTGCGCCTATCATTTCAATTCAAGTAGGCGATTTTAAAATCAACCGGGCACTTCTAGATCTTGGTGCTAGCGTGAGCATTCTACCGGGTAGTTTGTATGACCAATACGAGTTTGGTCCACTTCAGTCGTCTAACACCACCGTGGTGTTAGCCGATTTGACACCTAAACTACCCCGTGGAATTGTTTCGGATGTGATAGTGAAAATCGAGGATTTCTACTATCCGGTGGACTTTCTAGTGCTTGATTATGTGGCCAAGGACCCAACCAAACAACCTACGGTGATTTTGGGTCGACCGTTCTTAGCAACCGCGAATTCGCAAATTGATTGCAAAACGGGAACGGTTGACATGACATTTGGAAACCGAAGGTTGAGGTTGCATGTTTTTTCCGGACTTATGAACCCTCCAGTTGATGATGAATGCTATATGGCGGACGTCGTTGACACGTGTATACCTCTTTGCGACACAGTCGTAGATGGGGAAAACACAATGGAGGATTGTTATATGTTTGACAGGTCACAGGTGGAGATGGATAAGAGCATAGACGAGGAAGTGAGAAGTTTGGAGGTGCTTGCGGTTAGAGAGGGAAAACCGACATGGACGCACCAAGTTGAGAGTTTACCGGAGAGCATCGACACCAAGTTGAAGCCGTCATTAGTAGAGCCTCCGGAGTTTGAATTGAAGGTGTTGCCTAAGCATCTCAAGTATGCTTATGTTGGTGAAGGCAACACGCTCCCGGTTATCATTGCATCAAATTTAACCGTGGAGCAAGAGGATAAATTGATGGATGTTTTGGTCACTAATCGGGCGGCGATTGGATGGACCATTGCTGATTTAAAGGGTATTAGTCCCTCGGTGGTAATGCACAAAATCATCACGGAAGAGAATGTGACTCCCGTTCGAGATGCACAACGGAGATTAAATCCGAACATGCGGGAGGTAGTGAAGAAGGAAGTGCTGAAATGGCTAGATGCGGGTATCATTTACCCGATCTCGGATAGCCAATGGCTGAGCCCAACACAGACGGTTCCCAAGAAAGCGGGCATACAAGTCGTCAAAAATGACGCAGGTGAAGAGGTAGCCACTCGGCCGGTAACCGGGTGGCGAATTTGTATTGACTATAGGAAGTTGAATACCGCAACTTCCAAAGATCATTTCCCTTTACCGTTCATTGATCAAATAGTTGAGAAATTGTCGGGACAAAAATTTTATTGTTTCTTAGATGGCTATTCTGGTTATAACCAAATCGCCATCCATCCGGAAGACCAAGCAAAGACCACGTTTACTTGTCCCTATGGCACTTTCGCATTTAGGCGAATGCCATTTGGATTATGTAACGCCCCCGCCACCTTCCAAAGGTGTATGATGAGTATCTTTTCAGATATGGTGGGGAAGTCTTTGGAAATCTTCATGGATGATTTCTCAATTTTTGGGTCATCTTTTGAGGCTTGTTTGGATCAACTAGATAAAGTGTTAAGAAGGTGTGTCGAAACTAGTTTGGTCTTAAGTTGGGAAAAGAGCCATTTTATGGTTCAAGAGAGAATAGTGTTGGGACACGTGGTGTCAAGTCGTGGGATAGAGGTTGATCGTGCAAAGGTACAAGTCATATCTACTTTACCGTATCCCACGACCGTTAAAGGTGTTAGGTCATTTCTAGGTCATGCGGGTTTTTACCGGCGGTTTATTAAGGGTTTTAGTGACATAACCAAGCCTTTATGTAACTTGTTGTTAAAAGACCAACCGTTTGATTTTAATGAAAATTGTCAAAACGCTTTTAACAATTTAAAAGAGAAGTTAGTTGAGGCCCCAATCTTGCAATCGCCAAATTGGTCTTTTCCTTTTGAAATTATGTGCGATGCGAGTGATTATGCGGTGGGGGCCGTGTTGGGACAACGGGTCGATAAGAAACCCGTTGCCATATACTACGCGAGTAAGACTCTTTCGGATGCACAATTGAATTACACTACTACCGAAAAAGAGCTACTTGCTGTGGTATATGCTTTGGATAAATTTCGGGCATATATATGGGGTAGTAAAGTGATTATTTATTCTGATCACACTGCAGTTAGGTACCTCATGGAGAAGAAAGATGCAAAACCGAGGTTAATCCGATGGGTGTTGTTGCTCCAAGAGTTCGATCTGGAGATACGGGACAAGAAGGGTACCGAGAATGTGGTAGCGGACCATTTGTCCCGGTTGATGGTTGATGAGGATCCTAAATCGTTAGAGATCAACGAGTCGTTTCCCGATGAGTATATTATGAAATTGGATAAGTTGCCTTGGTATGCTAACATTGTGAATTATCTTGTTACAGGTGATTTACCGGCACATTGGGATAGACGGAAGAGGCAACACTTCATGTCCCAAATCAAGTACTATCGGTTGGAAGAACCGCATTTGTGGAAGGAGTGTGCGGATCAAGTTATAAGAAGATGCATTGATGACGACGAGATTCCAAGCGTGTTGCAGCATCTACACTCATTTGCATGTGGTGGTCACTTTAGTGGTCACAAAACGGGTCATAAAGTGTTAAATAGTGGTCTTTTTTGGCCTACTATCTTTAAAGATGCAAATGAGTTTGCTAAAAATTGCATAGAGTGTCAAAAACTAGGGGGTATTTCAAAAAGGGATGAAATGCCCATGCAACCAATCCTTGTAGTCGACATCTTTGACGTGTGGGGAATTGATTTCATGGGCCCATTCCCCAATTCCTATGGCAATTTGTATATCTTGGTGGCCGTTGACTATGTGTCAAAGTGGGTCGAAGCAATAGCCACCAAGACGAACGACCACTCCGTAGTGTGTAATTTTGTTCAAACCGATATTTTCTCAAGGTTTGGGATTCCTCGGGTCATCATAAGTGATGGAGGATCTCATTTTAAAAACTTTCGGTTTGGGAAACTTCTTAAACGGTTTGGTGTTGACCATAGGATTGCTACCCCCTATCACCCGCAAACAAGCGGGCAAGTTGAGGTGTCAAATAGGCAAATCAAAGAGATTTTGCAAAAGACCGTGCGGGCGGACCGTAAGGATTGGTCAATAAAATTG
This sequence comes from Helianthus tuberosus, assembly GCA_030545235.1. Classification (NCBI taxonomy): domain Eukaryota; kingdom Viridiplantae; phylum Streptophyta; class Magnoliopsida; order Asterales; family Asteraceae; genus Helianthus; species Helianthus tuberosus. The sequence continues at coordinate 114,093,904 of CM060368.1, read as the reverse complement.
AACGATGCTTTATGGGCCTACCGTACGGCACATAAGACACCTATTGGCACTACACCTTACCGGTTGGTTTATGGTAAAAATTGTCATTTACCGGTTGAACTTGTGCATAAATCGTTATGGGCTATCAAAGAGGTTAATGTTCAATATGACGATGCAGGTAAGGAAAGGAAACTTAAGTTATGCGAGTTGGAGGAGCTACGGGAAATGGCATATGAATGCGCGTCCAATTACAAGGATGGAATGAAGAAAGCGCATGATGCCAAGTTGAGAAAGAAAGAGTTCGAGGTTGGCCAAAAGGTGTGGCTTTACAATTCGAAGCTAAAGTTCTTTCCCGGAAAGCTCCGGAGCAAATGGATGGGACCCTATGTGATCACCCGGGTTGGACAATTGGGTGATGTTACCATCGAGGATCCGAAGGATGGGGTACGACAAACGGTAAATGGTCATCGGCTAAAACCGTTTCTTGATGGTAACGAGAAGGTAGACGAAAACAAGGAATTGGTGAGCTTTGTGGCAAGCACACCGATTTACGAGGTCGACTAATAAGGACCGGTAACATTTTGTGTAAAGTTATGTACAATAATTTATTTGTTTGTGTGTTTTGTTTGTTAATCGTTTTTGTTCCATACTAATCTCTCTTGATTGTGTGAAGTCCGGACATACAGAACGGGTCATGAAGACACAAGGTATGTTTTTAGGCTTTGTTATGTGCATTGAGGACAATACACGACTTTTTGGGGGGTGGTAGGGCCGTTCACGGTTATTGCGTTTTAAAAATTTTAACTTATAAAAATTCACAAAAAGATTTTTAATAATTTTTAGGATTTTTGTTTGTACATAGCTCCTTTATTAAAAATTCATAATTTTCTTCATATAAAAAAAAAAAAAAAAAATTTAATTAAAATTGAAAAATATAAGAGCCGTCGCCGACGGTGGGTTTGGACGTCGCCCACGGTCCTCCAAAATGTCCGTAGATGACAATTGTCCGTAGGCAGCTACTTAGGGCGTCGCCCAAAAATTGGTTTCCCATTTCCGTCGCCGACGGACACTCTCACCGTCGCCGACGGTCCCTCTAAAGTCAGCCGACGCTGATTGTTTGTTGAAGCGTAGGATCGAACCCAAATTCCATTTTTACCACCCAAACATGACCCAAATCAGTTTTAACCACACAATTCACCCAAAATTCGATCCATATCCATCAAACACCTAAAAAACCTCACCAAATCAGTACCCACATCACGATCATTCTTTTTCATCTTCACCTCCTTCCCCAACTTCTCTATAGAACCCTAATCCTTCTCTTTCTCATAACTTTCTCAATTCTTCACCAAATCAGTTGATTCTTGAGCCTAACTTGTGTAGTTTTTCGAGAGGAACAAAACCCCCATAACGGTTTCCATCAATTCTTGCTCGTTTGCAAGATTTCTGGGCGTGAGTTTTTAGAGTTTTGAAGAGTGTTCATCCAAGTTTCTTGCTTTACACTTTTGTTTAGTTCTTCTTGTCAATCTTTACCAAAGGTATGAACTTTCACTTAAATTATGCATGATTTTCTTATGTGTTGCTGATTTCTTCCGAAATTTTAAACTTATTGTTTAAGAGTAGGTTGTTTATCACAATGTAGGATGTTTTAGCATAAGCTTAAGAATGTTTACTTGATTTGGGTGGGATTTGAGCATGCTTCAGTCTTGGTGATGTGATTACACTAGATGTGTGCATGATTGAACATAGTTGTGATGTTGAATATTGTTGAAAACATGAATTTTTGAGAAAATTTTGTGAATAAACATGTTTAATTGATATAGATGATAAGATGTGCAACTTTGGAAGTTTAAAAAGGCGATTTTACATCTAATTATTGATTGAATTTCAACATTACATATTATGTTCAAAGTGTGAGATTGTTTGAAGATTTTGGGTACACTAATTGTTGTCTTGTCTTTTGATTGTAGCTATGTTTGGAAGAAGCAAGAAAGCAAGGACTTCCGGGCAAGGTTCATCTTCGGGAGCCGGTTCGGGCTCCGGGGTATATCAAAGACAGTGGGAACAACTAAGTAATGTAGTAGAGGGTGATGGGCAACTTATTCGACAGGATTGGGATTGGGAAGAAGAAAAAAATAGTAGATCGGCTTTGGCATGGAAGGACGAGAAAACAAAGGCTCTTTCTCGTTACAACAATAAGAGGTTAGAAGCCAAAATGTGGAAGATGAAAATGGTTACGGGTGTTTCAAAACCCGTACCCGACAGGGCAGTTTGTGAACGTACGGTAGATGTTGAAGAGTTTAGGAAGATTGGTATAGTGCAAAGGTTTGAGAAACTTGGCTGGGAACGGGTGATTGACTGGTGTGATGATATCACTACTCGGGTATACTTGGGGGCAGTTTGTGAGTGGTTATCCACCCTTCGTTTTGAACACTCTGATAGACCGGCTCATAGGTGGAAGTTGATTGGTAACATTGGAAAAAATCAAATGGTCATGTCTTTCGAACATATGAATGCTATAGCGAGGTTTGACTCGCTTGGGGTCGACGCGTATGAATATTATGGGTATGATCAGTTTTTGGACAATAAGAGAAACGATGCTGACCCAGTGAGGCTTTTAGAGGACACCTTACTAAGATCTGGAGGTGCAGGTGATGCAAGGGCCGATTTGTCTTTGATGGGAAAGATACTTCAAGGTATCTCGTTAGAGAACATTATGGTACGGTTCGGAGACCGTGGAAAGGTGAAGGCACCCGACTGTCGGGTTTTGCATGCATTGTTATATGGGACGCCCAAGCTATCGTGGCGTCAAATTGTTATGATCAACACATGGGATACGCGGGAATCGTTTAAACGAAAGATGATTCCTTATGCAAGGTTGATTAGTGCCATGATTCTCCAACAGAATGCATTACCTCAAGACTCACTGTGGGTGTCTAAGCCCATTGATCAATTCAACCTCGCCTCTATGAGGCGACATTGGAACATAACTGTGAAAGTTTTTGGGCACTTGCACACGGTTGAAGATGAGCAAGGGGATAGTTATCGGTTTAATGACAAAGAGGGTGATGAAGAAGGTGAAGAAGAAGAGGGCGATGAGGAGATGCCCGATGTTGAGGAGGAAATTGATCCTTCCGGTCCGCGGGGACCGAGGCAAAGGTATAGGAGGAAGCATAGGGAAATCTCTGCCAATGTGGCAGATTTTGTGAATCAAAGGCAAATACCGTCGTATCGGTTGTGGAATCGTGGAGATCAAGCGATCTACGACAATGTGTCGGCGGGTATTGGTGAAGCAAGAGAGTACCATGCTAGTAGGAACCAATGGGAAGAGGCGCAAGGGGCGTATTCGCAGCAACAATGGGGTTTTCAAGCATCTTTCCGCGAGAGGGTGGAAAAGCAGTTGGAGGAACAACAGCTGCAACATGCGTTACAACAATCACAAATGGAACGCATGATACAGTTGCAAGAGGAAGAAAGGGCCCATAGACAGGCATGGGAAGAAGAGGCGGCTAGGAACCAAACTGCACAAAGAGAGTTGGACCAACGCCGATGGGGGGCATTGGCTTTCTCTAACCAAATGGCGATTAATAACTTCAAGGTGCTCCATGATCAAGAACGCCATCAAAGAGATTATCAAGCCGGTCTCCCATATGTTGAACATTCGGGTTGGACCAATTACTCCAACCTTCCTCATCCGCAAGGGCCATCCGATCCAAACCCTCATTGGCCCGAGGCAGTCGGCTCGAGTTTTGTTCCAATACCGTACCAACCGCCACCCCAAGGATCCCAACAAGAGTCAAGCCCGCTAGATAACTATAGGGAGATGTTCGAGTCCCTCACTGGTTATCAATACCAGCCCAACCCGCCAGTGGATCCAAACGAGCGATATCAGCGGTAGAGGCATGGTATGTCTTTTGTTGTTGTTGTTGTATATTATTTTTATTTTCGTTATTTCCATTTTGTTATTTAAATTCTCGCCTAGTTAAATGAACGTTGTGGGTGTGTTCCCTATATAACCCTCACGAGACCTACTCGTCCTCCCAAGCTATTGGGGGGTTTAAAAGGGCTTGTTGCATAAGCTAAATGCAACCGTGATTCCTACGAAAGTGAGTTAGGTGTGTTGTTGTTGTAAATTATTTTCCACATAATCAAAATGAAATAACGTACAGCTTGGTAATATTTTCATAAAAGTGGTAGAACTAGGTAACTAACAAATTTTAATGGTTGTGAGAAGCATGGTTCTACACAAGGGTTAAGAGTTGTAGGTACTTTTGGTTCGTGGGACAACCGCTTTCATGAAGAGGAGAGGAGCATACGAAGAATGAGCTCACAAACCAGGTGCATACGTTTCTTTTTATTTTTTATCTTTAGATTAGCAAATAAGTGGAGTGTATTTTGTATATTATTTTTTCCGGGGTGAAAATTTGGGGAGGTTAGCCGTGTCACATCCCTTGGGCGTTTTAAAACTCTAGTTCCTACACATTGAGGACAATATGTACCTCAAGTGTGGGGATGGGGGAGTAGTAAAAAAATTTTAGATTTTGACCCGTTCATTTAAATACTACACATTGAGGACAATGTTCACCTCAAGTGTGGGGATGGGAAATATTTCAAAAAAAAAAATTTTTCTTTCAAAAATGTCTTGCTTCAAAAGCGGTCTTAAAGCACAAGTAACTAAGTCAACGAGGGATGTCACAACCCATTTGGTCTTTTGTCATGGTCAAGTTCAAATTAATAGCATGACGGGTATTTAACGGGTGATTATTTGGGAATAATCCGCCTAAGAAACTAGTCTTTTATGCATGTCACATACCATACCCTTTTAGATATGTGAGGTTTTGAGCCACTTTTATATCATAGATTACATACCTATGTTTCTTTGTTTGAGTGGACCATTAGTCATATATTGTAGAACTTGCAACTTTTGATACATTTGAGACTATAGACCGAATACAAGCACGAGAATGATTAAGGCATTAGGTAAACCTTTTCTCTTAAAACCATTTATCTATCCTTACCCGAACAAACTCCCTAGTTGCCCATTTTGAGCCTAAACCTTTCGTTTGACCACCCTATAGCCCATAACCGTTAAACCTTTTCTTTTAAACCCGTGTGATGGAAATTCGATTATAGGAATCGTTTTTGTATAGTTGTTCTTGTTCATTTGCATATAAAAAAAAAAGCAGCAAAAAAAAAAAATCATGAAAAAGAAGTGAAAATCGTTGAAGAAAAACACAAAAAGAAGTGTTAGTAGTTGTTGAATAAAAGGCGAATGTTGTTGCCTCATATTTGGTGTTTATAGTTAGTCTTGTTAGACTAGTCATTTGTAATAAAAATCGAATTTTCATCACCTTAGCCACTTTAAAATATCCTAATTCCTACCCTTCGCCTAGCCCCATTACAACCCTTCAAAGACCTTTTGACTTGTGCTTAGTATTCGTGATCAATGGTGGAGAATGATTGAGTTGCAAGCTTATGCGGGTATGTGTTCTAATCGGTTTTGAGTGAATAGTCTTTGAAGTGCTAATACATTATAAATATTAGCCAATTTATAAGCCGAGTGGAGAGAACATTGTGAGGGATGTGCATGAATTATTGGTTTCACGGGCGGGTTCATCTTGGGTAACCATTTTTGTATGTGAAATCATTTTACCGTTAAATATATTGAACATTGTAAAGAGTTTGAACTTTAGCATGACATTGGACCTTAACCTTCGTCTCGGGAATGGGGAGTGTATTCGTTGTCCGACCCACGTGAAAGTGAAAAACAGATTTGCTTGAGGGCAAGCAAAAGACAAGTGTGGGGATGTGATACGTGGTTGAAAACCGGTGCTTGTAATCGTATAACTTTATGTTTTTATATGAGTTTTAATCTTGAACGGCCTACTTTTAATTAAATTTGTGTTTATGCAGGTTTGATGGAGTTTAAGGACTTTTCGGGAGCGTTACAAGCCACCGGAATGAAAACGGAACCACCGGGATGCGAAACGGGTCAACCGGACTCAAGAAATGGAAGAAACAGAAAATCAAACTTCCAGGAACCGTCGCCGACGCCCAGAGTGGTCGTCGCCGACGGTTGGTACAAATGTCCGTCGCCTGATTTGACCGTAGACAGCGTGTTAAGCCGTCGGATCAAAGTGAACATCTGCACACCGTCGCCGACGGGACATCAAGCCGTCGGCGACGGCTCACCAATGTTGAAAACGCGCAGATTTTGACCACTTGGGTTTTTGACGAATCAAAAACATGGGGAACAATCAATATTCGGGAGTTACACATTGTTTGGGAGTTTGAACTTGATCTTGGAGCCTAAACAAAAGATCACTCACCTACCATTCCATTCCATTCCATCAATCATCACCAATCTCTAATTCATCATCAAGGATCATCACCATCTCACAATCACCCACCAAACCCTAGTTCATCCAATCATCAACCCTTTCACCATCATCATCCACCAAAAACCCTAATCTTCATCATTCTACCATTCCACAAGATCCAAGATGCCTTCATTCACGTTCCAAACTTCCGGTGATCAAGCTTTATCAACCATGAGCGGCTAATCATCTCGGTTTCACCCCGGCGTAGGTAGTTGTTAATTTTAGGGTTTCAATTTGTTCTTGTTTCAACTTAGTGACAATTTGTGTTTGGTTTTTGAAACTTTTGACAATAGTATTTACATTTGTTACGAATTCGTAAATTGTCGAACGATGTTAAAAGTTATGACTTTGCGAAACGGTGATATGTAATTGTGCATTGTCGTTGTTAGGATTTACTTGTGTTGATTACAAAGTGTCTTTTTGTCCGTTCTTCGGGACGTTGATAGCTAGTAGCACCTAAGTCACGGTACACTAAATCCGTTAATCGAATGCATTTGAGTTGAATCTAAAACTTGTAGAAACCCTAGGTTAGTAACTACCGAAACCGGGTGTGATTCCTTTTTATTATTATTGTTTTCGTATCCACATTTCTTGCAATCGTTAATTAGTAGTTGTTAATTAATTATTCCAATTCCGATAGTTCAAATTCACATTTTTCTACTAAACAAAAATACAAAAATATCTGGCAAGCTTCATAATTGTGACAATTCTTTATAATTCAGTCAAATCCATACACAAACCACATACTCTTCGTGGTTCGACCCCTCACTACCACTAGCTATTTGTTAAGGGTAATTAGGGCATATAAATATTATCTTTGACCGGAGCGCGACACTCCGATCACAGGGTCCTTACGGACCGTATGCCAATCTCCTTGCGGTCCGTAAGCAGGTCCCAGACCAGCAGAAGTGTTTTCCAGCTTGATCTAGCTGTTGCACACCTTTGCACCAGGTTTATTTGATTCTATGTGCTTGTTTTGGATGCCCTTGGGTTCATAAATAAGTGGGTATGGAGTGTAGGGCCAAGATCATTCCCTCTTCTCCAAGAAATGATCCTAATGGTTGTGAATTTCCTATAAATAGCTAGCCACACTTCACTTCATTCTCACACTTGATCTGAAATCAGCTCTAAGTTGGGGTGTTTGCACTTCATACCTGAGCTATTTTAGATCAAACATCTTTCTTGGACCCTTTGTAAGTCCTCTTTCATGCTTTTTTATGTATTTCAAGCATGAAAGTCAAACAGTGTTTGACTTTCAGCTTTAACCAGTTTATGGTCAACACGAAGTTCGTTTGAACTTCATAACGTGAGCGTAATCACGATGGTTATAGTCCCAGACTATACCTACTGATTACCACGTTATCTAGGCTCAGTGACGAGTCGTAGTTTCGGCCAAAATGTGTATTCTCGCGTATTTTGTAACCAAACTACTCTAGGGTATCAAAACCGTTTGTTTTGATATCAAAACCTGTTTTCTAACTTAACTAAACATGTTTTAGCATGTTTAGCTCGTCACTTTTAGATTTGTGCTTGTCAAGGGTCGTAAGGGTAAGCGATCTAATCAATCGCTTATGCTTTCGAACCCGACCCATTTGGTCGATCATTAGGATCCGACCAAACACTTTAGGTGACCATAGTTGTATAGGGAATAACCTTCCGAGGTTATACCTTATGGTCACGTCGTTTAAATAGTTGTATGATAGGTGGTATATATGCCTTAGGTAAATTACCAAAATGCCCTTTTTACACCAAAATTCATTTTAAGCATATGTAACCCAAATTTTGACATATAAACTAATTTAGCAACAATATTAGACATGTTGAGGCATATTTTACTTGTCATAGGACTAGTTAGGCGTTCCGAACGTGTTTTATGCGAACGACGCGTTAAAGTAGCATAAGCTACCTAAACGGGTCGTAACGGGTCAAAAGCACTTAGGATAAGTTTCGTTTTAGTATGTAGGCTTTGTTAAACCATATTACATGAGTTCCTACACTCATTTGGTTTACGAACCCTCATGCTACCCGATCCTCCGATTAGGTCCGTTTATTAACATAGTTACCTATATTAGGTGCCGTTTGATTCCGTGACCTTCTAGCTTTGCTTGGTGGATATCTAAAGTCTATTGAGCAATCTCAAGTGAGTACATAGACCCCTCTTTTACTGTTTTCCAAACATTTTGGGGTGAAACACATGTGCCTACTTGTTACTTTCATGCTTTCCACGTTTTCATACTATATACTTGCTATGTTCATTAGTACACTATTAGTACAAAATTTCATTTTGTCTTGCTATGTATGTTTACTTAGCATGCTAGCATATTAATTTACATTACATCTTCTTTTGCTATGTATGTTTACTTAGCATGTTTAGCACATTGATTTACATGACTTTCTGCTTTGTATGTTAACTTAGCATACTTAGTACATTACTTTCATTACATGTCTATATTTGGTATGACATTTGGTTTGTTCAACGGGTCTAAATTACATTCATTAACATTAGCTACGCTGCTCGGTAGTAAGTAATGGTACCATAGGACTTGACAAATCCCGTTCCTGACATCCTAGGTTTGTTTGGGTGTAAGGAATGACTGAATCCGAAAACATTTTACTTCGATAATCTTTACTCTAAGGTTATCCTGCTGTCTCAAGGCTTGAATGTATGCGTTAACTTACCGCATAAGTGTTTGTATCAATAAAGCATGCATTTATTTAGTTATTTTACAAAACATAACTTTTGATTTATTCAAAATACTTTGTTTTGTACATTTTTACTTGTGGTTTAAGTAGTTTCATTTTACTTACCATACATAACTTTTGCTTACACATTACATGGTTTATATTCAACTTGGATTATACTATGACATTTGACTATTGAATTAAACATGGATATTTTACAACATTGGTTGGTTTGAGTGACTTAAATAGCGAGGCGTGTGTAATATAGTACAAGCATGGTGGTTACGCCGCTGGTACTTCCTATATATAAGTGCTTGTATGATATTACATATCGTAGCGTCATTTAAACCACTTCAGTTTAGACATATTACATTTACAACACTTTTTCACTTAAACATGGTTTTACAAATAACTTGGTTTATTCAAACTCTTTTTACTTGGTTATTCTTTTAACCATACACTATTCTTTTATATATACATATCATCTGATTTTGCTATCGTTTTTCAAATGATTTATAAAACAAAACAATTAACAAGGTTCATGACTAAATTTTTATTAAACAACTTTTTCTAAACTTATAAGTCATGAATCCTATTTTCCTAAAACCTATGTATCTCACAGGCATTTTTATGCTGACGTACCTATTTTCACATGTGTTTTCAGGAGCTGTTGCTTAGGATGTTCGTGACTCACTAGGGCGGACCTGTGCCTTAGAGACTTAAAATGAAGATAGAACTAGTCTAATTATGTGATGTACTCTTTGTTTCAGTTATTTTAAGACAATGTAACTCTTTGTTTGTTGAATAAAACATAACTTTTAAATGCCATGGTTGTGAAACAATAATTCTGTTACAACACTCCCCGACGTTTCCGCCACGATTTGATGTTTTACGTGGTCGGGGTGTGACAGAAGAGTTGGTATCAGAGCCAATGGTTATAGGGAATTAGGTTATTAGTAATGCTTTGACCTAGACTATAACCTTTTCTAGGACCCCCAACACAAGTTGTCTTGTGTTTAGATTTTAAAACATGCACTTCACCTATCCTTAGGTGATCACCAAAACAAGAACCCAATTTTCTAAAACGATTTTTGAAAATCAACCTTCTGTTTTTAAATGATTTATTATATGGTTTCGAACCCTTCCAGTTTGATTTTTGGCCTTGTGCCTTCCAAGTTTTCAAAATCTCGTCAAAGTTTTGGGTTCTAAATAGTGTGAACACGTGCAAACTGGAAGAGTGAATGCCTGTACCCTGGGTTTTCTGTCTAAGGCTAGAGTGTTCATACAAATCCACATAATCGGACCAGTCACTCTTACCTGGGAACTCTTGGGGTGAGTGTTCACTTATAGGCGAGCATGTCTTTGCGAAGCATTATTTTTGACCCATTTACTTTGATTAGTCACTGTGTGTCGTTTGTTTGCTTTGTGATACGGACGAATGACCACCATCTTTGCTTTTGTCGATTTTTGCTTCATCTCATTCTTTTCATCTAATCATCTCACTCGTTCCTTTCGTGTTTCCTCTTTTAGAATGCCTCCTCGACGCGAAAATCCGCTACCAAATGCCGAACTGGCAGAAATCATCACGCAGCAAATGGCTGATGCGTTCCCAAATCTTATTGCTCAATGGAACCAAGCCAACAACAACAATAATGCTCCATGCAACTTCAAGAGTTTTAACTCGGCTAAACCACTCAAGTTTAGTGGTTCTGAAGGGGCAATTGGGCTCCTTCAATGGTTCGAGAGCATTAAGAATACTTTCCGTCACATTCAGTGTGACACCTGGGTCACTGTGACCATCAAACAAATGCCAAGCCAATGAAATATTGTATTTCATACTTGGGATCTTAATAAATATGTGTATCTTTTGCACATATCAATTCTTGTTCGATTTCAAGCTCTAAATCGCTTTCTGGAAGGTTATACGCGCACTGATGCGTAAATATAACCAGTTTAATGCAACGAACACTCCGGAATAGTGAAATAGGCTTAACATACCTTAAATAACCTTTACATAACTTAGAAATAAGTTTTGAAGGCTTTGGTATGGCAAAATCAAGTTTAATCGCTTACAGGGACTAAATTCGACAAACTACGAAAGTATGCCAATTTGAACTGTAACAAACATTCCGAAACATGACCATAAGTTAAACATACCCTAAATATCCTTTATATAGCTTAGAAATAGGCTTTGAGGGGTTCGGTGTGCTAAAATAAACTTTTGGGTCATTCAGGGACTAAAAGCGTCAAAAAGTACACAAGTTTGCATTTTCGCGCATAACTTACGTTCTGAATACATCCGGACATCCAAAAATTTATGTAAGCACTAAAATATTTTATTTTAGTGTTTGGCATAAGAAAAATCCATTCGTCGCGTCATTTCGATCGTTTTTCGCGCTTATGCGCATTCCGTCGTAATTAAGCGAACATCGCGTTCGTACAACCAAACGAACTGACATCCGACATATTTTTGAGCATGTTTCATGTACACAATGTTTAGGCATCATTTTAGGGCCTTAACGTTGGCTTAACGGGCCTTAAACGTGTCGAAATGAGCCTTAAACACCAACAGGGACTGAAACTGTCATTTTTCAAACTTGTTTCTGATCAGACAAGGCCAGGCGGCCCGCCTGAGTTTTGTGTGTATCCTGACGCGGGCCGCGTCAGGCTCCCAGATCAGATAAGACTGATTAGTCAGCAGATTTCAGCTGATTAACTCACAACCACACACTCACACTTGCCCTTTCAGCTCATAAGAGGCCATTTTTAGTCACCACAACTTTCCAACAAGTGTACGCACGAGATTCGATCACATTTTCCAAGAAACGATCCTAACGGTTCGGGAAATCCTATAAATACCCATCACATTTTCACTCATTCCTCACAAGAATCTGATCAAAAAGACTCTAAGTTGGAACCATTGTTTCATACCTGAGTTATTTTGATCTAGATTAGCATTCGGGGACCCTTCGTAAGTATTCCTTCGTTCTTTTATTGCTTTTCGAGTCCAAAAGTCAAACTTTGTTTGACTTTCTGCATTGACCAGTTTATGGTCAATGCGAAGTTCATTTGAACTTCGCAACGTGATTGTAATCACGATGGTTATAGTCCCTAGTGACTATGCCTACTGATTACCACGTTGTCTAGGGTCTTAAGGGTAAGCGATCTGATAAATCGCTTATACCTTCGAACCCGACCCATTTGGTCGATCATTAGGATCCGACCAAATACATTAGGTGACCATAGTAGGTAGGGAATAACCTTCCGAGGTTATACCTTATGGTCGCTTCGTTTAAGTAGTTGTATGATAGGTAGTTTATATGCCTTAGGTAAATTACCAAAATACCCCTTTGATGCCAAAATTCATTTTAAACATATGTAACATAACTTTTGACATCTAAACTGATTTGACAACAATATTAGACATGTTAAGGCATATGTTACTTGTCATAGGACTAGTTAGGCGGTCCAAACGCGTTTTACGCGAACGACGCGTTAAAGTAGCATAAGCTACCTTAATGGGCCGCGATGGGTCGTAAGCACTTAGGTTAGGTTTCACTTTAACATGTAGGCTTTGTTAAACCATATTACACGAGTCTCCATACTCGTTTGGTTTATGAACCCTCATTCTATCCGATCCTCCAATTTAGATCCGGTATATTAACATAGTTACCTATATTAGGTGCTGTTTGATATCCGTGATCTCTAGCATTGTTTGGTTGTTACTCAAGGACTACTAAGCAATCTCAAGTGAGTACATAGACCCCTCTTTTACTGTTTTCCAAACGTTTTGGGGTGGAACACATGTGCCTACTTGTTACTTTCATGCTTTCCATGTTTTCACATCATATACCTACTATGTTCGTTAGTACATTATAGTACATGATTTCATTACATTTCATGCTATGTATGCCCATTGTGTGCATACTTAGTACATTTTTTTACATTACACTTATGCTATGTATGTTCTTTGTTGCATACTTAGTACATTGTTATACATTACACTTTATGCTATGTATGTTCTTTGTTGCATACTTAGTACATTTGTTATTCATCACATGCTTACATTTTGGATACACATTACATGATTTACATTAGACATGAACATTTTACTTTGGTAGTTTGGTCTGATTAAGTGATTAAGTAACGAGGTGTGTGTAATATGATACAAGCATGGTGGATACGCCGCTGGTACTTCCTATATATAAGTGATTGTATGGTATTACATATCGTAGCGTTATTTGAATCATTTCAATTTGAGACATATAACATTTTATACAAATAACATACTTTTCACAAGACATTGATTTACAAACAACTTATCTTATACAAACTCATTTTACATGGTTATTCATTTAACCATACATTATTCTCTTATTTATACATATCATCTGATCTTATCGTTTTTCAAATGATTTACAAGACAAAGCAAATTACAAGGTTCATGACTAAACATTTTCTCAAATATAAGTCATGAATTCTGTTTTCACAAAACCTATGTATCTCACAGGCATTTTTATGCTGACGTACCTATTTTCACATGTGTTTTCAGGAGATGATGCATAGGACTTATCAAGACATACTTAGGCGGACCTGTGCCTTAGTGACTTAAAACGAGACAAGAACTAGTTAATTTTCGTTATGTACTCTTTGTTTCTTGTTTAAAACGATGTAAACTCTCTTGTTTGATTAATAAAACGAAACTTCAATTTCCATGGATTTGAAACAATTAATTCTGTTACAACACTCCCCGATGTTTCCGCCACGTTTCGTTGTCTCACGTGGTCGGGGTGTGACAGAAAAGTTGGTATCAGAGCCAATGGTTATAGGGAATTAGGTTATTAGTAATACTTTGACCTAGTCTATAACCTTCCTAGGACCCTAACGCGAGTTTACTTGCGTTTAGTCATAAAACGATACCGTCACCTATCCTTAGGCGACGACCACAACAAGAACATAAATTTCAAAACCGCTTCGAAAACTAATCATCTGTTCTAGGATGATTGATTACTAGGTTTTGAACCCTCTGTTATATGGTTTTGAACCCTCTATTGTAAGGTTTTGAACCCCTTGAACTTTTCAAAACTCTCGTCAAAGTTTTGGGTCCTAAATAGTGTGAACACGTGCAAACTGGAAGAGTGAATGCCTGTACCCTGAGTTTTCTATCTAAGGCTAGAGTGTTCGTACAAATCCACATAATCGGACCAGTCACTCTTACCTGGGAACTCTTGGGGTGAGTGTCCACTTATAGGCGAGCATGTCTTCGTGATACATTATGAGGATCTATTTACTTTGACTCAGCCTTTGTGTTGTTTGTTTGCTTCGTGGTTCAAACAAATGACCATCACCCATGATTTTGGTCGGTAATTGTAACATCCTATTCTTACCCAATGCCATTTCATTTGTTTTCTCCCTTGTTTCCCCTTTTAGAATGCCTCCACGACGCGAAAATCTGGTATCTATTGAAGAGCTGGCAGCTGTCATTACACAGCAAATGACTGCTGCAATCCCGAACATCGTTGCTCAATGTCACCAAGCTCTCAACAACAATAATGCCCTCTGCAACTTCAAGACGTTCAACTCGGCTAAGCCATCAAAGTTTTCTGGGTCTCAAGGAGCGACTGCACTTCTGCAATGGTTCGAGAGTCTAGAGAGCACCTTCAGGCATGTTCAATGTCCAAACGAGCGAAAGGTAGATTTCGCATCTAGTGTCTTTGAGAAACGAGCTTTGACGTGGTGGAACGGTGTGGTGAGAGATAGGGGTGCCGAAGTGGCACTGGCTCAAACGTGGGAAGAACTTAGAGCACTGATGATGAAGGAATTCTGTCCTCGTCACGAGATCAGGGCCTTGGAAAGGGAATTCGACGATCTTAAGCAAGACAGCGGTGAACATCGAGCATACACTGATCGATATGAGGAGCTGAGTCTGTTGTGTCCTACCATGGTTACGCCTTTGGATAAGGCGATCGAAAAATACATTGATGGTCTCCCTGACTCAGTTCAGGACATTGTTACTGGTAGTAACCCCACTACGGTTAGGCAGGCCATTGAGCTATCTGCAACCTTGACTGAATCTCAGATCAGGAAACGTAAACTTTTTCGAAAGGGTGACAAGAAGCCAATCGAGGAATCAAAGACCATGGATGAACAGACTGGATCCCCTGAGCGGTCAAAGAAGCGAAAGGCTTCTCAGAACTTCGCCATGGTTACTCACAATGATCAAGCCATCCCCAACCAACCGGCTCAACCCCCTGCTAGGAAGCCATACAATGGAACTTCACCCTTGTGCAACCAATGTAACCTTCATCATCATGCTAGTGTGAAGTGCCGCGAATGCCAAATTTGTGGACGTAAAGGTCATACAGCAAAAGTTTGCCGAGCTACAGTTGCACCAAATCAAGCTGACAACAATCCTGCTCAAGCTCGCTTTCCACCAGGTTCTTGCTACAATTGTGGCGAGATGGGTCATTTCCGAAGAAATTGCCCAAAGCTTGCTAATGCAAATCCAGCACAGGGATGAGCATCTGACCGACTAGAAGACAACACCCTTTAGAAATAATCATGTCTTATGTATTATTTTCTTTTGTTGTCAAGGGTCCATGAAACAGTTGTTATCATTGTTTATAAATAAATCTTTTATTTACATTTCAATGTACTTATGAGGTTGTATGTATAAACAACATATCCCTTACAATACCGACAATTAAGGAATCGTATTCCTTGAAAAGCAAACTACCCCCAAATAATTTTTCTATTTTATGATCTCTTGCGTTTTCCACGAAATTCCTAAGTACCCATTTCTTCCAAGAAAAAAAAAACGAAGTACAAGGCGCAAGTTACAACACTGGACGAATACCCAAAGTACCACTATAAATCCTTAATAGGGTACCTAAGGGTATTTCCGTAAATCCTAAAATTGTTATGTTCCTTAATTCGAATATTACGTTTCTTTGAGAACAAAATCGAATTTTTGGGAGATCTTCCTATCTTTTCAGATAGATCCCAGAGGACATTGAAGTCCATCGACTGGTTTCCATATCCATATTTAATCAATAACAAGTTAATAACAAATTAATAACCAAGTTAAACAACTATGTGATTATGTGCTTATGTGTTCCTTTTTATGTTTTTGGTGTAATCCAAGTTTTCGTTATCCAAATCCTCGTAGAATCTTCCATATCTTCGTATAAGGGATTCATAGTAGGATACCCAAAGGTACTACCTAAAATCCTTAATGGACTTCTACGTTGTAGTTAAGTCCCTTGGATTATAAAGTACTACTCCATACTTAGACCCCGTGAGTGGTCTAGTTAAACAGATCGATCCAAAAATTTGGTTAGGAACATTATGTGATGATATAGCTGAAAGGACTCCTTGGTGGCCTAATTAAAAGGATCATTTGTCGATCTAATTAAAAGGACCCTATGGTAGTCTAGTCACACTCATCACAGGTTTGATTTTCCTCCCCTAAACATTACAAGACAAACTGTGCGGACTATGCAAGGAATTACGTAATTATGGATGCATACATAATTATGGAATTCAGTGCACAGAAACCACAGTGAGTTTTGTCATGTGTCTAGAGTTGATTCGTTCATTTTCGTTTCTGAAGAAATTGTGGAAAATGACTCATTCCGTTCATTTTCGTTTCTGAAGAAATTTGGGAAAATTACTCATTCCGTTCATTTTCGTTCCTGAAGAAATTATGGAAAATGACTCATTCCGTTCATTTTCGTTCCTGAAGAAATTGTGGAAAATGACTCATTCCGTTCATTTTCGTTTCTGAAGAAATTGTGGAAAATGACTCATTCCGTTCATTTTCGTTTCTGAAGGAATTGTGGAAAATGACTCAATCCGTTCATTTTCGTTTCTGGAGGAATTGTGAAAATGACTCGTTCCGTTCATTTTCGTTTCTGAAGGATACCCATTAAGGAAAATAACTCATCCCGTGTATTTTTCGTTTCTGAAAATTTTCCATCGAAGGAAAATGAATATTCCTGATTCTTCCTTCATTTCCATTTCTGAAAATGTTCGTTAAAGAGGAATATCAGGATATGCCTTATCCTTGATGGTTATTTAACACAAAGTCACAGACATGCTCCTACAAATAAATTTCGGGACGAAATTTCCTAAAGTAGGGGAGACTGTGACACCTAGGTCACTGCGACCATCAAACAAATGCCAAGCCAATGAAATATAGTATTTCATACTTGGGATCTGTATAAATATGTGTATCTTTTGCACATATCAATTCTTGTTCGATTTCAAGCTCTAAATCGCTTTCTGGAAGGTTATACGCGCACTGATGCGTAAATATAACCAGTTTAATGCAACGAACACTCCGGAATAGTGAAATAGGCTTAACATACCTTAAATAACCTTTACATAACTTAGAAATAAGTTTTGAAGGCTTTGGTATGGCAAAATCAAGTTTAATCGCTTACAGGGACTAAATTCGACAAACTGCGAAAGTATGCCAATTTGAACTGTAACAAACATTCCGGAACATTACCATAACTTAAACATACCCTAAATATCCTTTATATAGCTTAGAAATAGGCTTTGAGGGGTTCGGTGTGCTAAAATAAACTTTTGGGTCATTCAGGGACTAAAAGCGTCAAAAAGTGCACAAGTTTGCATTTTCGCGCATAACTTACGTTCTGAATACATCCGGACATCCAAAAATTTATGTAAGCACTAAAATATTTTATTTTAGTGTTTGGCATAAGAAAAATCCATTCGTCGCGTCATTTCGATCGTTTTTCGCGCTTATGCGCATTCCGTCGTAATTAAGCGAACATCGCGTTCGTACAACCAAACGAACTGACATCCGACATATTTTTGAGCATGTTTCATGTCCACAATGTTTAGGCATCATTTTAGGGCCTTAACGTTGGCTTAACGGGCCTTAAACGTGTCGAAATGAGCCTTAAACACCAACAGGGACTGAAACTGTCATTTTTCAAACTTGTTTCTGATCAGACAAGGCCAGGCGGCCCGCCTGAGTTTTGTGTGTATCCTGACGCGGGCCGCGTCAGGCTCCCAGATCAGATAAGACTGATTAGTCAGCAGATTTCAGCTGATTAACTCACAACCACACACTCACACTTGCCCTTTCAGCTCATAAGAGGCCATTTTTAGTCACCACAACTTTCCAACACGTGTACGCACGAGATTCGATCACATTTTCCAAGAAACGATCCTAACGGTTCGGGAAATCCTATAAATACCCATCACATTTTCACTCATTCCTCACAAGAATCTGATAAAAAAGACTCTAAGTTGGAACCATTGTTTCATACCTGAGTTATTTTGATCTAGATTAGCATGCGGGGACCCTTCGTAAGTATTCCTTCGTTCTTTTATTACTTTTCGAGTCCGAAAGTCAAACTTTGTTTGACTTTCTGCATTGACCAGTTTATGGTCAATGCGAAGTTCGTTTGAACTTGGCAACGTGATTGTAATCATGATGGTTATAGTCCCTAGTGACTATGCCTACTGATTACCACGTTGTCTAGGGTCGTAAGGGTAAGCGATCTGATAAATCGCTTATACCTTCGAACCCGACCCATTTGGTCGATCATTAGGATCCGACCAAATACATTAGGTGACCATAGTAGGTAGGGAATAACCTTCCGAGGTTATACCTTATGGTCGCTTCGTTTAAGTAGTTGTATGATAGGTAGTTTATATGCCTTAGGTAAATTACCAAAATACCCCTTTGATGCCAAAATTCATTTTAAACATATGTAACATAACTTTTGACATCTAAACTGATTTGACAACAATATTAGACATGTTAAGGCATATGTTACTTGTCATAGGACTAGTTAGGCGGTCCAAACGCGTTTTACGCGAACGACGCGTTAAAGTAGCATAAGCTACCTTAATGGGCCGCGATGGGTCGTAAGCACTTAGGTTAGGTTTCATTTTAGCATGTAGGCTTTGTTAAACCATATTACATGAGTCTCCATACTCGTTTGGTTTACGAACCCTCATTCTATCCGATCCTCCAATTTAGATCCGGTATATTAACATAGTTACCTATATTAGGTGCTGTTTGATATCCGTGATCTCTAGCATTGTTTGGTTGTTACTCAAGGACTACTAAGCAATCTCAAGTAAGTACATAGACCCCTCTTTTACTGTTTTCCAAACGTTTTGGGGTGGAACACATGTGCCTACTTGTTACTTTCATGCTTTCCATGTTTTCACATCATATACCTACTATGTTCGTTAGTACATTATAGTACATGATTTCATTACATTTCATGCTATGTATGCCCATTGTGTGCATACTTAGTACATTGTTTTACATTACACTTATGCTATGTATGTTCTTTGTTGCATACTTAGTACATTGTTTTTTTGGGTAAAGGGTTACCCCGGTGATTCTATTAAAACAACCGCAAATAAGTACAAGTAGTGAGGATGAGTTCCACACTAGTTCATATATAGGACATGCCCCATATATGTAAACCAAATAACAAACAAATGTATCTATGACATCACATAACCTAGTCTACTTTACATCATCATGAAAAACAAAGTAGACACGATAAGGCACCAAAACAAAAAACCATCATCCTCCATCATCAAAAGACGAAAAAATCACAAGCCAAGAGCCCCTTAACACGAATCAAAAAACGTCTATCCATTGTAAAACTTTGTGGAAGAGGTGCTTGCCCTTGCTCTAGAAGAAGTAGAAAGTGTACCCGAAGTCATAAAATCATTAGTTTCATTATAGACTTCAACAACCTCCTCCTCATCCGAATCCTGCTTGTCACTTGACTGCGTAGCCTTCTTCTCCACTCGACCCACCTTGATACCTCCCTGATCTCCACCATCGTCCTTAAGGACATCAAACGGGTTTGATGTTGAAACCTGGTTCGAACTCCTCAAAGGCGGTTTTGGTTTAGGATTGATAACTGGTTTATAAACAAACTTAGGTTTCTGATTTTTCATGTGGAGACCTTGGTTGTTAGCTTTCTTCTTTTTGGCACCCACAACCTGAAAATCATCACCATTCTTTCTAGAATCCCCATTCGGAACAAGCTGAGGGTTCTTTGGGCACGAACTATCATCATGACCAAACACACAGCAAGAAGAACACCTTAAAGGCTCCCAATCATAATCAACTTTGACCTCCACCTTAGAATAACCATTACCATCTAAAGATGGAATTGCAACAGAAACACTTCTCTTTAAATCCGCACCCGCCTGCACTTCAATGAGAGCTCTAGCATAACTACTTCTTCCCCAAGACTCAGCACACATCGTGGCAGTATACGAATCCAACATCTTAGGCACCCCTATCTTAGAAGCAACCAAACTGAGACCATCCTTGGTATATGCCGCTAACGGCACATCAAGCATCTTTACCCAAACTGGAATAGCTTTAATACCCTCTTTTTCCATTTTGATAGAGGCCGACCACTCCTTCAAAATAATCGGAACATTTCTTATCAACCATGGCCCATCCTCTAACATTTTGTCCATCCCTTCCTTTGTTTTGAACTTAAAGAAAAAGAATCCGTTCGCATTCATCATTAACCTAGACAAACCATACTTAACCTAGTTGTTCTTAGCAAAATAATCCACCACGGGAAAAGCTAGCCGTTTACCCAAGAAATATCCATAAAGAGTATTAGCATACCTGTCCGTGACTTGTTTAACCGAAGACAACGGAATAACAACATCTGCACCATCAACAACCTCGGTAGATTCCATCACCCTAAAATTCACCTTTACATTCTCCTTAGAGTTGTTAACAACTTTAGCGAATGATAAAGGTTCCGCCGCAGAAGACATAGACTTTGCATTCTTATCTCCATCACCTAGATTCCCCATAGACCCTGCCCAAAAATTCAGATTTTCCGGTAACCCAGAGTCTGGCCGCAACTTCTCCACAGGAACCTGAACAGTAATGTTACTATGATCAGTTTGCGGCGTCTGAATTGAACCCCTACGCGGCAGCCACGTGTTTCCCTCAACATCGATCACCCGGCTAGCTAAACTGTCAAAAGAGAATTGTGGTTTACCGCGATCTTGAGGAAACGCCCCATCTGATTTACGTTCATCCATACGAAATCCAAAATTGATATCGCCCAGAATACAATCAGCCGACACAGGTATTCTGACGTAGCTGAATTGGAACTGATAACACCCTAAACTGAATTGTGGTTTGCGCAGAAGTTTAAGCAGCCCTAATCTGATGTATCTTGGATTAGGAGAAGCAAACACTTCCACCGAAACCCTAAATAATTCAGAGTAACGATTGGGGAATAAGACTGCTGAAACCCTAACAAGATCAGAATATCGAAGCCGCTCACCCCAAGAACAATTGGAAATCAATAATAAAACAAAACCCTAGAACACGAAACTTAATCTGATTTCAATTGATTTGAACCTAAAGAACGATCAATCCTTAGGTACTAACCAAGATCAATCGAGATGAAGGATTGAATTCGGCTAGGGATTCAAGAGAACGCCAAGATCGCCCAGAATCGCCACATTCTCCTTAGAGTTCATACTTAGTACATTGTTATACATTACACTTTATGCTATGTATGTTCTTTGTTGCATACTTAGTACATTTGTTATTCATCACATGCTTACATTTTGGATACACATTACATGATTTACATTAGACATGAACATTTTACTTTGGTAGTTTGGTCTGATTAAGTGATTAAGTAACGAGGTGTGTGTAATATGATACAAGCATGGTGGATACGCCGCTGGTACTTCCTATATATAAGTGATTGTATGGTATTACATATCGTAGCGTTATTTGAATCATTTCAATTTGAGACATATAACATTTTATACAAATAACATACTTTTCACAAGACATTGATTTACAAACAACTTATCGTATACAAACTCATTTTACATGGTTATTCATTTAACCACACATTATTCTCTTATTTATACATATCATCTGATCTTGTCGTTTTTCAAATGATTTACAAGACAAAGCAAATTACAAGGTTCATGACTAAACATTTTCTCAAATATAAGTCATGAATTCTGTTTTCACAAAACCTATGTATCTCACAGGCATTTTTATGCTGACGTACCTATTTTCACATGTGTTTTCAGGAGATGATGCATAGGACTTATCAAGACATACTTAGGCGGACCTGTGCCTTAGTGACTTAAAACGAGACAAGAACTAGTTAATTTTCGTTATGTACTCTTTGTTTCTTGTTTAAAACGATGTAAACTCTCTTGTTTGATTAATAAAACGAAACTTCAATTTCCATGGATTTGAAACAATTAATTCTGTTACAACACTCCCCGATGTTTCCGCCACGTTTCGTTGTCTCACGTGGTCGGGGTGTGACAGAAAAGTTGGTATCAGAGCCAATGGTTATAGGGAATTAGGTTATTAGTAATACTTTGACCTAGTCTATAACCTTCCTAGGACCCTAACGCGAGTTTACTTGCGTTTAGTCATAAAACGATACCGTCACCTATCCTTAGGCGACGACCACAACAAGAACATAAATTTCAAAACCGCTTCGAAAACTAATCATCTGTTGTAGGATGATTGATTACTAGGTTTTGAACCCTCTGTTATATGGTTTTGAACCCTCTATTGTAAGGTTTTGAACCCCTTGAACTTTTCAAAACTCTCGTCAAAGTTTTGGGTCCTAAATAGTGTGAACACGTGCAAACTGGAAGAGTGAATGCCTGTACCCTGAGTTTTCTGTCTAAGGCTAGAGTGTTCGTACAAATCCACATAATCGGACCAGTCACTCTTACCTGGGAACTCTTGGGGTGAGTGTCCACTTATAGGCGAGCATGTCTTCGCGATACATTATGAGGATCTATTTACTTTGACTCAGCCTTTGTGTTGTTTGTTTGCTTCGTGGTTCAAACAAATGACCATCACCCATGATTTTGGTCGGTAATTGTAACATCCTATTCTTACCCAATGCCATTTCATTTGTTTTCTCCCTTGTTTCCCCTTTTAGAATGCCTCCACGATGCGAAAATCTGGTATCTATTGAAGAGCTGGCAGCTGTCATTACACAGCAAATGACTGCTGCAATCCCGAACATCGTTGCTCAATGTCACCAAGCTCTCAACAACAATAATGCCCTCTGCAACTTCAAGACGTTCAACTCGGCTAAGCCATCAAAGTTTTCTGGGTCTCAAGGAGCGACTGCACTTCTGCAATGGTTCGAGAGTCTAGAGAGCACCTTCAGGCATGTTCAATGTCCAAACGAGCGAAAGGTAGATTTCGCATCTAGTGTCTTTGAGAAACGAGCTTTGACGTGGTGGAACGGTGTGGTGAGAGATAGGGGTGCCGAAGTGGCACTGGCTCAAACGTGGGAAGAACTTAGAGCACTGATGATGAAGGAATTCTGTCCTCGTCACGAGATCAGGGCCTTGGAAAGGGAATTCGACGATCTTAAGCAAGACAGCGGTGAACATCGAGCATACACTGATCGATATGAGGAGCTGAGTCTGTTGTGTCCTACCATGGTTACGCCTTTGGATAAGGCGATCGAAAAATACATTGATGGTCTCCCTGACTCAGTTCAGGACATTGTTACTGGTAGTAACCCCACTACGGTTAGGCAGGCCATTGAGCTATCTGCAACCTTGACTGAATCTCAGATCAGGAAACGTAAACTTTTTCGAAAGGGTGACAAGAAGCCAATCGAGGAATCAAAGACCATGGATGAACAGACTGGATCCCCTGAGCGGTCAAAGAAGCGAAAGGCTTCTCAGAACTTCGCCATGGTTACTCACAATGATCAAGCCGTCCCCAACCAACCGGCTCAACCCCCTGCTAGGAAGCCATACAATGGAACTTCACCCTTGTGCAACCAATGTAACCTTCATCATCATGCTAGTGTGAAGTGCCGCGAATGCCAAATTTGTGGACGTAAAGGTCATTCAGCAAAAGTTTGCCGAGCTGCAGTTGCACCAAATCAAGCTGACAACAATCCTGCTTAAGCTCGCTTTCCACCAGGTTCTTGCTACAATTGTGGCGAGATGGGTCATTTCCGAAGAAATTGCCCAAAGCTTGCTAATGCAAATCCAGCACAGGGATGAGCATCTGACCGACTAGAAGACAACACCCTTTAGAAATAATCATGTCTTATGTATTATTTTCTTTTGTTGTCAAGGGTCCATGAAACAGTTGTTATCATTGTTTATAAATAAATCTTTTATTTACATTTCAATGTACTTATGAGGTTGTATGTATAAACAACATATCCCTTACAATATCGACAATTAAGGAATCATATTCCTTGAAAAGCAAACTACCCCCAAATAATTTTTCTATTTTATGATCTCTTGTGTTTTCCACGAAATTCCTAAGTACCCGTTTCTTCCAAGAAAAAAAAAACGAAGTACAAGGCGCAAGTTACAACACTGGACGAATACCCAAAGTACCACTATAAATCCTTAATAGGGTACCTAAGGGTATTTCCGTAAATCCTAAAATTGTTATGTTCCTTAATTCGAATATTACGTTTCTTTGAGAACAAAATCGAATTTTTGGGAGATCTTCCTATCTTTTCAGATAGATCCCAGAGGACATTGAAGTCCATCGACTGGTTTCCATATCCATATTTAATCAATAACAAGTTAATAACAAATTAATAACCAAGTTAAACAACTATGTGCTTATGTGCTTATGTGTTCCTTTTTATGTTTTTGGTGTAATCCAAGTTTTTGTTATCCAAATCCTCGTAGAATCTTCCATATCTTCGTATAAGGGATTCATAGTAGGATACCAAAAGGTACTACCTAAAATCCTTAATGGACTTCTACGTTGTAGTTAAGTCCCTTGGATTATAAAGTACTACTCCATACTTAGACCTCGTGAGTGGTCTAGTTAAACAGATCAATCCAAAAATTTGGTTAGGAACATTATGTGATGATATAGCTGAAAGGACTCCTTGGTGGCCTAATTAAAAGGATCATTTGTCGATCTAATTAAAAGGACCCTATGGTAGTCTAGTCACACTCATCACAGGTTTGATTTTCCTCCCCTAAACATTACAAGACAAACTGTGCGGACTATGCAAGGAATTACGTAATTATGGATGCATACATAATTATGGAATTCAGTGCACAGAAACCACAGTGAGTTTTGTCATGTAGGGACTAAATTTTTGAAGGCTTTGGTATGGCAAAATCAAGACAACATACCTTAAATGACCTTTACATAACTTAGAAATAAGTTTTGAAGGCTTTGGTCTGGCAAAATCAAGTCTATTCGCTTACAGGGACTAAATTCGACAAACTGCGAAAGTATGCCAATTTGAACTGTAACGAACATTCCGGAACATGATCATATGTTAAACACATCCTAAATATCCTTTACATAGCTTAGAAATAGGCTTTGAGGGGTTCGGTGTGCTAAAATAAACTTTATGCTCATTCAGGGACTAAAAGCGTCAAAAAGTGCATAAGTTTGAATTTTCGCGCATAACTTACGTTCTGAATACATCCGGACATCCAAAAATTTATGTAAACATTAAAATATTATGTTTTAGTGTTTGGCTTGTCAAAAATCCATTCGTCGCTTAATTTGGATCGTTTTTGCGTTCGTTACGACTTCCGTCATAATTAACCGAACAACGCAATCGTACGGCCAAACGAACCGACATCCGAGATTTTTTTGAGCACATTTTAAGTTCCCCATACTTTAACTTCATATTTGAGCCTTTAAGTGAGGTTAACGGGGCTTAAACGTGTCAAAACGCATCAAAACGCATCAAAAATCAAGTTCGGAGACTCAGGGGCCTGTTCTGCCATTTTACAAGTTTGCTGACCTGCAGGGTCCTTACGGACCGTATGCCATACTCCTTGCAGTCCGTAAGCAGGTCCCAGACCAGCAGAAGTGTTTTCCAGCTTGATCTAGCTGTTGCACACCTTTGCACCAGGTTTATTTGATTCTATGTGCTTGTTTTGGATGCCCATGGGTTCATAAATAAGTGGGTATGGAGTGTAGGGCCAAGATCATTCCCTCTTCTCCAAGAAATGATCCTAATGGTTGTGAATTTCCTATAAATAGCTAGCCCCACTTCACTTCATTCTCACACTTGATCTGAAATCAGCTCTAAGTTGGGAGCTGTGGTTTTCGCACTTAAAATCTGGAGACACTATCTCTATGGAACGAAGTGTGTGGTTTTCATAGACCACAAAAGTCTGCAGCATATTCTCAATCAGAAGGAGCTGAACATGAGGCAACGACGTTGGGTTGAACTCTTAAACGATTATGATTGCGATATCCGCTACCATCCTGGTAAGGCGAATGTCGTAGCCGATGCGCTTAGTCGAAAGGAACGAGTCAAGCTTCATTCTGTTCGAACTCTATCTGATATTCAATCTCGTGTTCTTCAAACTCAACGATCTTGTGTGATCAATGACTTATTGAAATATGAGCTACCACTTCAACTTGAGCTTAAACTCGAAAGGAAAGACGATGGTTTACTCTATTTTGAGAATCGTTTGTGGATTCCGAATCAGGACGATCTTCGCCCCTTAGTAATGGACGAATCTCACAAGTCTCGATATTCTATCCATCCAGGTGCTGATAAAATGTACAAGGATCTTCGTACTAAGTTCTGGTGGCTTGGTATGAAGAAGGATGTTGCCTTGTATGTATCAAAATGCCTAACTTGTCTCAAAGTCAAGGCTGAACATCAACGACCTTCTGGTTTGCTTGTACAACCAGAGATACCGGTTTGGAAGTGGGAGAACATTGCAATGGATCTCATCACTAAGTTACCACGTACGTCTAAAGGTCACGATGCTATTTGGGTTGTAGTTGATCGTTTGACAAAATCTGCTCACTTCTTACCAATCCGTGAGGATTTCTCTGCTAAAAAGCTTGCCAAGATCTATGTAGACGAGATCGTATCACGACATGGTGTTCATTTAGATATCATTTCCGATCGTGATGCTCGGTTTTCATCTCATTTTTGGAAGACCATGCAATCTGCTTTGGGGACCCAACTAAATCTAAGCACTGCTTATCATCCCCAAACAGATGGTCAATCTGAGAGAACGATTCAAACTTTGGAGGATATGCTTAGAGCATGCGTGATAGACTTTGGTGGTAATTGGGATTCTCATCTGCCACTGATCGAGTTCTCTTACAACAACAGTTATCATACTAGTATTAATATGGCACCATTCGAAGCTCTCTACGGTCGAAAATGTCGTTCACCTGTATGTTGGAATGAGATCGGTGAAGCTCAGCTTACTGGACCTGAGCTCATTCTGGAAACAACAGACAAAATCAAGAAAATCCGCGATAATCTTGTGACCGCTAGAAGCCGTCAAAAGAGATATGCAGATTTGGGACGCAAGCCCATGGAATTTCAAATCGGAGACCGTGTCCTACTCAAGGTTTCACCTTGGAAGGGAGTGGTGAGATTTGGAAAGAAAGGAAAACTTGCACCACGATATGTTGGACCATTTAAGATTGTTGAAAGAATTGGAAAGGTTGCCTATCGACTAGAACTACCTCCAGAGCTTGGAAATGTTCATCCGACTTTTCACGTGTCCAATTTGCGAAAGTGTTTAGCTGATGCTGATCTTCACATTCCTCTCGACGAGATTCAAATCGATGAAACGATGCACTTTGTCGAGAAACCTGTGGAGATAGTGGAACGTACATACAAATAGTTGAAGAACAAACGGATTCATTTGGTCAAAGTTCGCTGGGAATCCAAACGTGGCCCCGAGTTTACTTGGGAACGTAAGGACCAGATGAAGGCGAAATATCCGCATTTGTTTTCACAAGATTCCTCTAAATAAAATTTCGGGACGAAATTTCCTAAAGTAGGGGAGACTGTGAGCACCTTGGTTTTCACACTCGTATTTGTTTGACTTTCATTGTAACAAATACCGTATTTGGAATAAAACTTATTTGAACATACTTGCTTTGTGCTTATACATGCTTATACCAATACAAACACGTGAAACAATTGCAAATTTGTTGAGTTTTATGCTATTAAACAAAGTTACATAAACTATAAGGGCCTATTGTGACATTTTGTGAAACTATAATCTAAAGGACCTATTTGACATTCTTTGGAAACTTACTTTATAAAGAGATAAATATATAGTTTTGAAATAAAAGTCCAAGGTTCATTTGGTCATTTTCTGAAACTTAAACTCTAAGGACTAAAACTGACTTTTTGAAACTCATTTTAACTAAATATCCTAACCTGGTTAACTTTCATACAAAGAATTCCTTCTTTAAACTTAACTCAGTTAGCATATTTAACTGAACTATTACAGGGACCATTAGTGTCAATTTTGAAACCTCAGGGACCAGATCTGCCAATTATCAAACTACAGGGACCAAAGTGTAAATATCCAAAAATACGAATAAAAGGGGGGTCCTTCTGTATCGGACCGGCCCCTGCCGGGTTTCGAACTCGCGACCTCTGAACTCGCGACCTCTCGGTTGTAACACGAACGACTTAACCAGTTTATCCTCCGTCTTGGAGCTGATATATCATGATTCTTAATTCTTATATATACTTATTAGGATTATAATAATTATTAAATTATTTCAGAAATCCAAAAATGTTTAAATCCCATCAAACCGGTCACCAAGGGACTCGAACCCGCGTCCCTTCACACAACATCAACACGCACAACCAGCTGATCTATCAGCTTAGATGTTAATTATCTTAGATTATATTATATATATTATGACATTAAAATCGAGCTGAAATACATAACCAGCTACGCGGGTCGCGGATTTCGACCAAAACCCCACCAAAATCGAATTTTAATCCATTATTTCGACCTGTAAAGCTACCCACATGACCCCCAACCCATCCCAACTCGTTCCAATCATTCAAACAACACAAATTCGTGCTATAACCACTATGAATCGGAACTTTTTATTAAAAAAAAAAAAGAATTTAAAGTAGATCAAATCCACTAAGTTTTGTTGAATCTGAGATATAAACTTCGTGTATTTAAGTTCCCTACATTCCTAGCAACATTCCACACCATTTACAAACACTTAAACACCCGAAATCGTCGGATTAAAACCTGCAACTCGCCGGAATACTCACTTTTTCGCCGGAATTTTTCAATCCGATCATCCTTTCAATACCGGTTCGTTTTTATTGTTTCAATTAATTCTTTTATGCTTATACAATGTTTCTCCAAAGTTAATTTGAATATAACATAGTTTTCCCGTAGAATTGAAAGAGTTGACTTTCTGTTTGACTCCAATTGGAGAAGATGACCAGTTCCTGTTTGGTTATAAATGTAGCAATCCTAAACCAAACACAAACAGAAGCTTAGCCCAGTGGTTAAGACTCTGTTTGGTTACAATACATACCCAGGTTTGAACCCAGGGGTCTGCATTTCTTTTTAATCAATTAATTTTTAATATTTTCAACATTCTAATAATTTTTATAAGATTATTAATCAATGTTGCTTTTATTAAAAATGTGAAATTAGTCAATTTATTTATAAAACTAATTTTTACAATATTAAAACAGTTTATTATTAAATAATTAATAATAAATCAATTTTTAGGAATAAAAATCTGAAATTTTCAGATTAATTATTTTAAGTGTTGATCTTCACAAAAATAATGTTGCTACTGATATTTTATATAATTTCAATATTTATATAATTAAATCAGTAATATTCAAGTTCAATATTTAAAAATGTTATTTTTAATTATTATGATATAAATTAATTATATCACTTGTACAATATTTTGCCAATAATCATTATATTTAACTATGATACTAGTTAAATATATTTGATTTATTATTACAAATGTTTATATTAAATCGATTGTACATTTTTTTTGCAATTTAATTATTTATGATAAATAAATACTTTTCATAAATAATTCCTTTATATCATGATCATTTTTCCGAGCCCTCTAAACATATAATTCACAAGATCATTCTGTTAATCTAAACACTATCAAATACAATAAATACTCAACAAATCCCGTCAACACTATACGACCTCAATATTGATACATTATTCTTGTATGATTCATTAGGACAACTTGAGTTTCCTTATTATCAGACACCTTAATCTTGACTTGCGTATTCGGAATCACCTGCAAAATAAAGTGAGTACATAGATCCCCTCTTTTTACTATTTTCGATTATTTTGGGGTGATTCATATGTATCAAAATGATTTCGATATTCTAACGATGGTTTCGATATCAAAATGATTTCGATATTCTAACGATGGTATCAACATCAAATCCCTTTGATATCCTCAAGGACGATGATGGTGGTCAGGGAGGTAGTACTGTGGATCGTATTGAGAAAAAGGCCATGCAGACGAATGACAAGCAGGATTCAGATGAGGAGGAGGTCGTTGAAGTCTACAATGAAACTAATGAATTTATGACTTCGGGAACACATCCTTCTTCTTCTAGAGCAAGGGCAAGCAACTCCTCCACAAAGGGTTCCAATGGCTAGATATGCTGTGATTCGAGTCAAGGGGTTGCCGGTTTGTGGCAACTTCATCTTTGATGATGGAGGATGAGTCGTTTTCTTTTTGGTTTTCGTGTTTTTGGTCTTGTCTACTTAGTTTCATGATGTAATCTAGGCTAGGTCATGGGTTGTCTTAGAGTTTTTGGTTTTTGTTTTGGTTCACATATACGGGGCATGTCCTGTATATGAATTAGTGTGGAACACATCCTCACTACTTGTACTTTATTGGGATTGTTTTAATAGAATCACCGGGGTAACCCTTTACCCAAAACGATTGAGATGGTTTATACTAAACTAATAACGATTTCGATAATGTGAACGAACATGTTGGTGGTAATTACATAACGAATGACATTCATTAATTTTGGCCGAACCAACCAGTATTAGGTTATGGTACCATAGGATCCGACAAATCCCGTTATCAGACTGGACCCATGGTTATGTGTGGGTTAGGTGGGTAACGACTGAATCTGATGATTGTTAACTTACCCTTTGGAGGTTTGTTAATGCGAGAACGAGTTGAACGATGGACGAGTCACAAAGGTTTGAATGTTATTAGCAAGGCAATCAAAAGTAGTTTTCACAATTAAAACGAGAACGATTTAAACGAATGAACGATGTTCTATAACGAGAACGAGTTAAACAATATTACACAACGATGTTTACGAAACTATATAAACCATACGAGTTTTATTATAAGAACGATTTATGATTTGGCTTACATAAACAAATGTTTTGGGTTAAGATTCATGGCTAGGGTTATAAATTATAACCAATCTATTTTGACTTGGTTATTCATTTACAATACAAACATTTTACAAAACAAGGTTTTCTAATATTAATTAACGAAGTTGTACAAGTTGTTTCAACATACAAACGAGACATGAATCTGATACTCACACAAAAACTATGTACTCGCCAGCATTTCTTTGCTGACTTTATTTTTACATATGTTTCAGGTGATGTTGCTTAATGTTGATTGCGAATAGGATGCATGCTCACTTAGGACCGGACGAGGCCTTAGTGATTTAATAACGATGATAAACTATGTTTGAATTGCTTGTTTAACTTTAAGACAATGTTTAATATTCAATAAAACGAAACTCTTGTATCCATGGTTTGAAACAATAATTCTGTTACAACACTCACCGACGTTTCCGCCACGATTTGTTGTTTTACGTGGTCGGGGTGTGACAGAAAAGTTGGTATCAGAGCCAATGGTTATAGAGAATTAGGTTATTAGTAAAACTTTGACCTAGACTATAACTTTCTAGGACCCCAACGCAAGTTGATTTGTGTTTAGAATTTAAAAAAAAAAACAAAATCCGAATCTGCTTCGAAAATTAGTCTTCCGTTCTAGGATGATTGATTACTAGGTTTTGAACCCTCTGTTATAAGGTTTTGAACCCTTCTAGTTTGACTCATTTTTTTGCTTAGTGCCTTTTGAGTTTTCAAAATCTCGTCAGAGTTTGGGTCTAAATAATGTGAACACGTGCAAACTGGAAGAGTGAATGCCTGTACCCTGAGTTTTCTGTCTAAGGCTAGAGTGTTCGTACAAATCCACATAATCAGACCAGTCACTCTTACCTGGGAACTCTTGGGGTGAGTGTTCACTTATAGACGAGCATGTCTTCGCGATAAATTATTTTGATTCATTACTTTGATTAGTCACTGCGTGTCGTTTGTTTGTTCGAGGTAACAAATAAATGATCGCCTTCCTTGTGTTTTGTCGATACCTCTTTTGTTTTTCCTAATTTTCAATCTCACTCGATTCTCCTGTTTCCTTACTAGACAATGCCTCCTCGATGTGAAGCACAATCTTTTACTATTGAAGAAATCGCAGCCCTGGTCTCTCAGCAAGTGGCTGCTGTACTTCCCGGTGTTGTGACCCAAGTCCACGAGATATACAACAACAACAACAATAATAACAACAACAATAATGCACCGTGTAATTTCAAGAATTTCAATTCTGCTAAGCCGCTAAAGTTTTCTGGGTCACAAGGAGCAACTGCACTCCTTCAATGGTTCGAGAGTATCGAGAACACATTCAGACATGTGCAATGTCCGAATGGGCGTAAGGTTGAATTTGCATCAAGTGTGTTTGAGAAGCGTGCTCTTACGTGGTGGAACGGAGTGATGCGCGACAGGGGTGCCGAAGTGGCGTTGGCACAAACATGGGAAGAACTTCGAGCTCTCATGATGAGAGAGTTCTGTCCCCGTCACGAAATTCGAGCTTTGGAACTAGAGTTTGACGATCTGAAACAAGATGGGGGAGAACACCATGCGTATACGAATCGATTTGAGGAGCTCAGTCTTTTGTGTCCTACTATGGTTACCCCGTTGGAGAAAGCGATAGAGAGGTATATCGATTGTCTACCCGATTCTATTCTGGATATAGTGACCGGTATTAATCCTACCACCCTTCGCCAAGCAATCGAGTTGTCTGCTACCCTGACTGAGTCTCAAGTCAGGAAGGGTAAACTCACCCGCAATGGTGATAAAAAGAAGGCGACTGATTCTGGGAAGGACAAGAATAAAGGTAAGGGTAAAGAAGGTGAGTCATCGAAGAAGTCAAGAAAGCGAAAGGGTTCCCAGAATTTTGCAGTAACTGCACAAACTACTCAGAACCCTCAGAACCCACCAGCTCAACCTCCTGCGAAGAAAGCGTATGCTGGTACCGCACCTCATTGTGCTCGCTGCAATGGTCATCATGTTGCACAACAAGCTTGTAGGCAATGCACAACGTGTGGTAAGCTTGGGCATCTGGCCAACATCTGTCGTTCGGGTGAGAATCAGATTGTTCGAAATCAAGCTCCAGTTCAGGGGAATGCTGCTAGATTCCCACCGGGTACATGTTTCAATTGTGGAGAGCTTGGTCACTACCGCAACAACTGTCCGAGGTTGGCAAATGCAAATGTAAATCCAAACGTGAATGTCAATGTCAATGCCAATGCAAATGCGAATCCCGCTCGTGGGCGAGGGTACAATCTGAATGCTAATGAAGCAAGGGCTGACAACGAGGTGGTTAATGGTACGTTTCTTGTTAACAATCGACCTGCATATATTCTTTTTGATTCTGGCGCCGATAGAAGTTTTGTTTCATTATCTTTTGAACCTTTGCTTACGATACCTAGAACTAAACTGAGGAAACCCTTATCTGTCGAAGTTGCTACTGGTAAACCTCTTGTCCTCGATTCTGTTATCCGTGATTGTCAGTTAAACCTTGATAACCATCTTTTTCCCATTGACCTCACGCCGATGCAACTTGGGAGTTTCGATATTATCGTGGGGATGGATTGGTTAACTAAACATCATGCTGAGGTGGTTTGTTTTGATAAGATTGTTCGTATTCCTCTTCCGTCTGGCGATGTTCTGGAAGTTCGTGGCGAAAAACCATCTGGTGGATTGAAGCTTATGTCGTGTACAAAGGCCCAAAGATATTTACGAAAAGGATATGTTGCTTTCCTGGCACATGTCACCGAGGAGAAAGGTAAGAGCAAGAGTGTTCAGGATATTCCGATTGTTCGGAATTATCCAGAGGTGTTTCCTGATGAACTGCCTGGTTTGCCTCCAGTTCGTCAAGTCAAGTTTCATATTGACCTTGTACCCAATGCCAACCCGATTGCGAAAGCACCTTATCGTCTTGCACCGTCAGAGATGCAAGAGTTATCGAAATAGCTTCAAGAGTTGTCTGATAAAGGATTCATCCGTCCGAGCTATTCGCCTTGCGGAGCACCTGTCCTCTTTGTGAAGAAGAAAGATGGATCTTTTCGAATGTGTATCGATTATCGTGAGCTTAATAAGCTTACCATCAAGAATCGATATCCCCTACCTAGAATTGATGATCTCTTCGACCAGCTGCAAGGTGCTTCATGCTTTTCCAAGATCGATCTGCGATCTGGGTATCATCAACTTCGTGTTCTCGAGGAAGATATTCCCAAAACTGCTTTCCGTACAAGATATGGGCATTATGAGTTCACTGTCATGCCTTTTGGTTTGACAAATGCCCCAACTATCTTCATGGACTTAATGAATAGGGTTTGTAAACCTTATTTAGATAAGTTCATCATTGTGTTCATCGACGATATTCTCATTTATTCAAACTCTCGAGCCGATCACGAGCAACACCTTCCTCTGACATTGGAACTCCTAAAGAAGGAACAACTTTTTGTTAAATTCTCCAAGTGTGAATTCTGGCTTAAAGAAGTTCAGTTCTTGGGTCATATTGTCAATGAGTAGGGTATTCACGTAGATCCATCCAAGATTGTTGCAATTAAGGATTGGAATACACCGACGACACCTACAGAAGTTCGTTCTTTTCTTGGTCTTGCTGGTTATTATCGACGGTTTATTTCTAACTTTTCAAAGATCGCGGTTCCACTCACTGCTTTGACTCAGAAGAATAAGCCTTTCGAGTGGGGACCTAAGCAAGAAGAAGCGTTCCAAACGCTGAAACGGAAGCTCTGTGGCGCTCCTGTTTTATCTCTACCTGAGGGAAACGGTGATTTTGTTGTCTATTGTGACGCGTCGAATCTAGGACTTGGTTGCGTTCTTATGCAACGAGGTAAAGTCATAGCTTATGCTTCTAGACAGCTGAAAATTCACGAGAAGAACTATACGACTCACGATCTTGAATTAGGAGCTGTGGTTTTCGCACTTAAAATCTGGAGACACTATCTCTATGGAACGAAGTGTGTGGTTTTCACAGACCACAAAAGTCTCCAGCATATTCTCAATCAGAAGGAGCTGAACATGAGGCAACGACGTTGGGTTGAACTCTTAAACAATTATGATTGCGATATCCGCTACCATCCTGGTAAGGCGAATGTCGTAGCCGATGCGCTTAGTCGAAAGGAACGAGTCAAGCTTCATTCTGTTCGAACTCTATCTGATATTCAATCTCGTGTTCTTCAAACTCAACGATCTTGTGTGATCAATGACTTATTGAAATATGAGCTACCACTTCAACTTGAGCTTAAACTCGAAAGGAAAGACGATGGTTTACTCTATTTTAAGAATCGTTTGTGGATTCCGAATCAGGACGATCTTCGCACCTTAGTAATGGACGAATCTCACAAGTCTCGATATTCTATCCATCCAGGTGCTGATAAAATGTACAAGGATCTTCGTACTAAGTTCTGGTGGCTTGGTATGAAGAAGGATGTTGCCTTGTATGTATCAAAATGCCTAACTTGTCTCAAAGTCAAGGCTGAACATCAACGACCTTCTGGTTTGCTTGTACAACCAGAGATACCGGTTTGGAAGTGGGAGAACATTGCAATGGATCTCATCACTAAGTTACCACGTACGTCTAAAGGTCACGATGCTATTTGGGTTGTAGTTGATCGTTTGACAAAATCTGCTCACTTCTTACCAATCCGTGAGGATTTCTCTGCTGAAAAGCTTGCCAAGATCTATGTAGACGAGATCGTATCACGACATGGTTAGAGCATGCGTGATAGACTTTGGTGGTAATTGGGATTCTCATCTGCCACTGATCGAGTTCTCTTACAACAACAGTTATCATACTAGTATTAATATGGCACCATTCGAAGCTCTCTACGGTCGAAAATGTTGTTCACCTGTGTGTTGGAATGAGATCGGTGAAGCTCAGCTTACTGGACCTGAGCTCATTCTGGAAACAACAGACAAAATCAAGAAAATCCGCGATAATCTTGTGACCGCTAGAAGCCGTCAAAAGAGATATGCAGATTTGGGACGCAAGCCCATGGAATTTCAAATCAGAGACCGTGTCCTACTCAAGGTTTCACCTTGGAAGGGAGTGGTGAGATTTGGAAAGAAAGGAAAACTTGCACCACGATATGTTGGACCATTTAAGATTGTTGAAAGAATTGGAAAGGTTGCCTATCGACTAGAACTACCTCCAGAGCTTGGAAATGTTCATCCGACTTTTCACGTGTCCAATTTGCGAAAGTGTTTAGCTGATGCTGATCTTCACATTCCTCTCGACGAGATTCAAATCGATGAAACGATGCACTTTGTCGAGAAACCTGTGGAGATAGTGGAACGTACATACAAACAATTGAAGAACAAATGGATTCATTTGGTCAAAGTTCGCTGGGAATCCAAACGTGGCCCCGAGTTTACTTGGGAACGTAAGGACCAGATGAAGGCGAAATATCCGCATTTGTTTTCACAAGATTCCTCTAAATAAAATTTCGGGACGAAATTTCCTAAAGTAGGGGAGACTGTGACCACCTTGGTTTTCACACTCGTATTTGTTTGACTTTCATTGTAACAAATACCATATTTGGAATAAAACTTATTTGAACATACTTGCTTTGTGCTTATACATGCTTATACCAATACAAACACGTGAAACAATTGCAAATTTGTTGAGTTTTATGCTATTAAACAAAGTTACATAAACTATAAGGGCCTATTGTGACATTTTGTGAAACTACAATCTAAAGGACCTATTTGACATTCTTTGGAAACTTACTTTATAAAGAGATAAATATATAGTTTTGAAATAAATGTCCAAGGTTCATTTGGTCATTTTCTGAAACTTAAACTCTAGGGACTAAAACTGACTTTTTGAAACTCATTTTAACTAAATATCCTAACCTGGTTAACTTTCATACAAAGAATTCCTTCTTTAAACTTAACTCAGTTAGCATATTTAACTGAACTATTACAGGGACCATTAGTGTCAATTTTGAAACCTCAGGGACCAGATCTGCCAATTATCAAACTACAGGGACCAAAGTGTAAATATCCAAAAATACGAATAAAAGGGGGGTCCTTCTGTATCGGACCGGCCCCTGCCGGGTTTCGAACTCGCGACCTCTCGGTTGTAACACGAACGACTTAACCAGTTTATCCTCCGTCTCGGAGCTGATATATCATGATTCTTAATTCTTATATATACTTATTAGGATTATAATAATTATTAAATTATTTCAGAAATCCAAAAAGGTTTAAATCCCATCAAACCGGTCACCAAGGGACTCGAACCCGCGTCCCTTCACACAACATCAACACGCACAACCAGCTGATCTATCAGCTTAGATGTTAATTATCTTAGATTATATTATATATATTATGACATTAAAATCGAGCTGAAATACATAACCAGCTCCGCAGGTCGCGGATTTTGACCAAAACCCCACCAAAATCGAATTTTAATCCATTATTTCGACCTGTAAAGCTACCCACATGACCCCCAACCCATCCCAACTCGTTCCAATCATTCAAACGACACAAATTCGTGCTATAACCACTATGAATCGGAACTTTTTATTAAAAAAAAAAGAATTTAAAGTAGATCAAATCCACTAAGTTTTGTTGAGTCTGAGATCTAAACTTCGTGTATTTAAGTTCCCTACATTCCTAGCAACATTCCACACCATTTACAAACACTTAAACACCCGAAATCGTCGGATTAATACCTGCAACTCGCCGGAACATTCCACACCATTTACAAACACTTAAAAACCCGATGGTTTATACTAAACTAATAACGATTTCGATAATGTGAACGAACTTGTTGGTGGTAATTACATAACGAATGACATTCATTAATTTTGGCCGAACCAACCAGTATTAGGTTATGGTACCATAGGATCCGACAAATCCCGTTATCAGACTGGACCCATGGTTATGTGTGGGTTAGGTGGGTAACGACTGAATCTGATGATTGTTAACTTACCCTTTGGAGGTTTGTTAATGCGAGAACGAGTTGAACGATGGACGAGTCACAAAGGTTTGAATGTTATTAGCAAGGCAATCAAAAGTAGTTTTCACAATTAAAACGAGAACGATTTAAACGAATGAACGATGTTCTATAACGAGAACGAGTTAAACAATATTACACAACGATGTTTACGAAACTATATAAACCATACGAGTTTTATTATAAGAACGATTTATGATTTGGCTTACATAAACAAATGTTTTGGGTTAAGATTCATGGCTAGGGTTATAAATTATAACCAATCTATTTTGACTTGGTTATTCATTTACAATACAAACATTTTACAAAACAAGGTTTTCTAATATCAATTAACGAAGTTGTACAAGTTGTTTCAACATACAAACGAGCAATGAATCTGATACTCACACAAAAACTATGTACTCGCCAGCATTTCTTTGCTGACTTTGTTTTTACATATGTTTCAGGTGATGTTGCTTAATGTTGATTGCGAATAGGATGCATGCTCACTTAGGACCAGACGAGGCCTTAGTGATTTAATAACGATGATAAACTATGTTTGAATTGCTTGTTTAACTTTAAGACAATGTTTAATATTCAATAAAACGAAACTCTTGTATCCATGGTTTGAAACAATAATTCTGTTACAACACTCCCCGACGTTTCCGCCACGATTTGTTGTTTTACGTGGTCGGGGTGTGACAGTTACAACCTCTAGCAGATGGTTTTAAATTGATTATAAAAGAACCAATTTCACCAAGTAGTGCAAATTTCTTCCTTTTTAGAATGGCTCCAGTGGCTACATTTATGTTAAGTCTGGTCGCTCGGGCCGTTGTACCTTTTGATTATGGTATGGTATTGTCAGATCCGAACATAGGGCTACTTTATTTGTTTGCCATATCTTCGCTAGGTGTTTATGGAATTATTTTAGCAGGTCGGTCTAGTAAATAGGGGGCGGTCGTTCGGTCGCCTATGATACTAGGATCAATAGGTCAAAAATGGGTTTGTGCCGCAGGTGTTGAACGATCCACTCTACACAGGTGTGGGCTTACAGGGCTCATAAAGCCTTTCTTTCATTCATCAATAGGGCCCTGTCAGTCACTTTTCTGGGCCGGGATCGATAAGTGGAATGGAAGTCATAAAAAAGATATCTTGATCTTCGCACCTCAGATCAAGAGGCTTGTCAAGCTGGCCTAAATCATTATTATTCATTATTCAATATAAAAATATATATATTAACCCTAATGTCTCTCCCTAGCAGGCGATTTCTGGTTCTTCTTGCAATCTTGGTTTTTTCATCGTGATCTTTCTGTATAACAGTCTGTTATTGGGGTTTGATTCTTCAAACATCTGATACGAACTCGTTAGCAAGAGGGATCGATCTAAAACTAAGGTTTTTCTTTTGTTTGTTCTATAATCGCCGCTTATCCTGCTATTGTCGAATCATATGGTATAGAGTTGTGGGTTTTTCGGTTCTACTGGTTGGGCAGTAACCTAGATTTACTTGTTACTCTATTCTGTTTTGTGACGATTCAGTAGGTTGAGTTTGCTAGTTTAGGGTTTTGCATGAGTTAGTTGTTTTGCTAGGGTTTGCTGGTTCACGTGTTTTCTTGTCTGCATGGAGAGGGGTAGTGACGGTAGTCTGGAGTTTAGTAACTTCGGTTCGTTGAAGGAGGATGATGGTCCAAAATCGTCACGTGGAATTGGGTTGAGGGTAACAAATGTTGAGGGTAATCCGATGCTGCCTAGGAGGGGTCTTTACTCGATGTCTGGACCATCGATACTGGATGGCTTGTCTAGGATTTCGAAACCGGTGGGGGAACAGCAGGTAAAATTCCCTACGTTTGCTGATTACAGGATACCGTCCCTAGTTAATGTTAGTACAGGTGATGATATGCAAGTAGAGGATAATCTGAATATCCCAACTGATGAGGGAATTGCTACGAAGCAGCCGCTGACTTTTGCTAAGGTTGTTCAGTCTCAAAAGGAGGAGGTCAAGATCAACTGCAGACGTATGGAATCAATGGATACTGTTGAGGGTGTGGATGTTGTGATTCTAGTTTCTTCCGTGAAACAAGTGCATGATAGATTTGAGAATACTCTATATGGTTATTTCTTGGGGAAGCAGCTAGCATATCCGGTGGTAGACTATTTTGTTAAGAATAACTGGGCAAAATATGGTCTAGCAAGGATGATGATGATGAATGCCAAGGGTTTTTTCTTCTTTAAGTTTAAATCGAAGAAGGGAATGGAACAACTAATGGAGGATGGTCCATGGACGATTCGGAATGTTCCTATAATTTTAAAAGAATGGTCTTCGTCAGCCACGATAATGAAAGAGGAAGTCACGGTGGTTCCAGTGTGGGTTAAAATGCATGATGTGCCTCTTCCGGCGTTTATAGAGGATGGGTTGAGTTTGTTAGCGTCAAAGATAGGAGTGCCAAAAATGGTTGACTCGTTTACGGCTTCGATGTGTTCAGAATCTTGGGGTAGGAGTAGTTTTGCAAGAGCGCTTATTGAAGTTCATGCTGGAATGGAGTTAAAGCGTAGTGTGATGGTTGCTGTTCCGTCTATGGAAGGTAATGGTTATACTAAAGCTGAGGTTAAAATTGAATATGATTGGGAACCATTAAGATGTCCAACGTGTTGTGTATTTGGCCATGATAATTCTTCTCGTCCAAAGAAAAAACTTGCTGATACGGATAATGCTAAAAGAAGGAATGATGACTTTCAAGATGTTCATGGTAAATATAAGGAGGGGGTCAATCGGGTTTTCCGGTCCAAAAACAGAAGCAAAAAATGATTTATAGGCCTGTTGTAAAGAACAAGCCTGAAGGTGTGGGAGCTTCCTCGTCTCGGGTGGGGGTTTCGAATTATTTTAATGTACTTCGAGAGATGGATGAGTCGAACCTGGAGGAGGAAAGGATGGAAGATGACGTGGTTAAACATGGAGGAGATACGGGTCAGGCTAGCCAGAAAGGGGATCCTGTCATAAAACCTATGAAACCAGAACAGTCATCGGCCAAGTCTATTAACAGTTCTCGGAATCGCACAGAAGAAGTTATAGTTGATGATGTTGTTGTGGATGATTTATTATCTGATATTCCAAAGTTCATGGATGGGAAATTGGAGGGAAATAATGCTGAGGGTGCAAGCACACCTGGTAATGAGGTTATTAATGGGTAGCGTTCTTACTTGGAATGTTAGGGGATTGAACCGCTCCCTAAAACAAAAGGAGGTTCGATAGGTAATTATTGATAACAAGGTTCAGATTTGCGCGATTCTGGAAACTCATGTGGACGGACGCTTCTATTGTTGCTGATGTTTGTAAAAAGGTTTGTAACAATTGGAGTTGGGCTACGAATGCTGTTTGTTGTGCTAGAGGGACCCGTATTATGGTGGGATGGGATGCTAACGTGGTTGATGTCATGGTTCTTTATCAGTCCGATCAGGTTATCCACACTCAGATCACGTTTAAACTTGACAGAAAATCACTTTTTTGCTCATTTGTGTATGCTGAAAATCATTATAAAACCCGAAGGGAGCTGTGGGAGGATCTTTGCGAACATTATTCCTTTGTTAGTGATAAACCATGGGCTATATTGGGTGATTTCAACTCGGTTTTGTTTCTGGAGGATTCTCTTTCGGGAACTTCAACGAGTAATATTGGAACAAGGGAGTTTAAGGAGTGTGTTAACACTATTGAGGTGTTTGATGTTAACAGTTCGGGCCTTCATTACACTTGAACAAAAAAACAGAAAAAAGGTAATGCTGTGTTTAGGAAAATTGATAGAGTTATGGGGAACACGAAATTTATTGATGAATTTCCGAATGCGGCTGCTTGCTTTCTTCCGTATCGGATATCTGATCTTACCCCTTACACTCTTATTCTTCCAAATGTTAAAAGAGATAAAGCTAAACCATTTAAGTCTGTTAACTTTCTAGCTGATAAGAAAGATTTTATGGTTGAGGTGAAACGGGTTTGGGAGATGGATGTTAGTGGTTTTTCTATGTTTCAGGTTGTAAGTAAACTTAAATTATTAAAATCTCCCCTTCGTAAGCTGTTGATCAAACAGGGAAATTTGCATGAGAATGTTAAACTGGCCCGCAAATTGTTAGATGATTGTCAGCGAGCTTTGGACTCGAATCCAGGTAATGAGGAGTTGAGCACTAATCATGATCGTTTGTTACAAAGTTATAAGGAAGCTGTGAGGGATGAGGCTCTATTCTTACAACAAAAGTCTAAGGTAGATTGGCTTTCGCTTGGTGACTCAAACTCGAAATATTTTCATAATGTGGTTAAGGCAAAGAATTATCGAAGTAATATATTCTCCATAAGGGATGCGACTGGTAATTTGTTTGAGGGAGATGCTGTGCCGCAAGCTTTGGTGGATCACTACATGAACTTCTTTGGTACTATTGGGAATGTTACTATCCAACCAATCCAAGACCTGTTTCGGAATGTGTTAGATTCGGAGAGGGCCGCGTATATGGTTCGTCAGGTTACTAATGAAGAGATTAAAAGTGTTATGTTTTCGATGGCGGGAAATAAGGCTCCGGGCCCTGACGGGTTCACCTCGGTGTTCTTTAAGCGAGCTTGGGATATTGTGGGGATGGATGTGTGTAATGTAGTTAAGGATTTTTTCCGTAATGGTCGCTTGCTCAACCAGCTGAATCACACAATTATTTCGTTGATCCCAAAGGTTACTACCCCATCTCAGGTTACGGATTATCGCCCCATTTCTTGTTGTAACACTTTATATAAATGTATTAGCAAGATCATTTCAAATCGTATTAAAGAAGGCTTAGGGGACATTGTTAGCATAAACCAGTCGGCGTTTGTTCCTGGTAGAAGAATCTCTGATAATATTCTTCTAACGCAGGAACTTATGCATAACTACCATCGCAATATTGGTCCCCCGAGATGTGCGTTTAAAGTGGATATTCAGAAGGCTTATGATACTGTGGAGTGGAGTTTCATAGAGCAAATTTTGAAGGGTTTTGGTTTCCATCCAAAGATGGTGAAATGGGTTATGGCGTGTGTTACATCGACCTCTTTTTCTATGGCGATTAATGGGAGCCTTCATGGGTATTTCAAAGGTAAACATGGTCTTCGACAAGGAGATCCTATGTCCCCGTATATTTTTACTCTGGTTATGGAAGTGTTAACATTAATTCTTCAACAGAATGTGTCGATGTCTGAAGATTTCAGGTTCCACAATAGACGTGAAAAGGAAAAAAATATTAATGTATGTTTTGCGGATGACTTGTTTCTTTTTTGCTTGAGGGGATCATAAATCGGCTAAAGTTATCATGAACTCTCTTAACTCATTTAAAAATATGTCGGGGCTGGTTCCTAGTATGACTAAAAGCACGGTTTTCTTTGGCAACGTGGCAGATTCGGTGAAAGCTAGAATTTAGTCTATAATGCCTTTCGAGGAGGGGGTTCTCCCGGTTAAATACCTTGGTGTTCCTCTTATTTCGTCGAGGCTTCATTACAAGGATTGCAAGAAGCTAGTGGAACGTATGGATGCTCGGATCACGGATTGGAAGAATAAGTACTTATCTTTTGCTGGTAGAGTGCAACTCATAAAATCGGTGTTATCATCTATGCATTTGTACTGGGCTTCCGTGTTTATTTTGCCAAAACGTATTATTAAAGACCTAGAGGAGCGTATGAGGTTATTTCTGTGGA
Source organism: Helianthus tuberosus (assembly GCA_030545235.1). Lineage (NCBI taxonomy): Eukaryota > Viridiplantae > Streptophyta > Magnoliopsida > Asterales > Asteraceae > Helianthus > Helianthus tuberosus. The sequence continues at coordinate 114,050,016 of CM060368.1, read as the reverse complement.
CGCAAGGTAATAACATTAAGGGTAAAGCTAAGGTGAAATGGTGTGTAGTCTGCTTACCGAGAAGTGAAGGTGGTCTGGGTATTCGTAGAGTGGGTGACATGAACAATGCCCTTATGGTAGTGCATATCTGGAGTCTTCTTACTCGTCGTGAGTCTCTATGGGTTAGATGGATACATTCATACCGTATAAGAGATAGAAGTTTCTGGTATGTGCCTGTGAATAATAATATCACGTGGAGTTGGCGAAAATTGCTAAGTATAAGATCACTTATTCGAAACCATATATGGATAAAACTAGGAGATGGTACAAATACTTCAGTGTGGTTTGATGTTTGGGACGAGGTGTGTCCAATTAGCTCAATTGCTAATCCTAGAAGTATTGCCAATGCAGGGTATAACATGAACACAAGGCTGGCCGATGTGAATGTTAACGGGGAATGGAGATGGCCGATATCATGGAGTCTGCGATTCTCGGGTCTCCTCAATCTGCACGACATCCACTTGATTCCTGGTCAACAAGATAAGTTAACCTGGCGAACTAGAACCGGGACTTTTACTGATTTTTCTACTTATAGAGCTTGGGACGATGTGCGTATTACTCAAAATGAGGTGGGGTGGTCGAACATAGTTTGGTTTCCTCAAGCTATTCCAAGGCACTCTTTTCTTGTGTGGCTGATTATACAAAGAAAATTGAAAACTCAAGATGTCATGAGCCGGTGGAACTCGGAGAATGCTAATTTCAACCTCTTGTGTTGTTCTCTATGTACGCGGGGGCCGGACTCTCATGAGCATTTGTTTTTTGAGTGTAACTTCGCGGAACAGGTGTGGTACGGAGTAAGAGATATAGCGGGCATGGCTTCGGTTCAGAATAAATGGAGTGTGATTTATGATTTTTTGCTGGACATTGCTAATTCGAAGATGGCTATCAATGTGATCGCTAAGATTGTGGTAGGTGCCACGGCTTACTTCGTTTGGGAGGAAAGAAATAGAAGATTGTTTTCAAGAAAAAGGAGGAATGTGGATCAACTTGTTGAGGTCATTTTAGCTACGGTTCGATTGAAGCTTCACACGATGCGGTTCAAGAACTCTTTACAGATGGCCCGAGTTTTACAAGATTGGGGTCTGCCGCGTGGCCTCTTGTTAGCAGATGATGATTGCGGTTAGCTAGTTTGGTTTTGTTAGCTTGGGTTTTGTTTGCTTTGAGCTATGTTTCGCTTTTATAGCTTGTAGTTTTGGTTACATTTGTATTTACTCTTGTATGGCATGTATACCTGAGAACTGGGGGATGTTTTTTTTTGTTCCTCACTTGTTTTTTGTTGATTGGTATAAAATTCACCGGGGTAACCCTTTACCCAATATATATATATATATATATATATATATATATATATATATATATATATTATGAAGAAAGAAATAAAAAAAGGTGTCTTTTAACTGGCTGTTCGTCTTTGTCAACGCTACTAAGGACCTATAGGTTCGCAATAATGAAAATTGGTTGTTTTAAAAAAGAAAAGGCACTATTTAGCCCTATATTAGTAGAAGTAAGCGGCCGAGTTAGCCTAGCCTACCCTAAAAGTGGTATAGTAGGGTATAGTAGGCGAGCGAGTTAGCGAGGACGCTTAGGCTAATAGAAAAGAGAGCGTCGGTGCGTAGCCTTCATTCTACTACGCTATGAAAAGGTTACGAAATCACTTAGCTCGATGTTAGGAGAGTCAAGGGGAACGCCATACCTACATAGAAGAACCACTGTTCGCTGACTTTCTAAGGTCTAACCTTTCGCCCCCTACTGAAAAGGGGCAATTAGCTTTGCACCACTGATAAGATTCTATTCAAAAGGCCCTACTTAGTTTCGCAAGCCTTTGTCATTGTCAGTCAACTAAGTAGGGCCTGAGGCCCCCTGTGAATCCGTAAATCTGAGGAGCATGCCGCAATAAAAGGATGGTCCCCTATGCATTTCATTCTTTCCGGAAGGGAAAAAAGAAGTACCCCCATCATAGTGAACCTCTCCTTGTGATCGGGATGAGGTAGATGCCTCCCAACCAGGGGGGGGGATCGAATCGGAGTTTCCATAGGTAGCCACCGACCTACAGTTATCCTGAAACTTTCGTGCTTGGTGGAGAAGAAGCGAACAAAGGTACGCTCGCATGCTGTCTTGTTCTCTGTCACGAACTGGGATCGCTCGCCAGCTAGGTCAGATTGGAGCAACATTGTATGAGAACATATTACCCATATTCGGGGACAAGGGGCGAAACGACCTCTCGATCTACATACTGCAGCCCAGGAATGAAAACGTCGTCGAGGCGTTACCTGTTGCTCCGATCTCCCCTATGCCTAGGACGTTGTCTGGGCCCACCAAGAGCCATAGTTAGTTGCTGTTTCCATTTGGTAGTTTTTTTCTCGTTGTTGATACCGGCAAGACCCAGCCAGATGATGTCTGCTGGTTGGTAGTGAGAGGACTCTTAGTACCTGCATACCCAAAAGGGGGCGCTAGTTAAAAAACAAGAATTTTTCTCTTTCTTGCTCTCCCTTAGCAGCGGGAAAGGAGTCTATCTATCTGCCTGCTTTGGTAGATTTCCCCCAACGCAATCCTCAGAAATTCCACGAATTCCTTGGTGGATAAGTCCGACGACTCAGCAGCAGTGCGGAATTTTCTTTCTCGTCTGCTGGATCTGATCTATAGTTAGGGGCAATACATACTAAAAGGTTCGAAGAAGGATAATGAGTGAAGATCTGCCCTAGCCAAGTCTTCGACCGCTGCGGTACCTGAACTGAATGCTCTGTGGTTGAAAGGCAAGTAGATAAATTCCTACCTGTATTTTTATCGTCTCGATTCGTCCACTGCTGCTATTGATAATGGAAAAGGTTATGAAGTTGACTTTTTTGCCTTCTTGAAGGTTGGGCATTAACCAACACAACAGTGAAACCCGATCCATCTTTCGCTCCATCCGCTTCCTCAGGGCCCTCACTTCCTCACTCAACTCACTCAGACGCTCGCCTCACGTCACTTCGCTTGCCTTGGGAGGAAGGCTACTGACGGTAGCGAATCTCAAAATACGAATAAGATCAGAAAGGCCTTCATAAAAGCAAACAAGGCAATGGCTTTTGTGAGAGCAAAGCCTAAAACGGCATAACCAAACAATTTAGTATCCAATTACGGACTCCGTGCTACTGAATGGATCAACGAACTGAATATCTTTCCAATTCCGACTACAGCTCCAGCTAAAGCAATTGTAGTAGTTCCAGCACCGATGACTTTTAAACCCTCCATAACATCTTTAAAAGTTTCCATTTCAGTCTATTAATTAGAAGCAGGATTTTGATTCCTGAAAGCAAGTTAAGTGGCTCTAAGGGGCACGAACGGTATAACAATAAGTACTGATTCGACTAGCTCTAACGTGGGGAACGAATGCTTGAATGTGAACAAATAGCTGACTCTTGCAAGTTTGTGGCCAGCGACCACCCTCTAAGTTATACGCTTGATAACGAACTAAAGGGCTCGAAGCTATAGAAGCTCTACAAATAGCAGTTCTTATGAATTTATGGCATAGTTCTTTAAGCTGTGTAAAGGTAAAGTAAACAGTAAACAGCAAAGACTCCTTATATCGAACCCCATTTTTGATACGCCTTAGTATAAAGAGCTGGCTTAGTACATATCCATAAATATGTCTTTTTTACTGCGGCATAGCTATCTCGTAGTTTTTGTTTTCATAAGAGAAAGGATCCTATATGTATAGTATACGTACGTTTCCCTATATCTATCTATGTATTTACCTTATATGCCTTAAATTTTAAGATGAGTCGGGATCGTAATCTTACTATTACAATTATAGGATCAGCTCTTATTTGTAATCTTCCTTAAAGAAAGTCTAAGGAAGTTGCAGGTCCATTTTCCTTTTTTTATAATGTGCAGGATCCCTACTCTGAGTAGGCTTCTTCGTGCGTGTCATTCTAGGAGTCTTCATTTACTCCGGTATAAAGTTATATCAAGGTCAATAATTTATTTCTGGTCCACCAAGAAAAAAAATTTTCAACTAAGGTTTATTTAAGTCCGGCACAGCATGCCTTTTCCGTCTATAGTGGATAGGTAATTTAGCTACCTCCGCAGTAATAATTGCTTCAGCGGGAGCTGTCATCGTGGGATCCGTAATAGTGAGCATTGTAACTGATACCGGGAGTTTAATATCTAGTTTTTTCTACTTACGAAATGCTTACGCTTACCAAAAGGACTAGGGCATCTTGTCAAAAGTAAAAGCGAGCGGTGACTCTATCGAAATCTATAAAACTCGACTGGAAGCCGGAGGAAGCCACTCTAAAGAGGAGGACTGTCAAAGAGTCATGTTGGGCTTCGACTATGGACTGGGAGTTCTTTTCGGCCATAGAGAGGCAATTGACCTTTTAGACAAATTGATACCGGAAAAACTTATTTTCTTGCGGATTGTGAAAGTAGTGTATAGTTTTTCAGCCACCTGATCAGTAGTTTACTTAGCTTTGATTCAATGGGAAGATGTTTAGGTATTCCGTACCAGTAACCATCCGGGAAGCCAACTTCACCCATTTAGTGCGCTCTTTCTTTTAGGTGTCGAGATCTTTAGGAATCTTGTCCCCTGGTCCTGGCACTGACTCACGTGTTTTGTACCTCTACCTCTTCTACTTGTACCTGCTATTTGGTCCCCAAGCCAAGCCAAGCGGTTGTCAAACTCTTCCACGACAACTTGTCACTACTAAATGCAGAAGGGGATGAGAGAAAGAAAAGAAAATGAGACTTATAGGGATAGAGGAAATGAGAGAATGGTTCCGTGGAAACAAGAAGCTTACTAAACATATTACACTCACTAGGAAGGGTTTGTTCAAGTCAATAAGAGGTAAGGTCTCGCTTAAGCGTAGTGTCTCCCTCTCAATAGTTGTAGGAACATCTTTGTGCACAGCTGATTGTATAAGAGAATAGGTTCCTTCTATTCTTCCTAGAGGCAAGAGAAGCGTGCTATTCTTTGTCCTCAAAATCTCGTAAGAGAATAGAATATAGCCTCGGGTGCCCTTTTCCCTACTTACTTATCAGGTACTTTCATAACTAGCTAGGAATCTATTAGAAGCATAAGATGTCCGTTGTTTTTTTTTTTTTTTTGGGTAAAGGGTTACCCCGGTGAATTTTATAAAACCAAAAAGCACAATTGTGCAACTGAAATGTTACACACCAAAAAGCCTTGGCATACCAAGACTAGAACAAGAAACAGCCAAACAAAGACAAGAACAACCAACTAAACAACCATAACTAAACGACCCAGCTCAAACTAAGCGACAAAAACGAAAAAAAACTGCTCTCTAGCCTGGATCAATCTCCATGTTGCCACTAGGAATATGCCATTTATCAAGTAAACTTCTAAGGCCAGGTCTCCACTTGAATTTAAATGTCAAAAGGCGCAATCTAACCGTCCGTATGATCTCCTGAGCAATCACCATCTCCGTTCGCTGGTTCTGAGTGAAAAGCCTATTATTTCTCTCTTGCCAAACAAAATAAGAAGCAACTGCAACGACCAACCTGCTGATAATATTTTCTGGTTTCTGCATGTTAGTATTTTGGTTCATCCAAGACATCACATCGGCCCATGTACCATTAACACTCTCCATGTTAGTCAACACCTTAATGTTATTCCAAACCACCGAAGCAAACGAGCATTCGAAGAATAGATGGTCTCTAGAGTCTTTGTCATAACTACATAGCGGACAACACATGAGGTTTAAATTTGTAGCATTTCCCGCCTCCCACACAGACAATCTATCTTGCATCTTCAACTTATTTCTAATGACTAACCACAAGTGAAACGAGTGTCTTGGGATGCATTGTTTAGACCAAACCATCTTAACCCACGACACTATTTTTCAGATTAGATTTCAACTTTTTCTTCAACTTTTTCTTCAACTTTCTCATCTTATTTCTCGGATTTTGTGTTTTTCAGATATCTATCATGAAAATTACCTTCATTTTCATCTTGTGATTCAGATTTACCTGTATCAACTGACTCTTCTTTCAACACACTTTCAACGACCTTACCTACCACCTCTGAATCACTAGAATCATCAGATTTGGAATAGGTTACGTCAATGTTATCTGGCAATTGATCTACCATGTTGAAAGCTTTTTCAACCTTTTCATCATCATAAAACACAAACTTTTCCGGTGGTGGAACTTGATGAAACTCTGAGCCAATACCTTTCGTGTTTTGCTCAGAATCTTTCCCATCCAGTTTTATGTTGAAAATACGTTCAAGAACATATGACGACGCATGATAACTTTTTAACTTGTTATTAACCTGTTCTAAATCAACAATCTGACGCTTAAGTTTAGCAACATCTTCAATGTAAGAATTAACAACTTGTTGCTTTATTTCATAGTTTCGTTTATACGTATCAGTTGTTTCAAAACAATATTTCAATCTTGATTGAATAAGTTTCATTTTTACTTTTCACTTTTTCATATGATTCTTTTGTAATGTGATAAGCCAATTTTATTGAATCATATTCCTTTTTCATTTCTTGAAAATCATTTTCTTTTTGAAAACATTCTTCTGTCATTTTAAAAACATTTTCTTTCAAAACTTCATTCTCTTTTTCTAATTTTTTATATTTTTCTGAAAGCGTTTCATTATTTTCTTTTAAAACCTTTTCATTTTCAAACATTTCTTTGCACTTGTTTTTGAAAACTTCTTCAAGTTTTGTGAAATCAAGATCTCTTGTTCTGATCTTTTCGTCTTTTTCAGTACAAGCACTGCACGTTTCCATGCATTTCTTGCACTGTTCAACAATTTCAGTCAAGATGTTAGAATCAGAATTTACCTCAGTGATTGGCACTTCGGTGTTTGTTGCAGTCTCTGTCTGCTTCTGATCAGCATCATTCTGCTTTTCTTCAACACTAATTTCATCACCAGCATCACCAGCTTCCAAATTCTCATTCTTGACTACTTCAACTTGCTGTTCTTCAATAACAGCTTCTTTTTCAACAACCTTCTCTTTTTCTTCAACCTTGACTTCCTCAGCAGCTTTCTTCAAATCATCAACTAAATTCTCAATGTTCTTCTTCATTTTTTCTTCATTCCTCTTCCTCAGTTTTGTTGTCATAGCATCCCTGATGATTTTATCCAGCCTTTTCACATATGTCTTGTCTTTTGCAACATCGGCCACCTCCAATTCCCATTATGAGACACCATCTCGGTAATCGTAGATTGAAGATTAAAACCAGCACTAGAAATACGTCTCGGGCTAAAAAAATTGCGTGCCCTGTTGCTGTTGCTGATTCTGCGGCGCTTGCTGTTGCTGCTGACGATTCTGATTCGTAGGCCGTGGGCTCCTGCAATCCTTGGCTTCATGACCCATCTTGAGACACCTCTGACAGCGTCCCTTGTTGCACTGACCACTGTGGTGTCTGTTGCATTTGTTGCACTTTGGGTGGTTTCCTCGATATCCACCCTGCCCTTGACTACCAGAAGAGTGCTGACCAGGGCTCCTATGGTCCTCAGTCCTTCGTTGCTGAGACTGAGACTGAACAGAGGTAGAGCCTTTGCCGGAATTCCCATCCCATTTTCGCTTGTTGTCGGTAGGTGCATCAGAAGTAGCAGCACCAATACGCTTGGGTAGTCTGTTTTGTTCAACTGCTTGATCGGTGAGGCGATGAGCCAGTTTGACGATTTGCTGGATGGTACCCAAGTTGGCTGAAGTCACGTGACTTTGAATCTCGGGTACAAGGCCCTTGAGGTACAGCTCAATACGTTTGATGGGAGGGTTCACCATCGTAGGGCACAGGATGGCCAGCTCGTTTGACCTCTTAGTATACGCCTCAATCTCAGACCCTGTCATCTTCAGATTGTAAAATTCCACCTCTAGCTTATGGATGTCATCCCGACTACAGTACTCCTCCTTGATCAGCTCTTTGAAACCATTCCAGGATGTGGCATTAGCAACTGCCAGTCCTAGTAGTTGAACTTGTGCCTTCCACCAGGTTAACGCAGCTCCTTCAAGTGTTCCGGTAGCATATTTCACCCTACGGTCTTCGGGGCATTCGCACATCTCGAAAACTGACTCGAGCTTTTCAAACCAGTGAAGAAGGCCCACTGCTCCTTCGGTGCCACTGAAAGTGGTAGGTCGGCAGTCCATGAACGTCTTGAACGTGCACACCGGAGGTTGAGCATGTTGACCTGTAGTGCGAGCATAATAGGCATGGTTAAGCACGAGGGTTGGTTTGTGAAGGTAGGATCTAAACGTCCTAAGGTGAGTTGGTATGGCAGGTTATACCTCCTGCAGGATTAGCTGCGAGTGCCTCCGCAACTCGTTCGTTGATCAAAGCCGTCAACTGGGCTTGAGTGAGGTTGATACGTCCTTCGCGTCCGCTCATGATCTTCATAATGAGGCAACGTAAGTGAGGAAAGTGTCGCGAAAGTGTGTAAATGTGTGGGACGACATTAGAGAGTAAGCACACAAGGTTCAAATAGCAATTATCACATTATCTAATGCACAGTGAGAACTATCAAACCGACAATGTAACATAAATCATACCACTTATGGTGTCGAGTCTTGCACGTGGAGCGAAGCGTCATTGTGGATCGTTGAGCACTGTACAGGTTATAGTCTGGTTTTAATGAAAACTTTTCCCTTATTAAAACCAAGTTCTCTATAACCAATGGCTCTGATACCAATCTGTCACACCCCCAAAATCCACCATGCGGAGTACCACCGCTTGGAGGCGTGACGTGACCAGGATCGAGCCACCAATCATATCGAACAACGTATTTTAGTAAATAAAATCAATCACAATACAATTTGTGACCAAAAGGAAGTTAACCAAGTTCAATTTAAACAGCGGAAGCATAAGACGTTAAACCAAAACATAAGTTTGTAGTTTCATAAGTTTAAAGACCCCAACATAAGTTTCATAAGTTCATAACGTTTATTTAGTAAGTACGGGACATATTAGTTCGCATTCCACAACGACCACCTCCATGTGCAAGCTCCACAGCATCTAACGACCTGCAAGGCATGTAACAACTAGTCAACAACAAAGTTGAGTGAGTTCACGTTTGGTTGTTTAGTTAATGAGTTCGTATCAGGAATCGGAAGTTCGTTTCATAACCAAGTATTACCCATTATCCTTGATTCCCAAACCTTTACGATATTTAGTGGGGGCTTCCCATTATGTATGTTACTAGACTAGGCGTATCCATAAGTGTCCTTCCCAATCTGAGGACGGTGTTAATTATGGGTGTACGTAGGTTTTACGTACGTGCCCTTCTCATCCGAGGACAGTAGTAAGTGTGAGTGTACGTAGGTTTTACGTACGTGCCCTTCTCAATCCGAGGACAGTAGTAGGTATGAATGTACGTAGGTTTTACGTACGTGCCCTTCTCAATCCGAGGACAGTAGTAAGTGTCAGTGTACGTAGGTTTTACGTACGTGCCCTTCTCAATCCGAGGACAGTAGTAGGTAGTCTAGTAGTGTTGGTAATATAAATAGAGTGATAGTACGAGCAGTTATTCAATCCCATTCCCAACCACCGGGAATCCCATGCCTTAGTAAGGGTGTGAACTCACCTCGGTTTGCTCGGTTAGACTCTCAGATATAGCTAACAGTCAAGGTCGGTCAATCACGTCCTAGTATGATTTACCAGTTAGTCATTTAGTGGTTTTCAAATAGAACACAAAGTTCCTACACGTATCTATCACACAACATGCATCACTGTAGCGGTTTATGCCCATCTAAGTTTCCCGTCCATTCCCCACTCAAAATCAAACATACAATAATGCACATAACATATATAACATGTTAAATCATTCACAGATAGCATACTCGACATTTAGACACGCAAGTCACAACTTATGTCAATTCAGCATTAATACTCAAAACCGGCTGTTTTTCGGACATTTAAATAAAATAGTTAGATTATTCCAAAAATTCCCAAATTTTTATAGAATGTCATAAACATTCCATATTTTATTGTGTAAAAATATCGGGGTCTGGTTCATTCCCCACATTTTATAAAAATTCATATTCGGGACTGAACTCAGATTTATGTATTTCTGACCACAGTCCGCGAAACAATTTATTAAAAATTCATCGAGTGTCCGATTTACGAAATTCCAGTGGGGTAATTACAAATACATAGGTTGTTATCTACTGTACAAATTTCATGGTCCGATTCATCACAAAACTCAGGTTATGACTGAAAGTACGACACCCATTTATTGCTGTCAAAATTCAGCTTAAGTTGCTGTTACAAATTAACACTTTAAAAATAGTAAACGGAGTCCAAAAATTACGATTCTGGTGCCATTAGAACCGTATTTCATAATAACATATTTTAGATTCAAAATATCGATTTTTCGTTGAGTTTAAGACCTGTTTACAGCCAACTGAAGTTGGCTGTAAAACCGGGACAGATTCTGTTTTTCAGTGTTTAACCTTCTAAATCATGTTCGATCTATTTCGTTAACAAGTTAATTAATCACAACAACATTAACCATCAATATAAATCAGCAAAACATCAGATAATCATCCAATAATCATAATCACACAAGATCTACATGATTTACACTAATATTCATCCATTAACCACCTTGTTCATCACTTTAGTAAACTTTTAGACTTTGATCTTATATGTTCATAATTTTTAACCGACGAAACTCTTATTAACCACTCTAGACAAGATCAAGAAGATGTTTAGAGCAACTTACTACTAGCTCGAGGCTAGGGAAGATTCTAGTCAAAAATCGAGTGGATAAAAGAAATAGGGTGAGGTCCTTCGTGTTCCGAATGCACCAAGCTTCCTCGTATGTGATCCTTAACGCTTGTATGGACTTGGAATGGCTTGAACAAGACTCGAAAAATTGATGGATGTTTAAGGGTGTTTGGCCGTGAGTTATTTAGAGAGAGAGAGGGTGTTTTTGTTGAGTGTTGTGTGATGAATGATATGGAGGTTCTAATCTTAATCTTATCGGCAAATGGTATGAATATTATCCAAAGGTTTCCATGCTTTCTTGATATGGGACAAGTGAAATAAAATAATCACAAGAAGGACAAAGGGTGTCCCCCTCTTGGGGACGGTTTGGTTGGGGGGGGGGGTATCCGGTTCCAAATCAACCATCTAGTTAGTTTATAGTTAGGGTAAGTTAAGTTAGTTTAGGGATTAATCCGGTTACTAGTGTGTAGTGCGTTAAAGCGGGTGTTAGGGTATTCGGGGGCCCTAACTGGCTCAGAAAAAGATAAACAATGTTATTAACAATATTTTTATGTTCCGGGTAAAGTCCGGTTGTTCGGTTTGACACTGCTCCGTTAAAGCGCTTAATTAATCCGTAAAGTGTCCTATTTATATATTTTGTAACGTTTTTACTTTCTAACACTTAGGAAAATATAACGGACTATTTAGTGACCTATCTGTACACTATTGGTATATTAACAAATACGTGTAAGCATAACACAGATATCAGAAAGCAGTTAAGTGATTCCACACAGTCGTCAAGCACATTAATTATTATTAATAAATTGTACGGAATACATGGGATTTTGAGGGTTGTCACACCTTGCTTGAATAAGAGAGACCTTAGCGGGTGCTTAAGAAGCCGTAGTTTCTTAACAACCCGAAACTGATGGACACCATTAACTTGACCCTCCCAGCCGCTCTTAACGATATCAAGAAAACCCTGTTTGTGAACTAGAAAATTTGCAAACTTAAACGGCTTTGGTTTCATTCTATCTGCTTTTGTAATTTTAAGGATACAAGGACAATGATCCGAGATCCCATAAGGTTTAAACATAGCATGCGAATCAGGGAAATCAGCAACAAAAGCAGTATTGGCCAAGACTCTATCGAGTTTTTTAAGCAACCCGACACCTTTTTTAGGTTTTTGATTCCAAGTGAAATGCATTCCCGTCCTATTAATATCAAACACCTCCATAACCTCCACGCAATCTTTAAATTCCCTCATACCCAGCGACATAGATGAAGTACCCACAGACTTATCTTCTAGAAACAAAGCTGAATTGAAATCACCCATAACTACCCACGGCTTATTATCAACCAAAATCTTATGCCTCGCTAAATTATTCCATAAGACCCTCCTAGAGATATAGGAATTCGCAGCATACACTATAGAACCAAAAAACAACTTCCTGTCCGACTTTAATAAGACCTGTATATGCATTACCTGATCCGTTTGAGATAAAACCATGACTTCGACAACATCCGGGTTCCATCCAAGAATAATACGAGTTCCTTTAGGACAACAATTCCCATTAGAAGTCCAATCCCAGTTTCTAAACACCGACGAACAAATTCTGCTAAGATTTCCCACATTTACATGAGACTCTAGAATTGCACAGCAACTCAGCTTATTATCTTTAACTGCTTGCCGAACCTCCATTTGTTTCAGAGGGCGGTTCAACCCCCTTATATTCCAAACAGCAAAACTAATCATTAGAAACCCCTTGTGTAGGAGTGCTTGCCCCTTTCGTAACATTGGTGTCTCGACCATCCACCTTGATGAATTCATTAGTTTCATTATAAACTTCAACCACTTCCTCATCATCCGAAACGTTATGATCCGGCCCAACACCCGAGCTACTTTGGCCAACATCTGAATTTTCCCCTAAAACATCAAATTTATTTTGAGTAGCCACTGTTTCCATCCGAACCGGACCCGGATTAGGAGACCCTCCCTTACCCTTAGACGTAATCGGCCTGTATTCAAATCTTTTCTTAGGTTTATTCACATTGAAACCAACCTTCCTAGCTGCCTTCTTACCTTGAACAGTCATGTAACCCTCATCATCCACAGTGGGTTGACGCTTTGAAGGGGCCCTATCCTGAATATGCTGCTTAAACTTCTTATCCTGACCAGGAATCTTGCCATCTTTAGGTTTACGATTAGGCACTTTAGTAGCCTGCTTTGGACAACACTCCTCATTATGGCCAAAAACACAGCATCGACCACACCTATGGGGACACCATTCATATTCGACATAAACCTTCTCCTTAACAAATCCATCCCCATCAAGGCAAGGGACCGCAATAATTAACTCCTCCTTGAGATCATTATCAGCTGAAATCTCAATTAGTGCATGAGCAAAACTGCTTCTACCCCACATATCTACGCACATTGAAGTTGTAAAAGAATCCAAAGCTTTCGGCTCCCCAATGGCTGTAGCAATCAAACTTAATAATGAGGAGTTTGATTTCTTGATAAGTACTTGTTTAGGATTCCAAATGTTTTTTATATTCAGCTCCAAATGTGTTTTGGTTATCGGGCTAAAATCCCGTTAAGAACTATGAAGTCCTTTAGGCCCGAAATTAGCCAAAACCAAAAACGTATTTTTGTGTGCATCTTCTTTTACAAAAGGTATCCTAATACATTTTTCTAGTAAAAATAAAATGCACCTAATCTATTTATTTACATACCAAATGAAAATAAATAAATTACATATTTTTACAAATGGAAGACAAAAATAATAATTATTACAACCCTTTGAAATAATTAAATATAAATCACAAACACAAACATTCAACATATTCACACAAGGTCATGGCTAGGTTATGAACACCAAAATATATATTCACATATATATAAAATTCAAGAAGCAAAAAAATGGTTTCCTTTTTACAACCTACTTTTCGGCCAAGAATGAAAAAACCGAAAAAGTGGGTTTTTGTCCAAACAAAACAATCATCCATATGACATAATTTTTTCAAGATTCCTTTATGCATGTAAGAAATAAATCTTGAAAAAACAAAAGGAGAACCATGATCAAAAATTTCGACCATATGGTTTAACCAAACCCGAGACCCGAAAATTTCATATCCTATGAAGCATGCACTCATATAAGCGGCTGTAGATGCCATTGTTGGGTTTTTCACATGTTTATCAAAGTTATTTTATCCTTATAAAATAAAACCCAGCGGAATATTTATTTAAAATATGTTACTTTCTTGATATAAAACCCATTTTATATGTAAAACCCAATCCCCGGATCCATATACGAAGAATAGTCACCACATCGATGTGCTCATTGTTGTATGTTTGGTCATTTAGATGAAACGTGTCTTTTTTTTTTCTACGTCGAGCTAGATTAGGGTTTCTTCTTGTGCTTTTGGTTTGGCTGGTTGTTCTTGATTTCACGTTGTTTTACTTGCATGGAGGGAAGAAGTGATGGTAGTATGGAGTTCGATGATCCTGGTACACGTAAGGAGGATGGTGGTACAATATCTTCGCGAGGAATTGGTTTAAGGGTTACGAATGTTGATGGGAATCCTATGATGCCTAGGAGAGGTTTGTATTCGACTTCTGGTCCGTCAATCTTGGATGGATTGTCCAAGATATCGAAACCTATGGGTAATCAGCAAGTGAAGTTTCCTACATTTGCTGATTTCAGGAAACCGGTTCAGGTAAACCCTAGTGAGTCTGATGTGCATGAGGATGGGAATCTGGATACCCGAACTGATGAGAATATGATGGATGCACCGCCGATGACCTTTGCTAGGGTCGTTCAGGAGGGAAAGGATGCTGTAAAGATTAACTTCAGACATATGGAATCTATGGATAATGTGGAGGGTGCGGAAGTTGTAATTCCAGTCTCTGTTAAAGAAGTTCACGAAAGATTTGAGAATACACTGTATGGCTACTTCTTGGGGAAGAGGCTACCATATCCAGTGGTGGACTACTTCGTTAAACATAATTTGGCAAAGTATGGATTAGTGCGGATGATGATGAATGCAAAAGGTTTCTTCTTTTTTAAGTTTAAAACGAGGAAAGGAATGGACTTTTTGATGGAGGAAGGGCCTTGGATGATACGGAATGTGCCAATAATTCTGAAAGAATGGTCTCCATCAGTTACTTTAACAAAGGAGGAAATTACGAAGATACCAGTTTGGGTGAAAATGCATGATGTGCCAATTCCAGCTTTTACGGAGGATGGATTGAGTTTACTTGCATCTAAAATAGGAGTGCTGAAAATGGTAGACTCTTATACGGCATCAATGTGTTCCGAGTCCTGGGGGAGAAGTAGTTTCGCTAGAGCTCTTATTGAAATTAATGCTGGAATGGATTTAAAACAAAGTGTGATGGTTGCGGTTCCAGCCATGGATGGTAATGGGTACTCGAAATCTGAGGTGAAGATTGAATACGACTGGGAGCCGTTAAGATGTCCAACATGTTGTGTGTTTGGACATGATCATAACACGTGCCCGAAGAAACCGAACCCTATGAATGCTGATTCAGACGTGAGGAATAATGATTTTCAGGAAGCAAAAGGAAAAAATAAAAAAGGGGGCCAGCCGACTTTCCAAGTCAAGAACCAGAAGCAAAAGATGATTTATAGACCAGTTGTTAAGACCAAGTCTGATGGGGAAAGCTTCTTCGTCTCGGGTGGTAGTTCCAAACTCGTTTCAAGCTCTTCAGCAGGAGGATTTGGCCACCGAGGAGGGAGTGCTGGAAAATGATAATGTCGCAAAACAGGCTGGGAAGAAGGTTCAACCAGAATTGAATGATACTCAAAAATCAGAAAGGTATGGTGGTAACCGAGATGAGATACTTATGGAAAACAAAGCTGATAATGTCGAGTCTGAGGGTGCAAGCACACCCGGTCAAGGGGGTGTCCATGGGTAGTATAGCTTCTTGGAATATTAGGGGATTGAACCGTTCCCTAAAACAAAAGGAGGTTCGGCAGGTTATTCTGGATAATCATCTTCAGGTTTGCTCTATTATGGAAACCCATGTTGATTCGGCTAATGTTGTTAGCGTTTGTAAGAAAGTGTGTCATTCATGGAGCTGGGCTACAAACTCTACCTGTTGCACAAAGGGTACGAGAATTATGGTGGGTTGGGATGCTACGATGGTGGATGTTATGGTTCTTTCTCAAACTGATCAGGTAATCCATACCCAGATTGTCTTTAAATTGGATCAAAAGTCTTTATTTTGCTCCTTTGTTTATGCTGACAATTATTATAAGAATAGAAGAGACTTGTGGCAGAATCTTCGTGTTCATCACTCGTATGTTCATGACAAACCTTGGGTAACGCTTCTTTATTCATAGAGGATATGCATTCTGGCTCGTCTAATGTAGGGGTTCGGACTAGAGATTTTAAAGAATGTATTGATGATGTTGAGTTGTTTGATGTTAATTGTGCTGGGTTGCATTACACATGGACGAACAAACAGCAAAACGGAAGGACTATCTATAAGAAATTAGACAGGATACTGGGGAATATTCATTTGACTGACGCGTTTCCGGCTGTGGCAGCGTATTTTCATCCGTATCGGCTTTCTGACCACACTCCGTGTATCCTCAAGCTTCCTAATATTACTAGAGATAAACCGAAACCTTTTAAATTCGTGAATCTGGTGGCGGATAAGAAGGGTTTTATTGAAGAAGTTAAACGGGTATGGAGTATGGATCAACATGGGTTTCGTATGTTTCAAGTGGTGAAAAAGCTTAGAATGTTAAAATCCCCGCTTCGGGAAATCTTTTTTCAGCAAGGCAACTTACATGAGAAAGTTAAGGTTACGAGGAGGGCTCTAGATGATTGTCAGGTTGCTATTGATAACGACTCGTTAAATGATGATTTGATTGAGCAGCATGGCCGTTTAATGCGTGAGTATAAGGAGGCAGTTCATGATGAAGGGGCTTACTTGAAGCAAAAATCTAAAGTGGAGTGGCTTGAATTAGGTGATACGAATTCAAGGTTTTTCCACAATGTTATTAAAGCCAAAAACCATCGAAGTCGAATTTCTTACATTAGAGATACGAATGGAGTCCTGCATGAAGGTGGATCGGTTCAACAAGCTCTAGTGGACCATTACGCTAATTTTTTTGGAACCGTGGGGAATATTGGGATGCAGCCGACGCCGGATTTATTTTCTAGTGTCTTAACGCATCAGAAAGCTATTAACATGGTTCGGCATGTGACAGATGAGGAAATAAAAGTGGCTATGTTCTCTATTGCAGGGAATAAGGCTCCGGGCCCGGATGGCTACACCTCGGTGTTTTTTAAGAAGTCCTGGGATGTGATTGGTAATGATGTGTGTGGGGCGGTCCGGGATTTCTTTAGTAATGGAAAGTTGCTCAATCAACTAAATCATACGGTTATATCGTTAATCCCGAAGGTTACCACCCCGTCTTCTATCACGGATTATAGACCGATTTCGTGCTGCAACACTTTTTATAAGTGCATTAGTAAGATTCTTACTAACCGAATGAAAGAGGGGTTATGTGACATTGTTGGTGTTAATCAATCAGCTTTTGTTCCTGGAAGGCCTATTTCAGATAATATATTATTAACTCAGGAGTTGATGCACAACTATCATCGTAACTATGGACCGCCAAGGTGTGCATTCAAAGTTGATATCCAAAAAGCTTACGACACGGTTGATTGGATGTTTCTGGAACATACTATGAGGGGCTTTGGTTTTCATTAGAAGTTTGTTAAATGGGTTATGGCATGTGTTACATCAACTTCATTTTCGTTGGCTATTAATGGTAATCTTCATGGCTACTTCAAAGGAAAGCGTGGATTGAGGCAAGGAGACCCGATGTCTCCTTATTTATTTACATTGGTCATGGAGGTCCTTACATTGATTCTTCAAAAACAGGTGTCCATTTCGAATAAGTTCAGATTTCATCATCAATGTGAAAAGCAACGCATAATTAATCTCTATTTTACGGATGATCTATTTTTGTTTGCTCGGGGTGATCATAATTCAGCTAAAGTTATTCTTGATGCGTTGAATTCTTTTAAGAGCATGTCGGGCCTTGTTCCTAGTATGAATAAGAGTACGGTCTTTTTTGGGAATGTGTCAAACGCATTCAAGGAGAGGATCAGGAGTATCATTCCGTTTGAGGAGGGCGTTTTGCCTGTTAGGTATTTGGGGGTTCCTCTTATCTCGACTCGTCTTCTATATAGTGATTGTAGGAGATTGGTTGAAAAGATGGAAAATCGGATCACTGACTGGAAGAGCAAGTGCTTGTCGTTTGCTGGAAGGCTTCAATTGGTCAGTTCAGTTCTCTCGTCCATGCACATTTATTGGGCTTCGGTTTTCATATTACCAAAGAGGATTATTCATGAACTTGAACAGAAAATGAAGAGGTTTCTTTGGGCTCAAGGTAACGATATAAAGGGTAAATCTAAAGTTAACTGGGAAAGGGTTTGTAAACCGCATAGAGAAGGGGGTTTGGGGATTCGTCGTATCTCGGATATGAATAATGCTCTTATAACAACTCATGTTTGGAGTCTTCTTACACTTCGTGAGTCTCTTTGGGTGAAATGGATACATTCCTATCGCATCCGGGGTAGAAGCTTTTGGGACCTGCCGCTTAGAAAAAATGCAACATGGAGTTGGAGAAAGCTGCTAAACATTAGGCCGGTAATTCAACAACACTGTTGGACCAAGTTGGGTAATGGTACTACAACGTCAGTTTGGTTTGATAGATGGGATGACGTATGTCCGTTGAGCACTTTTATTACGCCAAGGGTGATAGCGAATGCGGGTTACACGTTACACACAAAAGTAGTTGATATAAATGATAATGGTATGTGGGAATGGCCTAACGATTAGACGGATCGGTACCAGAACCTTCAGACCATGTCAAAGTTTGTTTTGAATCCAACGGTTCCGGATAGACTATTTTGGCGGACCAGAACTGGTAGAGAGGTTGACTTTAGTGCGTCTGCGGTTTGGGATGATATTCGAGTGGTGCGTGATGAGGTTCCATGGACGGGTATGGTATGGTTTTCTCAATATATTCCTCGCCATTCGTTCTTCATGTGGTTACTGGTAAACAAGAAGTTAAAAACTCAAGATGTTATTAGGTCATGGTGCGTGTCGGGTAATGCTAACTTCAATCTGCTTTGTTGTTCGTTGTGTACGGCTGGCCCGGATTCTCACGAGCACCTGTTTTTCGAGTGCCAATATGCATCGCAGGTTTGGAGTGGTATTAAAGAGAAAGCTGGTATGGATACAGTTCAGAACTCTTGGGATAGTATCTATGATCACCTTGAACGGTATGCTAAGTCAACGTCTGCTCGTCACATTATTGGGAAGCTTGTGGTTAGTGCTGCGGCGTATTTTGTGTGGCAGGAGAGGAACCAACGACTTTTCTCATCAAGGAAAAGGAGTGCAACCAAGCTTATTGAGGTGATTTTAGCAACTGTTCGGATTAAACTGCAATCTATGCTATTCAAGAGGACCAATCAGATTCATGGGATTCTTCAGGAGTGGAGCTTGCCTCGCGGGTTGCTGATGGAAGATGATGACTGTGGTTAAGTTCAGTTAGATTGTTGTTTTGCTGTTTGCTAGTTTATTGGTGT
The DNA here is from genome assembly GCA_030545235.1 of Helianthus tuberosus. Lineage (NCBI taxonomy): Eukaryota > Viridiplantae > Streptophyta > Magnoliopsida > Asterales > Asteraceae > Helianthus > Helianthus tuberosus. The sequence goes on along the minus strand of CM060368.1, from coordinate 114,030,678 downwards.
ACTTTGTTTAGTCGTTTGCTTTTTGCTTGTAAACTCTATGTATGGTATGCAATGCTAGAGAACTGTGGATTATGTTCTGTCCACACTTGGTTTGTTTTGGGTTATTTATAAAATTCACCGGGGTAACCCTTTACCAAAAAAAAAAGATTTTACACTTGCAACTCACTTGAAAATTTCCCTCTTGATCAACCACACATGGCCGAAATTAGAGAGAGCTTTCTTGAGTTTTTGCACTTGAAAATCACTTGAAAAAACCTCTAAGATGGCACTCCATGTTGGCCGATTTTAGAGAGCATTTTTACCAAGTCTTCCATGTTCATTTTGGCATACAAAATGCATTTACAACTTTGAGAGACATAGCCACCCTTTTGCCCAATCAAAAACATCTAGCCATGCAAATTGCATGTAAGACTATTGGACCAAAAAAAGGTGTCTTGGGAGGTGCATGGGGGGCGGCCCACCTTTTTTAAAAATAAAAATTCTAAATTTTCTTTTATCACTTTAAGTCTTATATAATTTTATAACTTTTATAAAATTATAACATCACATGTTATAAGACTTATACAACTTTTATTATGTTATTTAACCCATTAAATAACAAAATAAAATACTCTTAAAATAAATTATCCATATAATTTATTAGTTTCTCAAGTGCAATTATTTAGAAAACCAATTTCTAAATATTATAAGTGTTAATATTTATTTGTTTGATCATATCATAAATAAATATTATAAGTGTTTGTCTAGCTTGTTATTAGGTATGACTCGACTTGAATCATAACGTACTAGCCACATCAATTTAATATGTGTCTTGGGCATACAGAGTCCAACATTGACTAGGCCTTTGCCTTGGCATATAGCCATGTTGGCCTTGATTTGGTGGAGACGGGCGAACCCGCTGAGACTGTGGTATGGTTGCCTGAGGTGGTGGAGCAAAAGATAACTGCATACCTTGATTTGATTGGGGAAGAGCCGGTTGTTGCAACATTGGTACATAGGATTCCGAGAAGAAAGAGGCGAGCGCATTTTTTAGTTAGAGAAAGGGCTCTCACAGACCCCTAATCTCATCCAATAAAAAGATATGGGATATGCCAGTCTATTGTCCTTCCAAGCTAAAATAACGAGTTATTATTGCAGCAGGATTGTAGCGGTTGGCTTTCATGCAGGTAGCCGTAGCTTGAAGACGAGGGGCGGTGTGGTGTAAGGGTTATGGCGAGTCAAGCAATGATCGAAGAGGGAATAGGCTAGCTTGGTTTTCTTTTTCACTGGGTTATGGTCTAAGGATACCCTTTCCGCCTAACCATTGTTTAGAAAGTAAAAAAAAGAATTCTTAAATTGTTTAGACTAAACTTTGATCTTCGACTTCACTTTGTCTTCGTTTAGTCCAGTTCAAAGTTTAGTGCAGCCATAGGACAATGGCATTTTCTTAGCTAAAGGTATATCAGAAAATGAAAACTTTTACAAAAGCCCGTATTTCGCGACTGTAACAAATGCTTATCTGGTGCAAATCCTTTATCCTACGCACAACGTCAACAAAACGAGGCATGAGAACCAAAGCGCAGGCAGGGAGAGCCGGGCCAACTACTAATTATTAACCATCCTTTCAGTTGGGACTTTCAAGCAAGCCTTGCGAAGGCAGCCCCCTTTCTCACGCATCAAAGACTTCATTTCCCTCAAGTGACCAACCGAAGCCATGCAATTCCTTATATTATAAAAGGAGTGCTAGAATGTCTTTTCAATTGTAGGGGCGCTAACCCGCTAATATAAAGCAAAGGGCTTTTTCAGCTAGATCCAGAACAAATAGGAGATATATCAGTACGGCATCCACCGGACACCTTTCGTAGTGAGGGAAGTCCTTTGTTTTTAGGTTGACGAGCTACTTTAGTTTACTTTCTGAAAAAAGCATAAAGCCCGGTATTTTCGTAAACGTAAAAGAGGGACGAGTGACAAGGTACTTGAGTGGCTCACCCTAATCAATAAGCGGGAGCAGGTATCGAGTGTTGTGAGGGCTTTGATTTGCACGTTAAGGGCAGTTTCTGTTATAGCACTAGTAATCGGTGCCGTTAGCCTAAGCTAAAACAGAGGGGCTTTGGAATCCATTCCGTATTCCGTACGCTAGGAAGTCGATCTGAACTGTAATTACAGCCTTCGCTTGAACTGAAGAGAGCGATGCGAACAGTTCAGGAGGCCGCAGATCAAACCCTTAGTTCAGTGCCGGGTTTCATAAGTACTCTCGGTCAATCATATCATTCTCCAGGCGGGATGGGGTGTAGGCACGTTTATTGGAGCACTTGGGAAGAACATCGGCCTCTTTCTTTTTTCAATCGTTAGAAAAAAGAGCTTGGTCAGCCATGTTCCCTACGTACTCTCTTGTTATTCCCATGATTCCCCGTTGCACCTATTCTCCGCAACCGTCGGTTCAGATCTATCTCGGGTACGGTTACTGCACTCCAATTGTTGTATCTCCAATCTCCGCCTCGGTTGGTGGCACCTATGGTTCTTAAAGTTTTTGATTCCAAGAAAGATAAAGAAAAGAAGAGGATTTCTCCTCTAGTTGCAAAGGATACTGCTTACTACATGTCACACCCCCAAAATCCACACGCGGAGTATCACCGCTTGGAGGCGTGACTGACCAGGATCAAGCCACCAATCATATTGAACAAGCAAGTAAATAATTATAAAAGTCCAACCAATACAATTGGTGTCCAAACAAACATAGTTTAAGTTGCAAAGCGGAAGCATAATGTTTAAAACCAAAACTTAAGTTTGAATGTTTCCAAGTTTAACATGGCACACAGCTGTCCATGTCCCACAACGACTCTTCCCCATGCAAGCTCCAGCTAAGTACCTATTGACCTGCAAAGCATGTAGTAACGAGTCAACAATAATGTTGAGCGAGTTCACAGTTGGGTGTTTGTTTTAAGTTGTTTCGAAAACAGTTTCCTTTAGCTGGCATCCTGCCGTGGGGGTTACCCCATAGTTGAAAACGTGATTTGTTTAACCCATTTACTCTGGCAATCCAGCCGTGGGGGCTACCCCATGTTTAGTTATCTGGCTTTTCGGCCGTGGTGGCTACCCCATGTATACACTAGACTCGTTACCATATCGACTGCTGACTGTAGTCATGTTTATGTGCCCTGAACTGTCAATGTCTATCAGCATTGACGTGCCCAGATCCATTAGTTCACGCCCGTCCTCTGCGGCACGGTGTGAGGCTTGTCAGACCTAAATAGCGCTATCTAACTAATGACCCGCTCGCCATTGGCCCGGCGATTAAGTCGATATAAAAAGGAGGGACTTCGTGATAGAGTTTTGGTCTAGCAAAAGTTAACTGTCCATGAGGACGAGGAATTACATTCCTGAACCAGTACTGTCGTACCCAAGAAAGGACGAGGAATCCATGTTCCTTAAACCCATTCCCAACCCCTGGGAATCCCATGCTTTGTAGAAAGTGTGAACTCACCTTAGGTTAGCTCGGCAGATAAACGAAAGGTCAATCGAGCTGCTAGAGGTCAACCACGTCCTAACATGGTTACCATACAAGTCAGGTCTAGGTGCACGTATGATTACACATAACAAGTTGTGAACACGTGTTGATCATGGCAAACACATAATACATGTCAAGCAAAACAGTTAAACACGAAATGTCTAAACTTGTGCGACCCGAAATATGAAGCTCAATAAATCAACGGCCCAACCTATTGTGCGATCAGCATACTTGTGCGATCCACAATGGGTTGTGCGATTCAGAAAGCCCGGCCCAATTAACATAACAGTCCAGTAAGTAAACGGCCCAATTAATTTAAACGTAGGTTTCTTGTGCGATCCAGAATCTCTTGTGCGATTGGAACTAGTCCGGCCCAACATATACCCGGCCCAACAGTTAAAACAAACATTACAACTTATGCGATCCAATAGTCTTGTGCGACTGGGGACACCTTGTGCGATTGGATCATCTTGTGCGACTGAACAAGACTTGTGCGATCAGTCTTGTGCGTTCAGTCTTGTGCGACTGACTAACTTGTTCGATCAGTTAAGTGAATTTCCTAAAATCATGCAATTCATTCAACAGTTTCCTAATTCTCCTCTATTCAATCAAATCCTCACTAACAATTTCCAACCATGCATTTAGTCGATCAAATAAGTGTTTTAACATCAACTCTATATGAACCCTAATCATGTTTCAAGAACACAACATATCATAACATTCAATCGGATCTAACACTATGATCATCACATATCATCCGAGTTCAAATATAACACAGCCGGCTTACCTACCTTTGATTCTAATCATCGTTTATCATTGTTTGATTACTAATTCGTATCATGATCCAAACATACCCATGTAAGCCGATTATATGAACATTAACCATTAATAGTTTCTATCACATTCAATCATAAGATATCATTAAATCACCATATAGATCATAACATCATGCAACCTAATATTAATGATTCTACAAACAGGAACCCTAACCGGATTCGATCAACATATGGCAATACACAAACATCGATCAACATAAAGTCAAGTAACAACAAAAACACTAAAACACTAACCGGATAAAGAATGGAACGAGAGTTGATCCGAAAGATAAAGCTTCGAGAGATATGGAAGGTTGTTGCCGTCGAGTTCTAGAGAGAAGGAAGAGAGCACTAGGGTTTGTGTGTGTAAAGTGTTTAGCAACCAAATGAGAAGTATACCCTTTCTCCTAATGTTATGCGTGTAAAAGAGAGAGTGGGCCGAACCACCATGGGCTGCCCTTGATCCGAGTGTAGCCCGAATGGGCTTGTGCGATTGGTTCGTGTTGTGCGTTTGGGCTGTTTATATACATACATACATTACACAAAGCACATAATAAACACAACATTCATTTAATCAATCTAGTTTATATAATCACATCACGTTCACATACGTTACATCAAAGCACAAAGATAGATTTCGAAGTACGAGTTGTCACATTATCCCCAAGTTGAAAGAAATTTCGTCCCGAAATTTAGCACGTACTCACTGAGGAAGCTAGTTAAGTTGCATGATCTTCCTGGGGTGTCACATCCTCCCCCCGTTGATCTGGAATTTCGTCCCGAAATTCCGTAGCTTCAGCCTCAGTAGTGGTTGCACTGTTTGCGAATAGTTGGGGATACTTTTGTTTCATTTGATCTTCGCGTTCCCAGGTGAACTCTGGGCCGCGACGTGAGTTCCAACGAACTCGAACGAGAGGTATTCTAGTGCGCTTGAGGAACTTAACATCCCGGTCCGTGATTTCAACTGGTTCCTCGACGAATCGTAACTGTTCATCGATAGTGAGCTCTTTCAAGGGAACTACGAGGGTCTCATCTGACAGACACTTCTTCAGATTCGACACATGGAAAACGTTGTGAACTGCACTGAGTTCTGCTGGTAGGTTCAGTTTGTAGGCCACCTTGCCTATTTTCTCTATGATTTCGAAAGGTCCGACGTATCGTGGATTAAGTTTGCCTCGTTTACCAAAACGAACCACACCCTTCCAGGGTGAGACTTTGAGTAGTACCCGCTCCCCAACCTGGAGCTCGAGTGGTTTCCTGCCCTTATCGGCGTGGCTTTTCTGACGGTCACGAGCTGCCGCCATTCGTTGTCGTATCTGAGCAATTCGTTCTGTTGTGTCTACCACAAGTTCTGGACCAGTGATCTGACTATCCCCCACCTCTGCCCAACAAAGAGGTGACCGGCATTTACGCCCGTACAATGCCTCAAACGGAGCAGGTTTAATGCTGGCGTGGTAGCTGTTATTTTACGAAAATTCCACAAGTGGCAGGTGCTTTTCCCAGCCGTTGCCAAAGTCAATTACACACGCCCGAAGCATGTCTTCTAAAGTTTGAATAGTGCGCTCAGACTGCCCATCCGTCTGAGGGTGATACGTTGTGCTCATGTCTAATAGTGAGCCAAAGGATTTGTGCATAGCTTGCCACAGTTCAGAAGTAAAACGTGCATCACGATCCGAGATAATAGAGGTGGGCACCCCGTGCCTCGAGACAACATCCTTAAGATATATGTCTGCTAAAGTGGAGAACTTATCCGTTTCCTTGATAGCCAAGAAGTGTGCAGACTTTGTGAGTCGATCCACGATCACCCAAATAGTATCGTTACCACGTTGAGATCTAGGCAGGCCAGTAACAAAATCCATGGAAATTTGTTCCCATTTCCATTGTGGTATCTCTGGTTGCTGTAGTAGGCCTGATGGTTTCTGGTATTCAGTCTTGACTCTCGCACAAGTCAAGCACTTTCTAACATAAGTTGCTATGTGTGCCTTCATGCTAGGCCACCAATACGTAGTTCGGAGATCGTGGTACATCTTATCCGAACCAGGATGTACTGAGTAGCGAGACTTGTGTGCCTCATTGTGACACTTCGGGTTTTCCCGAGCAACCTCATTGTCAGCTTTATGTGTACATATACTATTAAATGAAGATGTGTGAATTATCTTGAAGTATTATGTGATGCTTGTGTTAAACTATGTGTATGTAATATATATATATATATATAAGTACGTATAAGTGAACCGAAACCATGAACCCGACTCGAGACCACTTGGTCTCGAGTAAACAGTGAAACAATTGGGCCGGTTGGGCCATGTCGCTCGGAAACCCACTAGGGAGCACCAACTCGGTCCGGGTATAAAACCCACAAGAGTGGCCAACCTTGCCACTTTTCACCATTTGCAACATTTCCACACACACTCTCCTACACACTCCTTCAAGCACTAAAACCCTAAAGTTCCACCAACACTCTCCTCCTTTCTTCTCGGAGCAACCGGCGGCTAAGGAAGGAGCTCTCGGATCTCGGTGAATCCCTACACACCTCCACACTTTGGAACCGGTTAGTGCCTCCTTGTGCATAGTTGAAAGATCTTTGATATAGATTCTTGCTTATGAATGCGTATGTTGCTTAATGAATGGTTGATTGGTTATGAATGTTTAAAATAAGGTGTAAACCGTGATGTTCCGATAATTCCTTGCCATGATGATATACAACTTGAACAATGTGTTTAGTATGATTTAACTTGATGACTAGATGGTGTGCTAGGTGATATAGAAATGCATGTGTTCCAAGGATGTGTATGTGTGCTTTGGAACCGAGGAGTGTATGCTAGTTATTAGGAACCAATGTTGATGCATAAATGGATTTGTTTTGAATATGTATGTTGAACATGATAAAAACCTTAATGATGAACAATATGAATATGATATGAATGTTGTTATAAATATTTGAAATCTGGTTGTTTGATCTATTTTGATTAGTAATTAGACAAGAAAACATGTTTGTATAATTTGATTGGATAGTACATAATTACATGAAATTGCAATTCTATTGGTTAGTACATCAGAGGTTCTAGAAGGACTTCATGTGCACGTATCCGGGGTTGCGAGTCGAGACCCCCGGTTGCGACTCGAGACCAACACGTGACAACTCGAGACTATAGTGATTACGACTCGAGACCATGTCCAAGCAACACAAAAACAGACTTCAGGGACTCGAGACCATCAAGGTCTCGACTCGAGATCTTCTGATTGCGACTCGAGACTGGACTCGAGATCTCTGAGGTTGCGACTCGTACCTACACTACTCGAGACCAGAAGCCTATGACTCGAGACCTTCTGGTTGCGACTCGAGACCACCTGTTCTCGAGTCGAGACCACCTGGTCTCGACTGATCTGTTAGTTTTCGTTATTGGGCCCAAGTGTATTAACTGTACATGCTTGTTACCGTTTAAGTGGGCTACGTGTTAACTGTTAACTGTCACTGTTAAAGAATTTAGACGGGCCCAATAATTATATGGTGTGCATGCAATGTGTTAGCTACGTGTAGAATATACGTGACTTCTTTGAACCCAAACCTGACCCAAAACTGGTAACCATGTTAGGACGTGGTGACCAGCTTGCTTGACCAAGTAAACTAAACTGCCGAGCAACCCAAGGTGAGTTCACAACTATTAAAGCATGCGTTCCCGGTGGTTTTGGGAAACGGAAACTTAATCAACACTATCCCCGCGTAAGGGATACAAACTTACTTTTCTTCCCTTGTTACTGGGAACAAACTTACTTACTTCCCTTGTTACTGGGAACTCTTGGTTAATTATTGTTTATACGGAATGCAACGAGCAACACTAAACGAAACTCTATCACTTAAGTCCCTACCATTTAATACCGATTAGTCGCCGGGGCCTGGCGAACGGGTTATTAGTTAATAGCGCTATTTAGGTGCAACCAGCCTCACACCGACCCTTGTTACTGGGAACGGGAGTGAACTAATGAACTCTGGCAAACCGTCAATGATGATAGAACATTGACAACGGGGCACTACGGAAACGTACGGTTAAGTAAGTATTCGGTATTGGAAAAACAGTTTAGTCGCTTACTTAGGGGGTAGCTCCCCATCGCATGTATAAACGGATAAATTAACTGGTGAAACAAGTTTTTGGTAATTAAAACTGGACAACTCGTGGACTCGCCAACATTTTTGTTGATACCCTACTGCATGCTTTGCAGGTAACCAGTGACTCAGGAGCTTGCAGCTTGGGGATGTGTAGTGGTCGTCTTAACCCGTGTGGGGTTTTAAATAATCCTGAACTATGAACCTTGTTTTGAAACTGTTTGGTTTATGCTTCCGCTGTTTGCTTAAACTATTATTCGAACTTAAACCTTTAAAACTTTAATCTATGATGTTTACTGACTATTGTGGTTGGTGAATATTTTACTATAAATCAATGCTCAGTATAATTAGTGGCTGGATCCTGGTCAGTCATGCTTCCAAGCGGTGGTACTCCGCACGTGGATTTTTGGGGGTGTGACAGATTGGTATCAGAGCCATTGGTTATAGTGAACTTGGTTTTAAAAAGAAGAGTCTTTTTGAGAAAAACCAGACTATAACCCGTGACTCGTGACGACTGTGACACCTGGTCACTTCGACCATCAAACAAATACCAAGCCAATGAAATATTGTATTTCATACTTGGGATTTGTAAAAATATGTGTATCGTTTACACATATCAATTCTTGTTCGATTTCAAGCTCTAAATCGCTTTCTGGAAGGTTATACGCGCACTGATGCGTAGATATAACCAGTTTAATGCAACGAACACTCTGGAATAGTGAAATAGGCCTAACATACCTTAAATAACCTTTACTTAACTTAGAAATAAGTTTTGAAGGCTCTGGTATGGCAAAATCAAGTTAAATCGCTTACAGGGACTAAAGTTGACAAACTGCGAAAGTATGCCAATTTGAACTGTAACAGACATTCCGAAACATGACCATAAGTTAAACACACCATAAATATCCTTTACATAGCTTAGAAATAGGCTTTGAGGGGTTCGGTGTGCTAAAATAAACTTTTGGGTCATTCAGGGACTAAAAGCGTCAAAAAGTGCACAAGTTTGCATTTTCGCGCATAACTTACGTTCTGAATACATCCGGACATCCAAAAATTTATGTAAGCACTAAAATATTTTATTTTAGTGTTCGGCATAAGAAAAATCCATTCGTCGCGTCATTTGGATCGTTTTTCGCGCTTATGCGCATTCCGTCGTAATTAAGCGAACATCGCGATCGTACGGCCAAACGAACCGACATCCGAGATATTTTTGAGTATGTTTTAAGTTCCCTATACTTTAACTTCATTTTAGAGCTTTGAAATGGGGTTAACGGGCCTTAAACGTGTCGAAAATGACCTTATTGCATAACAGGGACTGAAATGGTAAATCTGCCATTTTACATGCTTACGATGCGCAGGGGTTTTTCCCCTACGATGCGCAAGCATTGGTCAGATGCAGCAACTCGATTTTCAGCAGCTGTTAGCAGCCTTTAACCCTTCCAAAAGCCAAGTACAAGTGTCAAAACCCTATGGTGAGTGCCAATGAGCCACCACAACTTTTCGACAAGTGTACGGGCTAGATCATTCCCTCTTCTCCAAGAAACGATCCTAACGGTGGACCGAAATCTATAAATACCCATCACATTTCACTTCATTTCTCACAAGAATCTGATCATTTGTGCTCTAAGTTGAAACCTTTGTTTCATACCTGAGCTATTTTGATCTAGATTAGCATTCGGGGACCCTTCGTAAGTGTTCCTTCGTTCTTTTATCGCTTTTCGAGTCCGAAAGTCAAACTTTGTTTGACTTTCTGCATTGACCAGTTTATGGTCGATGCGAAGTTCGTTCGAACTTCATAACGTGAGCGTGATCACGATGGTTATAGTCCCTAGTGACTATACCTACTGATTACCACGTTATCTAGGCTCAGTGACGAGCCGTAGTTTCGGTCAGAATACGTATTCTTGCGTATTTTGTAACCAAACTACTCTTAGGTATCACAACCGTTTGTTGTGATACCAAACCTGTTTTCTAAACTTAGTTAAGCATGCTTTAACATGCTTAGCTCGTCACTTTTAGTTTAGTGCTTATGTAGGGTCGTAGGGTAAGTGATCTAATAAATCGCTTATACCTTCGAACCCGACCCATTTGGTCGATCATTAGGATCCGACCAAATACATTAGGTGACCATAGTAGGTAGGGAATAACCTTCCGAGGTTATACCTTATGGTCACGACGTTTAAGTAGTTGTATGATAGGTAGTTTACATGCCTTAGGTAAATTACCAGAATACCCTTTTCATGTATAATTGGTAATTAAGCATATGTAACCTAAACTTTTGTCACATAACTGATTATGTAACAGGTTTAGGCATATAACACTTGTCATAGGACTAGTTAGGCGGTCCGAACGCGTTTTACGCGAACGACGCGTTAAAGTAGCATAAGCTACCTAAACGGGTCGTAATGGGTCACAAGCACTTAGGTTAGGTTTCATTTAGTATGTAGGCTTTGTTAAACCATACTACATGAGTTCCCATACTCATTTGGTTTACGAGCCCTCATTCTATCCGATCTTCCGATTTAGGTCCGGTTTATTAATGTAGTTACCTATATTAGGTGCCGTTTGATATTCCGTGATCTCTAGCATTGCTTGGTGGTTATCTTAGGACTTCTGAGCAATCTCAAGTGAGTACATAGACCCCTCTTTTACTGTTTTCCAAACGTTTTGGGGTGGAACACATGTGCCTACTTGTTACTTTCATGCTTTCCTGTTTTCACATCATATAGTACATGATTTCATTACATTTCATGCTAGGTGTGCCCATTGTGTGCATTACTTAGTACATCGTTTTACATTACATTTCATGCTATGTATGTCTATTGTTGCATACTTAGTACAGTTCACATGCTATGTATGTTCAATCGTTGCATTGTTCTTCATACTTAGTACATTTGTTATTCATCACATGTTTACATTTTGGATGCATATTACATGATTTACATTGATCATGCATTTACTACACAAAACATAACTTTGATTTAAACTACGTTTTACTTCAATACTATGTTTTTGTGCATAAGGTTTAGTTGATACCTTTCACTAGCCATACATATCATTTTGGTTACACATTACATGGTTTACATTTGACACATAAACACTTTTGACATTGGTTATACATTACATGATTTACATCTTGACATAAACATTTTTAACATATTATTTCAATACATTTTGAAGTTGGTTTAAACATAGACATCTTACATTGTTTGGTTTGGTTTGGTTTGGTTTGGTTTGGTTTGGTTTGAGTAAGTGATTAAGTAACGAGGCGTGTGTAATATGATACAAGCATGGTGGATACGCCGCTGGTACTTCCTATATATAAGTGTTTGTATGGTATTACTTATTGTAGCGTTATTTGAATCATTTCAGTTTGAGACATAGAACATTTTATACAAATAACATACTTTTCACAAGACATTGATTTATAACAACTTATCTTATACAAACCCATTTTACATGGTTATTCATTTAACCTTACATTTATTTATACATATCATTTGATATTATCGTTTTTCAAATGATTTACAAGACAAAGCAAATTACAAGGTTCATGACTAAACATTTTCTCAAACATAAGTCATGAATCTTATTTTCACAAAACCTATGTATCTCACAGGCATTTTTATGCTGACGTACCTATTTTCACATGTGTTTTCAGGAGATGATGCATAGGATTTATCAAGACATATTTAGGCGGACTTGTGCTTTAGTGACTTAAAACGAGACAAGAACTAGATAATTTATGTTATGTACTCTTTGTTTCTTGTTTAAAACAATGTAAACTCTCATATTTGTTTAATAAAACGAAACTTTAATTTCCATGGTTGTGAAACATTAATTCTGTTACAACACTCCCCGACGTTTCCGCCACGTTTTGTATGTTCTACGTGGTCGGGGTGTGACAGAAAAGATGGTATCAGAGCCAATGGTTATAGGGAATTAGGTTATTAGTAATGCTTTGACCTAGTCTATAACCTTCTTAGGACCCTAACGCGAGTTTACTTGCGTTTAGTCATAAAACAATACCGTCACCTATTCTTAGGCGACGACCACAACAAGAACATAAATTGCAAAACCGCTTTGAAAACTAATCATCTGTTCTAGGATGATTGATTGCTAGGTTTTGAACCCTCTGTTATATGGTTTTGAACCCCTTTGAATTTTCAAAATCTCGTCAAGGTTTTGGGTTTTAAATAATGTGAACACGTGCAAACTGGAAGGGTGAATGCCTGTATTCTGGGTTTTCTGTCTAGGCAAGCACTTCGTATACATCTCATCAGACGCGAGACCAGTTGTGCTTACCTGGGAATTCTTGGGATGAGTGTTCACTTATAGGCAAGCATGTCTTCACGATACATTATTTTTGACCCATTTACTTTGATTAGTCACTGTGTGTCGTTTGTTTACCTTGTGGTAACAAACAAATGACCACTATCCTTGCTTTCATCAGATTTGTTTCATCTCATTCTTTTCGTCTAATTCTCTCACTCGTTTCCTTTCATATTTTCCTCTTTTAGAATGCCTCCTCGACGCGAGAACCAGATAGCGACTGCCGAACTGGCGGAAATCATCGCGCAGCAAATGGCTGCTGCTTTCCCAAATCTTTATGCTCAAATGATGCAAGCCATCAACAACAACAATGCTCCATGCAATTTCAAGAATTTTAACTCGGCTAAACCACTCAAGTTTAGTGGTACTGAGGGATCAACTGGGCTTCTTCAATGGTTCGAGAGCATTGAGAATACTTTCCGTCACGTTCAGTGTCCTGAAAATCGCAAGGTCGAGTTTTCTTCAAGTGTGTTTCAGAAGAGGGCTCTTACGTGGTGGAACGGGGTTATGAGAGACCGCGGTGCTGAGGTTGCATTAGCACAGACTTGGGCTGAGCTTAGGGCTCTTATGATGAAGGAGTTTTGCCCTCGTCATGAACTGCGAGCTTTGGAGAGGGAGTTTGATGATTTGAAGCAAGACAGTGGCGAACATCGAGCCTATACTGACCGTTTTGAAGAATTGAGCCTGTTGTGTCCTGCTATGGTTACTCCTGTGGATAAGGCGATCGAGAGATATACTGATGGTCTTCCTGACCTAGTTCAGGATATTGTTACTGGCAGCAACCCTACTACTGTCAGACAAGCCATTGAATTGTCTGCTACTCTAACTGAATCCCACATCAGAAAGAAAAAGCTTTTTCGAAAAGGCGACCCAAGACCATCCGACAAGACTGCTCAAGTGGAACCAAAGGAAGAACATGCTGAGGTGTCCAAGAAGAAGAAGCGTAAGGCTTCGCAGAATTGTGCGATTGCTACTCAACCCAACCAAAACACCCGCAACCAACCAACTCAACCTCCTGCAAGGAAACCTTATGCCGGTACTGCACCAATATGCGACAAATGTAATGCACACCACTTAGCTTATCTACAGTGTCGTTTATGTGCATCATGTGGGCGACTCGGTCACCTGGCAAATGCTTGTCGATTTACCCCAAACCAAGGTGGTCCAAACCAACCTCAAGTAAATCCTGCTCAAGCTCGTCTTCCACTAGGTCCTTGTTTCAACTGTAACGAAATGGGCCATTTCCGAAGAAATTGCCCAAAGATTGCAAATGCGAATCCAGCGCAGGGATGAGCATTGGACCAACTAGAAGACAATGTTGTTTAGAAATAATCAAGCCTTATGTATTATTTTCTTTTGTTGTCAAGGTCCATGAAACAGTTGTTGTTGTTTATAAATAAATCTTTTTATTTTGCATTGCAATGTACAAATATGATGGCATGTATAAACAACGTATCCCCTACAATACTGACAATCAAGGAACCGTATTCCTTGAAGAACAGACTACCCCGTAATTTCTTCCATTTTATTATCTCTTGCGTTTTCCACGGAAATCCTAAGCACCCGTTTCTTCCAAGGAAACGAAGTACAAGGCGCAAGTTACAACTCTGTACGAATACCCAACGTACCACTATAAATTATTAATAGGGTACCTAAGGGTATTTCCGTATCTTCAAATTTTTGTGTTCCTTAATTCGAATATTGCGTTTTCTTGAAAACGAAATCGAATTTTTAGAAGATCTTGCTATCTTCATAGTTAGATTCTTGCTAATGTTTAAAGTACCAAATGAAATCCCTGAAATGGATTCCTAGTGTGCTTTAAATGCATGTACGTAATTAACAAAACAAAACTTACAAATTAAAGATCTAGATAAACAATTTTGTGGTTATGTGACTATGTGTTTATGCATTTTGCGTTTTCTTTTATGCATTTTTGTGTTTTTGTATACTCTGGATATTCGTTATCCAAATCCTCATAGAATCTTTCTTACCTTCATATGAAGGATTCGTAGTAGGATATTCAAAAAGGTACTATCTTAATTCCTTAATGGACTTCTACTTTGTAGTTAAGTCCCTTGGATTATAAAGCACTATTCCAAGGTTTAAGGACAACATGTGTTAATATAGTTGAAGAGATTGGTCCGACAATCTAGTTAAATACATCCTGCGTCGATGTAGTTAAATATTCCTCTTGGGTAGTTTAGTTGAAGAGATTGGTCCGACAATCTAGTTAAATACATCCTGCGTCGATGTAGTCAAATATTCCTCTTGGGTAATTTAGTTGAAGAGATTGGTACGACAATCTAGTTAAAGACATCCTACGTCGATGTAGTTAAATATTCCCCGTGGGTAGTTAAGTTAAAGAGATCCTACGTCGATCTAAGTTAAATAGATTGGTTCGACAATCTAGTTAAATATATCATGCGTTGATATAGTTAAAAAGATCCTACGTCGATCTAAGTTAAATAGATTGGTTCGACAATCTAGTTAAATATATCATGCGTTGATATAGTTAAAGAGATCCTACGTCGATCTAAGTTAAATAGATTGGTTCGACAATCTAGTTAAATATATCATGCGTTGATATAGTTAAAGAGATCCTACGTCGATCTAAGTTAAATAGATTGGTTTGACAATCTAGTTAAATATATCATGTGTTTATGTAGTTAAATAGGCCCTCGGGTGGTCTAGTTCGAGAGATTGTTCGTTGATCTAATCCTTTGGTGACCTAGTTAAAGAGACTCTATTGCAGTCAAGTTAAATCACCACAGGATTATTCGTTTGATTTTTCCCCATACGCATTATGAAATGAACTGTGCGAACTGTGCAAGGAACTACGTAATTAGGGAGGCCTACATAATTATGGAATTCAGTGCACAGAAACCACAGGAAGTTTTGTCATGTGTAAAGACCAACAGTGGCAAGAGTAATGATACGGGAGAAGTCTTGGACTTTGACCGATGTCATTTTATCTTACACTTCCCAATCGTGAATTTAAGTTTCCTATGATAAGTCTCCATGGGAAACGTTCCCCTATCCATAGTTTGAAACTCCATGTTTTGCTGCTACAAGGACTTCACTTTGAGGGATTGACAACTTCGCTAAGAACCCTATCATGGCCCAGAGTTCTACTTAGGGTTCAAGGGGTTCATTCAAAGCGAAAACATCACCGTCGTCCCCACAAGTTTCTCCTAAAATTAAATTTCGGGACGAAATTTCCTAAAGTAGGGGAGACTGTGACACCTGGTCACTTCGACCATCAAACAAATACCAAGCCAATGAAATATTGTATTTCATACTTGGGATTTGTAAAAATATGTGTATCGTTTACACATATCAATTCTTGTTCGATTTCAAGCTCTAAATCGCTTTCTGGAAGGTTATACGCGCACTGATGCGTAGATATAACCAGTTTAATGCAACGAACACTCTGGAATAGTGAAATAGGCTTAACATACCTTAAATAACCTTTACTTAACTTAGAAATAAGTTTTGAAGGCTCTGGTATGGCAAAATCAAGTTAAATCGCTTACAGGGACTAAAGTTGACAAACTGCGAAAGTATGCCAATTTGAACTGTAACAGACATTCCGAAACATGACCATAAGTTAAACACACCATAAATATCCTTTACATAGCTTAGAAATAGGCTTTGAGGGGTTCGGTGTGCTAAAATAAACTTTTGGGTCATTTAGGGACTAAAAGCGTCAAAAAGTGCACAAGTTTGCATTTTCGCGCATAACTTACGTTCTGAATACATCCGGACATCCAAAAATTTATGTAAGCACTAAAATATTTTATTTTAGTGTTCGGCATAAGAAAAATCCATTCGTCGCGTCATTTGGATCGTTTTTCGTGCTTATGCGCATTCCGTCGTAATTAAGCGAACATCGCGATCGTACGGCCAAACGAACCGACATCCGAGATATTTTTGAGCATGTTTTAAGTTCCCTATACTTTAACTTCATTTTAGAGCTTTGAAATGGGGTTAACGGGCCTTAAACGTGTCGAAAATGACCTTATTGCATAACAGGGACTGAAATGGTAAATCTGCCATTTTACATGCTTACGATGCGCAGGGGTTTTTCCCCTACGATGCGCAAGCATTGGTCAGATGCAGCAACTCGATTTTCAGCAGCTGTTAGCAGCCTTTAACCCTTCCAAAAGCCAAGTACAAGTGTCAAAACCCTATGGTGAGTGCCAATGAGCCACCACAACTTTTCGACAAGTGTACGGGCTAGATCATTCCCTCTTCTCCAAGAAACGATCCTAACGGTGGACCGAAATCTATAAATACCCATCACATTTCACTTCATTTCTCACAAGAATCTGATCATTTGTGCTCTAAGTTGAAACCTTTGTTTCATACCTGAGCTATTTTGATCTAGATTAGCATTCGGGGACCCTTCGTAAGTGTTCCTTCGTTCTTTTATCGCTTTTCGAGTCCGAAAGTCAAACTTTGTTTGACTTTCTGCATTGACCAGTTTATGGTCGATGCGAAGTTCGTTCGAACTTCATAACGTGAGCGTGATCACGATGGTTATAGTCCCTAGTGACTATACCTACTGATTACCACGTTATCTAGGCTCAGTGACGAGCCGTAGTTTCGGTCAGAATACGTATTCTTGCGTATTTTGTAACCAAACTACTCTTAGGTATCACAACCGTTTGTTGTGATACCAAACCTGTTTTCTAAACTTAGTTAAGCATGTTTTAACATGCTTAGCTCGTCACTTTTAGTTTAGTGCTTATGTAGGGTCGTAGGGTAAGCGATCTAATAAATCGCTTATACCTTCGAACCCGACCCATTTGGTCGATCATTAGGATCCGACCAAATACATTAGGTGACCATAGTAGGTAGGGAATACCTTCCGAGGTTATACCTTATGGTCACGACGTTTAAGTAGTTGTATGATAGGTAGTTTACATGCCTTAGGTAAATTACCAGAATACCCTTTTCATGTATAATTGGTAATTAAGCATATGTAACCTA
The DNA here is from genome assembly GCA_030545235.1 of Helianthus tuberosus. Taxonomy (NCBI): domain Eukaryota; kingdom Viridiplantae; phylum Streptophyta; class Magnoliopsida; order Asterales; family Asteraceae; genus Helianthus; species Helianthus tuberosus. The sequence continues at coordinate 114,012,947 of CM060368.1, read as the reverse complement.
AACTTTTGTCACATAACTGATTATGTAACAGGTTTAGGCATATAACACTTGTCATAGGACTAGTTAGGCGGTCCGAACGCGTTTTACGCGAACGGCGCGTTAAAGTAGCATAAGCTACCTAAACGGGTCGTAATGGGTCACAAGCACTTAGGTTAGGTTTCATTTAGTATGTAGGCTTTGTTAAACCATACTACATGAGTTCCCATACTCATTTGGTTTACGAGCCCTCATTCTATCCGATCTTCCGATTTAGGTCCGGTTTTTTTTTTTGGGTAAAGGGTTACCCCGGTGATTTTATATATTCACAAAAATAAAAACAAGTAGTAAGGTAACATCCTTACTAGTTCAGACATGAGACAAACCTCATGAAAGTATAACAAAAAGAAAAACAACCAACAATGGGAACCAAACGGAAACCAACAACTAGACACTCATCTAGACATACACGACACTAGACAAAAGGAATCAGCCATTCTCCATAAGCAAATCAGCGTCTTGAATATCCCACTTCGCCAGCACCTCCCGAACTCTAACATTGCTTGGTGGTTATCTTAGGACTTCTGAGCAATCTCAAGTGAGTACATAGACCCCTCTTTTACTGTTTTCCAAACGTTTTGGGGTGGAACACATGTGCCTACTTGTTACTTTCATGCTTTCCTGTTTTCACATCATATACATGCTATGTTCATTAGTACATTATAGTACATGATTTCATTACATTTCATGCTAGGTGTGCCCATTGTGTGCATTACTTAGTACATCGTTTTACATTACATTTCATGCTATGTATGTCTATTGTTGCATACTTAGTACAGTTCACATGCTATGTATGTTCAATCGTTGCATTGTTCTTCATACTTAGTACATTTGTTATTCATCACATGCTTACATTTTGGATGCATATTACATGATTTACATTGATCATGCATTTACTACACAAAACATAACTTTGATTTAAACTACGTTTTACTTCAATACTATGTTTTTGTGCATAAGGTTTAGTTGATACCTTTCACTAGCCATACATATCATTTTGGTTACACATTACATGGTTTACATTTGACACATAAACACTTTTGACATTGGTTATACATTACATGATTTACATCTTGACATAAACATTTTTAACATATTATTTCAATACATTTTGAAGTTGGTTTAAACATAGACATCTTACGTTGTTTGGTTTGGTTTGGTTTGGTTTGGTTTGGTTTGGTTTGAGTAAGTGATTAAGTAACGAGGCGTGTGTAATATGATACAAGCATGGTGGATACGCCGCTGGTACTTCCTATATATAAGTGTTTGTATGGTATTACTTATTGTAGCGTTATTTGAATCATTTCAGTTTGAGACATAGAACATTTTATACAAATAACATACTTTTCACAAGACATTGATTTATAACAACTTATCTTATACAAACCCATTTTACATGGTTATTCATTTAACCTTACATTTATTTATACATATCATTTGATATTATCGTTTTTCAAATGATTTACAAGACAAAGCAAATTACAAGGTTCATGACTAAACATTTTCTCAAACATAAGTCATGAATCTTATTTTCACAAAACCTATGTATCTCACAGGCATTTTTATGCTGACGTACCTATTTTCACATGTGTTTTCAGGAGATGATGCATAGGATTTATCAAGACATATTTAGGCGGACTTGTGCTTTAGTGACTTAAAACGAGACAAGAACTAGATAATTTATGTTATGTACTCTTTGTTTCTTGTTTAAAACAATGTAAACTCTCATATTTGTTTAATAAAACGAAACTTTAATTTCCATGGTTGTGAAACATTAATTCTGTTACAACACTCCCCGACGTTTCCGCCACGTTTTGTATGTTCTACGTGGTCGGGGTGTGACAACGACACTACACTCCAAGGGCAAGACTCAACATGTTAGGTCTCATAGGTCGGACTTGTGTTTACTTGCTTGTTTATCTTATGTTGACTGCTCTACTATACATACTAGTGTGCCTAATTAGTTAGATACGCATCCCTCTTCTATCTCATTCTCGCTACATTACGACATCACACTCATACTGTGTTTTCTGGTTATGAAGACAATGAGTGGACGCGGAAGAGGAAACGTTAACATGACTCAGGCTCAGTTCACTAACTTGCTCAACACGGTGGCTGCAGCTTTCGCAACTCACCCTGGAGGTAAACTCGTTACTTTAGGATGTTTAGACCCTACCCCCCACATCGTCTTTTCACCTCTAAACCTATTCGCTTCACTTCTCACGACAGGTCAGCCTGCACCCGTGCAGCCACGTGTTTGTACTTTCAAAACCTTCATGGATGGCAAGCCTCTCCCTTTCAACGGCACTGAGGGTGCCATAGGCCTTCTGCACTGGATTGAAAAGGCCGAAGCTGTCTTTGCTGTCTGCGAGTGTCCCCCTGCGAACTGGGTTAAGTTCGCGACTGGTACGCTTGAAGGGAACGCGCTTTCATGGTGGAAAGCACAGATTCAGATGCTTGGTCTGGAAACTGCTAACGCTACTGCGTGGGAAGATTTCAAGGACATGATCAAAGAGGAGTACTGTCACAGGGATGACATCCACAAACTCGAGAACGAGTACTATGAGCTCAAGATGGTTGGATCAGAGATTGAGACCTACACCAAGCAGTCCAACGACTATGCTGCACTTTGCCCAAACATGTCCCGACCTATGTATCGAAGGATCGAATTGTACATCAAGGGTTTGGTCCCAGAAATCCGGAGCCATGTAACCTCAGCCAACCTCAATACCATACAGCCCGTGGTTCGTCTTGCTCACAAACTCACCAATCAGGCTGTGGAGGAGGGCAAGTTGCCCAAGAGGATCAGTGCTACTGCTGGAACTTCTAGCGATAACAAACGAAAGTGGGATGGAAGTCAGGGAAAGGATGCTAACCCCACTCAGGCCCCAGTTCAACAAAGGAAGACTGAAAACAACAAAGGCCCTCAGCAACAGGGTGGTTATCGAGGAAACCACCCCAAGTGTAACAAATGTAACCGACATCACAGTGGGCCATGTGGCAAAGGTCAATGTCAGCGATGCAACAAGATGGGGCATGAAGCCAAAGACTGCCGAAGCCAGTTCCCAGCTAGGCAGAATCAGCATCAACCACAGCAACAGCAGCAGCAAGGAAACAATCGTGAATGCTACAAATGTGGGGCAATAGGGCACATGCGAAAGGATTGCCCTCAGCTGAACCAGAATCGCAACAATAATAATCGAGGTGCTGAAAACAACGACAACAACCAGGGAGCTGGAAACAATGCAAGGGCATTCGTGATTGGGGCTGCTGAAGCAAGGAACGACCCTAACGTGGTGGCGGGTAAGTTCCTACTTAATGATCGCTATGTTTCCATATTATTTGATTCCGGAGCAGACGCTAGTTATGTGTCCCTACGTATTAGTAAGAAACTTAAGTCCACTCTTACGCCGTTAAGCTCTAAGCACATCATTGAAATAGCTAATGGTAGAAACCTCGAGGCCTCACATGTAATTCGTAACTGCAAATTAGAGTTGTCTGGTCAGACCTTCTGTATCGATCTCTTCCCCATCATTCTCGGAAGCTTCGACGTCGTCATTGGTATGGAATGGTTATACAAGCATCGAGCCGAAATCCTCTGCCAAGAGAAAGCTATTCGTATTCCCCGTCCTCCTGGCAAACCCCTTATTTTTCAAGGCGACAAAAGCGGAGAAGTCACAGGCATCATTTCATTCTTAAAAGCCCAGAAGTGCATACGAAAGGGGCACACCGCTATCTTAGCACTTGTTGCCGACACGCAGAAAAAGGATAATAGGATTGAAGATTTTCCAGTTGTACGCGACTATCCCGAGGTATTCCCTGAAGAACTACCTGGACTCCCTCCTCACCGTCAGGTCGAATTTCAAATCGAGCTAGCTCCCGGAGCAGCACCTATAGCTCGTGCACCTTATCGACTAGCCCCCGCAGAACTCAAGGAACTTTCTACTCAATTACAAGAACTCTTGGACAAAGGTTTTATCCGTCCTAGCTCATCACCCAGGGGAGCCCCAGTCCTCTTTGTTAAAAAGAAGGATGGCACATTCCGAATGTGCATTGACTACCGCGAACTAAACAAGGTTACCATCAAGAATCGCTATCCACTTCCCCGTATCGACGACCTGTTCGACCAGCTGCAAGGGTCGAGCTATTATTCCAAGATTGATCTACGATCGGGCTATCACCAGCTGAGAGTCCGCGATGAGGACGTCTCTAAAACTGCTTTCAGAACCCGCTATGGTCACTATGAATTCCTTGTCATGCCTTTCGGAATGACCAATGCACCTGCGATCTTCATGGATCTCATGAACCGAGTGTGCAAACCCTACCTCGACAAGTTCGTAATTGTGTTTATTGACGACATCTTAATCTACTCGAAAAGTCAAGAGGAGCATGAACAACACCTGCGTCTCATTCTCAAACTCCTTCGCAATGAGCAACTGTACGCCAAATTCTCGAAATGTGATTTCTGGCTTAGAGAAGTCCATTTCCTTAGGCACATAGTCAATCAGGATGGGATTCATGTCGACCCCGCTAAGATCGAGTCCATTAAGAATTGGCCTGTACCTAAGACTCCGACCGAAGTTCGCCAATTCTTGGGATTGGCAGGATACTATCGAAGATTTATCAAGGGGTTCTCTAAGATCGCTCAACCACTTACAACCCTCACTCAGAAGGGTGTTACTTATAAGTGGAATGATGCTCAGGAATCTGCCTTCCAGGAACTAAAGAAGAACCTCTGTAGTGCTCCAATTCTTTCCTTGCCTGAAGGTACCGACGACTTTGTTGTTTACTGCGCCGCTTCTATTCAAGGGCTTGGTTGCGTGTTGATGCAACGCGAGAAGGTTATTGCTTACGCTTCACGACAACTCAAGATCCACGAAAGGAACTACACGACACGACTTAGAATTCGGAGCTGTGGTTTTTGCGCTCAAGATTTGGAGACATTATTTATACGGTACCAAGTGCACGATTTACACTGATCACAAGAGTCTCCAACACATAATGGAACAAAAGGAGTTGAATATGCGGCAACGCCGATGGGTCGAACTCCTAAATGACTACGAGTGTGCAATTAGATATCATCCAGGCAAGGCTAATGTGGTGGCAGATGCCCTCAGCAGGAAGGAAACCAAACCTAAGCGTGTTCGTGCCTTACAGCTCACCATCCACTCGAACCTCCCTAAGCAAATCCGAGACGCTCAGGTCGAAGCATTGAAAGCCGAGAACGTCAGGGCTGAGTCCCTGCGAGGATCAAGGAAACGGCTAGAACAAAAAGAGGATGGTGCTTACTACGTAAACGGGCGTATATGGGTCCCACTTTATGGGAATTTGCGCGAGCTTGTAATGGATGAAGCCCATAAGTCCCGTTACTCAGTACATCCTGGTTCGGATAAGATGTACCACGACTTAAAGACTACATACTGGTGGCCTGGCATGAAGGCCCACATAGCAACCTATGTCAGAAAATGTTTGACTTGTGTAAGGGTCAAGGCTGAGTATCAAAAACCATCAGGCCTGCTCCAACAACCAGAAATCCCGCAATGGAAATGGGAGCAAATTTCCATGGATTTTGTCACTAGCCTGCCTAGGTGTCAACGCGGGAATGACACCATTTGGGTAATAGTGGACCGATTAACTAAGTCTGCACACTTTTTGGCTATTAAAGAAACAGACAAGTTCTCTACCTTAGCAGAGGTATACTTAAAGGAAGTGGTTTCGAAACACGGAGTGCCAACCTCTATTATTTCCGATCGAGACGCACGTTTTACTTCTGAGTTGTGGCAAGCTATGCACAAATCTATTGGCTCACGTTTGGACATGAGCACCGCTTATCATCCGCAAACGGATGGGCAATCTGAACGCACCATCTAAACCCTCGAAGACATGCTTAGGGCATGTGTGATCGATTTTGGCAAGAATTGGGAGAAGCACCTACCGTTAGTGGAATTCTCCTACAACAACAGCTACCACACCAGCATTCAGGCAGCACCCTTTGAGGCATTGTACGGTCGTAAATGCCGATCGCCTCTCTGCTGGGCGGAGGTTGGTGACAGCCAGATCACCGGCCCGGAACATGTAGTAGACACTACAGAAAAGATTGCCCAGATTAGGCAACGCATGGCGGCAGCTCGTGACCATCAGAAGAGCTACGCTGATAAGGATAGGAAACCGCTAGAGTTCCAGGTTGGTGACCGGGCTCTACTTAAAGTCTCGCCCTGGAAGGGTGTGGTTCGTTTTGGAAAACGGGGCAAGCTAAATCCGAGATATGTTGGACCCTTTGAAATTACCGAAAAGATCGGTAAGGTCGCTTACAGATTGAATCTGCCTGAAGAACTGAGTGCTGTGCACAACGTCTTACCGAAGTACGAGTTGTCACATTATCCCCAAGTTGAAAGAAATTTCGTCCCGAAATTTAGCACGTACTCACTGAGGAAGCTAGTTAAGTTGCATGGTTTTCCTGGGGTGTCACATCCCCCCCCCCCCCCCCCCCCCCCCCGTTGATCTGGAATTTTGGGAGGTGTCACATCCTCCCCCCGTTGATCTGGAATTTCGTCCCGAAATTCCGTAGCTTCAGCCTCAGTAGTGGTTGTACTGTTTGAGAATAGTTGGGGATACTTTTGTTTCATTTGATCTTCGCGTTCCCAGGTGAACTCTGGGCCGTGACGTGAGTTCCAACGAACTCGAACGAGAGGTATTCTAGTGCGCTTGAGGAACTTAACATCCCAGTCCGTGATTTCAACTGGTTCCTCGACGAATCGTAACTGTTCATCGATAGTGAGCTCCTTCAAGGGAACTACGAGGGTCTCATCTGACAGACACTTCTTCAGATTCGACACGTGGAAAACGTTGTGAACTGCACTGAGTTCTGCTGGTAGGTTCAGTTTGTAGGCCACCTTGCCTATTTTCTCTATGATTTCGAAAGGTCCGACGTATCGTGGATTAAGTTTGCCTCGTTTACCAAAACGAACCACACCCTTCAAGGGTGAGACTTTGAGTAGTACCCGCTCCCCAACCTGGAGCTCGAGTGGTTTCCTGCCCTTATCGGCGTGGCTTTTCTGACGGTCACGAGCTGCCGCCATTCGTTGTCGTATCTGAGCAATTCGTTCTGTTGTGTCTACCACAAGTTCTGGACCAGTGATCTGACTATCCCCCACCTCTGCCCAACAAAGAGGTGACCGGCATTTACGCCCGTACAATGCCTCAAACGGAGCAGGTTTAATGCTGGTGTGGTAGTTGTTATTGTACGAAAATTCCACAAGTGGCAGGTGCTTTTCCCATCCGTTGCCAAAGTCAATTACACACGCCCGAAGCATGTCTTCTAAAGTTTGAATAGTGCGCTCAGACTGCCCATCCGTCTGAGGGTGATACGCTGTGCTCATGTCTAATCGTGAGCCAAAGGATTTGTGCATAGCTTGCCACAGTTCAGAAGTAAAACATGCATCACGATCCGAGATAATAGAGGTGGGCACCCCGTGCCTCGAGACAACATCCTTAAGATATATGTCTGCTAAAGTGGAGAACTTATCCGTTTCCTTGATAGCCAAGAAGTGTGCAGACTTTGTGAGTCGATCCACGATCACCCAAATAGTATCGTTACCACGTTGAGATCTAGGCAGGCCAGTAACAAAATCCATGGAAATTTGTTCCCATTTCCATTGTGGTATCTCTGGTTGCTGTAGTAGGCCTGATGGTTTCTGGTATTCAGTCTTGACTCTCGCACAAGTCAAGCACTTTCTAACATAAGTTGCTATGTGTGCCTTCATGCTAGGCCACCAATACGTAGTTCGGAGATCGTGGTACATCTTATCCGAACCAGGATGTACTGAGTAGCGAGACTTGTGTGCCTCATTGTGACACTTCGGGTTTTCCCGAGCAACCTCATTGTCAGCTTTATGTGTACATATACTATTAAATGAAGATGTGTGAATTATTTTGAAGTATTATGTGATGCTTGTGTTAAACTATGTGTATGTAATATATATATATATAAGTACGTATAAGTGAACCGAAACCATGAACCCGACTCGAGACCACTTGGTCTCGAGTAAACAGTGAAACAATTGGGCCGGTTGGGCCATGTCGCTCGGAAACCCACTAGGGAGCACCAACTCGGTCCGGGTATAAAACCCACAAGAGTGGCCAACCTTGCCACTTTTCACCATTTGCAACATTTCCACACACACTCTCCTACACACTCCTTCAAGCACTAAAACCCTAAAGTTCCACCAACACTCTCCTCCTTTCTTCTCGGAGCAACCGGCGGCTAAGGAAGGAGCTCTCGGATCTCGGTGAATCCCTACACACCTCCACACTTTGGAACCGGTTAGTGCCTCCTTGTGCATAGTTGAAAGATCTTTGATATAGATTCTTGCTTATGAATGCGTATGTTGCTTAATGAATGGTTGATTGGTTATGAATGTTTAAAATAAGGTGTAAACCGTGATGTTCCGATAATTCCTTGCCATGATGATATACAACTTGAACAATGTGTTTAGTATGATTTAACTTGATGACTAGATGGTGTGCTAGGTGATATAGAAATGCATGTGTTCCAAGGATGTGTATGTGTGCTTTGGAACCGAGGAGTGTATGCTAGTTATTAGGAACCAAAGTTGATGCATAAATGGATTTGTTTTGAATATGTATGTTGAACATGATAAAAACGTTAATTATGAACAATATGAATATGATATGAATGTTGTTATGAATATTTGAAATCTGGTTGTTTGATCTATTTTGATTAGTAATTAGACAAGAAAACATGTTTGTATAATTTGATTGGATAGTACATAATTACATGAAATTGCAATTCTATTGGTTAGTACATCAGAGGTTCTAGAAGGACTTCATGTGCACGTATCCGGGGTTGCGAGTCGAGACCCCCGGTTGCGACTCGAGACCAACACGTGACAACTCGAGACTATAGTGATTACGACTCGAGACCATGTCCAAGCAACACAAAAACAGACTTCAGGGACTCGAGACCATCAAGGTCTCGACTCGAGATCTTCTGATTGTGACTCGAGACTGGACTCGAGATCTCTGAGGTTGCGACTCGTACCTACACTACTCGAGACCAGAAGCCTATGACTCGAGACCTCCTGGTTGCGACTCGAGACCACCTGTTCTCGAGTCGAGACCACCTGTTCTCGAGTCGAGACCACCTGGTCTCGACTGATCTGTTAGTTTTCGTTATTGGGCCCAAGTGTATTAACTGTACATGCTTGTTACCGTTTAAGTGGGCTACGTGTTAACTGTTAACTGTCACTGTTAAAGAATTTAGACGGGCCCAATAATTATATGTTGTGCATGCAATGTGTTAGCTACGTGTAGAATATACGTGACTTCTTTGAACCCAAACCTGACCCAAAACTGGTAACCATGTTAGGACGTGGTGACCAGCTTGCTTGACCAAGTAAACTAAACTGCCGAGCAACCCAAGGTGAGTTCACAACTATTAAAGCATGCGTTCCCGGTGGTTTTGGGAAACGGAAACTTAATCAACACTATCCCCGCGTAAGGGATACAAACTTACTTTTCTTCCCTTGTTACTGGGAACAAACTTACTTACTTCCCTTGTTACTGGGAACTCTTGGTTAATTATTGTTTATACGGAATGCAACGAGCAACACTAAACGAAAATCTATCACTTAAGTCCCTACCATTTAATACCGATTAGTCGCCGGGGCCTGGCGAACGGGTTATTAGTTAATAGCGCTATTTAGGTGCAACCAGCCTCACACCGACCCTTGTTACTGGGAACGGGAGTGAACTAATGAACTCTGGCAAACCGTCAATGATGATAGAACATTGACAACGGGGCACTACGGAAACGTACGGTTAAGTAAGTATTCGGTATTGGAAAAACAGTTTAGTCGCTTACTTATGGGGTATCTCCCCATCGCATGTATAAACGGATAAATTAACTGGTGAAACAAGTTTTTGGTAATTAAAACTGGACAACTCGTGGACTCGCCAACATTTTTGTTGATACCCTACTGCATGCTTTGCAGGTAACCAGTGACTCAGGAGCTTGCAGCTTGGGGATGTGTAGTGGTCGTCTTAACCCGTGTGGGGTTTTAAATAATCCTGAACTATGAACCTTGTTTTGAAACTGTTTGGTTTTTGCTTCCGTTGTTTGCTTAAACTATTATTCGAACTTAAACCTTTAAAACTTTAATCTATGATGTTTACTGACTATTGTGGTTGGTGAATATTTTACTATAAATCAATGCTCAGTATAATTGGTGGCTGGATAATGGTCAGTCATGCTTCCAAGCGGTGGTACTCCGCACGTGGATTTTTTGGGGTGTGACACTCATCCATCACAAGCTCTCGTAGGTTGCCATAGAGTGGGACCCAAATGCGTCCCGTTACGTAGTAAGCACCGTCTTCCTTTTGTTCTAATCGTTGCCTTGAGCCGCGTAGGGCTTCAGCCCTGATGTTTTCTGGTTTCAATGCTTCTACCTGAGCATCTCGTATCTGGGAAGGAAGACTAGACTGTATAGTGAGCTGTAAAGCTCGTACGCGCTTAGGCTTAGAGTCCTTTCAACTGAGGGCGTCAGCCACAACATTGGCCTTGCCTGGGTGGTACCTGATCGAGCATTCGTAGTCATTCAGTAACTCGACCCATCGTCGTTGTCGCATATTCAGTTCCTTCTGTTTGAAGATATGCTCGAGACTCCTGTGATCGGTGTAGATGGCGCACTTGGTACCGTACAGGTAGTGCCTCCATATCTTAAGTGCAAAAACAACAGCTCCCAGCTCTAAATCGTGTGTAGTGTAGTTCTTTTCATGAACTTTGAGTTGGCGTGAGGCGTAGGCTATAACTTTATCCCGTTGCATCAATCACAACCAAGACCCTGAATTGATGCGTCGCAGTAAACCACAAAGTCGTCTGTGCCCTCTGGCAATGAAAGGATAGGTGCGCTGCAAAGTCTATCCTTTAAGTGTTGAAACGCTAATTCCTGTGCATTTCCCCATCGATAAACAACGCCTTTCTGCGTTAGTAAGGTGAGAGGCTGTGCAATCTTGGAAAACTCCTTAATGAACCTCCTGTAGTATCCTGCCAAGCCCAAGAATTGGCGTATTTCCGTTGGTGTTCTAGGTGCAGGCCAGTTCCTGATCGAGTCTACCTTGGATGGATCAACATGGATCCCATCCTTGTTTACCACGTGGCCTAGGAAATGGACTTCACGAAGCCAGAAGTCGCATTTCGAGAACTTAGCATAAAGCTGTTCTGTTCGTAGGAGTTCCAAAATAAGTCGTAGATGCTGCTCGTGTTCTTCCTGACTCTTAGAATAGATCAGGATGTCATCGATGAAAACAATAACGAACTTGTCCAGGTAAGTCTTGCACACTCGATTCATCAAGTCCATGAAGACCGCAGGTGCGTTTGTCAGCCCAAAAGGCATGACCAAAAACTCGTAGTGTCCATAACGAGTTCTAAAGGCTGTTTTGGAGACGTCCTCTTCTCGGACTCTCAGCTGGTGATATCCCGATCTCAGATCAATCTTCGAGTAGTAGCTCGACCCTTGCAGCTGGTCGAACAACTCGTCAATACGTGGAAGACGACAGCGATTCTTCACTGTCACCTTGTTGAGTTCTCGATAGTCGATACACATACGGAAGGTACCGTCCTTCTTCTTCACAAATAGCACTGGAGCTCCCCATGGTGAAGAGCTAGGACGAATGAAACCCTTATCCAAGAGTTCTTGTATTTGCGTAGAGAGTTCTTCCAACTCTGATGGTGTGACACCTGGGTCACTGCGACCAGCAAACAAATGCCAAACCAATGAAATATTGTATTTCATACTTGGGATCTGTATAAATATGTGTATCTTTTGCACATATCAATTCTTGTTCGATTTCAAGCTCTAAATCGCTTTCTGGAAGGTTATACGCGCACTGATGCGTAAATATAACCAGTTTAATGCAACGAACACTCCGGAATAGTGAAATAGGCTTAACATACCTTAAATAACCTTTACATAACTTAGAAATAAGTTTTGAAGGCTTTGGTATGGCAAAATCAAGTTAAATCGCTTACAGGGACTAAAGTTGACAAACTGCGAAAGTATGCCAATTTGAACTGTAACAGACTTTCCGGAACATGACCATAAGTTAAACACACCTTAAATATCCTTTATATAGCTTAGAAATAGGCTTTGAGGGGTTCGGTGTGCTAAAATAAACTTTTGGGTCATTCAGGGACTAAAAGCGTCAAAAAGTGCACAAGTTTGCATTTTCGCGCATAACTTACGTTCTGAATACATGCGGACATCCAAAAATTTATGTAAGCACTAAAATATTTTATTTTAGTGTTTGGCATAAGAAAAATCCATTCGTCGCGTAATTTCGATCGTTTTTCGCGCTTATGCGCATTCCGTCGTAATTAAGCGAACATCGCGTTCGTATGACCAAACGAACTGACATCCGACATATTTTTGAGCATGTTTCATGTCCACAATGTTTAGGCATCATTTTAGGGCCTTAACGTTGGCTTAACGGGCCTTAAACGTGTCGAAATGAGCCTTAAACACCAACTGGGCCTTAACGTCAGGCTCCCATATCAGATAAGACTGATTAGTCAGCAGATTTCAGCTGATTAACTCACAACCACACACTCACACTTGCCCTTTCAGCTCATAAGAGGCCATTTTTAGTCACCAGAACTTTCCAACAAGTGTACGCACGAGATTCGATCACATTTTCCAAGAAACGATCCTAACGGTTCGGGAAATCCTATAAATACCCATCACATTTTCACTCATTCCTCACAAGAATCTGATCAAAAAGACTCTAAGTTGGAACCATTGTTTCATACCTGAGTTATTTTGATCTAGATTAGCATCCGGGGACCCTTCGTAAGTATTCCTTCGTTCTTTTATTGCTTTTCGAGTCCTAAAGTCAAACTTTGTTTGACTTTCTACATTGACCAGTTTATGGTCAATGCGAAGTTCGTTTGAACTTCGCAACGTGATTGTAATCACGATGGTTATAGTCCCTAGTGACTATGCCTACTGATTACCACGTTGTCTAGGGTCGTAAGGGTAAGCGATCTGATAAATCGCTTATACCTTCGAACCCGACCCATTTGGTCGATCATTAGGATCCGACCAAATACATTAGGTGACCATAGTAGGTAGGGAATAACCTTCCGAGGTTATACCTTATGGTCACGACGTTTAAGTAGTTGTATGATAGGTAGTTTATATGCCTTAGGTAAATTACCAAAATACCCCTTTGATGCCAAAATTCATTATAAACATATGTGACATAACTTTTGACATCTAAACTGATTTGGCGACAATATTAGGCATATTAAGGCATATTCTACTTGTCATAGGACTAGTTAGGCGGTCCGAACGCGTTTCACGCGAACGACGCGTTAAAGTAGCATAAGCTACCTAAACGGGTCGTAATGGGTCGTAAGCACTTAGGTTAGGTTTCATTTAGTATGTAGGCTTTGTTAAACCATATGACACGAGTCTCCATACTCGTTTGGTTTACGAACCCTCATTCTATCTAATTCCTCCGATATAGGTCCGGTTTATTAACATAGTTACCTATATTAGGTGCCGTTTGATTTCCGTGATCTCTAGCATTGCTTGGTGGTTATCCTAGGACTTCTGAGCAATCTCAAGTGAGTACATAGACCCCTCTTTTACTGTTTTCCAAACTGTTTTGGGGTGAAACACATGTGCCTACTTGTTACTTTCATGCTTTCCTGTTTTCACATCATATACTTCCTATGTTCATTAGTACATTTATAGTAAATGATTTTACATTTACATTTTATGCTATGTATGTCCATTTGTTGCATACTTAGTACAGTTGTTTTCATAACATGTTTACATTTTGGTATGACATTTGGGTTGTTTACAATGGAACAGTACATTCATTAACATTAGCTACGCCGTTCGTTAGTAGGTAGTGGTACCATAGGAATTGACAACTCCCGTTCCTGAAATCCTGGGTAGGTTTGGATTGGAAGGAATGACCGAATTCGATATACATAACTTAGATAAACCTTTAAATTGTTTAAGGGTTTATCGCCACAGTCTCAAGGCTTGGATGTATGCATTTTCACAACACCGCATAGATGTTCGTATCAATATAGCATGCATTTCCACAAAACATAGCTTTGATTTAAACCATGTTTTACTTCAATACTTTGTTTTTATGCATATGGTTTAGTTAATATATTTCACTAGCCATACATATCATTTTGGTTACACATTACATGATTTACATTTGACACATAAACATTATTGACATTGGTTATACATTACATGATTTACATCTTGACATAAACATTTTGACATATTATTCAATACATTTGGCAATCGGTTTAAACATAAACATCTTACGTTGTTGGTTTGGTTTAAGTAAGTGATTTAAGTAACGAGGTGTGTGTAATATGATACAAGCATGGTGGATACGCCGCTGGTACTTCCTATATATAAGTGATTGTATGGTATTACATATCATAGCGTTATTTGAATCATTTCAATTTGGACATATAACATGTTATACAAATAACATACTTTTCACAATACACTGTTTTACAAACAACTTAATTTATACAAAATCATTTCACATGGTTATCCACTTAACCATGTATTATTCTTTTATACATATATATCATTTGGTTTATTTATCACTTTTCAAATGATTTACAAGATAAAGCAAATTACAAGGTTCATGACTAAACATTTTCTTAAACAATAAGTCATGAATCCTATTTTCATAAACCTATGTATCTCACAGGCATTTTTATGCTGACGTACCTATTTTCACATGTGTTTCAGGATATGATGCATAGGATCTAAAAAGATACACTTAGGCGTACTTGGGCCTTAGCGACAATAAAAGATGCAAGACTAGTTATTTATGTTATGTTTCTCTGATTGTCAAGACATTGTAAATATTTAATTCAATAAAACAATATTTCAATATCCATGTGTTATGAAACAATGATTCTGTTACAACACTCCCCGACGTTTTCCACCACGTTTTGTTGTTCTACGTGGCCGGGGTGTGACAGATGGAGCTAAGCGATAAGGTGCACGAGCTATGGGTGCTGCTCCAGGAGCTAGCTCGATGTGAAACTCGACCTGACGATGAGGCGGAAGGCCTGGTAATTCCTCAGGGAATACCACAGGAAAGTCACGCACGATCGGAAAATCTTCTATCTTCTTCTCTTTCTTCGAGGTGTCAGTAACGAGAGCCAGAATAGCAGTGTGGCCCTTTCGCAAACATTTATGGGCCTTAAGGAAGGAGATGATGCTCACAACAGCACCACTCTTGTCGCCACGAATCAATAGAGGTTCATCCCCTGGCCGAGGAATACGGACAATCTTTTCGTTGCAAAGACTCTCTGCTTGGTGTTGAGATAACCAGTCCATCCCAATGACAACGTCGAAACTACCCAGAGTGATAGGAAGGAGGTCGATAGAGAAAATGTGACCAGCAAGAACAAGATTACAACCCTTGACTATGTGGGTGACCTCTAAACTTTTACCATTAGCTAACTCTACAGTGTGCTTGGTGTTCAATAGTGTTGGGGTACTTTTAAGCATTTGACTAACTTTTAAGGACACGCAGCTAGTATCGGCACCCGAATCAAATACGACAGTAACGTAAAAGTCGTCGAGAAGGAACTTACCCGTCACCACGTTGGGATCATTCCTCGCTTCTCCCTGGCCAATAACGAACACACGACCCCTTGCACCATTGCCGTTGTTACCCCCGTTGTTTCCATTCCCCTGGTTGTTGTTGTTGTTGTTGTTCTGGTTCCTGTTCAGTTGTGGACAATCTTTCTTGAAGTGGCCTTCAGCTCCACACTGAAAGCACCCTTTGTTGTTACCTTGCTGCTGCTGCTGCTGCTGGCATTGATTCTGTTGGACTTGTTGTTGCTGACGATTCTGGTTTGCGGGGTATAAACTCCTGCAATCCCTTGCGGTGTGACTTGGCTTGTTGCACCGATGACAGTTACCCCTGGTGCATGGTCCGCTGTGGTGTAGGTTACAGCGATTGCATTTGGGGTGATTTCCCTTGTATCCACCATGACTTTGACCACCAGATGATTGCTGACTAGGGCTCTTGTTGTCGTCAGTCCTTCTCTGTTGAGACTGAGATTGAACAGAAGTTGAACCCTTGCTTGAAGCTCCATCCCATTTCCGTTTGTTGTCGCTAGGAGCATCTGAAGTAGTTGTAGAACCAATGCGCTTGGGTAACCTGTTCTGCTCCACCGCCTGATCAGTGAGACGGTGAGCCAACTGAACAACCTGCTGGATAGTGGCGAGGTTAGCTGAAGTCACATGACTTTGGATCTCTGGCACTAAGCCCTTAAGGTATAGTTTGATGCGTTTAATTAGAGGGTCCACCATAGTAGGGCACAGAATAGCAAGCTCATTCGATCTTTTCGTAAACGCTTCAATCTCTGACCCCGTCATCTTGAGGTTGAAGAACTCGACTTCCAGTTTGTGAATTTCATCACGATTGCAATACTCCTCTTTGATCATTTCCTTAAAGTTGTTCCATGGGGATTAGCAGCAACCAACCCCAGCATTTGAACCTGAGCGTTCCACCACGTGAGCGCTAAACCCTCTAGAGTACCGGTAGCATACTTCACCCTGCGAGCCTCAGGGCATTCACACATCTCGAACATAGATTCGAGTTTTTCAAACCAGTGGAGGAGACCTACGGCTCCTTCAGTGCCGCTGAAAGTAGTGGGTCGGCAGTCCATAAAAGTTTTGAAGGTGCACACAGGAGGTTGTGCAGGTTGACCTGCCGTGAGAGTAAGAAAGGACAAAGTTTAACACAAAGGTTGGTTCACGAGAGTAGGACCTAAAGATCCTAGAATGAGTTTAAACTGCAGGGTAAACCTCCTGCCTGTGCTGCTGCAAGTGCCGCAGCAACTTGTTGGTTAATCAGAGCCGTCAACTGGGCTTGTGTCATGTTAACGCGTCAAGACATGATCTTCATATCAAGAGAAACATGAGTGAGAGGGGTTCGCGAAAGTGCGATGACAGAAGAGAGTAAGCACACAAGTGTTTTCAATTAACAGTTGCTACGTTTATCTAAGCATACCAAAAGCAAAGTTATATAATCACATCACGTTTGGGCTGTTTATATACATACATACATTACACAAAGCACATAATAAACACAACATTCATTTAATCAATCTAGTTTATATAATCACATCACGTTCACATACGTTACATCAAAGCACAAAGATAGATTTCGAAGTACGAGTTGTCACACTACAGATTCGAGTGAAATGGCTGGTAGTAAGGTCACTGCAAATGAATGGTGGGTGCGTGGAGAATGCTATGGATTCGAGCTCCATTTCCCTCTCGGTACTTAGATCTTCCTCTAAAACGTCTCCCATTCCTATTTCCTTTGTTCCGCCGACAACATTGATTGGATACCGCTGGGCCTGCCTACGTATAAACTCTAAGGATTCTCCCATAAAGCCATTGAATTGCCCGGTTGTCCTACCTTAGATCTTATTCCCACCTTGTTCTATTGCTCTTTCTCGATGGGGCGCTAGACCTCATTCTCTTTGAGACGCTTATTCAATTTATAGTGGCCCCTCCTTACGTTACTTTAATTGGGGAGGATGCGAGTAAGGAGCGGGTACGGGAGCTTGACCAGGAACAATATAACGAGAAGTGTATTTGCCTGGGGTGGGCTCACTTTTCTGCCTTTTCGTCCCACAATTTAAGGATTGGCTCAAGCAACCTATCTTACTAATAAGAAAGTGGCTGCTAGTTGTAGCGCCCCTTTATAAAATGATATTCTTCTGCGAGACTCCATCCAACCAAATCCCATTTTTGAAGGATGTATTCTCGGAAAGCTTTCCGGTTGGAGGTGAGCTAAAATGGAATGACGGGGATTGAATGGCCTGGAAAGCTGGTAGGGTTTGGGACGAGCTGTGGGTTTAGATTGGAGGGAGGAGGACTGCGAACGTCCGCCCCATGAAGCGCCGGGGAACCATGCATTCCTCTCGGGCTGGGCTCTCGCGTGTCCGGGGCCCAATCAGATCAACCAGTGACCGGTTTACGGAACAAGGAGTTAAGCAAGGGCCAGGAGATTGATGAAAGAAACTAGCCGAAGTCAGTGTTGTGTTCAACTCAGCGGTTGGAATGATGATGGAGATGTATTGCGGCCTTCTCCTGTTCATCAACTCTAACTGCATTCTTCAACAGTTGATGTTACGGATCAGCCTCACGCTTCAAGCAGCTTTGCTCAGCATCTTCTGCTGATTGTCAGCCTATTCAGCTGACCTTAGAGGATTCAGCCACCCGACACAGCATGTTTATTCTCGGCAGCGATGACAGTCTCTTTCCCAGGGTCAGACTACTCCATAAGATCAGCAGTCTAGCTCAGTTGCTTCCCTTTTAGGCGCTTCCTCTACTCTACAAACGAATAAATGTCCAAGATCCATGGAACGAACGAAGCGGACCGAAGTTAAAGAGTGAATTCAGGAGTTCCAGGCAGGCGATAGGGGCTTCGGGGGGATAACATGGATCGTATAAGCCTGAACCCTATTAGTTATGTGCTGCCCCCTTCAAGAGCTGGGCTACTACCCTAATCAAGTTCTTCCTAGCGTAGTATTGGGCAGATAGAGTCTTTCTCTAATATAGTTCCTAATAGTTAGATTAAGCATTAGGCGCAACTTCGACTATAAAGCATCCCGTTAATCTCTTCTCTTTCTGTCTTCAAGGTTCAAGCTTTTGCCTAGGAGCTCGGATTCCAGTCCTATTGTTAAAAGGCAGCATAGTTGGAATTTCTTCCTGCGGCGAATAAAGGAAGAGAAAGGGCTCTCTAATGCCTTATTTGTACGATATGATGCAAGCAAGGAATCCTATTAGAGTGATGCAAGTCAGCCTATAAGATGAAACCGAAGATACTAAGCCTGGAATCAGTCGCTCTCTATGTTAATTTATCTTTAGCAAGAAGCCATGTGAAAGCTATCAGATAATGACTTTATAGAGGTCCCTCGCTGACGCCTTCATTTTTCTTTTTTTTCATCTCTTTATGATGCTATCTTCCTTTAGCCAGAGTTCCCGCATTACTGTGATCAAGAGGAAGCGCTAAGGTCTATCCTTTCCTTAAGTTAACAGTGAAGGACGGATACTAGCTCTTTAGGACTGATAGTAGTTGCTCTTCTGGAAGTATAGCTGGTAGCTCTGCTTATGCTAGCTCTCTTCTTTCTTATGAGAGAGATTTGCAATAGGGGCATTTCTCTGTAAGAAGAAGGCCTGTTACAGCTAGCAGATATAGGGGATTTACTTCACCTTGAATCACTATCGAAAAATGGCTTTCTTTTCAGCCGCTTTCCTATTTCATTAAGGTAGTTTGCTTACTTAGTGCTTTCGCTAAGGTGACGACTTGAATGAAACTTTCATTGTTGATCAGAGGAAAGGGAAGACCTCGATAAGGAAGAACAAGAGCTACATCGACAGGGTTCTCTGTAAGTGGAAGGTCGCGTAGGGGCTCTTGGGAAGCTCTTTCCTTTATACCAGAAGGAAGATGGTCGAGGAGATAAGTAGCTAGAAAGCTCCTTTGGTCTAGCAAAGTAGCAAAAAGTATATTACAAAGTACATCACTATTAAGTCGACTACAGTAGTCTCATGAGCATGTAACTACATCCCCAAGCTTCAAGAGGAACCAAGGAGAAGAATACTCTGTAGTAGCAGCAGCAGTGGCCGAGCATCAGTCATCAAGTGAATCAGTAGATGCCCGCGCACGTGAGCAGCAATCACTCCATAGAGATCTAATGTTTCTGAAGTCTCCAAAAAACTTGCAAGTATGGTGGGAGGGCTAAAGTCTTTCACTTCACAGATCAGATAGAGATCTACTTTTTATTCCATGGCCAGCTCAAGAAAGAGGAAGGCTAGAAAGCATACGATCTGAGACTCTTACCTAAAGCCAGTAGGGTGGAAAGAGGGTCTTAGAGTGCTGGCTAGATGAGATAAAGCATATCAGTAAGTGATTGAGGGACGGCGAATGCCTACCCTCAGAATAGTATACCTTTTAGTGATTCGACCTGAAGTTACAGACTTATCTTATCTATAGAAAGAGGTTGGATTCCTTGTCCGACCATCCTATCCTCAAAGACAGCCTTCTAGCTCTTACCCTTCTGCCTTTCAAATACCCCTTCCTACTTCTTCATCCTAGCTCTCCAACTGATTGTCTTACTCCAGCTTTCATCTCAGTTACTGATTCGCCTATCCTCTCCCTTCCGGTCGAGCTAGTTTTTATTCCTCTATCTAGGCCAACATTCATTCTAAGACTTTCACCAGCAAGGGCTGAAAGAGAAGAGCAGGGGGTGGTAGGCTTAGTAGGGCTCGAACCTACAATATCACCGTTATGAGCGGTACGTTTCAACCAATTAAACTATAAGCCTCTACGGATCTCAACATGCAATTCGCTCACTTCGGGAAGAGCGAACGGAAAGAGGAGGCCTTTGCTCTATCTGCTTCTTCCTCTCCCCATGTGACATATGTGCTTGTAATCATTGTATAAACTCTGAATAGTTTAATTATCAATAAAACAATGTGATTTAACCCCAATGTTTGTTTATTTATGTTTGACATTTTACACGTTTTGATTTTTGTTCGATTTCAAACTCTATATCACTCTCTGGAAAGTTATACGCAAACTGATGCGTAAACGTAATCAATTTAACGCGACAAACATTCCGGAACATCAACATATGCTTAACATACCTTAAATAACCTTTACATAACTTAGAAATAAGTTTTAAAGGGTTTGGTATGGCAAAAACAAGTTTATTCGATCGCGGGGACTATTTGCGACAAACTGCGAAAGTATGCCGATTCGTATAGTAACGAACATTCCGGAACTTGATCATAAGCTAAACATACCCTAAATATCCTTTACATAGCTTAGAAATAGGTTTTGAGGGGTTCGGTATGCTAAAATAAACTTATTTGATCAATAGGGACTAAAAGCGTCAAAAAGTGCATAAGTTTGCATTTACGCGTATATCTTACGTTCTGAACATATCCGGACATCCAAAAAGTTTTGTAATCATTTAAAATATTTTATTTTAGTGTTTGGAATGCTAAATTTCATTCGTCGCGTAATTTGGATCGTTTTTCGCGTCCGTTCGTGTTTCGTCGTAATTAGCCGAATAACGTGACCGTACAACAAAACGAACCGACATCCGAGATGTTTTCAAGCATATTTCATGTTCCCTATGCTTTGGCATCATTGTAGAGCCTTGAAAATGGCTTAACGGGGCTTAAACGTGTCAAAAATGGCAAATTAGCATGCAGGGACCATTTCTGTAAATTCTGAAAGTTTTGCTGAAATGGGCCTCGCTCGCGGGGCACGTAGACTCACCTTGAGTCTTACGCGGGGCGCGACAGACCCCCAGAACTGCAAAACTTGTTTTTTTTTCAAACAACAGCCTTTCCTTGGTTTATATACATGGTTTTAACATACCATATACTGGTTTTTGAGGTCCCATAGCATTCAAAACCATGTGCAACACATGGATGGCCAAGATTTAAAATTACAAGAAACGATCCTAACGGTTCTTGAAACTCTATATAAACCCATTCAATTTCATTTCACAACTTGCTCATTTCTGATTTTCTTCTTCTCCTGCTCATTTGGGGCTATCCCTTCTGGTTGAAGGTCACATTCTTCAAGTTTTCTTGTTCTATCTTCAAGCATTGGACCTCTTATAAGCTTCTTTCATGCTTTTTATGCATTGCAAGCATGAAAGTCAAACAGTGTTTGACTTTCTGCTTTGACCAGTTTATGTTCAACACAAAGTTCGTTTGAACTTTGCAACGTGAGCGTAATAACGATGGTTATAGTCCCTTGTGACTACACCTACTGATTACCACGTTGATTAGGCGTAGTGACGAGTCAAAGTTTCGGTCAAAATACGTGTTTATGCGTATTTTGCAACGAAGCTATTTTTGGGTATCAAAACACTTTGTTTTGATATCAAACTTGTTTTCTAACTTAGTTAAAAACATGTTTAACTCGTCACTTTTAGTATAGTGCTTATATAGGGTCGTAAGATAAGCGGTCTAAACAACCGCTTAGACTTTCGAACCCGACCCGTTTGGTCGATCATTAGGATCCGACCAAACACATTTTGTGACCATAGTTGTACAGGGAATAACCTTCCGAGGTTATACCTTATGGTCACTTCGTTTAGTTAGTTGTATGATAGGTAGTTTATATGCCTTAGGAAAATGATTTATCAATCTTTATAACGAACTTGTTAGCAGTTTTGATCGATTTACATCTAGGATTACTTGTTTTGTTTTTTTCTTCAATCGCCGCCATTATCCTGTGTTTTCTAACGTAGTGTATAGCGATCTTGGTTGTCGGTATTGAGTATCTTGACTTACCAGGTTTTCTATATGTTTCGGAAGATTCATGGGGTAGGGTTGCTAGATTAGGGTTTTATTTTTTCTTTTTGTTCGCTGCTGGTAGTTCTCGTTTCTAGGCATCTGGTCGTGCATGGTTTTTGATTTTCGTTGTTATTGAGAGAGGAGATCGTCTAGTATGGATTCTCGTAAGAAGTTTGATGTGCATGTGGATCGGGGTAAGCCACCACTCTCCTCTAAGGGTGGTGGTAGCCATGGTCTGAATGTGGAAGGTAACCCGAAGATAGCCAGGCGGGGGATTTTCAAGCAGAATTCTGAACCAAGATTAATTAATGTTATTGATGAACTTGAGAAGGTTTCTATTCCGGTTCCTGTGGACAATGTTGTCAAGGAATCTTCACCGGACTTTGGGGTTCTAGATAACGTTATGGATGTTGCTAGGAGTATGCAGGATAATGTGGAAGACTATTTGAAGAATGACAATTCGGATGGGAAGAGGCAGGAGGAGATTCAAGTAAAGGATGCTAATATTCCACTGGATGCTGGAAATACAATTAAACCCTTATCATATGCGGAATCGGTCTTGGCAGATAGTTCGAGGAAGGTAAATTTTCGGAAACTGGCTACCGTTGAGATGCATGATGGTTGTGATGTGGTGTTACCTAGGGACTCTATAAGGGTAGTGAAAGACAAAATGGCAAACACGTTGTATGGGTATTTTTTGAGGGATAGAGTAGCATATCCAGTTGTAGAATACTTTGTTAGGAACAATTGGAAAAGATTTGGGTTGCAAAAATCAATGATGAACGCAAATGGTTTCTTCTTTTTCAAGTTTGGTGATCAAGCAGGTATGATGAATGCACTTAATGAGGGGCCGTGGATTATTCGGTCACAGCTTCTTGGAGGTTTGGTCTCCTTCGGTTAAACTTGAGAAAAAAGAAGTAAGAAAGGTTCAAGTTTGGGTCAAGATTCATGAGGTTCCTATTGTGGCTTACACGGAGGATGGTTTAAGCTTGATTGCGTCAGCAATTCTTTTACAACAGCAATGTGTGTTGACATGTGGGGACGTAGCAGCTATGCTCGTGCCTTAATTGAAATATCGGCTGACACTGAATTCAAGGATGAGTTGATTATTGTGGTTCCTTGTATTGATGGGGATGGGTTTGTTAAAGAGAAGGTTTATGTGGAATATGAATGGTGCCCCCATAGGTGTAGCCATTGTTGTGTTTTTGGTCATAATGAAGACGCTTGTCCGAAGCCGGTTGCTCGAGTGCCTAATGGTGGTTGTTGTCAAAAAGGGACTCGTATAATCCTCGGCTGGGACCCGGCAGTTGTGGATGTTATGGTTCTTTCTCAAGCGACTCAAGTGATGCATGTTCAGGTGATTTTTAAACTTGACAGGAGAATGCTTTTTTGTTCGATTGTCTATGCGGCAAATTATTATGTTTCGCGTAGGGAGTTATGGCAACAGCTTAGAATGCATAAAGTGCTTGTTAATAATGCCCCTTGGGTAATAATGGGAGACTTTAACTCGGCTCTTAATCTAGAAGACAAGTCTATTGGCGTTTCTAATATTTCTCCAGGTATGCGTGATTTCAAGGAGTGTGTGGAGGATATTGAAATGTTTGATATTAATTGAGTGGGTATGCATTTCACTTGGAACCAAAAGCCGAAGAATGGTGTCGGTTTGTTGAAGAAAATTGATCGTGTTTTGGGTAACACTCCTTTTGTGTCCGATTATCCGGATTCGGTTGCTTTGTTTCAACCATACGGAGTGTCAGATCACTGCCCATGTATATTGAAGTTTCCGAAAGCTGCCAAACCGAAACCGAGACCTTTTAAGTTCGCTAATTTTTTAGTGTTCAAACCGAAGTTTTTGGATATTGTTAAAAAGGAATGGGAAACTTCTATTAGAGGTGTTTACCAGTTTCAGGTTATAAAGAAGCTTCGCTTGCTGAATCTCCTCTTCAATCTCTCCTGTTTGCTCAAGGTAATCTGCATAAAAAAGTTGTGGACCTTCGTGAAAGGCTTGAAAATTTGCAAAAGGCTATGGATCAAGACCCGACTAATGAGGAGATTAGGATCCAAGAAACAAAAATGTTGTGTGAGTTCCAGGAAGCTTGTCTTGATGAAGAAAGGTTTTTGAAGCAAAAATCTAAAGTGGAATGGCTTCGTGCGGGAGACTCGAATTTAGCTTTTTTCCACATGTCGCTGAAGAGCAGGAACCATCGAAGTCGCATAGATGTTATTTCTGATGCAAATGGTACATCTTATGAGGGTGATAACGTTCCTGATGCCCTTGTCAATCATTATGTGAACTTTTTGGGTTGTCAAGGTCAGACCTCTCTTGATCCTTCTCCTGAACTGTTTACTAGAAAGCTAGATACGGTAGTGTCTAACAACATGGTAAGGCCTGTTACTCTTGAAGAAATAAAGTCGGCTATGTATGATAT
Organism: Helianthus tuberosus; assembly: GCA_030545235.1. Lineage (NCBI taxonomy): Eukaryota > Viridiplantae > Streptophyta > Magnoliopsida > Asterales > Asteraceae > Helianthus > Helianthus tuberosus. The sequence continues at coordinate 113,988,064 of CM060368.1, read as the reverse complement.
TGGCAATGATAAAGCTCCAGGGCCAGATGGATTCACGGCTGCTTTCTTTAAGCATGCTTGGAATATAGTGGGTAGTGATTTATCGAATGCGGTCCTAGACTTCTTTAACACGGGGAAGCTTTTAAAACAATTAAACCACACTATTCTTCCGCTGATTCCGAAGATTACGACGCCTACAAGAGTGACTGATTACCATCCGATCTCTTGTTGCAATGTCATCTATAAATGCATTAGTAAGGTGTTGGTGGATTGAATAAAGGATGCTTTAAGTGGGATAGTTAGTATTAATCAGTCTGCGTTTGTTCCGGGAAGGAAAATATCGGATAACATTCTGCTCACTCGGGAACTGATGCATAATTATCATAGGCATTTTGGTCCTCCCAGATGTGCGTTTAAAGTTGATATTCAGAAAGCTTATGACACGGTTGACTGGGGTTTTCTTAAACAAGTTCTCGTGGGTTTTGGTTTTCATCGAGTTATGGTGGACTGGATTATGGTATGTGTGTCTACTACTTCATACTCGTTATGTATTAATGGTAATGTTCATGGGTTCTTTGATGGTAAGCGGGGTTTAAGGCAGGGTGATCCTCTCTCCCTGTTGTAACACCTGTGCCTCCACGGACATCAAACAAATACCGAACCAATGAAATATTATATTTCATACTTGGGATTTGTAAAAATATGTGTATCATTTGCACATATCAATTCTTATTCGATTCTATACTCTAAATCGCTTTCTAGAAGGTTATACGCGCACTGATGCGTAAATATAACCAGTTTAACACAACGAACACTCCGGAATAGTGACATAGGCTTAACATACCTTAAATAACCTTTACATAACTTAGAAATAAGCTTTGAGGGGTTCGGTGTGCTAAAATAAACTTTTGGGTCATTCAGGGACTAAAAGTGTCAAAAAGTGCACAAGTTTGCATTTTCGCGCATAACTTACGTTCTGAATACATCCGGACATCCAAAAATTTATGTAAGCATGACTATATTATGCTTTAGTGTTTGGTTGCCAAAAATCCATTCGTCGCGTCATTTGGATCGTTTTTCGCGCTTATGCGCATTTCGTCGTAATTAAGCGAACATCGCGTTCGTACGGCCAAACGAACCGACATCCGACATATTTTTGAACATATTTTAAGTTCCCTATACTTTAACTTCATTTTAGAGCTTTGAAATGGGGTTAACGGGCCTTAAACGTGTCGAAAATGGGCTGATTTCACTGCAGGGACCAAAACTGTAAATCTGCCAAAGTTGTTAGCTTACGGACCTCAACATTGGCAGCTTTGAGGTCCGTAAGGCAACCTGCAGAACAGATCAGACTAAACAGTCAGCAGTTTCCAGCTGTTGTAACCACACCCACACATTTGCACATGCATATTCAGCTGATAAGGACTATCTTTTAGTTACCATGAGTTTCCAACAAGTGTACGAACAAGATTAAGGCACGATATTCGACAAACGATCTTAACGGTTCTCCGAAAACTATATATACCCCATGCCCCCCATTGCTTAAATCACAAGAATTTTGATTTGAGAAACTCTAAGTTGAAACCTTTGTTTCATACCTGAGATTTTTTAATCGAGATTAGCATTCGGGGACCCTTCGTAAGTATTCTTTCGTTCTTTCCTTTATTTTATTGCTTTTCGAGTCAGAAAGTCAAACTTTGTTTGACTTTCAGCGTTGACCAGCTTATGGTCAATGCGAAGTTCATTTGAACTTCGCAACGTGATTGTAATCACGATGGTTATAGTCCCTTGGGACTATGCCTACTGATTACCACGTTGTCTAGGGTCGTAGGGTAAGCGATCTGATAAATCGCTTATACCTTCGAACCCGACCCAGTTTGGTCGATCATTAGGATCCGACCAAATACATTAGGTGACCATAGTAGGTAGGGAATAACCTTCCGAGGTTATACCTTATGGTCGCTTCGTTTAAGTAGTTGTATGATAGGTAGTTTATATGCCTTAGGTAAATTACCAGAATACCCTTTTCATGTATAATTAGTAATTAAGCATATGTAACCTAAACTTTTGTCACATAACTAATTATGTAACATGTTTAGGCATATAACACTTGTCATAGGACTAGTTAGACGGTTCGAACGCGCTTTGCGCGCACGACACGTTAAAGTAGCATAAGCTACCTTAATGGGTCGCGATGGGTCGAAAGCACTTAGGTTAGTCTCAATGTAGTATGTAGGCCTTGTTAAACCATATCATATGAGTTCCAATACTCATTTGGTTTACCAAGCCTCATCCTATCCGATCTCCCGATTTAAGTCCGGTTTATTTTTATATAGTTTTAGATTGCCGACTGATTTCGTGCTCCCTCTAGCTTTGTTTGGTTGTTGTTCAAGACTTCTAAGCATTCTCAGGCGAGTACATTATTCCCCTCTTTTACTGTTTTCAACTGTTTTGGGGTGACTCATATGTGCTAAATGTCTTAACAATGATTTCAAGAACGATTACAATGGTTTCAAAAACAATTACAATGTGGTTTCAAGAACGATAACAATGGTTTCAAAAACAATTACAATGGTTTCAAGAACGATTTCAATAAAGTGAACAAACTTGTTGGTTGTAGTTACATAACCAATGACATTCATTAGCAATGATCAAGCCGACCAGTATTAGGTTATGGTACCATAGGATCTGACAAATCCCGTTATTCTCTATACCCATGGTTATGTGTGGGTATTTTGGGTAACGACTGAATCTGTAATTATTAATTTACCCTTTGGTAAGGGTTTGTTAAGAACGAGAACGATAACGAGTTGGAACGATGAACGAGTCAAGAAGGTTTGAATGTTATTAGAGAATCGACCATAAAGTAGTTTCGCAATTAAAACAAGAACGATTTGAACGATTTCACAAAATGTTTTAACGATTGGGTAAACATTGGGACATGATTTACATTTGATCATGCATTTCCACAAAACATAGCTTTGATTTAAACCAAGTTTTACTTCAATACTATGTTCTTGTGCATTTCATCTATGGTTTAGTTGATGCATTTTCACTAGCCATACATATCATTTTGGTTACACATTACATGGTTTACATTTGACACAAACACTATTGACATTGGTTATACATATTACATGATTTACATTGGACATGAACATTTTACTTGGTGGTTTGATTTGAGTAAGTGATTAAGTAACGAGGCGTGTGTAATATGATACAAGCATGGTGGATACGCCGCTGGTACTTCCTATATATAAGTGTTTGTATGGTATTACATATTGTAGCGTTATTTGAATCATTTCAATTTGAGACATAGAACATTTTATACAAGTAACATACTTTTCACAAGACACTGATTTACAAACAACTTATCTTATACAAACTCATTTTACATGGTTATTCATTTAATCATGCATTTTTCTCTTATTTATACATATCATCTAAACTTATTATTTTTCAAATGATTTACAAAGACAAAGTAAATTACAAGGTTCATGACTAAACATTTTCTCAAACAGAAGTCATGAATCTTATTTTCAACAAAACCAATGTATTCGCCAGCATTTCTTTGCTGACCTCGTTTTCACATATGTTTCAGGTATTGTTGGATGATATCGTTTGATAGGATGCATGCTCACATAGGACTGGACAAGGCCTTAGTGACTCAATAACAATGACAGACTATGTTTAAATTGTGTATTTAGATTTCCAGATGATGTAATTATTCAATGTTTAATAAAACGAAACACTTTTTGGTATCCATGGTTATGAAACATTAATTCTGTTACAACACTCCCCGACGTTTCCGCCACGTTTTGTATGTTACACGTGGTCGGGGTGTGACAGAAAAGATGGTATCAGAGCCAATGGTTATAGGGAATTAGGTTATTAGTAATGCTTTGACCTAGTCTATAACCTTCTTAGGACCCTAACGCGAGTTTACTTGCGTTTAGTCATAAAACAATACCGTCACCTATCCTTAGGCGACGACCACAACAAGAACATAAATTTCAAAACCGCTTTGAAAACTAATCATCTGTTCTAGGATGATTGATTTCTAGGTTTTGAACCCTCTGTCGTAAGGTTTTGAACCCTCTGTTATATGGTTTTGAACCCTTTTGAGTTTTCAAAATCTCCTCAAGGTTTGGGTTTTAAATAATGTGAACACGTGCAAACTGGAAGGGTGAATGCCTGTATTCTGGGTTTTCTGTCTAGGCAAGCACTTCGTATATATCTCATCAGACGCGAGACCAGTTGTGCTTACCTGGAATTATTGGGATGAGTGTTCACTTATAGGCGAGCATGTCTTCGCGATACATTATTTTTAACCTATTTACTTTGACTAATCACCGAGGTCGTTTGTTGCTTTGTAGTAACAAACAAATGACCACTATCCTTGCTTTCATCAGATTTGTTTCATCTCATTCTTTTCGTCTAATTCTCTCACTCGTTTTGTAACACTTCGGGTTTTCTCGGACAACCTTCTTGATGTAACATTTCATGTACGTATATTATTAAATGAAATCTATGAATTATCTGTTATTACGTGTTGCATGTATGTATATTATATGTATGTTACAAGTGAGCCGAGACCCCAAGGATCCGACTCGAGACCACTCCTGGTCTCGAGTGAACAGTAACAAGCGGGCCGGTTGGGCCATGCAACCGAAAAGCCCATTCGGGAGCCCTCAACCCACTCGAGACGGGTATAAAACCCTTGAGGGTGACCAACCTTTACCATTTTTGCAAACACTCTCCCTCACTCACTCTTTTTCTCTCACTAAAACCCTAAAACCCTAGCAACATCATCACAAACCTCCTCCCATCTCCTTCTCTCGGATTCAACCAAGGACTCTCGGTTCTAGCTCATCATTCTCAATTTGAAGCTTGTTCATCATAGTCTCACACCTTAAGTCTAGCCGGTTAGTATCTCTTTTGGTTGAATGTTTAAAGATTGTTGTTGTGTATGATGGTTATGCAAAGATGCTTGTTTGATGATATGAGTAACATGTTTTGCTTGATTAACCATGCTCCTTCATGTTTTGTATGTGAACGGTTGGGTAAAAAGAGGATTAGGACCATTCGGATTATGTGAAGTGTTAGGATGATCCTTCTATCTTAGCTATTTTGCTCATAATTGCTTGGTTGTATTATCCGATTGATGTTAGATGTTTGGTTAGATGGTTTTGATATCGAATGACATGCATAACTGAAAATGAATGTTGAATCTTAGTGAATGTGATTGCTTGATAATATGATGAATAATATGAAGAACAATATGAATATCACAAAAAATATTTGAAAATCATGTTATTTGATCCATTTTGGTTGATAACCGGACAAGAAAACATGTTGGTGCACTCTCATTGGATAGTACACATTACCATGAAATCAAAATGCTATTGGCTAGTACGTAGGACAGGTTCTAGAAGGATTCAGGTGCACGTAACAGTGGTTGCGAGTCGGAACCCTTGGTTGCGACTCGAGACCAAAACGTGATTCTTCGAGATCTCCCGGTTGCGACTCGCAAGCAGCACACTCGAGACCAAAGCATGATGAACCGAGACCGAGGTTGCGAGTCGGAACCCTTGGTTGCGACTCGAGACCGTGTATTCTCGAGTCGAAACCGCCCTTGTCTCGACTGGGCTGCCTAAGTGTTATTGGGCCAAAAGCTTGTTGGACTATCTGTTGACTGGACTGCATGTGTATCTGTTACTGTTTGTGAAAATGTTAGAGCAGGCCCAATAACCCAACTGTTTGAATGTATGCATGCTAAGTGTGTCTATACGTGTTTGCTATACGTGATTACTTGCACCCCAACTTGACCTATCTTTGGTAACCATGCTAGGACGTGGTGACCAACGTGTTTGACCAAGTAAAATAATCTACCGAGCAACCCAAGGTGAGTTCACACACTAAAAGCATGCGTCCCAGGGAGGGACACGAACAAACTGAATAATGTTTTTCAAACTAATGATTTCCGGGGGAATATACAAACGGTACTCTTGTACTACTACATCCGGGGGAAATACGTTTGGGTATTATTTATAAATCACAACTAGCAACACTAAACGAATCTCTATCACATCAAGTCCCTGCTTATAGTACCGATTAATCGCCGGGGGCGAACGGGTTATTAGTTGATAGCGCTATTAGGTTTGACAACCTCACACCGTGACCGGGGGAGATCGGGCGTGAACTATAGACCTTGCATCTCGGTCAATGACGATAGACATTGACCTGGGGCACCAAATCTTCTCGTCAACAGTTTCGGTAATTCAAGTTTAGTAGCTTTCATATGGGGTAGCTCCCCATGACGTGATTATAAACGCTTTACCTAAACAACCTACATTTTCTTTTGAAAAGCTAAAACTGGACATTTCGTGAACTCGCCAACATTTCTGTTGACACCCTACTGCATGCTTTGCAGGTAACCAGTGAATCAGGAGCTTGCAACTTGGGGATATGTAGTGGTCGTCTTAACCCGTGTGTTGGGTTTCAAATAATATTGAACAATGAACTCTGTTTTGAAACTGTTTGGTTTATGCTTCCGCTGTTTGTTTAAACTACCATTTGAACTTAAACTTTTAGAACTTTAAAAACATGGTGTTTACTAACTACTGTGGTTGGTGAATACTTTCACTATTATTCAATGCTCAGTATAATTGGTGGCTGGATCCTGGTCAGTCACGCCTCCAAGCGGTAGTACTCCGCATGTGGAAATTGGGGGTGTGACAGATTGGTATCAGAGCCATTGGTTATAGTGAACTTGGTTTTAAAAAGGAGAGTCTTTTTGAGAAAAACCAGACTATAACCCGTGACTCGTGACGACACTACACTCCAAGGGCAAGACTCGGCATATTAGACCTCATAGCTCGGACTTATGTTTACTTGCTTGTTTATCTTATATTGACTGCTCTACTATACATACTAGTGTGCCTAATTAGATAGATACACATCTCTCTTCTAACTCATTCTCGCTACATTACGACATCACACTCATACTGTGTTTTCTGGCTATGAAGACAATGAGTGGACGCGGAAGAGGAAGTGTTAACATGACTCAGGCTCAATTCGCTAACTTGCTCAACACGGTGGCTGCAGCTTTCGCAGCACACCCTGGAGGTAAACTCGTTACTTTAGGATGTTTAGATCCTACCCCCACATCGTCTTTTCGCCTCTAAACCTATTTGCTTCGCTTCACACAACAGGTCAGCCTGCGCCTGCGCAGCCCCATGTTTGTACTTTCAAAACCTTCATGGATGGCAAGCCTCTCCCTTTCAACGGCACTGAGGGTGCCATAGGCCTTCTGCACTGGATTGAAAAGGCCGAAGCTGTTTTCGCTGTCTGCGAGTGTCCCCCTGCTAACTGGGTTAAGTACGCAACTGGTACGCTTGAAGGAAACGCACTTTCGTGGTGGAAAGCACAGATTCAGATGCTTGGTCTGGAAACTGCTAATGCAACCGCATGGGAAGATTTCAAAAACATGATCAAAGAGGAGTACTGTCACCGGGATGACATCCACAAACTCGAGAACGAGTACTATGCGCTCAAGATGGTTGGGTCAGAGATTGAGACCTACACCAAGCAGTCCAACGACTATGCTGCACTCTGCCCAAACATGTCCCGACCTATGTATCGAAGGATCGAATTGTACATCAAGGGCTTGGTCCCAGAAATTCGAAGCCATGTGACCTCAGCCAACCTCAATACCATACAGCCCGTGGTTCGTCTTGCTCACAAACTCACCAATCAGGCTGTGGAAGAAGGCAAGTTGCCCCAAAGGATTAGTGCTACTACTGGAACTTCTAATGACAACAAACGAAAGTGGGATGGAAACCAGGGTAAGGATGTTAACTCTACTCAAGCCCCGGCCCAGCAAAGGAAAACTGAAAATAACAAGGGCCCTCAGCAGCAGGGTGGCTATCAGGGCCATCTCCCCAAATGTAACAAGTGCAATCGGCATCACAATGGGCCCTTTGCGAAGAACAAGTGCCAGCGGTGCAACAAGATGGGACACGAGGCCAAGGATTGTAGGAGCCCTCATCCCGCAAGGCAAAATCAACCACAGCAGCAGCAACATCATGGGAACATCAAGGGTTGTTTCCAGTGCGGAGCTGAGGGGCACATTAAGAAGAATTATCCTCAGTTAAACCAGAACAACCCCAATCAGGGTGCGGGAAATAACAACAACAACGCCAACAATGCTGGGAATGGTGCAAGAGGAAGGGCTTTTGTGATTGGAGCTGGAGAAGCAAGGAATGACCCCAACGTTGTAGCGGGTAAGTTCCTCCTTAATGATCGTTATGTTTCCATGCTATTTGATTCCGGAGCAGATGCTAGTTATGTATCCCTACGTATTAGTAAGAAACTTAAGCTCACTCTTACGCCGCTAAGCTCTAAGCACACCGTTGAAATAGCTAATGGTAGAAACCTCGAGGCCTCACACATAATTCGTAACTGCAAATTAGAGTTGTCTGGACAGACCTTCTGTATCGATCTCTTCCCCATCGTTCTTGGAAGCTTCGACGTCATCATTGGTATGGATTGGTTATCCAAACATCGAGCTGAAATCCTCTGCCAAGAGAAAGCTATTCGCATTCCCCGTCCCCCTGGCGAACCCCTTATAATTCAAGGCGACAAGAGCGGAGAAGTCACAGGCATCATTTCATTCTTAAAGGCCCAGAAGTGCCTGCGAAAGGGGCACACCGCTATCTTGGCACTCGTTGCCGACACACAGAAAATGGAAAGCAGGATTGAAGATTTTCCAGTCGTACGCGACTATCCTGAGGTATTCCCGGAAGAACTACCTGGACTCCCTCCTCACCGTCAGGTCGAATTCCAAATCGAGCTAGCTCCCGGAGCAGCACCTATAGCTCGTGCACCTTATCGTCTAGCTCCAGCGGAACTCAAGGAACTCTCTACTCAACTCCAAGAACTTTTGGACAAAGGTTTTATCCGTCCTAGCTCATCACCCTGGGGAGCCCCAGTGCTCTTCGTCAAAAAGAAAGATGGCACATTCCGAATGTGCATTGATTACCGCGAACTGAACAAGGTTTACCATCAAGAATCGTTATCCACTTCCCCGTATCGACGACCTGTTAGACCAGCTGCAAGGGTCGAGCTATTATTCCAAGATCGATCTGCGATCGGGTTATCACCAGCTGAGAGTCCGCGATGAGGACATCTCTAAGACTGCTTTCAGAACCCGCTATGGTCACTACGAATTCCTTGTTATGCCTTTCGGAATGACCAACGCCCCTGCGATCTTCATGGATCTCATGAACCGAGTATGCAAACCCTACCTCGACAAGTTCGTAATTGTGTTTATCGACGACATCTTAATCTACTCGAAGAGCCAAGAGGAGCATGAACAACATCTGCGTCTCATTCTCGAACTCCTTCGCAATGAGCAACTGTACGCCAAATTCTCGAAATGTGATTTCTGGCTTAGAGAAGTCCATTTCCTTGGGCACATCGTCAATCAGGAAGGGATTCATGTTGACCCCGCTAAGATTGAGTCCATTAAGAACTGGCCTGTACCTAAGACTCCGACCGAAGTTCGCCAATTCTTGGGATTGGCGGGATACTATCGAAGATTTATCAAGGGATTCTCTAAGATCGCTCAACCACTTACGACCCTCACCCAGAAGGGTGTTGCTTACAAATGGAGCGATGCTCAGGAATCTGCCTTCCAGGAACTAAAGAAAAATCTTTGTAGTGCTCCTATTCTTTCCTTACCTGAAGGTACCGACGACTTTGTTGTTTACTGCGATGCTTCTATTCAAGGGCTTGGTTGCGTGTTGATGCAACGCGAGAAAGTTATTGCTTACGCTTCGCGACAACTCAAGATCCACGAACGGAACTACACGACGCATGACTTAGAATTTGGAGCTGTGGTCTTCGCGCTCAAGCTTTGGAGACACTACTTGTACGGCACCAAGTGCACGATTTACACTGATCACAAGAGTCTCCAGCACATAATGGAACAAAAAGAGTTGAATATGCGGCAACGCCGATGGGTCGAACTCCTAAATGACTACGAGTGTGCAATTAAATATCATCCAGGCAAGGCTAATGTGGTAGCCGATGCCCTCAGCAGAAAGGAGACCAAACCCAAGCGTGTTCGTGCCTTACAGCTCACTATCCACTCGAACCTCCCTAATCAAATTCGAAATGCTCAGGTTGAAGCATTGAAAGCCAAGAACATCAGGGCTGAGTCCCTACGAGGATCGAGACAACGATTGAAACAAAAAGAAGACGGTGCTTACTACGTAGCCGGACGCATATGGGTTCCGCACTATGGAAATTTACGTGACCTGGTGATGGATGAAGCCCATAAGTCCCGTTACTCAGTACATCCGGGTTCAGATAAGATGTACCACGACTTGAGGACTACCTATTGGTGGCCTGGCATGAAAGCCCACATAGCAACCTATGTCAGAAAATGCTTAACTTATGCAAGAGTCAAGGCTGAGTATCAGAAACCATCAGGCCTACTCCAACAGCCAGAGATCCCGCAATGGAAATGGGAGCAGATTTCCATGGATTTTGTTACTGGCCTGCCTAGGTCTCAACGCGGAAATGACACCATTTGGGTGATCGTGGATCACTTAACTAAGTTTGCACACTTTTTGGCTATCAAAGAAACAGACAAGTTCTCTACCCTAGCAGAGGTATACTTAAAAGAAGTGGTTTCGAAGCACGGAGTACCAACCTCTATCATTTCCGATCGAGACGCGCGTTTTACTTCTGAGTTGTGGCAAGCCATGCACAAATCTTTTGGCTCACGTTTAGACATGAGCACCGCTTATCACCCGCAAACGGATGGGCAATCCGAACGTACCATCCAAACCCTCGAAGACATGCTTAGGGCGTGTGTGATCGATTTTGGCAAAAATTGGGAGAAGCACCTACCGTTAGTGGAATTCTCCTACAACAACAGCTACCACACCAGCATTCAGGCGGCACCCTTTGAGGCATTGTACGGTCGTAAATGTCGATCGCCTCTCTGCTGGGCGGAGGTTGGTGACAGCCAGATCACAGGCCCGGAACATGTAGTTGACACCACAGAAAAGATTGCCCAGATTAGGCAACGCATGGCGGCAGCTCGTGACCGTCAAAAGCACTATGCTGATAAGGATAGGAAACCGCTAGAGTTCCAGGTTGGTGAACGGGCTCTACTTAAGATCTCACCCTGGAAGGGTGTGGTTCGTTTTGGAAAACGGGGCAAGCTTAATCCAAGATATGTCGGACCCTTTGAAGTTACCGAAAAGATCGGTACGGCCGCTTACAGATTGAATCTGCCTGAAGAACTGAGTGTTGTGCACAACGTCTTCCACGTGTCTAATCTGAAGAAGTGTCTATCAGATGAAACACTCATCATTCCTTTCAAGGAACTCACTATTGACGAACGGCTACACTTTACTGAGGAACCGGTTGAGATCACGGATCGTGAGATCAAAACCCTCAAACGAAGCCAGATACCCCTCGTGCGAGTTCGTTGGAACTCACGCCGTGGCCCAGAGTTTACCTGGGAGCGGGAAGACCAGATGAAGCGCAAGTATCCCCAGTTGTTCCCAAACGAAAACCCCAGCACTGAAGCTACAACCGAATTTCGGGACGAAATTCCAAACTAACGGGGGGATGATGTGACACCCCGTTGAAACATTCTCACTTATACTAGCTTGACAGTGACTGCCTTAACTTTCGGGACGAAAGTTCTTAAAACTTGGGGATAATGTGACACTTCGGGTTTTCTCGGACAACCTTCTTGATGTAACATTTCATGTACGTATATTATTAAATGAAATCTATGAATTATCTGTTATTACATGTTGCATGTATGTATATTATATGTATGTTACAAGTGAGCCGAGACCCCAAGGATCCGACTCGAGACCACTCCTGGTCTCGAGTGAACAGTAACAAGCGGGCCGGTTGGGCCATGCAACCGAAAAGCCCATTCGGGAGCCCTCAACCCACTCGAGACGGGTATAAAACCCTTGAGGGTGACCAACCTTTACCATTTTTGCAAACACTCTCCCTCACTCACTCTTTTTCTCTCACTAAAACCCTAAAACCCTAGCAACATCATCACAAACCTCCTCCCATCTCCTTCTCTCGGATTCAACCAAGGACTCTCGGTTCTAGCTCATCATTCTCAATTTGAAGCTTGTTCATCATAGTCTCACACCTTAAGTCTAGCCGGTTAGTATCTCTTTTGGTTGAATGTTTAAAGATTGTTGTTGTGTATGATGGTTATGCAAAGATGCTTGTTTGATGATATGAGTAACATGTTTTGCTTGATTAACCATGCTCCTTCATGTTTTGTATGTGAACGGTTGGGTAAAAAGAGGATTAGGACCATTCGGATTATGTGAAGTGTTAGGATGATCCTTCTATCTTAGCTATTTTGCTCATAATTGCTTGGTTGTATTATCCGATTGATGTTAGATGTTTGGTTAGATGGTTTTGATATCGAATGACATGCATAACTGAAAATGAATGTTGAATCTTAGTGAATGTGATTGCTTGATAATATGATGAATAATATGAAGAACAATATGAATATCACAAAAAATATTTGAAAATCATGTTATTTGATCCATTTTGGTTGATAACCGGACAAGAAAACATGTTGGTGCACTCTCATTGGATAGTACACATTACCATGAAATCAAAATGCTATTGGCTAGTACGTAGGACAGGTTCTAGAAGGATTCAGGTGCACGTAACAGTGGTTGCGAGTCGGAACCCTTGGTTGCGACTCGAGACCAAAACGTGATTCTTCGAGATCTCCCGGTTGCGACTCGCAAGCAGCACACTCGAGACCAAAGCATGATGAACCGAGACCGAGGTTGCGAGTCGGAACCCTTGGTTGCGACTCGAGACCAAAGCATGATGAACCGAGACCGAGGTTGCGAGTCGGAACCCTTAGTTGCGACTCGAGACCGTGTATTCTCGAGTCGAAACCGCCCTTGTCTCGACTGGGCTGCCTAAGTGTTATTGGGCCAAAAGCTTGTTGGACTATCTGTTGACTGGACTGCATGTGTATCTGTTACTGTTTGTGAAAATGTTAGAGCAGGCCCAATAACCCAACTGTTTGAATGTATGCATGCTAAGTGTGTCTATACGTGATTACTTGCACCCCAACTTGACCTATCTTTGGTAACCATGCTAGGACGTGGTGACCAACGTGTTTGACCAAGTAAAATAATCTACCGAGCAACCCAAGGTGAGTTCACACACTAAAAGCATGCGTCCCAGGGAGGGACACGAACAAACTGAATAATGTTTTTCAAACTAATGATTTCCGGGGGAATATACAAACGGTACTCTTGTACTACTACATCCGGGGGAAATACGTTTGGGTATTATTTATAAATCACAACTAGCAACACTAAACGAATCTCTATCACATCAAGTCCCTGCTTATAGTACCGATTAATCGCCGGGGGCGAACGGGTTATTAGTTGATAGCGCTATTAGGTTTGACAACCTCACACCGTGACCGGGGGAGATCGGGCGTGAACTATAGACCTTGCATCTCGGTCAATGACGATAGACATTGACCTGGGGCACCAAATCTTCTCGTCAACAGTTTCGGTAATTCAAGTTTAGTAGCTTTCATATGGGGTAGCTCCCCATGACGTGATTATAAACGCTTTACCTAAACAACCTACATTTTCTTTTGAAAAGCTAAAACTGGACATTTCGTGAACTCGCCAACATTTCTGTTGACACCCTACTGCATGCTTTGCAGGTAACCAGTGAATCAGGAGCTTGCAGCTTGGGGATATGTAGTGGTCGTCTTAACCCGTGTGTTGGGTTTCAAATAATATTGAACAATGAACTCTGTTTTGAAACTGTTTGGTTTATGCTTCCGCTGTTTGTTTAAACTACCATTTGAACTTAAACTTTTAGAACTTTAAAAACATGGTGTTTACTAACTACTGTGGTTGGTGAATACTTTCACTATTATTCAATGCTCAGTATAATTGGTGGCTGGATCCTGGTCAGTCACGCCTCCAAGCGGTAGTACTCCGCATGTGGAAATTGGGGGTGTGACACGTTTCCTTTCATGTTTCCTCTTTTAGAATGCCTCCTCGACGTGAAAGCCAGATTGCGACTGCCGAATTGGCAGAAATTATTGCGCAGCAAATGGCTGCTCAATTCCCAAACCTCTTTGCTCAATGGATCCAAGCCAACAACAACAACAATGTTACATGCAAATACAAGGATTTTAACCAGGCTAAACCACTCAAGTTTAGTGGTTCTGAAGGGGCGACTGGGCTTCTTCAATGGTTCGAGAGCATTGAGAATACTTTCCGCCACGTGCAGTGTCCTGACAATCGCAAGGTCGAGTTTTCTTCGAGTGTGTTTCAGAAGAGGGCTCTCACATGGTGGAACGGGGTTATGAGGGATCATGGTGCAGAAGTTGCTCTAGCACAGACATGGGCTGAACTTAGGGCCCTTATGATGAGGGAATTCTGTCCTCGTCATGAGCAGCGAGCTTTGGAGAAGGAATTTGATGAGTTGAAGCAAGATAGTGGTGAGCACTGGGCGTATACTGATAGGTTTGAGGAGTTGAGTCTGCTTTGCCCGACAATGGTTACTGATGGGATTTTAACATGTTTATCAAAGCAATTTCATCCATATGAAATAAAAACGCAGCGGAAATAATGTTTAAAACATGTTACTTTTATAAGATATAAAACCATTTATATGCAAAATCCCAAAACCCGGATCCATATATGAAAATGCATACTATCAAACACAACCATAGGGTGTTTAGAATACTACCTTCTTGGAGTAATAGGATGATGAAACGGATGATGTTTCTTGAACGGTTGCCTTCAAGAATAGAAGGCCTCAAGCTTGTATACCCCAAGCTTCCAACAAACACCTTGAGATTAGCTAGGATTTAACACACTTGATCAAAACCGAAAAACTCCTTGAACCACCCTTATGGCCGAAATTTTTTAGAGCAAGAACACAAGTCTTCTCTAGTTTTTTTAGTTCATCCATCTTCTTAATTTTGTCATACAAAATTAAATAAAAACAAGTGAGAGAAATTGCCTCCCCATTTGACCAATGCATGAACCTCTAACCATGCAAAAATGCATGTAGTTTGATTGGACCAAAAGTCTTGGTTAGACCACCCAATCACATCCTCTCTAACACATGCAAAAGCATGAATTGTGATTGGATCAAGATCTCATCTTGGTAAGACAAAAGGGGGGGGGGGGGCGGCCCACTTATTTATAAAAAAAATTCTTTTATAAAATTCAACTCTTGGTTTATATATATATTTATATTTATAACTTTTATAAATATAATACTTCATAATCGCAAGACTTTATACAACCTTTTAAAATGTTATTTAACCCATTAAATAACAAAATAAAATATTCTCTCAAAATAAATTATCCATATAATTTATTAGTTTATCAAGTGTAATTATTTAGAACACCAATTTCTAAATATTGTAAGTGTTAATATTTATTTGTTTGATCATATCACAAATAAATAATATAAGTGTTTGTCTAGCTTGTTATTGGGTATGACTCGACTTGGATCATAACGTACTAGCCACATCAATTTAATATGTGTCTTGGGCATACAGAGTCCAACAATCTCCCACTTGCACAAGATACATAGAAGATTAATGCAAGTAGTAAATGACGCCTAACTACAGTTTACTACCCCCAATACGTATGACTATATTTGCCATTCAATAACATCATCCCTTTCAAGTCCCTTACTTGAACATGATTTAGGTGAATCTATCATTTATCCTTTCGTTACAGATGTCATGTTAAATCCAGAGACATAGAGTGATCACTCTCTGTTGATTTAACTTTATCAGGCCTTAGACATCTTACTCTCAACGAATAAGAGGAACAAATCCCTTCTTGACTGCATACGTCTCTCACAATCACCTTGCACCACACCTGAGTTTAGCCTTGTGTACTGCCTTGCTACAGACAGCTAAGAACTAGGTCAAGGTATAATACTTGGTGAATATCAAGACCCAATATGTATCTCAGGTCAGAGGATACTGTGATATTCGCCTTTACTCAAAATTTACTTATGATCAATCACAAATGATTCCATGCAGTAATATTTGAGAGCGAGTCAGTCCAATATTTGTATCCCACAAATATCTATGAACTTTGGTAGCAACACTTTGCTCTATATTCATATCTAATGAATATCCACCAATCCAAATTCATAATAGTCTTGCATTCATATTTGTTCCCACAAGTATGATCGACTACGGACATTTAGAATAAGTAACTTATTCATGGATTTAAACATGCTAATATGAAACATAACTCAAAATACCATAAAAGAGTTAAAATAACAATTGTTTCAATATCCAAATACAAAATTGATCAAATCCAATCACTAGAATATCGAAGTCCTAAGGCACATGTATGACCCTCATGTTTTACCCTGTCAAGGAGCTTCGTGAGTGGATCCGCAATGTTTTGATCGGTGTGAACTTGGCGGATACATATCTTTCCTTTTTCAACTTCATCCCTTATGTAGTTGAATCTCCGCTCAATATGTCTAGTCTTTTGGTGTGCACGAGGTTCCTTGATTTGAGCAATCGCACCCTCGTTATCACAAAAGATCTCTAGGGGGTCTTGAATGGTAGGGACCACCCCTAGGTCGGCTATATATTTCTTCAGCCATGCAGCTTCCTGGGCTGCCAATGAAGCGGCGATGTATTCTGATTCTGTAGTGGACAATGCTACTACGTCTTGTTTTGAGCTCTTCCAAGAGACTGCTCCTCCATTTAAAATGAAGACATACCCCGATTGTGATCGAGAATCACTTCGATCGTTTTGGAAACTCGCGTCCGTGTAACCCTTTACAACGAGTTCCTCCTCACCAGATCTATATATTAAGAACATATCCTTAGTCCTTCTAAGATATTTCAATATGCTTTTAACAGCCATCCAATGACTGTTACCTGGATTCTACTGGTATCTACTCATCATGCTCAAGGCGCATGAGACGTCCGGTCTGGTGCATATCATTGCATACATGATGGATCCTATAGCTGACGCATATGGGATTCTTTTCATTTTCTCTTGCTCATCCTTTGAGCTTGGACATTGCGATGTATTCAATATTGTCCCCTTTTGAATAGGTACAAAACCTCTCTTAGAGTTCTCCATTTGGAACCTATTCAAGACTTTGTCAATGTATGCACTTTGGTTTAAACCTATCAAGCGCCTTGATCTATCCCTATAGACCTTTATTCCCAGAATGTAGGCTACTTCACCAAGATCCTTAATGGAAAAACAACTTCCAAGCCAAGCTTTTACACCTTCCATGGTTGGAATGTCATTCCCAAATAGTAGAACGTCATCGACATACAGTACTAAGAAAGTGATGACGCTCCCACTAGCTTTCTTGTACACACAAGCTTCATCACCGTTCTTGATGAATCCAAAATTCTTAATTTCTTCATCAAAATGGTGATTCCAACTTCTAGATGCTTGTTTCAATCCATAGATTGATTTCTTTAACTTGCATACTTTGTCAGGATGTTTTGGATCGACAAAACCTTCAGGCTGAACCATATAGACATCTTCATCAAGATATCCATTAAGAAAAGCCGTTTTGACATCCAATTGCCAGATCTCATAGTCATAATATGCAGCTATGGTAAATAATATCCTGATTGACTTTAGCATCGCCACAGGCGAGAAGGTCTCATCATAATCAATCCCTTAAGTTTGAGTGAAACCTTTTGCTACAAGTCTTGCTTTGTAAGTATCCAAGTTACCATGCATATCAGTTTTCTTCTTGAAAACCCACTTACTACCAACTACTTTAGAGTTAAGTGGTGGCACAACCAATTCCCAAACTTGGTTATCATACATGGATTGCATCTCTATGTTCATGGCTTCAAGCCATTTGTCACAATCAGTTTTTGACATGGCATCATGGTATGTGGTTGGTTCATCTGAATCTACCACGTAGCATCCATCCATGAAAAATACATATCTTTCAGGTGGATTACTAATTCTACCAGATCTGCGAACATTTTGTGTGTTCTGATCAACTTCTTGATCGTTTTCAACAACCTCTTGTTGAGTGCTAGTATCAACCAAACGTGTATCGTCTTGTGGTTCTTGATCCTCCTCAAGTTCCACTGTTCTATCACTAGTTCCTTCCATAAGGAACTTAGCTTCCAAGAACTTACCCTTTCGAGCAACAAATACCTTTTGCTCGGTTGGGTCGTAGAAATAATATCCTATATCATCTTTAGGATATCCTACAAAGATACACTTAGTAGATCGGACTTCCAATTTATTTGGAGTGTATTGCTTAACATAAGCTTCACAACCCCAAACCCTTAAGAATGATAATGATGGAGGGTTTCCATGCCATATTTCAAAAGGTGTCTTTTCCACTTTCTTGGTTGGGGCCATATTTAGTATGCGAACTGCGGAGAGCAAAGCGTAACCCCAAAACGATAGAGGTAATGTGCTTCTAGTCATCATTGATCGAACCATATCTAATAGAGTTCGATTTCTCCTTTCGGACACACCATTGTGTTGTGGTGTTCCTGGCGGAGTAAGTTGTGAGATAATCCCACAACTCCTAAGATGATCTTGAAAAGCACCACTAAGGTATTCACCTCCTCTATCGGTGCGAAGGACTTTGATTGTTTTCTTGAGTTGATTTTCAACTTCATTTTTGAAGTCTTTGAACATTTCAAATGCTTCATCCTTGTGTCTTAGTAAGTACACATAACCATAACGACTATAGTCGTCGATAAAGGTAATGAAGTATCTTTCACCATTCCTAGTCATCAGCTTAAAAGGACCACATACATCTGAATGTATGATACCTAGTAAGTCTTTAGCCCTTTCAAATGTTCCACTAAAGGGTGTCTTGGTCATTTTGCCTTGTAAACAAGATTCGCATACATCAAATGAATTATCTTCATTTGTATTCAGAAGACCATTTCTTTGAAGTATATGCATGCGATTCTTGCTTATATGTCCAAGGCGACAATGCCAAAGGTAGGAATCACTCAAATCCATTTTGAGTTTCTTGTTGGTTACTTGGTACATTGAGCTATCGTATGATGCGTTATCATGATCTAATTAATAAATACCATTTAAAGATATAGCTTTAAAATAAAACACATCATTCATAGAAACATAAATGTTTTGGTTAACAAATTCAAATTTAAAACCACATTGTCTTAAAAGGGAAACAGAAATTATGTTCCTAGTTAAACTAGGAGCATACAAAACGTTCTTCAAAATAACTTCCAAACCACTTGGAAGCTCTAAAACGTAGTCTCCTTGAGCTTCGACATCAACCTTTGCTCCGTTGCCCATGAAGAGACTAGCATCTCCCTTCTTGTAATGTCTATTTCTTTTGAACCCCTGCAACGAATTGCAAATATGAGTTCCACATCCGGTATCTAGTACCCATGTGTTAGAAGAAATAACATTAAGCTCAACATGTATCATAAAGATAGTACCTGAGGTTTGCCCTGCATCCCTCTTGTTTTTCAACTCTTTGAGATAGGTCGGACAATTTCTCTTCCAATGTCCTATCTCACCACATTCAAAACATGGGTCATTTGTAGCAACCTTTTGCTTCTTCTCTTTTGGTTTGGTGGGTTCTGCTTTAGCTTTTCCCTTTCCTTTTCCCTTGACGTGTCCCTTTCTTTTAGCATAGGTTGCTTTAGAGTCGGGGTGGGGCCTCTTCTTGTTGCCTCCTTCAGTGATCGCTAGGACGGGTAAAGCCATTTTGCCCATTCCTGCTTCGGCCGTTTTGAGCATTGCATGAAGCTCACCAATGCTCTTGTCCCATCCATTCATGTTGTAATTCATTACAAAGCTCTCAAATTTCTTTGTTAAAGAGTTGAGGATCAAATCCGTAGCCAACTCTTTAGAGACGGGACAATTTAGCCTTTCGAGGCGATCAATGTGGCTTTTCATCTTAAGGACATAAGATGATACCGATTGGGTTTCCTCCATTCGACATGCATGAAGCGCCCGAACAGTTTCAAAGCGTTCTACCCTTGCTTGTTGTAGGAACATTTCCTTTAACTGGGTAATCATGTCGTATGCCCCGTGGTGTTCAAAATCCTTTTGAATTTCGGGAATCATAGTTCCCAACATGAGGCATGAGGCTTGCATGGAGTCCTCGGTATACTTAACCCAATCGTTGTAGGCTTCCACATATTCCACGTTAGGTTCATCGGGAATAGGATCGTCCAACACATAGGATATCTTCTCTTGCTTGAGAACGATTCTCAAGTTTCGAAACCAATCCATGAAGTTGTTATGGTTGAGACGATCCTTTTCAAGGATGGTTCTTAGTGATAGGTTTCGGACGATTTGGTTAGTCGGGTTTGCATTGTTAGCGGCCATCTACAAAATTTAACAAGTTCAATTTTAGTATTTTTGATATTATTATATTTTAATCATTAATGCCCTTTTGTGTCTTAAAGACAATTAATAATTAAAATCTAGAATCCAACGTTAGATTTAAATATTGGTTAGGTGACCTTTATCCCTCTATTTAAATTAACAAGGTAGTCAACGTTTGACAATTGCAACTCTTTGCAATTTCTAGCCATATGGGATCGGTTAAACATCTTTATGTTTAGTTGGCATGTTTAATCCCATCAACACCTTTGTTCCCCATGCTTCGGTGACCCTAAGTTCATGGTTTCCAAATCAAGTCGTCCAACTTATACACACATGTGAGTTTATTCACATAAGTGGTTAGGTGACCTTTATCCCACAAACATGGTAAACTCACCTCGAACTAACAAGTTCCCTCAAATGTGGTTAGGTGACCTTTATCCCACAATAAGAGTTCCCAAGTGTTTCGAGTGTTGTATAAAAGGATGGTGTTTGACTTGTTTTATAAAAGGGTTTTCAATATTTCAAAATTCTAGTTTAGAAAATATTATGTACCATACATTTGCATGCATTCAAATCAATGGTACATTAGTGAAAACTATTTTTCAAGGTTCCTTTTAATAAAACCCATTTTATTATAAAATCATTAATTTTTAATAAAACCTTTATTAACCATTTTAATGATTTTGTCAAGAACCAATTTTACGCTTGTTGTTGATTATTAGTTTGTTAAGTTATGCATATCTACATATCATCTAAACAACAAAATAAACAACCACACAAGCATAAAATACATAACAATAGGTGCATAACCATAGCCAACTATTTTGACAATACTTGTTAGCCGAAACAAGTGTGCCAAAAGGTCCTTCCTAAAGGGTGAAAAATGACATAAGTAACGTGTCGATGAACTCCCACTTGATCCCGCATCCAAATGCTTCAAGTCTCCTTCTTGTGTTGTGATTTCTCCACCTTCTTTGAGCTTCCAAAAGTCTTTTATTTTCAGCTCCAAACTCTTTTGGACTTCAATAAAAAAAGTGTTTTGGTTATCGGGTTAAAATCCCGTTGAGAACGATGAAGTTCTTTGGACCGAATATTATGGTCCAAACCAAAACCGCATTTTTGTGTGCATCTTCTTTTACAAAATATATCCTAATACATTTTTTCAAGTAAAATAAAATGCACCTAATCTATTTATTTTACATACCAAATAAAATAAATAAATTACATATTTTCTAATGGAAGAACAAAATAAATAATTATTACAACCCATTGAAATAATAATAAAATGAATCACAACACAATCATTCAACACAAGGTCATGGCTAGGTCATATGCACCAAAATATATATCCAAATATATATATATTAATTTCAAGAAGCATAAAAAAAATGGTTCCCTTTTATTAACATTTTCGGCTATGATCAAAAAACCGAAAAGGTAAGTTTTGTCCAGACAAACAAATCGTCCATATGAAATAATTTTTCAAGATTCTCTTATGCATGTAAGAAAATAATCTTGAAAAACAAAGGGATAACCATATTAAAATTTTCGGCCATAGGGTTTTATTCAAACCCGAAACCCGAAATTTTTAATCTATTGAAGCATGCACTCATATAAGCGGCTCTAGATGCCATTGATGGGATTTTAACATGTTTATCAAAGCAATTTCATCCATATGAAATAAAAATGCAGCGGAAATAATGTTTAAAACATGTTACTTTTATAAGATATAAAACCATTTATATGCAAAATCCCAAAACCCGGATCCATATATGAAAATGCATACTATCAAACACAACCATAGGGTGTTTAGAATACTACCTTCTTGGAGTAATAGGATGATGAAACGGATGATGTTTCTTGAACGGTTGCCTTCAAGAATAGAAGGCCTCAAGCTTGTATACCCCAAGCTTCCAACAAACACCTTGAGATTAGCTAGGATTTAACACACTTGATCAAAACCGAAAAACTCCTTGAACCACCCTTATGGCCGAAATTTTTTAGAGCAAGAACACAAGTCTTCTCTAGTTTTTTTAGTTCATCCATCTTCTTAATTTTGTCATACAAAATTAAATAAAAACAAGTGAGAGAAATTGCCTCCCCATTTGACCAATGCATGAACCTCTAACCATGCAAAAATGCATGTAGTTTGATTGGACCAAAAGTCTTGGTTAGACCACCCAATCACATCCTCTCTAACACATGCAAAAGCATGAATTGTGATTGGATCAAGATCTCATCTTGGTAAGACAAAAGGGGGGGGGGGCGGCCCACTTATTTATAAAAAAAATTCTTTTATAAAATTCAACTCTTGGTTTATATATATATTTATATTTATAACTTTTATAAATATAATACTTCATAATCGCAAGACTTTATACAACCTTTTAAAATGTTATTTAACCCATTAAATAACAAAATAAAATATTCTCTCAAAATAAATTATCCATATAATTTATTAGTTTATCAAGTGTAATTATTTAGAACACCAATTTCTAAATATTGTAAGTGTTAATATTTATTTGTTTGATCATATCACAAATAAATAATATAAGTGTTTGTCTAGCTTGTTATTGGGTATGACTCGACTTGGATCATAACGTACTAGCCACATCAATTTAATATGTGTCTTGGGCATACAGAGTCCAACAGTTACCCCACTCGACAAGGCTATCGAAAGGTACATCGACGGCCTACCTGACTCGGTACAAGACATCCTTACTGGTAGTAGCCCTACCACACTCCGTCAGGCGATCGAGTTAGCTGCGACATTGACTGAGTCGCAGATTCGGAAGAATAAGCTACACAGAAAAGGTGACAAGGGTAAGAAGCAGGGGTCTGACAAGGAGGATAGCAAGAAAGGTCAAAACAAGAAGGGTAAGGAAGGTGAGACGTCAAAGAAATCAAGAAAGCGAAAGGGTGTTCAGAACTTTGCTGTTACAGCACAGACTGCTCAGAACCCGCGGAACCAACCAGCTCAGCCACCTGCAAAGAAAGCATATGCCGGTAACGCACCTTATTGTGCACGCTGCAACGGTCATCACGCAGTACAACAAGCTTGCTGGCAATGCACGACGTGTGGTAAACTTGGGCATTTGGCCAAGGTTTGTCGTTTGGGACAAAATCAGGCTGCTCAGGTTAAAGCTCCGGTTCAAGGGAATGCTGCGAGATTCCCACTAGGGTCATGTTTCAACTGCGGAGAGATTGGTCACTACCGCCACAACTGCCCGAGACTGGTGAATGCAAATGCTAACGCAAACCCAAATGCGAACGTCAACGTCAATGTGAATCCAGCACGTGGTCGAGTGTTTAACATCAATGAGGCACTCATTGATGAAGGAGTGAACAATTAGCATTTTGTATTTCCTCTGGTTGTTATCCTGTAACATTTAAAGACAATGCGGTTGTTATATAAATAAAAATTTATGGTTTTATTTTGTAACTAATGCAATTGTATAAATGTTTGATCCAACCTTATGATGTCAACACAAAGACAAACTACTCATGTTGTTTTGCCATTTTCATGATCACTTGTGATCTCCCTAAGAACCTCAAACACTTGTTTCTTTTAAATCTAAAGTATCTTATCGTCTTGCACCGTTCGAGATGCAAGAATTATCAAGACAGCTTCAAGAGTTGTCTGATAAAGGATTCATCCGTCCGAAATTTTCACCTTGGAGAAACTCCTGTCCTCTTTGTGAAAAGAAAAATGGATCTTTTCGAATGTATATCGATTAACGTAAGCCTAGTAAGCTTACCATCAAGAATCGATATCCCCTACCTTAAATCAACGATTTCTCCGATCAACTGCATAGCGTTTCATGCTTTTCCAAGATCGATTTGCGTTTTGGGTATCATCAACTTTGTATTTTCGAAGAAGATATTCCCAAAATGGCTTTCTGCATGAAGTATGGCCATTACGAGTTTACAGTTATGCCTTTTTGATTGACAAATGCTCCAGCCATCTACATGGACTTAATAAATAGAGTCTGCAAGCCTTATTTGGATCAGTTCGTCATTGTTGTTAATGACATCTTGATCTATTCATGTCCCGAGCCGATCACGATCAACACCTTCGTGGACATTGGAAACCCTAAAGAAGGAACAAACTTTTCGCTAAATCCTCCAAGAGGAAATTTTGTCTTAAAGAAGTTCAATTTTTGGGTCACGTAGTCAACAAGCAGGGTATTCATGTGGATCCATCCAAATTGCTGCAATTAAGGATTTGATTCCTTGTATGCTTTAAATACCCGTGTCCAAAGATAACAAATTTAAAGGTCAAATTCAACAATTATGTGAGTATGCGATTATGTGATATGTGTTCTCCTCTATGTTTTTGTGTGTACGATTTTCAAATCCTCATAGAATCTTTCATATTTTCATATGAGGGATTCATAGTAGGATATTCAAAAGGTACTATCTAAAATCCTTATGGGCTTCTACGTGGTAGTTAAGACCCTTGGATTATATAGTACTACTCCATGATTCATAAGAGACCCTTTTAGTGGTCTAGTCTAAAAGATTGATTCACAATTTGGTTAAAGAACGACATCTAGTGATGTAGCTGAACAGACTCCTTGATAGTCTATTTAGATCATTTATTGATTTAATTAAAAAGGACTCTACGGCGGTCTAGTCACACTCATCATAGGAAAGTTCATTTGGTTTTACCCTACACATTATAAAATTGATTGTGTGAACTGTGCAAGGAATTGTCTAATTATGGACGCGTACATAATTATGAAATTTAGTGCACAGAAACCCGGTAATATTTATTATGTGTAAGAACCGATAGTGACAAAAATAACAAAATGTGAACGATGTAATAGAGGTACGGTGGACGCACCAATGGCGCTTCATATACTTGTATATAAGTGTCCCTCTTAGATTGGAAGCATGATGTTATTAAAGTTACTAAAAGTTGAGAACCCTAACCAATGTTGTTCGATCTTTTCAACTTCATGTTTTAAAGCTCTCACAATGTGACACCTGTGTCACTCCAACCATCAATCAAATTCCAAACCAATGAAATATTGTATTTCATACTTGGGATTTGTAAAAATATGTGTATCGTTTGCACATATCGACTCTTGTTCGATTTCAAGCTTTAAATCGCTTTCTAGAGGGTTATACGCGCTCTGATGTGTAGATATAACCAGTTTAATCCAACGAACACTCCGGAATAGTGACGTATACTTAACATACCTTAAATAACCTTTACATAACTTAGAAATAAGTTTTGAAGGCTTTGGTATGCAAAAACAAGTTAATTCGCTTACAGGGACTAAACTTGACAAACTGCGAAAGTATGCCAATTTGAACTGTAACAGACATTCCGGAACATGACCATAAGTTAAACATACCATAAATATCCTTTACATAGCTTAGAAATAGGCTTTGAGGTGTTCGGTATGCTAAAATAAACTTTTGTGTCATTCAGGGACTAAAAGTGTCAAAAAGTGCACAAGTTTGCACTTTCGCGCATAACTTACGTTCTGAATACATCCGGACATCCAAAAATTTATGTAAGCACTAAAATATTTTATTTTAGTGTTTGGCATGAGAAAAATCCATTCGTCGCGTCTTTTGGATCGTTTTTCGCGCTTATGCGTATTCCGTCGTAATTAAGCGAACATCGCGTTCGTACGACCAAACGAACCAACATCCGACATATTTTTGAGCATGTTTCATGTCCACAATGTTTAGACATCATGTTAGGGCCTTAAAGTTGGCTTAACGGGCCTTAAACATGTCGGAAATGGCTTAAACATATAACAGGGACTGAAACTGCAACATTTGAAACTTGTTTTCTGATCTGAAGAGCTAGGCGGCCCACGTGAGCCCAAGCTTAAATCTTAGGCGGCCCGCGTCAGCCTCTCTGATCAGATAATATCGAACAGTCAGCAGTTTCCAGCTGTTTGATCCTCACCCACACATTCTCAACTGCACATTCAGCTCATTAGGACCATTTTTAAGTTACCACAACTTTGTGACAAGTGTACGCACAAGATACGAGCACGGTTTCCATGAAACGATCTTAACGGTTACCCGAAAACTATAAATACCCCACCCCCATTGCTTCTAAACCCACAAGAATCTGATTAAAAAGACTCTAAGTTGGAACCATTGTTTCATACCTGAGTTATTTTGATCTAGATTAGCATTCGGGGACCCTTCGTAAGTATTCCTTCGTTCTTTTCTTTCTTTTACTGCTTTTCGAGTCTGAAAGTCAAACTTTGTTTGACTTTCAGCGTTGACCAGCTTATGGTCAATGCGAAGTTCGTTTGAACTTCGCAACGTGATTGTAATCACGATGGTTATAGTCCCTTGGGACTATGCCTACTGATTACCACGTTGTCTAGGGTCGTAAGGGTAAGCGATCTGATAAATCGCTTATACCTTCGAACCCGACCCGGTTTGGTCGATCATTAGGATCCGACCAAATACATTAGGTGACCATAGTAGGTAGGGAATAACCTTCCGAGGTTATACCCTATGGTCACATCGTTTAAGTAGTTGTATGATAGGTAGTTTATATGCCTTAGGTAAATTACCAGAATACCCTTTTCATGTATAATTGGTAATTTAGCATATGTAACCTAAACTTTTGTCACATAACTGATTATGTAACATGTTTTAGGCATATAACACTTGTCATAGGACTAGTTAGGCGGTCCGAACGCGTTTCACTCGAACGACGCGTTAAAGTAGCATAAGCTACCTAAACGGGTCGTAATGGGTCGTAAGCACTTATGTTAGGTTTCATTTAGTATGTAGGCTTTGTTAAACCATATGACACGAGTCTCTATACTCGTTTGGTTTACGAACCTTCATTCTATCCAATCATCCGATTTAGGTCCGGTTATTTACATAGTTACCTATATTAGGTGCCGTTTGATATCCGCGATCTCTAGCATTGTTTGGTTGTTACTCAAGGACTTCTGAGCAATCTCAAGTGAGTACATAGACCCCTCTTTTACTGTTTTCCAAACGTTTTGGGGTGGAACACATGTGCCTACTTGTTACTTTCATGCTTTCCTGTTTTCACATCATATACCTGCTATATTCGTTAGTACATTATAGTACATGATTTTATTACATCTTATGCTAGGTGTGCCCATTGTGTGCATTACTTAGTACATCGTTTTACATTACATTACTTGCTACGTATGTCTATTGTTGTATACGTAGTACAGGTCACATGCTACATATGTCTATTGTTGTATACGTAGTACAGGTCACATGCTACGTATGTCTATTGTTGTATACGTAGTACAGGTCACATGTTAAGTATGTCTATTGTTGCATACTTAGTACAGGTCACATGCTACGTATGTCTATTGTTGCATACTTAGTACATTTGTTATTCATCACATGCTTACATTTTGGATACATATTACATGATTTACATCAGACATGAACATTTTACTTTGGTAGTTTGGTTTGAGTAAGTGATTAAGTAACGAGGCGTGTGTAATATGATACAAGCATGGTGGATACGCCGCTGGTACTTCCTATATATAAGTGTTTGTATGATATTATATCGTAGCGTTATTTGAATCATTTCAGTTTGAGACATAGAACATTTTATACAAATAACATACTTTTCACAAGACATTGTTTTACAAACAACTTATCTTATACAAACTCATTTTACATGGTTATTCATTTAACCTTACATTTATTTATACATATCATCTGATCGTATCGTTTTTCCAATGATTTACAAAACAAAGCAAATTACAAGGTTCATGACTAAACATTTTCTCAAACATAAGTCATGAAACCTATTTTCACAAAACCTATGTATCTCACAGGCATTTTTATGCTGACGTACCTATTTTCACATGTGTTTTTCAGGAGATGATGCATAGGACTTATCAAGACATACTTAGGCGGACCTGTGCCTTAGTGACTTAAAACGAGACAAGAACTAGTTAATTTATGTTATGTATTCTTTATTTCTTGTTTAAAAACGATGTAACTCGCTTGTTTGATGAATAAAACGAAACTTTAATTGCCATGGATTTGAAACATTAATTCTGTTACAACACTCCCCGACGTTTCCGCCACGTTTTGTATGTTCTACGTGGTCGGGGTGTGACAGAAAAGATGGTATCAGAGCCAATGGTTATAGGGAATTAGGTTATTAGTAATGCTTTGACCTAGTCTATAACCTTCTTAGGACCCTAACGCGAGTTTACTTGCGTTTAGTCATAAAACAATACCGTCACCTATCCTTAGGCGACGACCACAACAAGAACATAAATTTCAAAACCGCTTTGAAAACTAATCATCTGTTCTAGGATGATTGATTACTAGGTTTTGAACCCTCTATTGTAAGGTTTTGAACTCTCTATTATAAGGTTTTGAACCCTTTGAGTTTTAAAAATCTCGTCAAGGTTTTGGGTTTTAAATAATGTGAACACGTGCAAAATGGAAGGGTGAATGCCTGTATTCTGGGTTTTCTGTCTAGGCAAGCACTTCGTATACATCTCATCAGACGCGAGACCAGTTGTGCTTACCTGGGAATTCTTGGGATGAGTGTTCACTTATAGGCGAGCATGTCTTCGCGATATATTATTTTTGACCCATTTACTTTGATTAATCATTGTGTGTCGTTTGTTTACCTTGTGGTAACAAACAAATGACCACTATTCTTGCTTTCATTAGATTTGTTCATCTCATTCTTTTCGTCTAATTCTCTCACTCGTTTCCTTTCATGTTTCCTCTTTTAGAATGCCTCCACGACGTGAAAATCCGATACCTATTGATGAGCTGGCAGCTGTCATTACACAGCAAATGACTGCTGCAATCCCGAACGTCGTTGCTCAATGTTACCAAGCTATCAACAACAATAATGCCCTCTGCAACTTCAAGACGTTCAACTCGGCCAAGCCATCAAAGTTTTCTGGGTCTCAAGGAGCGACTGCACTTCTACAATGGTTCGAGAGTCTAGAGAGCACCTTCAGGCATGTTCAATGTCCAAACGAGCGAAAGGTAGACTTCGCATCTAGTGTCTTTGAGAAACGAGCTTTGACGTGGTGGAACGGTGTAGTGAGAGATAGGGGTGCCGAAGTGGCACTGGCCCAAACTTGGGAAGAACTTCGAGCACTGATGATGAAGGAATTCTGTCCTCGTCACGAGATCAGGGCATTGGAAAGGGAATTCGATGATCTTAAGCAAGACAGCGGTGAACATCGAGCATACACTGATCGATATGAGGAGTTGAGCCTGTTGTGTCCTACCATGGTTACGCCTTTGGATAAGGCGATCGAAAAATACATTGATGGTCTCCCTGACACAGTTCAAGACATTGTTACTGGTAGTAACCCCACTACGGTTAGGCAGGCCATTGAGCTATCTGCAACTTTGACTGAATCTCAGATCAGGAAACGTAAGCTTTTCCGAAAGGGTGACAAGAAACCGGTCGAGGAAGCGAAACAAATCGAGGAATCAAAGACCATGGATGAACAGACTGGATCCCCTGAGCGGTCAAAGAAGCGAAAGGCTTCTCAGAACTTCGCCATGGTTACTCACAATGATCAAGCCGTCCCCAAACAACCAGCTCAACCCCGTGCTAGGAAGCCATACAATGGAACTTCACCTTTGTGCAACAAATGTAACCTTTATCATCATGTTATGGTGAAGTGCCACGAATGCCAAATTTGTGGACGTAAAGGTCATACAGCAAAAGTTTGCGTAGCAGCAGTTGCACCAAATCAAGCTAACAACAAACCTGCTCGAGCTCGCTTTCCACCAGGTTCTTGCTACAAGTGTGGCGAGATGGGACATTTCCGAAGAAATTGCCCAAAGCTTGCCAATGCTAATCCAGCACAGAGATGAGCATCTGACCGACTACAAGACAACACCGTTTAGAAATAATCATGTCTTATGTATTATTTTCTTTTGTTGTCAAGGTCCATGAAACAGTTGTTATCATTGTTAATAAATAAATCTTTTTATTTACATTGCAATGTATTTATGTGATTGTATGTATAAACAACATATCCCCTACAATACCGACAATCAAGGAATCGTATTCCTTGAAAAGCAAACTACCCCCAAAATTCTTTCATTTTACAATCTCTTGCGTTTTACACAAAGATCCTAAGTACCCGTCTCTTGTAAAGAGACGAAGTACAAGGTGCAAGTTATAATTCTGTACGAATACCCCAAGTACCACTATAAATTCTTAATAGGGTACCCAAGGGTATTTCCGTATGTCCTAAATTATTGTGTACTTTAATTCGAATATTGCGTTTTCCTGAAAACGAAAATCGAATTATTGGTAGATCATCCTATTTTCATGGATGGATTCTTGAAATGATTAAAGTGCCAAATGAAATCCACGAATTGGATTCCTGGTGTACTTTAAGTATCCGCGTCCAAAGATAACAAATTAATAACCAAATTAAACAACTATGTGATTATGTGCTTATGTGTTTCCTTTTATGTTTTTGTGTAATCCAAGTTTTTGTTATCCAAATCCTCGTAGAATCTTCCATATCTTTGTATAAGGAAATTCATAGTAGGATATCCAAAGGTACTATATTAAATCCTCAATGGGCTTTTACGTAATAGTAAAGACCCTTGGATTATATTGTACTATTCCATAATTAGACCCCTGAATGGTCTAGGTAAACATATTGATCCAAAAATCTGGTTAGGATTATCATGTGATGATATAGCTGAAAGGACTCCTTGGTGGCCTAATCAATAAGATCATCTGTTGATCTAATTAAAAGGACCCTATGGTAGTCTAGTCATACTTATCACAGGTTTGATTTTCCTTCCCTAAAAACACTTCAAGACAAACTGTGCGGACTATGCAAGGAATTACGTAATTATGGATGCATACATAATTATGGAATTCAGTGCACGGAAACCACAGCTAGTTTGGTCGTGTGTCTGGAAAATGACTCTTTTCGTTCATTTTCGGTTATGAAGAAGTGGTGGAAAATGACTCTTTTCGTTCATTTTTGGTTCTGAAGAAGTGGTGGAAAATGACTCTTTTCGTTCATTTTCGGTTCTGAAAAAGTGGTGGAAAATGACTCTTTTCGTTTATTTTCGGTTCTGAAGAAGTGGTGGAAAATGACTCTTTTCGTTCATTTTCGGTTCTGAAAAAGTGGTGGAAAATGACTCTTTTCGTTCATTTTCGGTTCTGAAGAAGTGGTGGAAAATGACTCTTTTCGTTCATTTTCGGTTCTGAAAAAGTGGTGGAAAATGACTCTTTTCGTTCATTTGAAAATGACTCATTTCATTCATTTTCGGTTCTGAAGAGGTTGTGGAAAATGACTCATTTCGTTCATTTTCGGTTCTGAAGAGGTTGTGGAAAATGACTCATTTCGTTCATTTTCGGTTCTGAAGAGGTTGTGGAAAATGACTCATTTCGTTCATTTTCGGTTCTGAAGAGGTTGTGGAAAATGACTCATTTCGTTCATTTTCGGTTCTGAAGAGGTTGTGGAAAAAGACTCATTTCGTTCATTTTCGTTTCTGAAGAATGCCTGTTGAAAATAACTCCGTTCATTTTTCAATTCTGAAAAATGTCCGTTAAAGAGAAATAACAGGATTATGCCTTGCTTATCTTTGATGGTTACTTAACACAAAGCAACAGATAGACTCCTACGAATTAATTTCGGGACGAAATTTCCTAAAGTAGGGGAGACTGTGACACCTGTGTCACTCCAACCATCAATCAAATGCCAAACCAATGAAATATTGTATTTCATACTTGGGATTTGTAAAAATATGTGTATCGTTTGCACATATCGACTCTTGTTCGATTTCAAGCTTTAAATCGCTTTCTGGAGGGTTATACGCGCTCTGATGTGTAGATATAACCAGTTTAATCCAACGAACACTCTGGAATAGTGACGTATACTTAACATACCTTAAATAACCTTTACATAACTTAGAAATAAGTTTTGAAGGCTTTGGTATGCAAAAACAAGTTAATTCGTTTACAGGGACTAAACTTGACAAACTGCGAAAGTATGCCAATTTGAACTGTAACAGACATTCCGGAACATGACCATAAGTTAAACATACCATAAATATCCTTTACATAGCTTAGAAATAGGCTTTGAGGTGTTCGGTATGCTAAAATAAACTTTTGTGTCATTCATGGACTAAAAGTGTCAAAAAGTGCACAAGTTTGCACTTTCGCGCATAACTTACGTTCTGAATACATCCGGACATCCAAAAATTTATGTAAGCACTAAAATATTTTATTTTAGTGTTTGGCATGAGAAAAATCCATTCGTCGCGTCTTTTGGATCGTTTTTCGCGCTTATGCGTATTCCGTCGTAATTAAGCGAACATCGCGTTCGTACGACCAAACGAACCAACATCCGACATATTTTTGAGCATGTTTCATGTCCACAATGTTTAGACATCATGCTAGGGCCTTAAAGTTGGCTTAACGGGCCTTAAACATGTCGGAAATGGCTTAAACACATAACAGGGACTGAAACTGCAACATTTGAAACTTGTTTTCTGATCTGAAGAGCTAGGCGGCCTGCGTGAGCCCAAGCTTAAATCTTAGGCGGCCCGCGTCAGCCTCTCTGATCAGATAATATCGAACAGTCAGCAGTTTCCAACTGTTTGATCCTCACCCACACATTCTCAACTGCACATTCAGCTCATTAGGACCATTTTTAAGTTACCACAACTTTGTGACAAGTGTACGCACAAGATACGAGCACGGTTTCCATGAAACGATCTTAACGGTTACCCGAAAACTATAAATACCCCACCCCCATTGCTTCTAAACCCACAAGAATCTGATTAAAAAGACTCTAAGTTGGAACCATTGTTTCATACCTGAGTTATTTTGATCTAGATTAGCATTCGGGGACCCTTCGTAAGTATTCCTTCGTTCTTTTCTTTCTTTTACTGCTTTTCGAGTCCGAAAGTCAAACTTTGTTTGACTTTCAGCGTTGACCAGCTTATGGTCAATGCGAAGTTCGTTTGAACTTCGCAACGTGATTGTAATCACGATGGTTATAGTCCCTTGGGACTATGCCTACTGATTACCCGGTTTGGTCGATCATTAGGATCCGACCAAATACATTAGGTGACCATAGTAGGTAGGGAATAACCTTCCGAGGTTATACCCTATGGTCACATCGTTTAAGTAGTTGTATGATAGGTAGTTTATATGCCTTAGGTAAATTACCAGAATACCCTTTTCATGTATAATTGGTAATTTAGCATATGTAACCTAAACTTTTGTCACATAACTGATTATGTAACATGTTTTAGGCATATAACACTTGTCATAGGACTAGTTAGGCGGTCCGAACGCGTTTCACGCGAACGACGCGTTAAAGTAGCATAAGCTACCTAAACGGGTCGTAATGGGTCGTAAGCACTTATGTTAGGTTTCATTTAGTATGTAGGCTTTGTTAAACGATATGACACGAGTCTCTATACTCGTTTGGTTTACGAACCTTCATTCTATCCAATCATCCGATTTAGGTCCGGTTATTTACATAGTTACCTATATTAGGTGCCGTTTGATATCCGCGATCTCTAGCAATGTTTGGTTGTTACTCAAGGACTTCTGAGCAATCTCAAGTGAGTACATAGACCCCTCTTTTACTGTTTTCCAAACGTTTTGGGGTGGAACACATGTGCCTACTTGTTACTTTCATGCTTTCCTGTTTTCACATCATATACCTGCTATATTCGTTAGTACATTATAGTACATGATTTTATTACATCTTATGCTAGGTGTGCCCATTGTGTGCATTACTTAGTACATCGTTTTACATTACATTACTTGCTACGTATGTCTATTGTTGTATACGTAGTACAGGTCACATGCTACATATGTCTATTGTTGTATACGTAGTACAGGTCACATGCTACGTATGTCTATTGTTGTATACGTAGTACAGGTCACATGTTAAGTATGTCTATTGTTGCATACTTAGTACAGGTCACATGCTACGTATGTCTATTGTTGCATACTTAGTACATTTGTTATTCATCACATGCTTACATTTTGGATACATATTACATGATTTACATCAGACATGAACATTTTACTTTGGTAGTTTGGTTTGAGTAAGTGATTAAGTAACGAGGCGTGTGTAATATGATACAAGCATGGTGGATACGCCGCTGGTACTTCCTATATATAAGTGTTTGTATGATATTATATATCGTAGCGTTATTTGAATCATTTCAGTTTGAGACATAGAACATTTTATACAAATAACATACTTTTCACAAGACATTGTTTTACAAACAACTTATCTTATACAAACTCATTTTACATGGTTATTCATTTAACCTTACATTTATTTATACATATCATCTGATCGTATCGTTTTTCCAATGATTTACAAAACAAAGCAAATTACAAGGTTCATGACTAAACATTTTCTCAAACATAAGTCATGAAACCTATTTTCACAAAACCTATGTATCTCACAGGCATTTTTATGCTGACGTACCTATTTTCACATGTGTTTTTCAGGAGATGATGCATAGGACTTATCAAGACATACTTAGGCGGACCTGTGCCTTAGTGACTTAAAACGAGACAAGAACTAGTTAATTTATGTTATGTATTCTTTATTTCTTGTTTAAAAACGATGTAACTCGCTTGTTTGATGAATAAAACGAAACTTTAATTGCCATGGATTTGAAACATTAATTCTGTTACAACACTCCCCGACGTTTCCGCCACGTTTTGTATGTTCTACGTGGTCGGGGTGTGACACACAAGTTTCCTCTAAATAAATTTCGGGACGAAATTTCCTAAAGTAGGGGAGACTGTAACACCTGTGCCTCCACAGACATCAAACAAATACCGAACCAATGAAATATTATATTTCATACTTGGGATTTGTAAAAATATGTGTATCATTTGCACATATCAATTCTTATTCGATTCCATACTCTAAATCGCTTTCTGGAAGGTTATACGCGCACTGATGCGTAAATATAACCAGTTTAACACAACGAACACTCCGGAATAGTGACATAGGCTTAACATACCTTAAATAACCTTTACATAACTTAGAAATAAGCTTTGAGGGGTTCGGTGTGCTAAAATAAACTTTTGGGTCATTCAGGGACTAAAAGTGTCAAAAAGTGCACAAGTTTGCATTTTCGCGCATAACTTACGTTCTGAATACATCCGGACATCCAAAAATTTATGTAAGCATGACTATATTATGCTTTAGTGTTTGGCTTGCCAAAAATCCATTCGTCGCGTCATTTGGATCGTTTTTCGCGCTTATGCGCATTTCGTCGTAATTAAGCGAACATCGCGTTCGTACGGCCAAACGAACCGACATCCGACATATTTTTGAACATATTTTAAGTTCCCTATACTTTAACTTCATTTTAGAGCTTTGAAATGGGGTTAACGGGCCTTAAACGTGTCGAAAATGGGCTGATTTCACTGCAGGGACCAAAACTGTAAATCTGCCAAAGTTGTTAGCTTACGGACCTCAACATTGGCAGCTTTGAGGTCCGTAAGGCAACCTGCAGAACAGATCAGACTAAACAGTCAGCAGTTTCCAGCTGTTGTAACCTCACCCACACATTTGCACATGCATATTCAGCTGATAAGGACTATCTTTTAGTTACCATGAGTTTCCAACAAGTGTACGAACAAGATTAAGGCACGATATTCGACAAACGATCTTAACGGTTCTCCGAAAACTATATATACCCCATGCCCCCCATTGCTTAAATCACAAGAATTTTGATTTGAGAAACTCTAAGTTGAAACCTTTGTTTCATACCTGAGATTTTTGAATCGAGATTAGCATTCGGGGACCCTTCGTAAGTATTCTTTCGTTCTTTCCTTTATTTTATTGCTTTTCGAGTCAGAAAGTCAAACTTTGTTTGACTTTCAGCGTTGACCAGCTTATGGTAAATGCGAAGTTCGTTTGAACTTCGCAACGTGATTGTAATCACGATGGTTATAGTCCCTTGGGACTATGCCTACTGATTACCACGTTGTCTAGGGTCGTAGGGTAAGCGATCTGATAAATCGCTTATACCTTCGAACCTGACCCAGTTTGGTCGATCATTAGGATCCGACCAAATACATTAGGTGACCATAGTAGGTAGGGAATAACCTTCCGAGGTTATACCTTATGGTCGCTTCGTTTAAGTAGTTGTATGATAGGTAGTTTATATGCCTTAGGTAAATTACCAGAATACCCTTTTCATGTATAATTAGTAATTAAGCATATGTAACCTAAACTTTTGTCACATAACTAATTATGTAACATGTTTAGGCATATAACACTTGTCATAGGACTAGTTAGACGGTTCGAACGCGCTTTGCGCGCACGACACGTTTTTTTGGGTAAAGGGTTACCCCGGTGATTTTATATATTCACAAACAAAAAGCACAAGTAGTGTAGGGAGTCTACACTAGTTCAATCATGGGACATGCCCCATGAAAGTAAAACAAGTTGAAAAAACACATGAAAAACACTACCAAACGGTAAAACAACTAGACTAGGCACTAGAAACAAAAACCAACACTATTCAATCAGCCAACATCTTCAAGAAGATCAGCTCCAATAATCCCCCAATCACCTAGAAGCCTTCTGACATTTTCACAGTTCTTTAGCTTCGCTCCCATCAATTTGTATCTGACCTGTTGAAAAATAAGTTCAACAATAGCTTCTGGAGGTCTCAACTCATTCTTGAATAACCTAGCATTACGCTCCTGCCATATGAAATAAGCAGTGGCCGCTACCACTAATCTTGCAACATAGTTCCTAGCTGATTTCGACCTGGACCGCACTACGAGCCAATTAACTATATCATCCCATTTAGGTTGAACCGACAACATACCCGCTTTATGTCTGACTTTATGCCAAATCTGATCCGAAAATTTACACTCGAAGAATAGATGATTATGAGAATCATTATTTGCATAACATAGCAAACAACACATCATGTTCATGTTTTTTCTACGCGATATATCCCAGCTCAAAATCTTATCCTGAGTAAGTAACTTACGCCTCATAATCAGCCACATTAAAAACGCATGACGAGGGATGCATTGGGCGAACCAAACAATACGACACCACTCTACCTCCACCTCTCGATGTCTAAGAGAATCCCAAACTCGAGCCGTAGAAAAGTCATTCAGAAGATCTCCTTGTCGCCATAATAGTTTATCATCCTGATTCGGATTAATAGACAAAACATCGAGTTGATTAAGGGTGGGAACTCGATCTCTCCATTCATTAGGCCAGCCCCACGAAGACTCCAAGAAAATATCAGCCACTTTAGCATCCAAATTGAAACCAGCATTCGCAATAAGTCTCGGGGAAAGCAACTGAATCAGCGGGCCTAAACTACTCCATGTATCAAACCAAGCTGATGTCGATAAACCATTCCCGATTTCGGACCAAATAAAACTCCTTATATCCGGCCGAAGCTGAAGCATTTTCCTCCACGACCAGCAACAAGAAGATGGGATATTACAAGCCCAGAAACTCTTACCTCTTAATCTGTATGAATTAACCCACTCAACCCATAAAGATTCACGTTTAGAGAGAATGCTCCATATATGCGATGACATGAGGGCTTTATTAACATCTCCAATACGACGAATCCCTAACCCACCCTCATACTTAGGAACACAAACTGCTTTCCAAGATACCTTAGCCCTGCCCTTTTGAAACGAACTGTCATGAGACCATAGAAAATTACGCATCAAAGCTTCCAAATTAGAAATCACCCGAGCAGGCAAGATAAAGACAGACGACCAATAAATATGCAGGGATGACAAAACCGAAGTAATAAGTTGCAGTCTACCTGCAAACGAGAGTAATTTATTCCTCCAATGCATAATACGTTTTTCGAGCTTCTCCACTAACAGCTGACAATCTTTATATAATAACTTAGACGATATAAGGGGAGCTCCCAAATATCTCACTGGCAACGAACCCTCTATAAAAGGCATCATATTCAGAATAGCAGTTTTAACAAAAGATGGAACGTTAGAGAAAAACACTGTACTTTTCTGGATATTAGGCACCAAACCCGACATTTTCGAAAAAGAATTGAGCGCTTTCATGATACATCTGGCCGACGCAATCTCACCCCTTGCAAAAATAAACAAGTCGTCCGCAAAACATAGATTGATAATCTGTTGGCGCTCACACTTGTTATGGAATTTGAACGAAGAGTCAATCCTTACCGTCTGATTTAAAATCGCTGTGAGGATCTCCATCACAAGAGTAAAAAGATACGGGGAGATAGGATCACCCTGACGAAGCCCCCTATTACCCTTGAAAAAACCATGAACATCACCATTAATACAAACTGAAAACGTGGTCGTAGACACACAAACCATAATCCAGTGAACCATGCTTCTATGAAACCCAAACCCTATCAAAATGTTCTTTAAGAAAGCCCAATCAACAGTGTCATAAGCCTTCTGAATATCCACTTTGAACGCACATTTAGGGGGACCGATATTTCTATGATAATTATGCATCAACTCTTGCGTTAAAAGGATATTATCAGAAATTTTTCTACCTGGAACAAAAGCCGACTGATTGACACTAACAATGTCATTAAGCACCCCTTTGATTCTCTCAGCAACAATTTTACTGATACACTTGTATAGCACATTACAGCAAGCAATCGGACGATAATCCGTAACCACAGACGGTGAAGGAACCTTAGGAATAAGAACAATAAGCGTATGGTTTAATTCCTTTAGAAGCTTTCCTGTGTTAAAAAAATCAATAACAGCTTTTGACACCTCATTACCCACGATTGGCCAAGCATTTTTAAAAAAACCCGCTGTAAACCCATCCGGCCCTGGAGCTTTATCCGAGCCAATAGAAAACATCGCCTTTTTAACCTCTTCCGGAGTCACCCGCCGAATCATATGAGCCGCAACATCCTCCTCTAACCTTTTAGTAAACAAATCAGGAGTAGGATTAACTGACGTATCACCCGGCATTCCTAAGAATTGCTCATAGTGATCAACAAAAGCTTTGGAAACCATATCATCCGCAAACTCATTCCCTCTCGCATCACGAATAACCTCAATACGACTAAAA
Source organism: Helianthus tuberosus (assembly GCA_030545235.1). Lineage (NCBI taxonomy): Eukaryota > Viridiplantae > Streptophyta > Magnoliopsida > Asterales > Asteraceae > Helianthus > Helianthus tuberosus. The sequence goes on along the minus strand of CM060368.1, from coordinate 113,948,595 downwards.
TGAACTCTGTTTTTAAGTGATGAGTGGAAATATGCCGTGTTCATATCCCCAGCCGCTAACCAGTCCACTTTAGACTTTTGCTTCAAAAACCGCTCTTCATCTAATAACGCAGCTTGATAATTACATCGAGTAGTGACTTCCTCATCCCGTAGTGTTTGACTAGTCGGATCATTATCAATATCACTTTGAACTCTATCAAGCTTATCTCTTAACTCTTGAACTTTTTTATGCAAATTTCCCTGCTGAAAAAGTAACACTCGCAACGGAGATTTCAATTGACGAAGTTTTTTAACAACCGAAAATTGGTAAACACCTTCAATGGTCATACCCCAAACCTTCTCCACAAGCGGTAAGAATTCAGGTTTATAGGCCAGAAAGTTTGCAAATTTGAAAGATCGGTGTTTTACTTTTTCAGTTTCCGTGAATCTAACTACACACGGACAATGATCCGATAACCGAGAAGGATGAAACACCGCAACAGCACTCGGATATTTAGCAATAAAGTGAGAGTTTCCCATAACTCTATCAATCTTTTTCATCAACCCAATTCCTTTCTTCGGTTTCTGATTCCACGTGTAATGGATACCAGAACTTTTTAAGTCTACCATCTCAATGTCATCAACACAATCCTGAAATTCCTTCATGCTCAAAGAAACCGAGGAGCACCCCATAGATTTATCTTCAAGATTCAACGCCGAATTAAAATCACCTAAGATGACCCAAGGTTCATTAGACACAAAATTCTTATGCAAAGAAAGATTTTTCCACAACTCCCTTCGATTGATATAATAATTTGCTGCATAAATTATGGAACAAAAAATCATTTTTTTCGTCTGTTTAAAGATCAACTGAATATGCATAACCTGATCAGACTCCGAAAGCACCATAACATCAAAAATAGACGGATTCCACCCAATAATAATACGTGTTCCTTTATCACAACGGGCTCCATTCGACGTCCAATGCCACGACCGAAAAACAGACTTACACACTTTCGGAAGATTACTCACATCCACATGTGATTCAAGAATAGCACATAAACTCAATTTCAACTCCTTTATAACATGGCGAACCTCTGTTTGCTTAATGGGGCGGTTCAAACCCCGAATATTCCAAGAAGCGATACTAACCATTGATCACCGATGCAGAAGGAGTGCTTGCCCCTTTTGAAGATTTAATATTAAGCGTTCCTTGCCTCAGAAACCCATCCATCTCAAAGCCATCGTCCTTGTTAAATTCATCAACAAGCTCTTCCTCTTCCAAATTCACTTGATCCGCAGCTAGCCCATCTCCATCCACCTCCACATTAATACTCGGATCATTTAGACTCTCAAAGGGATTAGACGACTGAAAATTTATCGAACCTTTAACCGGATCTTCCTTCTTTTTAGACACCACAGGCCTATATACGAACTGTTGCTTAGGCTTGTTAATCGGAAAACCATTTTTTCTAGCAATCTTTTTACTATGCACCCCTGTAAACCCATCATCATCAACAACCGGATTTTTATCAGGACGTCTAGCATGAGTTTGCTGCTTACTACCCGTCTCCATCCTTCTAGCATTAATTTGATTAAATTTTTGATGCGGACAATTATCATCTGAATGACCAAAGACACAACAATGGCCACAACGAAGAGGGTACCATTCATATTCAACAGACATAGATTCCTTGATAAATCCCTCCCCCTCCAGAACCGGGATCGCCATTGTTATCTCTTCTCTAAGAGTTTTATCAGCCGACACCTCTATAAGGGCTCTTGCATAACTACTACGACCCCACAAATCCATGCACATTGACGTAGTATAAGAATCCAATAGTTTCGGTTCTCCTATAGTCGTGGCTAACATACTAAGCCCATCTTCCGTATACGCAGCAATCGGAACATCATGAATTTTTACCCAGATTTGTACCTTCTTTACTTCCTTTTTCTCTAATTTAGTCGTTGGGGTCCAAATATTAAGAAAAAGCGGCTGTGATCGAATAATCCACGGCCCATCCTCCAAAACCCTCATCATTCCTGCCTCCTCCGCAAATTTGAAGAAAAAATACCCGTTAGAGTTCATCATAGATTTTAAAATTCCATATTTCTTCCAGTTATTACGAACAAAATATTCAACGACCGGGTACGCCACACGATCCCCAAGGAAGTAACCAAACAAGGTATTCGCCATTTTATCTTGGACCATACGAACAGATTCCCTTGGGAGAACAACATCACAACCATCATGCACAGAATCACTAGCTAGAGAACGAAACTTCAGCTTAACAGATTTATTTGCAATTAACGAATCAGCATAAGACTTAGGTTTCGGATAGCTACCAATATCCTCATTAACTCCCGAATACGAACCCTCACATACCGTTTTTTCCACAACCGGCTTCTTCAGCTTACCTGTAACCTGGTCGCTAGTTTCATTACTCTTCGGCTCCTCAAGATTCTGATCAGAATTCAGATTGTCAACCATCACCGGCTCTGTGATCTTAATTAATTCATCAATTACATTGATTCTCTTAGGTTCCGATTGCATATCCATGTCCGGTGAAGATTCCTTGGCAGCATCAACCACAGGAACCGGAACATTGATTACATTGCTTGGTCTTGATTCAGCATTCGACTTGAAAATTCCCCTACGCGCAGGTTTCAGATTGCCATCATTCAAAACATGACTACCGCCGCCTTTAGAGAACAATGGAGGCTTTCCACGATCAGGTTGAAATTCAGATTTCTTACGACCATCCATTCTGAATAAATCTCCTCTCTCAAATACTACGTAAACCAGAAACCATGCACCACAAGAAAACCAGAAAACCGAAAACACAAAAGAAACCAGAAACCAGAAAAAAACCCTAATCTAGCAAACCCTAATCCATAGTTCTTACAATAATGAATAGCGAAATTGGTAAATCTATGAATCGACTAACCAACAACTCTATGCAGATTGATCAAACACAAGAAAAGGGCGGCGACTAAGAAACAAAAAGAAAACCCTACTTCCAAACGGACACAAATGCTAACTAGTTCGTTACACAGATTTAGCAAGCCAAATCAATGATCACAGACTGTTATACATTTGATTACGAAAAGAAGGAAGGATCAGCAAGAAGAAAAAATCGCCATGCTAGGAGAGAGCATTAGGGTTTCTTATCATTTTTTTTTTTTTTTTTTTTTTTGCGCGCGCACGACACGTTAAAGTAGCATAAGCTACCTTAATGGGTCGCGATGGGTCGAAAGCACTTAGGTTAGTCTCAATGTAGTATGTAGGCCTTGTTAAACCATATCATATGAGTTCCAATACTCATTTGGTTTACCAAGCCTCATCCTATCCGATCTCCCGATTTAAGTCCGGTTTATTTATATAGTTTTAGATTGCCGACTGATTTCGTGCTCCCTCTAGCTTTGTTTGGTTGTTGTTCAAGACTTCTAAGCATTCTCAGGCGAGTACATTATTCCCCTCTTTTACTGTTTTCAACTGTTTTGGGGTGACTCATATGTGCTAAATGTTTTAACAATGATTTCAAGAACGATTACAATGGTTTCAAAAACAATTACAATGTGGTTTCAAGAACGATAACAATGGTTTCAAAAACAATTACAATGGTTTCAAGAACGATTTCAATAAAGTGAACAAACTTGTTGGTTGTAGTTACATAACCAATGACATTCATTAGCAATGATCAAGCCGACCAGTATTAGGTTATGGTACCATAGGATCTGACAAATCCCGTTATTCTCTATACCCATGGTTATGTGTGGGTATTTTGGGTAACGACTGAATCTGTAATTATTAATTTACCCTTTGGTAAGGGTTTGTTAAGAACGAGAACGAGAACGAGTTGGAACGATGAACGAGTCAAGAAGGTTTGAATGTTATTAGAGAATCGACCATAAAGTAGTTTCACAATTAAAACAAGAACGATTTGAACGATTTGAACGATTTCACAAAATGTTTTAACGATTGGGTAAACATTGGGACATGATTTACATTTGATCATGCATTTCCACAAAACATAGCTTTGATTTAAACCAAGTTTTACTTCAATACTATGTTCTTGTGCATTTCATCTATGGTTTAGTTGATGCATTTTCACTAGCCATACATATCATTTTGGTTACACATTACATGGTTTACATTTGACACAAACACTATTGACATTGGTTATACATATTACATGATTTACATTGGACATGAACATTTTACTTGGTGGTTTGATTTGAGTAAGTGATTAAGTAACGAGGCGTGTGTAATATGATACAAGCATGGTGGATACGCCGCTGGTACTTCCTATATATAAGTGTTTGTATGGTATTACATATTGTAGCGTTATTTGAATCATTTCAATTTGAGACATAGAACATTTTATACAAGTAACATACTTTTCACAAGACACTGATTTACAAACAACTTATCTTATACAAACTCATTTTACATGGTTATTCAGTTAATCATGCATTTTTCTCTTATTTATACATATCATCTAAACTTATTATTTTTCAAATGATTTACAAAGACAAAGTAAATTACAAGGTTCATGACTAAACATTTTCTCAAACAGAAGTCATGAATCTTATTTTCAACAAAACCAATGTATTCGCCAGCATTTCTTTGCTGACCTCGTTTTCACATATGTTTCAGGTATTGTTGGATGATATCGTTTGATAGGATGCATGCTCACATAGGACTGGACAAGGCCTTAGTGACTCAATAACAATGATAGACTATGTTTAAATTGTGTATTTAGATTTCCAGATGATGTAATTATTCAATGTTTAATAAAACGAAACACTTTTTGGTATCCATGGTTATGAAACATTAATTCTGTTACAACACTCCCAGACGTTTCCGCCACGTTTTGTATGTTACACGTGGTCGGGGTGTGACACCTGTATCTTTTTACGCTTGTTATGGAGGTGCTAACATGTATTTTGCAGCACATGGTTAGGATTGATTCATCATTCAGATTCCATAATAAATGTGAAAAGCAACAAATTGTTAATCTATGTTTTGCGGATGATTTATTCCTGTTTGCTAGAGGAGATGTTGATTCGGCTCGATGTATTATGAATTCTCTTAGTGATTTCTATAAAATGTCGGGTTTGGTTCCTAGCTCTCAGAAAAGTACGGGTTTCTTTTGTAATGTCCCGGATCCTGTTAAGATGGCAATTATGAGCACTATTCCTTTTGAGGAGGGTACGCTACCGGTTCGGTACTTGGGTGTCCCTCTGTTATCATCTAGACTCCTTTATAAGGATTGCAGCATTCTGGTTGAGCGTCTGGATCAACGTATTCATAGCTGGAAGAATAACTTCTTTCGTTTGCAGGTAGATTACAGCTTATTATTTCGGTTTTATCAGCCATGCATGTTTACTGGTCTTCGGTTTTCATTTTGCCGGCTCGAATTATTCATGAATTAGAAGCAAAAATGCGAAATTTCCTTTGGTCTCGGGGTTCCTTTCAACGTGGGAAGGCTAAGGTTTCTTGGAAATCTGTTTATGTTCCTAAGATTGAAGGTGGTTTGGGTATTCGAAGGATTGGTGATGTTAACACGGCTCTTATGGTATCGCATGTTTGGAGTATTCTTACAAATCGGGAATCTCTATGGTGATCCTACAGGTTAAAGGGTCGAAATTTTTGGGAATGTAAACCAGTTCCGAATTGCTGTTGGAGTTGGAGGAAATTGTTACAGTTGCAGCTGTTAATTAGAGGATTTTGTTGGTCCAAACTTGGTAATGGTAGAGATACTTCAGTTTGGCATGACAATTGGAGTGGCATCGGTCCATTGAGTTCCTTTCTATCGACTAGGACTATCACAAGGGAGGGGTTTTTGTTACAAGCTACAGTTGTTGATTTGTCTTTTAATGGTTCTTGGTTATGGCCTGCTGCTTGGAGAGATACCTACCCAGTTCTTATACAACTTGATCAGGTGCAACGGGATGCTAATAATCCAGATTGTTTGCTCTGGAAAGATGGGGATGAGGTTAGTGATTATTCGTCATCGGGGGTTTGGAACTCTATCAGAACTAGCGAATCAGAGGTGGATTGGCATAGTACAGTTTGGTTTTCGCAATGTATTCCTCGTCATGCCTTCTTTATGTGGCTTATTATGCGGCGTAAGTTGGTGACTCAAGACAAAATCATGCATTGGAACTCCACAAGAAGAACTAATATGAATATGATGTGCTGCCTCTTATGCTATGAGAATGTTGACTCGCATGATCATTTGTTTTTTGAGTGCAAGTTTTCGGCTAAGGTTTGGGAGTTGGCTCGTGAAAAAGCAGGTATGGGTAATGTGGATGCTAAATGGAGTGTTATCATAGAGTGGCTTTATCAACGTGCTAGATCTAAGTCCGCTGCTAACTTAGTTTGTCGGTTGGTTGTTGCTGCTACTGCCTATGCTATTTGGCGGGAAAGAAACACTCGTTTATTCAAGAACCATGCAAGGCCCCCAGAAACGATATGTGATTCGGTTTTTGATACAGTCCGATACAGGTTAATGGGTTTAAAGTTCAAGAATACGCCTAGAGTGAGGATACTTCTTCAGAAGTGGGGGATTCATGGAGATTCGGTTGTTGATGATGGAGGCTGATTGACGTGTTCTTTTGTTATTTTTTAGTTCCTAGATGTTTTGTCTAGTTGATGTTGCTTAGGCTTGGTTTTTGTTTTTTTTGTTTCCACTCTCATGAGGCATGTCTCATGTTTGAACTAGTAAGGGCTCTCCTTAGGAAAATGACCGAAATGCCCTTTTTACGCATAATTTCATTTTAAGCATATGTAACCTAAATTTTGACGGGACTGTAAAAAAACCCTAATTCTCTCTCTAGCATGGCGATTTTGTGCTTCCCTCGTACCTTAGATTTTTCTTCATGATCTCCGTATAACAGTCTGATCATCGGATTTTTTATTTATCAATAAGTCTGATTCGAACTAGTTAGCGGAAGGATTGTTTTTAAATCTAGGGTTTTTGTTCTTCTTGTCGTCAAGCTTGTTAGGGTTTTTATTTTTGTCTTTCGTTTTCGGCTGTGGGTTTCTTGGATTCTAGGTTTTCTGCGTGCATGGTTGTCTTATTTTTTGATTAAAGGAGAGAGTCGGTTGTGTTTTTGCAATGGATGATCGTCCAAAACATGATGATGTTGTCAAGGGGGATCGGGGTAAGCCGCCATTACAGTATAAGGGATTGGCAAGTAGAGTCGTGAACATAGATGGAAATCCAGTGCTTCCAAGGAGGGGTACGGTGCAGAATTTGCAATCTGATCCGAAATTGTTTAATGTCATTGATGAGTTATCAAAGATTACCATTCCTGTTCAATTGCCGGAATATCCAGAATCGGAAAATAATGTGCCTGCTCATGGGTCTCAAGAATCACAATCGGTTCAAGGTACCAGCTCAAACCCTAAGTCGTATGTGGATTCTGTTGTGGGTAGTAGTGTTCCGAAAGTTAACTTTCGATCGTTGTCGAGTTCGGTTGTGCATGAGGGATGTGACGTCGTTCTTCCTAAGGAATCTGTTAGAACAGTGCAGCAAAAATTGTCTAATACCATTTATGGGTATTTTTTGGGTGACCGTCTTGCTTTTCCGGTTGTTGACTATTACGTTAAAGTTAATTGGAGAAAATATGGTTTGCAAAAGACGATGATGAACACAAACGGGTTTTTCTTTTTTAAGTTTAATGATGAAGGTGGAATGTTGAATGTGATGAAAGATGGTCCGTGGATTATCAGGTCTCAACCTATTTTCTTGAATATATGGACGCCTACTACTAAGTTGGAGAAGAAAGAAGTAAAGCAAGTGCAAGTCTGGGTAAAAATTCATGATGTTCCTATTGCGGCTTATACGGAGGATGGCCTTAGTCTTATAGCTACAACAATTGGAGAGCCAAAGATGCTGGATTCGTTTACTACGTCTATGTGTACTGAATCATGGGGCCGTAGTAGTTATGCTAGAGCTTTGGTGGAGATTTCGGCTGATAAGGAATTCCGTGAGGAAGTCACGATGGCTATACCTGAACCGGACGGGGAGGGTTTTGTCAAAGAAACTATGTATGTGGAATATGAATGGAGTCCACATCGTTGTGCGACATGTTGTGTTTTTGGGCACTCTAACGACATGTGTCCAAGAAAGCCAATTAAACATGCTAGATATGAGGATCAAAGTCGTAATATTCAAAGGAACAAACAAGTGAAAAAAACACCCAATGTGGATCACGAGGGGTATACGGAAGTTCATGGCAAGAAAGTGGCTAGGAAGGTGGGTATTCCGGTGAACAAAAACAAAAGTAAATTTGAATATCGCCCGGTGGGATCAAAGCCTCAACCGAATGTTTCTAATGGTTCAACATCTATGCCGGTTAAAGTGAACAATTCTTTTGAAGTGTTGAACCAAGTTGATTCGGAGGAAGGTACAAGTAAAAAAGGGCCGAATAGGAACCAAGAGGAGACGGATGATGAAGTAAACAAGGGGCAAGCACTCCTTCTCAGGTAGTTACTGATGGTTAGTCTTGCAGTTTGGAATATAAGGGGGTTGAATCGCCCGCTTAAACAAATGGAGGTTCGACAAGCAGTGAAGGATTATAACTTGAGTTTGTGTGCTATTTTGGAGTCGCATGTGAATGTGAAGAATCTGGGTAAAGTGTGTAAATCAGTTTTTCGCTCGTGGGATTGGACTTCGAATGGTGGATGTTGTGATAAAGGCACAAGAATTATTATTGGGTGGAATCCTGTTATCTTTGATGTCATGATCTTAGCTCAATCTTCTCAGGTGATGCACTTACAACTTGTGTTTAAATTGGATAAGAGAATGGTTTTTTGTTCAATTGTTTATGCTGCCAATTATTATGCGACAAGAAGGGATTTTTGGCATCAACTCTCTATGCATAAAAATCTTGTTGCTAATAAACCTTGGGTTATTATGGGTGACTTTAATTCAGCTCTAAATATAGAGGATAAATCTATGGGAACGTCTTCTAGCTCTATAGGCATGAGGGAGTTCCAAGCTTGTGTGGATGACATTGAAGTGGTCGACATAAACCGAACGGGTATCCATTTTACATGGAGCCAAAAACCGAAACAAGGGGTGGGGTTACTAAAGAAGATTGATCGTGTTATGGGAAATACTCCTTTTGTGGCTGATTACCCGAATTCTGTTGCAATATTCAAGCCATATCGTCTTTCGGATCATTGTCCATGTATTTTATCTATTCCGGAAGCGTTGAAAATGAAGCCGAGGTCGTTCAAATTCGCTAATTTTTTGGTTTTTAAACCAGAATTTTTAGAGATTGTCAAAAAGTATTGGGATTCTAATGTGGATGGGGTGCATCAGTTTAGAGTTGTCAAAAAACTTCGGTTGCTGAAAAACCCGCTTAGATCTTTGTTATTTAAGCAAGGTAATCTCCACATGAAAGTTGAAAGCCTTAGATCGAAGCTGGATGTCATTCAACAAAACATTGATCAGGACCCGTTAAACGTTGATATACGGACTGAAGAGGCTGCTATAAGTCGTGATTTACAGGAGGCGTTGTTGGATGAGGAGCGTTTCTTGAAACAAAAGTCAAAGGTAGATTGGTTAGCGGCGGGTGATATGAACACTGCATTTTTTCATTCTTCTTTGAAAGCGAGAAATCATTTTACCAGGATTGAGGTTATTAAAGATGTAGGTGGGACTACCTATGAAGGTGATATGGTGTTTAAAGCTTTTGTTCAGCACTATGAGAAATTTTTTGGTTCTCAAGGTGATATTTCGTTGGAGCCGGCTCCGGATTTATTTCCGCACAGATTATCTCATAATGTTGCTAATAATATGGTTAGACAGGTAACAATGGAGGAGGTCAGAAAAGCTATGTTTTCTATTGGTAATGACAAAGCTCCTGGGCCGGATGGGTATACAGCGGCTTTTTTCAAAAGTGCGTGGTCTCTGGTTGGCACGGATGTATCTAAAGCCATTATTGATTTTTTCGAGACTGGTAATATGCTTCGGGAAATGAACCATACTCTTATTGTCCTTATTCCTAAGGTTTCGAATCCTACAAGTGTTACTGATTTCCGTCCGATTGCTTGTTGTAATGTCTTCTATAAATGTATCAGTAAAATTATTTCAGAAAGAATTAAAGGGGTTCTAAAAGACATTGTTAGCATCAACCAATCTGCTTTTGTTCCTGGTCGGAAAATTTCGGATAACATTCTTTTAACCCAAGAGTTAATGCATAATTATCACAGAGACGTGGGTCCTCCTAGATGTGCGTTTAAAGTAGATATTCAGAAAGCGTATGATACGGTCGATTGGAGGTTTCTTAAAAATGTTCTAAATGGGTTCGGTTTTCATAGCAAAATGGTTGGGTGGATTATGACGTGTGTTTCAACAACCTCATTTTCGGTCTGTGTTAATGGCACGGTGCATGGTTTTTTCAAAGGGAAGCGTGGGTTGAGGCAAGGAGATCCAGTGTCCCCTTATTTATTTACTCTCATTATGGAGGTCTTAACTGGTATTCTTCATCATTCGGTCAGAATTGATTCTTCATTTAAGTTCCATAACAGATGTGAAAGGCAGCAGATTATAAATCTTTGTTTTGCGGATGATTTATTTCTCTTTGCAAAAGGGGAAGTGAATTCAGCTAATTGTATTATGTCTTCTCTTGCGAAATTCACTAAGATGTCCGGATTGGTTCCTAGTAACCAAAAAAGCACAATTTTCTTTTGTAATGTTAAAGATCAGGTGAAACAAGCTATTCTGGATATTATGCCTTTTACGGAAGGAAAATTACCCGTGAAGTACTTGGGGGTTCCTCTCATTTCGGCTAGGCTTGGTTACAATGATTGTCGGGTGCTTGTGGAGAGATTGGAAAAACGCATTATGCATTGGAGGAACAAACTTTTATCATTTGCAGGAAGGCTTCAACTGATTATTTCAGTTCTTTCCTCTATGCATATTTACTGGTCATCGGTTTTCATCTTACCAGCTCGGATTATTCAGGAGTTAGAAGCTAAAATGAGAAATTTCCTATGGTCTCAGGATTCTTCGTTCAGCAAAGGTAAATCTAAAGTGTCTTGGAAGTTGGTTTGTACGCCTAAATACGAAGGGGGATTGGGTATTAGACGAATTGGAGATATGAATAAAGCTTTAATGTCTTCTCATATTTGGAGTATTGTTTCGAAGCGTGACTCTCTATGGGTTGATTGGATATATTCGTACCGGTTAAAGGACAAGAGTTTTTGGGTTAGCAAAACCCCTTCGAATAGTTGTTGGTCTTGGCGGAAAATCACTCAATTACGGCCATTGGTTAGGAAGCATATTTGGTCGGATTTGGGTAATGGTGTTAATACTTCAGCATGGTTCGATAATTGGAGTGTTTTGGGGCCTCTGGCTGATTTTGTGTCGGCCAGGAATATTGCGGATGCAGATTTCAGGTTGGATAACTCCGTGGCTGATGTGTATTCTAATGGTGCTTGGTTGTGGCCTACGGCTTGGAGGGATTTATTCCCGGTTCTTAATCAGCTTGATCAAGTTCATTTGCAGGCTGCAAAAGTCGATAGGTTATTATGGAAAGATGGTGATGATGTTAATGAGTTCTCGTCTTCGGGGGTATGGCATTCTCTTCGGCATAGAGAACAGGAAGTCGATTGGAGTAAAATTGTGTGGTTCGGCCAGTGTATTCCGAGACATGCTTTCATGATGTGGTTGATTATGAAAGGTAAGCTTCTAACACAAGATAGAATTCTGAAATGGGATTTCGCTCGGAGAAAAAACATGAACATGATGTGCTGTTTATTATGTTATGAGAATTTTGATTCTCACAAGCACTTGTTTTTTGAATGTAAATATGCATCTCAAGTGTGGTGTACAGTGAGAAATAGGGTGGGGATGGATACGGTCTCGCCAAAATGGAGTGAAATTGTTAGCTGGCTTTGTTCTCGTACACATAAAAAACAGGTCGATACTTATGTTGCTAAATTACTTGTAGCTGCTGCTGCATATAGTATTTGGCAAGAGAGGAATGCCAGATTGTTCAGAAACCAATTAAGACCGCCGGAGAAGGTTAGTGAAGTAATTGTGAAAACAGTTCGGTACAAGTTAATGGGAGCAAAACTGAAGAATACCGTTAGGGTGCGCAGAGTTCTTGAAGAATGGAAGATCCATACGAAAGAAAAGGACGATGATGGGGGATGAATAGCTGTGTGTTTGGACAGTCTAGAAGTCTTGTCTAGGTGTTTTTCCTTTTGGTTGTTTTTTATGTCGCTTTGGTATGTTTTGGTTTACTTTCACGGGGAATGCCCCTTGATTGAACTAGTGTAGATTCTCTACACTACTTGTTTTTATTTGGTTGTGAATATATAGAATCACCGGGGTAACCCTTTACCCAAAAAAAAAACCTAAATTTTGACATCTAAACTGATTAGACAATATTATTAGACATGTTAAGGCATATAATACTTGTCATAGGACTAGGTAGATGGTCCGAACGTGGTTTACTGCTTGTCTAGTTGTTTACTGCTTGTTTTTGAGCTTGATGTTTTGGTTTTCGATTGTCTACAAACTTGGGGGTTTGTCCCAAGTTTGAACTAGTGTGGATTTCTCCTCACCACTTGTTTTGATTTGATTGTGAATATATAGAATCACCGGGGTAACCCTTTACCCAAAAAACGCGTTTTACGCGAACGACCCGTTAAAGTAGCGTAGACTACCTTAACGAGTCGTAACGGGTCGTAAGCACTTAGGATAGGTTACGACTTAATATGTAGGCTTTGTTAAACCATATCATATGAGTTCCAATACTCATTTGGTTTACAAAAGCTCATTCTATCCGATCCTCCGATTTAGGTCCGGTTTATTAACATAGTTATTAGGTGCCGATTTATTCCGTGATCCTTCTAGCACTGTTTGGTTGTTATATCAAGACTTCTAAGCAATATTAAGTGAGTACATAGTCCCCTCTTTTACTGTTTTCAAATATTTTGGGGTGAAACACATGTGCCTACTTGTTACTTTCGTGCTTTTCATGCTTTCATGACATATACTTGCTATGTTCATTAGTACGCATATAGTACATGATTTAAATTGCCATTTGCTATGTATGTTGACTGAGCATGCTAGCAAATTGATTTCATAAACACATTTGTTGCATATGTTTACTCAGCATATGGACATATTGATTTACATTACATTTCTGCTTCGTATGTTAACTTAGCATACCTAGTACATTGTTTTCACATAACATGCTTACATTTGGTATGACATTTGGTTTGTATAACGAAACTAAAATACGTTCATTAACACTGATCATGCCGCTCGGTAGTATGTAGTGGTACCATAGGGAATTGACAACCTCCATTCCTGGAATCCTAGGTTTGTTTGGACGTAAGGAATGACAGAATCCGAAAACATTTTTGATAAACCTTTTATTTGTTCTAGGGTTTATCCTTCAGTCTCAAGGCTTGAATGTATACGTTTTAACATTACTGCATAAGTGTTTGTATGAATAAAGCAATTATTTTTGCAAAACATAACTTTTTGATTTAAAAGAGACTTTGTTTTGTACATTTTACCTATGGGGTTGAGTAATACTTTTATTCACCATACATCACATTTGTTTTTCACATTAACATTTAACACATGGTTTGAGTTGATACTTTTCGCTTACCATACATATTATTTGATTATACAAGGCATGATTAACATTTAAGATTAGACATTGCTTCGACATAAACATTTTGACATTGGTTTAAACAAGACATTTTGGTGGTTATTTGGTAAGTGATTTAAATAACGAGGCGTGTGTAATATGATAAAAGCATGGTGGATACGTCGCTGGTACTTCCTATATATAAGTGCTTTTATGATATTACATATCGTAGCGTTATCTAAATCATTTCGACAAGAACATATTACATCTTATACTAACGACATATTTTCACAAGACGTTGATTTACTTATACAATTATCGATTTTCATATGATTTGCAAAGGAAAACATTTTACAAGATTCATGACTAACTTTTGTTAAACATTTTATTTTAACTTACAAGTCATGAATCCTGCAACAACAAAACCTATGTATCTCACATGCATTTTTATGCTGACGTACCTATTTTCACATGTGTTTTCAGGAGCTGATGCATAGGGTTGTTCGTGACACATTTAGGTGGACTCGGGCCTTAGTGACAATAAAAGATGCAAGACTAGTTTAATTATGTTATGTTTCCCTGTTTTTAAGACAATGTAATCTTTTAAATTCAAATAAAATGAAACTTTAATTACCATGGTTGTGAAACAATAATTCTGTTGCTCCACTCCCCGACGTTTCCGCCGCGGTTTGTTGTTTTACGCGGTCGGGGTGTGACAGAAGAGTTGGTATCAGCGCCAATGGTTATAGGGAATCAGGTTATTAGTAATGCTTTGACCTAGACTATAACTTTTCTAGGACCCCAACACAAGTTATCTTGTGTTTAGATCTTAAAACATTACCATCACCTATCTTTAGGTGATTACCAAAACAAGAACATAATTTTCGAAAACGATTTTGAAAATCAATCATCTATTCTTAGATGATTTGTTATAAGGTTTTGAACCCTCCAAGTTTTCAAAATCTCGTCAAAGTTTGGGTCTAAATAATGTGAACACATGCAATCTGGAAGGGTGGGTGCCTGTACCTCGAGTTTTCTGTCTAGGCTAGAGTGTTCGTACAAATCCACATAATCGGACCAGTCACTCTTACCTGGGAACTCTTGGGGTGAGTGTCCACTTATAGGCTAATGCATGTATTCGCGATACATTATTATGACCCATTTACTTTGATTAGTCATTGTGTGTCATTTGTTTGCTTCGTGGTACGAACGAATGACCACCATCCTTGCTTTTTGTCGATATTTGCAATATCTCATTTTTCATCTTATCATCTCACTCGTTTTCTCTCATGTTTCGTCTTTTAGAATGCCTCCTCGACGTGACAATCAGCTACCTAATGCTGAACTGGCAGCTCTCATTGCGTAGCATGTGGCTGCTGCACTCCCAAATATCATTGCTAAAGTTAACTAAACCAACAATAACAATAATGCACCTACTCCGTGCAACTTTAAAAGTTTCAATTTGGCTAAACCGCTCAAGTTTAGTGGTTCTGAAGGAGCAACTGGGCTCCTACACTGTTTTGAAAGCATTGAGAGTACTTTTCGTCATGTTCAGTGTCCTAATAATCGCAAAGTTGAGTTTGCTTCTAGTGTATTTCAAAAGAGGGCTCTTACTTGGTGGAATGGGTTAATTAGAGATCGTGGTGCTAATGTCGCTTTGGGTCAGACCTGGGAAGAGCTTAGGGCTCTTATGATGAGGCAATTCTGTCCTCGTCAGGAACAAAGGGCATTAGAAAGAGAGTTTGATGATCTGAAACAGGATAGTGGTGAACACCGGGCTTATACTGACAGATATGAGGAGTTGAGTTTGTTATGCCCTATAATGGTTACCCCACTTGATAAAGCTATCGAAAGGTATGTCGATGGTTTACCTGACCCCGTGCAAGATATCGTCACTGGTAGCAACCCTACCACAGTTCGACAAGCCATCGAGTTGGCTGCGACTTTGACAGAGTCGCAAATCTGGAAAGGCAAGCTTCATAGGAAGGGTGACAAGAAACAGATCCAGTCTGGCAAGAGTGAGAATAACCAGGGTAAGAAATCTGAATCTTCAAGGAGATCGAGGAAGCGCAAGGCTTCCAAGAACTTTGCTGTTACCGCGCAGGCAAATCAGGCAGCTCCAAACTAGCCAGCGCAACCACCTGTCAAGAAACAGCACATTGGCAACGCACCTTTGTGCAACAGGTGTAACAGCCACCATCAACCACACGTTCAGTGTCGTTATTGTACCAACTGTGGGAGATTTGGTCATCTTGCCACCACGGGTCGTCTTCCTCCTAACCAGAACCAAGCAGCTCAGCAACCTGCTCAACCGCCTGCTCAACAACAGGCACAAGCTGCACGACCTCACTATCCTCCTGGTTCATGCTACAATTGTGGGTATCTGACCCACTATCGAAATCATTGTCCGAGGTTGGCTAACGCGAATCAGGCTCAGGCTCGTGGATGAGTCTTTAATATGAATGCTAATGAAGCGCGTGCAAATAACGAGGTGGTCAATGGTATGTTCTTTGTTAACAATCAGCCTGCATCTGTACGTTTTGATTCGGGTGCCGATAAGAGTTTTGTGTCATTATCTTTTGAACCTTTGCTTTGCATGACTAGAACAAAACTAGGAAAGCCCTTGACAAGAGAGGTAGCTAGTGGTGAACCCGTTGTTCTTGATTCTGTTCTTTGAAATTGCCAGTTGAACCTTAATAACCATCTTTTTCCTATCAACCTCACGCCTATGCAACTTGGAAGCTTCGACATTATAGTGGGAATGGATTGGTTTGCCAAGTATCACGCAGAGGTAGTTTGTTTTGAGAAGATTGTACGTATACCGCTTTCGACTGGTGAGATCTTAGAGGTTCGTGGTGAGAAACCTGTTAGCAGTCTCAAACTCATGTCGTGTATTCAAGCTCAGAAGTATCTGCGAAGAACTATGTTGCCTTCTTGTCACATGTCGTAGAGGAGAAAGGAAAAGGTAACTCTATTCGAGATATCCCTGTTGTTCGGGATTATCCTGAAGTGTTTCCTGAAGAATTACCTGGTTTACCCCCAGCACGTCAAGTTGAGTTTCGTATTGACCTTGTACCTGGTACTAACCCTATTGCTAGATCTCCGTATCGTCTTGCACCGTCTGAGATGCAAGAGTTATCTAAGCAGCTTCAGGAGCTTTTTGACAAAGGTTTTATTCATCCTAGCTTTTCACCTTGGGGTGCTCCCGTTCTTTTTGTTAAGAAGAAAGATGGCGCTTTCAGGATGTGCATCAATTATCGTGAGCTTAACAAGCTTACCATCAAGAATCGATATCCCCTACCTCGCATTGATGATCTCTTTGATTAGTTACAGGGTGCTACTTGCTTTTCTAAGATTGATCTACGTTCTGGGTATCATCAGCTTCGTATACTCGAGGAAGATATTCCCAAGACTGCTTTCCGCACTCGATATGGGCATTATGAGTTCACAGTTATGCCATTCGGTTTGACTAATGCTCCTGCTGTTTTCATGGACTTAATGAATAGGGTTTGTAAGCCTTATTTAGACAAGTTCATCATCGTTTTCATTGATGACATCTTGATTTATTCTAAGACACGAGCCGATCATGAACAACATCTCCGTCTTACTATGAAACTCCTGAAGAAAGAACAACTATTCGCCAAATTCCCCAAGTGTGAATTTTGGCTAAGGAAGTTCAATTTTTGGGACATATCTCATGTAGATCCCGCCAAAATCAGTGCGATTAAGGACTGGGATACACCTACTACTCCTACTGAAGTTCGTTTATTTCTTGGTCTCGCAGGTTATTACCGCCGCTTTATCGAAAACTTCTCCAAGATTGCAGTTCCTCTCACTGCATTAACTCAGAAGAATAATGTCACACCCTCAAAATCCACACGCGGAGTATTATCGCGAGGCATGTGACGACCAGGATCTTAGCCACTAATTATTTTGAACGGATTAGTTATTGTTATAAACATTAGCATATTTAGTGACCTAATTTAAAATTTTCAAAACGTAGTTTAAGTTCACAGCGGAAAGGGAAAGAAAACGCATCATAATTGAAACCACAAGTTTATTATCATGTTACTTACGAACCACGTACTCCATCCGATTGCAACGTCCGTCCAGAACTGTATCGAGCAACCCGCAAAGCATGCAGTAGAGTGTCAACATAACGTTGGCGAGTTCACGTGTTTGTAGTTTTCCAGTTTTAATTCCAAAACTTGTTTCAACAGTTAATTTACTCATTTATACATGCCATGGGGAGCTACCCCGTAAGTAAGCCACTAAACTGTTTTTACAATACCGAATACTAGTCATCCGTACGTTTCCGTAGTGCCCCGTTTGTCAATGTTCTATCAGCATTGACGGTTTGCCAGAGTCTATTAGTTCACGCCCGATCCCATACGCGGGCACGGTGTGAGGCTGGTGAGACCTAAATAGCGCTATCAACTAATAACCCGTTCGCCAGGCCCCGGCGATTA
The DNA here is from genome assembly GCA_030545235.1 of Helianthus tuberosus. Classification (NCBI taxonomy): domain Eukaryota; kingdom Viridiplantae; phylum Streptophyta; class Magnoliopsida; order Asterales; family Asteraceae; genus Helianthus; species Helianthus tuberosus. Next base: position 113,930,513 of record CM060368.1, on the reverse strand, counting down.
ATCGGTATTAAGTAGTGAGGACTTGAGTGATAGAGTTTCGTTTAGTTTTGCTTGTTGCATCCAGTATAAATAGTAATTAACTAAAGGTCCCGCATAAGGGGAGAAAAGTAGGTTTGTATCCCTCACAGGGGATAGTGTTGTTACCCGTATCCCACACAAGGAGATAGAAATACCGTATCCCGCACAAGGAGATAGTAAGCAATCCCAAACCAGGAAAAGTTGTTTCGTTCCGTTTCCCAACCACCGGGAACGCATGCTTTAAGTGAAAAGTAGTGAACTCACCTTTGCTTTGCTCGGTTGACAATTTACTCGTGTTACGTTGGTCAACCATACCCTATTATGGTTATTAAATATTTATTAGGTTCTCATGCAAGAAAACGTCACGTACAAACTACACGTCTCTAACACGTAGCACGTAAGTCATACGGGCATATACGTTATTGGGCCTATCCTAACATATGAGCAGTTAAATAGTAGCAGCACAAAATCCAGTTAAGCAGTGGAAAATAACACACAATCCGAAACAGGTTATCACATAGTGCGGCCCAATAACGGAGTCAAGCAGCCCAGTCGAAACCGGATAGTCTCGACTCGAGACCAAGTGATCTCGAGTCGCAACCATGGGATTCCGAGTCGCAGTCTAAGCGGTCTCGAGTCGTGCACTTCTGAGTAGCAACCTTGAGATCTTGAGTCAGGCTTGAGTCGAGATCAGAAGATCTCGAGTCGCAACCGTGCTGATCTCGAGTCCTTACGTGAGAAGTGCCTGGTTTCGAGTCGCCAACATAAAGGTCTCGAGTCGCAATCATGAGATTCGACTCGCAACCTTTGCTGATGTTTCTAGAATCCTTACCCAAATTGTACGAACCAATCAGATTACCTTAACATGTTTTATCATGTCGTACAAGCACCAAAACAGATCAAAACAGTAAATTTCAAATATTCATAGTATCTTCAAGCAGTTCATCCTTAGGGTTTTCTAACATTTTAACCAGACATAACAATATCCATTGTTGTTTCATCACCCAAATGAACACATCATAATATTACCAATTCCTAAACGGTCATTATCATCTTTTAAACCTTCACAACCATGTTATATACATAAAACTCCAAATCAAAATAAGTCAACAACACAAATGTTCAGATTTAAACAAACTATTTGTCATAAATATATCATTAGCTCCCTACCATTCTTTTCAACACCAACATGTAACAGGATACCTATAACTTCTCTTCATATATCTAAATTACAAGGAGTGTGTGTGATATCTACTTAACCAAGATCATCAGATTAAGTATTACCAACATGACTAATATCAAAACCCAACATTTAAATTATTCAAGTATATATATAATAAATCATGAATCGTAAATCATATATTATAACAGAAATCTTATCCATAAGCATTATAAAGTCTTATCATAAATCATGGGCATCGGTCATGTAGAAAGGAAATTATATATATTACAACAGAAGACTTTACTCATTCTTTTAACCATGCTTAGTTTACATATATGACTATCAAACCGAGACCCAAAATCAGCACATATATTCATACAATTTATTTTAACCAAGCACAACACTTAAAACAATCAAGAGTCAAAACACAACAATCAAGGAGGACATTCTACTGACCGAGAGATGAGAAAGATCAAAAAGGAAATCCCACTGCCACTGTTGCACGAGCCGAAGCTCCAAGGTCCAACTCGATCCCGAAGAAAGCCTGTTCCGCTGCCGTACTAGGTGGTATTGTAGCCGGAAATCACGATCGCCACCACGGAGCTACTCGTCGGACCGAGTTGCTGAGCCGCCGCATTTCGACAGCCGGAGCTCTCGGGTCGCCGGAACTCTCTGTTTCTTCGAGTTTTCTGCTATCGCCGCACCACCAAGGAGTGGTGGTCGGCTGGTGTGTGGGTGGGGTGTTGACAGAAGGATAAGGGGGGTGTTCTGATGAGGGTGACTGGCCGGAGAAGACAGCCGGAAAAGCTCCGGTCGCCGGAGTAAACAGGAGAACCGAGAGGAAGAGATGGAGTGTGTGCGGCTGTGATCAGTCTTAGGCTTTTTGTTTTCATTTGAAAACAAATGAGAGGGGTGGGGTTTTAGGGATATTTTATAGTGTAGGGTTTTTAGGTGAGTTGGGTCGGGCTTGGGCCCGAGTGTGTTTGGATCCGCAATGTTATGTGCCTCGCTCCAACGTATTGGCCCGTTATAATAACTCGTACGTAAATAATTGGAATTCTCGTCGTGGATTATTATTTTATAAAATAATGGCGATAATAAAAATAATAATAATAAATAAATAATAACAGTGAATACGAGAATTAATAAAATGCTCGTTTCTCGACAATCAGGGTTAAGGGTTCGGGTTGTCACATTCTCCCCATGTTTCAGGAATTTCGTCCTCGAAATTAGGAAAGGGTCAAACGATACACTACATATGTACACATAGACTCCATTACCATGCGTAGATACAAGCAGTTTCACACAAGTCCACAAAATGAACATGTAAGCCACATAGCACATACAGTCACATAGCACGAAAAATCATGTAGCACAAGATCCACAGAGTTCGTACGTATTTCACATAGTATAAAATTTCACAAATTTAATTATAACATCCAATAAACGTACATGAAAACCCGAAGTGTCACATTATCCACAAGTTCGAGAAATTTCGTCCCGAAATTTAGCGCGCAGCCACTGACAAGCTAGTGTGTTTAAACGTTTTCGTAGGGCGATACATCACCCCTTGTTGGTTTGAAATTTCTCCCCGAAATTTAGCGGTAGCCTCAGCGCTGGAAGTAATGTTTGTAAACAACTGGGGATACATGCGCATCATCTGGTTTTCCTGTTCCCAGGTAAGCTCTGGGCCACAGCGCGAGATCCAACGAACTCACTCTGTTAGCATACTATACCACGCTTGAGGGTTTTGATTTCTTGATCCTTGATCTCAACTGGTTCCCCAACGAAGCGTAGTTTGTTGCCGATCACGAGTTCCTAAAAAGGACAACGAATGTTTCATCTGACAGACACGTCTTTAGATTAGGCACGTGAAAGACGTTGTGTACCGCACTCAACTCTGTAGGTAGGTTTAGTCTGCAAAGCTACCTTACCGATCCTAACATATCGTGGATTAAGTTCGTCCTGTTAGCCAAAATGTACCACACCCTTCCAGGGCGAAACCTTAAGTAGGATCCAGTCTCCGACTAGGAATTCTAGAGGTTTCCTACGCTTATCCGTGTAGCCTTTCTGACGGTCTGGAGTTGCCGTCATGCGTTGTCTGTTCTGGGCAATCCTACCCGTTGTGTCATGTGCAAGTTCTGGGTCGGTAATTTGGCTTTCGCCCGACACAGAGGTGACCGGCATCTACGTCCGTGCAATGCCTCAATGATGTTGCCTGAATGCTAGTATTGTAGCTGTTGTTGGAAGAGAATTCTACAAAAAGGAAGTGTCACTCGTTTTCCAAAGTCGATAACACATGCTCCCAGCAAGCCTTCAAGGGTTTTGGAGAGTGTGTTCACATTGACCACCCATCAATGGGTGACAAACGGTGCTCATGTCTAACAGTGAGTCAAAGGGTCTGGCCACAACTTGCGACGAATCGGATGCAAAACCTGGATTACGATCATAGACAATAGGAGTTGACACTCCGTGCCTGACATCTACTTCTTTCAAGTAGATGGTTGCCAATTCGAAAACTTGTCGGTTTCTTTGGTCGCATGCCATTACTAGAAGACATTTCGTCAATGCCTTGGGCAGGATAGAATAAAATAGAAGCACCTCATAGATTATCTACCAATTGCTGGAGTTGCGGATCGCTAGGCATCTCTCTAATGTCATGTGATACTCTTTCGAGTCTAAATAATGAGGGGTTGTGTATGCGATCGAGAAGAGCAGGCTTTGCGACGTTAAAAGTCACGCGTTGAAAACTTAACGCAGGCGGCTTGAGTCGTAGAAGCATCAGGGTAAAGCGGAGGGGCCGTCCTGATTCCCACTAGTTTTCGAAATAGGTTCGGACGACGTCGAAAGAAACAAGTGTCGAATTTTGACAGGATGGAATAAATTCGAGTGTCGTAACTAGGTGTTGATCGTATCGAGTTCGAATAGCAGTTCTTGCAATACCTTTTTACCTTCGGGGTATACTTGGCTCGTTGCTCCAACGAGTGACGTTCGTAGAAAGTAATTCGTCCAAACGTAGAATTGTGCAGAATAGAGTAGGACAAGAATCACGGAATTCGTGAAGCATAACGCGAGTAGCGAGCACATGCGAGACGGGTAGTTAAATCGGATGCGTTCAACTTGAGACCAACATAAAGGCTTCGGGATCGGCAATAGGGATTTATCTGATGTCGTTGAGGTAGTTGGTCGTACACAAGCTATGGGCGTTTAGAATAAAGAATGTCGTTTGCTGACAAGGGGTTTTACGTCGATTGGATTAGCACAAAAAGAAGTAGCTAGTGAGGGATGGTCGTCGTGCGGGTCTGTAGGTTTTAGGGTCTATTGAGACGTCTGGCAGGATGTGATTCCTTAAATCGGTGAGAAACCCAGTTCGAGTGGATTGTTCTAAGTCGTGCGAATGAGTTCGGAGTAGCGCTTGCGTCGTCGAGGGGTTCGATGTAAAATTGCGAAAACAGGTTTTCGAGGAAGCACGGTTGAAGTAATACGTTGCTGAATTTCCAGGGTTTATGAAGTTTGTCGGCTAAAGGTTGATCCTGCTGAATTCATTAATATGGAGAGAAATCTGGTCAAGGTTCCCGTATAAAGAAACACGGATATCGTGACAAGGAAACGGTAGAAGCGGGGATACCATCTTGAGCAATAAATGCGGATTCGTACGAAAGCTAGTGAAAGGATTCACGGAATCAGAAAAGTCATCAAAGAATAACGGTTCTAGAAAATGAAGGGTAAGGTAAGCATCTAGGTCACCGTACTAGTAGGTGGGTTGAATGGCTCGTATCTTCGTCTTGCCACGCCTCCAAATACGCCGGTTTGTAAGAAAGATATCACTTTGTTGGGTTTTGGGGCGTGCTAAGGTATAAGGTTGAACTTGAATAAGGATTTACCATGTAACGAGGAATTAGGGGAAATAACTTTGTGGTCGATGGAAGGGTGATTCGATTGCTGGCACTACAATGAGAAGCATACTCCGCGTATGCTTTTTGTGTTCGAGACGTGCAAACAGGAACCCGAAAAGTGTAGACTTACTAGAATGCTTCAAGAATCCAGGTGATCAGTCGGGTGAGGGAACAAGTCTCACCACTAAAGCCGGGAAAGGAAATACGCAGGTAAAAAGGATGCGAATGGCGTCGTCATTCTTTCTAATATCCCAAGATATAGGGGTGGCTCCCCTTCGTCGATTCGTTCTCGTAACTTCTCTATGTGCTTCGTAGCAGGCCTTTCCTGGGAAGGTCTATCGAGTGGACGTCCCTCACGTCGATTTGCAGTCCAGGGATGATATCAGGAAATACGTGGACGAGGGCTTGGAATAACGGGTTCCTTGCCCTTAGTGTATCGTGGTTTCGAACCAGGTTTAGGAGGACTCGCTCCTGTTTAGCACGTAACACGCTTGCCTAGCCTTCGTATGATCCACTGTGTTAAATACTAAATATACGTATACATACTAACACATATATGCTAATTATACACATACACACATGCGTGTTCACACATATAAGTTATGCACAAGAAAATGCCGTTAACCTACCATTACCAGGTGAGTATCTGAGGTTGACGAACCTTGCAATCCGGAGTGTGGTGTCGTTGTGGTTTTTGTTAAAGAACGGTTATAGTCTGGTTTTCATATAAAAATATTTTAAGTCCAAAACATTTTATATTTTAAACCTAGTTCACTATAACCAATGGCTCTGATACCAATCTGTCACACCCTCAAAATCCACACGCGGAGTATTACCGCGAGGCATGTGACGACCAGGATCTTAGCCACTAATTATTTTGAACGGATTAGTTATTGTTATAAACATTAGCATATTTAGTGACCTAATTTAAATTTTTCAAAACGTAGTTTAAGTTCACAGCGGAAAGGGAAAGAAAACGCATCATAATTGAAACCACAAGTTTATTATCATGTTACTTACGAACCACGTACTCCATCCGATTGCAACGTCCGTCCAGAACTGTATCGAGCAACCCGCAAAGCATGCAGTAGAGTGTCAACATAACGTTGGCGAGTTCACGTGTTTGTAGTTTTCCAGTTTTAATTCCAAAACTTGTTTCAACAGTTAATTTACTCATTTATACATGCCATGGGGAGCTACCCCGTAAGTAAGCCACTAAACTGTTTTTACAATACCGAATACTAGTCATCCGTACGTTTCCGTAGTGCCCCGTTTGTCAATGTTCTATCAGCATTGACGGTTTGCCAGAGTCTATTAGTTCACGCCCGATCCCATACGCGGGCACGGTGTGAGGCTGGTGAGACCTAAATAGCGCTATCAACTAATAACCCGTTCGCCAGGCCCCGGCGATTAATCGGTATTAAGTAGTGAGGACTTGAGTGATAGAGTTTCGTTTAGTTTTGCTTGTTGCATCCAGTATAAATAGTAATTAACTAAAGGTCCCGCATAAGGGGAGAAAAGTAGGTTTGTATCCCTCACAGGGGATAGTGTTGTTACCCGTATCCCACACAAGGAGATAGAAATACCGTATCCCGCACAAGGAGATAGTAAGCAATCCCAAACCAGGAAAAGTTGTTTCGTTCCGTTTCCCAACCACCGGGAACGCATGCTTTAAGTGAAAAGTAGTGAACTCACCTTTGCTTTGCTCGGTTGACAATTTACTCGTGTTACGTTGGTCAACCATACCCTATTATGGTTATTAAATATTTATTAGGTTCTCATGCAAGAAAACGTCACGTACAAACTACACGTCTCTAACACGTAGCACGTAAGTCATACGGGCATATACGTTATTGGGCCTATCCTAACATATGAGCAGTTAAATAGTAGCAGCACAAAATCCAGTTAAGCAGTGGAAAATAACACACAATCCGAAACAGGTTATCACATAGTGCGGCCCAATAACGGAGTCAAGCAGCCCAGTCGAAACCGGATAGTCTCGACTCGAGACCAAGTGATCTCGAGTCGCAACCATGGGATTCCGAGTCGCAGTCTAAGCGGTCTCGAGTCGTGCACTTCTGAGTAGCAACCTTGAGATCTTGAGTCAGGCTTGAGTCGAGATCAGAAGATCTCGAGTCGCAACCGTGCTGATCTCGAGTCCTTACGTGAGAAGTGCCTGGTTTCGAGTCGCCAACATAAAGGTCTCGAGTCGCAATCATGAGATTCGACTCGCAACCTTTGCTGATGTTTCTAGAATCCTTACCCAAATTGTACGAACCAATCAGATTACCTTAACATGTTTTATCATGTCGTACAAGCACCAAAACAGATCAAAACAGTAAATTTCAAATATTCATAGTATCTTCAAGCAGTTCATCCTTAGGGTTTTCTAACATTTTAACCAGACATAACAATATCCATTGTTGTTTCATCACCCAAATGAACACATCATAATATTACCAATTCCTAAACGGTCATTATCATCTTTTAAACCTTCACAACCATGTTATATACATAAAACTCCAAATCAAAATAAGTCAACAACACAAATGTTCAGATTTAAACAAACTATTTGTCATAAATATATCATTAGCTCCCTACCATTCTTTTCAACACCAACATGTAACAGGATACCTATAACTTCTCTTCATATATCTAAATTACAAGGAGTGTGTGTGATATCTACTTAACCAAGATCATCAGATTAAGTATTACCAACATGACTAATATCAAAACCCAACATTTAAATTATTCAAGTATATATATAATAAATCATGAATCGTAAATCATATATTATAACAGAAATCTTATCCATAAGCATTATAAAGTCTTATCATAAATCATGGGCATCGGTCATGTAGAAAGGAAATTATATATATTACAACAGAAGACTTTACTCATTCTTTTAACCATGCTTAGTTTACATATATGACTATCAAACCGAGACCCAAAATCAGCACATATATTCATACAATTTATTTTAACCAAGCACAACACTTAAAACAATCAAGAGTCAAAACACAACAATCAAGGAGGACATTCTACTGACCGAGAGATGAGAAAGATCAAAAAGGAAATCCCACTGCCACTGTTGCACGAGCCGAAGCTCCAAGGTCCAACTCGATCCCGAAGAAAGCCTGTTCCGCTGCCGTACTAGGTGGTATTGTAGCCGGAAATCACGATCGCCACCACGGAGCTACTCGTCGGACCGAGTTGCTGAGCCGCCGCATTTCGACAGCCGGAGCTCTCGGGTCGCCGGAACTCTCTGTTTCTTCGAGTTTTCTGCTATCGCCGCACCACCAAGGAGTGGTGGTCGGCTGGTGTGTGGGTGGGGTGTTGACAGAAGGATAAGGGGGGTGTTCTGATGAGGGTGACTGGCCGGAGAAGACAGCCGGAAAAGCTCCGGTCGCCGGAGTAAACAGGAGAACCGAGAGGAAGAGATGGAGTGTGTGCGGCTGTGATCAGTCTTAGGCTTTTTGTTTTCATTTGAAAACAAATGAGAGGGGTGGGGTTTTAGGGATATTTTATAGTGTAGGGTTTTTAGGTGAGTTGGGTCGGGCTTGGGCCCGAGTGTGTTTGGATCCGCAATGTTATGTGCCTCGCTCCAACGTATTGGCCCGTTATAATAACTCGTACGTAAATAATTGGAATTCTCGTCGTGGATTATTATTTTATAAAATAATGGCGATAATAAAAATAATAATAATAAATAAATAATAACAGTGAATACGAGAATTAATAAAATGCTCGTTTCTCGACAATCAGGGTTAAGGGTTCGGGTTGTCACATTCTCCCCATGTTTCAGGAATTTCGTCCTCGAAATTAGGAAAGGGTCAAACGATACACTACATATGTACACATAGACTCCATTACCATGCGTAGATACAAGCAGTTTCACACAAGTCCACAAAATGAACATGTAAGCCACATAGCACATACAGTCACATAGCACGAAAAATCATGTAGCACAAGATCCACAGAGTTCGTACGTATTTCACATAGTATAAAATTTCACAAATTTAATTATAACATCCAATAAACGTACATGAAAACCCGAAGTGTCACATTATCCACAAGTTCGAGAAATTTCGTCCCGAAATTTAGCGCGCAGCCACTGACAAGCTAGTGTGTTTAAACGTTTTCGTAGGGCGATACATCACCCCTTGTTGGTTTGAAATTTCTCCCCGAAATTTAGCGGTAGCCTCAGCGCTGGAAGTAATGTTTGTAAACAACTGGGGATACATGCGCATCATCTGGTTTTCCTGTTCCCAGGTAAGCTCTGGGCCACAGCGCGAGATCCAACGAACTCACTCTGTTAGCATACTATACCACGCTTGAGGGTTTTGATTTCTTGATCCTTGATCTCAACTGGTTCCCCAACGAAGCGTAGTTTGTTGCCGATCACGAGTTCCTAAAAAGGACAACGAATGTTTCATCTGACAGACACGTCTTTAGATTAGGCACGTGAAAGACGTTGTGTACCGCACTCAACTCTGTAGGTAGGTTTAGTCTGCAAAGCTACCTTACCGATCCTAACATATCGTGGATTAAGTTCGTCCTGTTAGCCAAAATGTACCACACCCTTCCAGGGCGAAACCTTAAGTAGGATCCAGTCTCCGACTAGGAATTCTAGAGGTTTCCTACGCTTATCCGTGTAGCCTTTCTGACGGTCTGGAGTTGCCGTCATGCGTTGTCTGTTCTGGGCAATCCTACCCGTTGTGTCATGTGCAAGTTCTGGGTCGGTAATTTGGCTTTCGCCCGACACAGAGGTGACCGGCATCTACGTCCGTGCAATGCCTCAATGATGTTGCCTGAATGCTAGTATTGTAGCTGTTGTTGGAAGAGAATTCTACAAAAAGGAAGTGTCACTCGTTTTCCAAAGTCGATAACACATGCTCCCAGCAAGCCTTCAAGGGTTTTGGAGAGTGTGTTCACATTGACCACCCATCAATGGGTGACAAACGGTGCTCATGTCTAACAGTGAGTCAAAGGGTCTGGCCACAACTTGCGACGAATCGGATGCAAAACCTGGATTACGATCATAGACAATAGGAGTTGACACTCCGTGCCTGACATCTACTTCTTTCAAGTAGATGGTTGCCAATTCGAAAACTTGTCGGTTTCTTTGGTCGCATGCCATTACTAGAAGACATTTCGTCAATGCCTTGGGCAGGATAGAATAAAATAGAAGCACCTCATAGATTATCTACCAATTGCTGGAGTTGCGGATCGCTAGGCATCTCTCTAATGTCATGTGATACTCTTTCGAGTCTAAATAATGAGGGGTTGTGTATGCGATCGAGAAGAGCAGGCTTTGCGACGTTAAAAGTCACGCGTTGAAAACTTAACGCAGGCGGCTTGAGTCGTAGAAGCATCAGGGTAAAGCGGAGGGGCCGTCCTGATTCCCACTAGTTTTCGAAATAGGTTCGGACGACGTCGAAAGAAACAAGTGTCGAATTTTGACAGGATGGAATAAATTCGAGTGTCGTAACTAGGTGTTGATCGTATCGAGTTCGAATAGCAGTTCTTGCAATACCTTTTTACCTTCGGGGTATACTTGGCTCGTTGCTCCAACGAGTGACGTTCGTAGAAAGTAATTCGTCCAAACGTAGAATTGTGCAGAATAGAGTAGGACAAGAATCACGGAATTCGTGAAGCATAACGCGAGTAGCGAGCACATGCGAGACGGGTAGTTAAATCGGATGCGTTCAACTTGAGACCAACATAAAGGCTTCGGGATCGGCAATAGGGATTTATCTGATGTCGTTGAGGTAGTTGGTCGTACACAAGCTATGGGCGTTTAGAATAAAGAATGTCGTTTGCTGACAAGGGGTTTTACGTCGATTGGATTAGCACAAAAAGAAGTAGCTAGTGAGGGATGGTCGTCGTGCGGGTCTGTAGGTTTTAGGGTCTATTGAGACGTCTGGCAGGATGTGATTCCTTAAATCGGTGAGAAACCCAGTTCGAGTGGATTGTTCTAAGTCGTGCGAATGAGTTCGGAGTAGCGCTTGCGTCGTCGAGGGGTTCGATGTAAAATTGCGAAAACAGGTTTTCGAGGAAGCACGGTTGAAGTAATACGTTGCTGAATTTCCAGGGTTTATGAAGTTTGTCGGCTAAAGGTTGATCCTGCTGAATTCATTAATATGGAGAGAAATCTGGTCAAGGTTCCCGTATAAAGAAACACGGATATCGTGACAAGGAAACGGTAGAAGCGGGGATACCATCTTGAGCAATAAATGCGGATTCGTACGAAAGCTAGTGAAAGGATTCACGGAATCAGAAAAGTCATCAAAGAATAACGGTTCTAGAAAATGAAGGGTAAGGTAAGCATCTAGGTCACCGTACTAGTAGGTGGGTTGAATGGCTCGTATCTTCGTCTTGCCACGCCTCCAAATACGCCGGTTTGTAAGAAAGATATCACTTTGTTGGGTTTTGGGGCGTGCTAAGGTATAAGGTTGAACTTGAATAAGGATTTACCATGTAACGAGGAATTAGGGGAAATAACTTTGTGGTCGATGGAAGGGTGATTCGATTGCTGGCACTACAATGAGAAGCATACTCCGCGTATGCTTTTTGTGTTCGAGACGTGCAAACAGGAACCCGAAAAGTGTAGACTTACTAGAATGCTTCAAGAATCCAGGTGATCAGTCGGGTGAGGGAACAAGTCTCACCACTAAAGCCGGGAAAGGAAATACGCAGGTAAAAAGGATGCGAATGGCGTCGTCATTCTTTCTAATATCCCAAGATATAGGGGTGGCTCCCCTTCGTCGATTCGTTCTCGTAACTTCTCTATGTGCTTCGTAGCAGGCCTTTCCTGGGAAGGTCTATCGAGTGGACGTCCCTCACGTCGATTTGCAGTCCAGGGATGATATCAGGAAATACGTGGACGAGGGCTTGGAATAACGGGTTCCTTGCCCTTAGTGTATCGTGGTTTCGAACCAGGTTTAGGAGGACTCGCTCCTGTTTAGCACGTAACACGCTTGCCTAGCCTTCGTATGATCCACTGTGTTAAATACTAAATATACGTATACATACTAACACATATATGCTAATTATACACATACACACATGCGTGTTCACACATATAAGTTATGCACAAGAAAATGCCGTTAACCTACCATTACCAGGTGAGTATCTGAGGTTGACGAACCTTGCAATCCGGAGTGTGGTGTCGTTGTGGTTTTTGTTAAAGAACGGTTATAGTCTGGTTTTCATATAAAAATATTTTAAGTCCAAAACATTTTATATTTTAAACCTAGTTCACTATAACCAATGGCTCTGATACCAATCTGTCACACCCTCAAAATCCACACGCGGAGTATTACCGCGAGGCATGTGACGACCAGGATCTTAGCCACTAATTATTTTGAACGGATTAGTTATTGTTATAAACATTAGCATATTTAGTGACCTAATTTAAATTTTTCAAAACGTAGTTTAAGTTCACAGCGGAAAGGGAAAGAAAACGCATCATAATTGAAACCACAAGTTTATTATCATGTTACTTACGAACCACGTACTCCATCCGATTGCAACGTCCGTCCAGAACTGTATCGAGCAACCCGCAAAGCATGCAGTAGAGTGTCAACATAACGTTGGCGAGTTCACGTGTTTGTAGTTTTCCAGTTTTAATTCCAAAACTTGTTTCAACAGTTAATTTACTCATTTATACATGCCATGGGGAGCTACCCCGTAAGTAAGCCACTAAACTGTTTTTACAATACCGAATACTAGTCATCCGTACGTTTCCGTAGTGCCCCGTTTGTCAATGTTCTATCAGCATTGACGGTTTGCCAGAGTCTATTAGTTCACGCCCGATCCCATACGCGGGCACGGTGTGAGGCTGGTGAGACCTAAATAGCGCTATCAACTAATAACCCGTTCGCCAGGCCCCGGCGATTAATCGGTATTAAGTAGTGAGGACTTGAGTGATAGAGTTTCGTTTAGTTTTGCTTGTTGCATCCAGTATAAATAGTAATTAACTAAAGGTCCCGCATAAGGGGAGAAAAGTAGGTTTGTATCCCTCACAGGGGATAGTGTTGTTACCCGTATCCCACACAAGGAGATAGAAATACCGTATCCCGCACAAGGAGATAGTAAGCAATCCCAAACCAGGAAAAGTTGTTTCGTTCCGTTTCCCAACCACCGGGAACGCATGCTTTAAGTGAAAAGTAGTGAACTCACCTTTGCTTTGCTCGGTTGACAATTTACTCGTGTTACGTTGGTCAACCATACCCTATTATGGTTATTAAATATTTATTAGGTTCTCATGCAAGAAAACGTCACGTACAAACTACACGTCTCTAACACGTAGCACGTAAGTCATACGGGCATATACGTTATTGGGCCTATCCTAACATATGAGCAGTTAAATAGTAGCAGCACAAAATCCAGTTAAGCAGTGGAAAATAACACACAATCCGAAACAGGTTATCACATAGTGCGGCCCAATAACGGAGTCAAGCAGCCCAGTCGAAACCGGATAGTCTCGACTCGAGACCAAGTGATCTCGAGTCGCAACCATGGGATTCCGAGTCGCAGTCTAAGCGGTCTCGAGTCGTGCACTTCTGAGTAGCAACCTTGAGATCTTGAGTCAGGCTTGAGTCGAGATCAGAAGATCTCGAGTCGCAACCGTGCTGATCTCGAGTCCTTACGTGAGAAGTGCCTGGTTTCGAGTCGCCAACATAAAGGTCTCGAGTCGCAATCATGAGATTCGACTCGCAACCTTTGCTGATGTTTCTAGAATCCTTACCCAAATTGTACGAACCAATCAGATTACCTTAACATGTTTTATCATGTCGTACAAGCACCAAAACAGATCAAAACAGTAAATTTCAAATATTCATAGTATCTTCAAGCAGTTCATCCTTAGGGTTTTCTAACATTTTAACCAGACATAACAATATCCATTGTTGTTTCATCACCCAAATGAACACATCATAATATTACCAATTCCTAAACGGTCATTATCATCTTTTAAACCTTCACAACCATGTTATATACATAAAACTCCAAATCAAAATAAGTCAACAACACAAATGTTCAGATTTAAACAAACTATTTGTCATAAATATATCATTAGCTCCCTACCATTCTTTTCAACACCAACATGTAACAGGATACCTATAACTTCTCTTCATATATCTAAATTACAAGGAGTGTGTGTGATATCTACTTAACCAAGATCATCAGATTAAGTATTACCAACATGACTAATATCAAAACCCAACATTTAAATTATTCAAGTATATATATAATAAATCATGAATCGTAAATCATATATTATAACAGAAATCTTATCCATAAGCATTATAAAGTCTTATCATAAATCATGGGCATCGGTCATGTAGAAAGGAAATTATATATATTACAACAGAAGACTTTACTCATTCTTTTAACCATGCTTAGTTTACATATATGACTATCAAACCGAGACCCAAAATCAGCACATATATTCATACAATTTATTTTAACCAAGCACAACACTTAAAACAATCAAGAGTCAAAACACAACAATCAAGGAGGACATTCTACTGACCGAGAGATGAGAAAGATCAAAAAGGAAATCCCACTGCCACTGTTGCACAAGCCGAAGCTCCAAGGTCCAACTCGATCCCGAAGAAAGCCTGTTCCGCCGCCGTACTCGGTGGTATTGTAGCCGGAAATCACGATCGCCACCGCGGAGCTACTCGTCGGACCGAGTTGCTGAGCCGCCGCATTTCGACAGCCGGAGCTCTCGGGTCACCGGAACTCTCTGTTTCTTCGAGTTTTCTGCTATCGCCGCACCACCAAGGAGTGGTGGTCGGCTGGTGTGTGGGTGGGGTGTTGACAGAAGGATAAGGGGGGTGTTCTGATGAGGGTGACTGGCCGGAGAAGACAGCCGGAAAAGCTCCGGTCGCCGGAGTAAACAGGAGAACCGAGAGGAAGAGATGGAGTGAGTGCGGCTGTGATCAGTCTTAGGGTTTTTGTTTTCATTTGAAAACAAATGAGAGGGGTGGGGTTTTAGGGATATTTTATAGTGTAAGGTTTTTAGGTGAGTTGGGTCGGGCTTGGGCCCGAGTGTGTTTGGATCCGCAATGTTATGTGCCTCGCTCCAACGTATTTGTCACACCCCCAAAATCCACACGCGGAGTATCACCGCTTGGGAGCGTGACTGACCAGGATCAAGCCACCAATCATATTGAACATGCAAGTAATAAATAAAAGTGTTTGTAATTCAACCAAACCATTATGAAAGGTGTTCAACACATAAGTGCAATATCAATGTTTAGCGGAAGCATATGAGTAAAAGCCCAACATAAATAAAGTATGTAATGTCATAAAGTTTAATTAAGCATTCACGATCCTTGTCCACAACGACCGCGCCTCCCAGTGCAAGCTCCATGTATACCTAACGACCTGCAAGGCATGTAACTGAGAGTCAACAACTAGTTGAGCGAGTTCACAGTAAGTAAGTTCGTAATAGTAAGTTTGTTTCGTAACATGTGGCTCTACTAGGCCGATAGTATGATCCATTAGTGGGGGCTTCCCATGTTTGCATATACACTAGACTATTTGTAACCATAAGTGTTCTTCTTGACCCGAGAACAGTAGTGCGTACAAGCTTTACGTAGGTTTTACGTAAGTGTCCTTCTTTACCCGAGGACAGTGGTACGCGTGGGGTTTACGTAGGTTTTACGTAAGTGTCCTTCCTGACTCCGGAAGACAGTAGCATGTGTGAGTTTACGTAGGTTATACGTAAGTGTCCTTCCTGACTCCGGAAGACAGTAGCATGTACTTGTTTACGTAGGTTTTATGTAAGTGTCCTTCCTGACTCCGGAAGACAGTAGCATGTACTTGTTTATGTAGGTTTTACGTAAGTGTCCTGCTTAACCCGAGGACCATGGTAGATAGTCTAGTAACCGTGTAAGTACGAGAAATTGTTCAATCCCATCATTCAACCCATTCCCAATCCCCGGGAATCCCATGCCTTGGTAAAGAGTGTGAACTCACCTTGGTTTGCTCGGTATGCTAAGTTAAGTGCTCACAATTTATCAGTCAAGTCCTATATTTATGCACGTATGTTCAGTCAGTACATGTTTGTAAGGTTTCACATGCAATCTATGTCACAAAGTGTTTGGTAGTTAACATCAGGCGTCACATAAACAGCTAATCAAGTTCACATAATTCATGCGTCGCAACTTTGGTTTCACAGTTTAGTCTAACATGGATATTCGTTAACATAATTAATACAATTAACAGACTTAACAGAATTATCATACTAGACAGAGTTTACAACCTAACAGAGTTAACAAGATTAACTGGATATATAACAGAGTTACATTTTTAACAGCATAAATAAACTAACTGAGTTCCCTGAATTAACAGAGTTATTACTTTACAGGTTTAACAACCTAACCAAGTTAATTAAGATAACATACTTAACAAGGTTAACATTTAACCGGTCTAACAACTTAAGAGGCATAACAGTTGGGCCGAAATCCCTTACTTGGGCCGAAAACCCTTTAGCCGAACTCACTTTGGGCCAACGAAATCCCTCAGGTGATTTCGTTAAGATAGTGATTTCGTTGGGTGTTGGATTTCATCATCAACAACATCAGGTTACGTCGCACAATAACCCTAAACTCATCTTCAGTTACATCGTCTATAACACCCAATCATTCAAGCAAACCGATTCATGCAATTATATAAAATACTAACTCATTATAAATTCATGATCATCATTCAATCATTCAGTAAGTTGTTTGTGATTAACAAGGATCCTAGTGTGTTAATATTTAGTCAACCAAAATCATCAGTTGCAGACACGAATCCGTTAATAGACGTTCTGCTACAAAAATAGATTTAACAACAATATGAGATTCTCTTCCCTAATCATGAACATGTAATATAAATCACAGAACTTATAAATCAAATGTATTCTCGTAAACAGACATGTAAAGATCTATTCAAGCAGTCATGATCAAAGAAAACAACACTACGAACTAACCGAAATCGAAGGAACGATTGATCTCTAAAGGGCGCTTGAAGGAACCAATAATGTCATCACACACCGAGGCTCTAGGGTTTGCCAGTTAAAGTTTCACGTAAGGGTTTACATCAAATAATATAACTGATTGTACTGGGCCTAAGGCCCATTTGGTTTTCGTTGGTTCACATGGACGAAAACACAAATGTGTTTTCATCAGTGATTGTGTTTTCGATGGGGTGATTTCCTATGGTGGGGTTTTCGACTAGATTTGTTAGGTGAAGTCCCATCTTTGAAAATAATTAGACAAAATTCAAATATGTAAATGTATACACACATACAATACACATCACAATAACACTTATATTGCACCTCAACATAATTATTAAACATACTTAGCACATACATATTAAGTCGGATAGAGACCTTGAAAACTCGGGTTGTCACATTATCCCCAACTTGAAAGAAATTTCGTCCCGAAATTTAGCATGTGGTTACTGAGGAAGCTAGTTGTGTAGTATAATTTACTGGTTTTCCTGGGGTGTCACATCATCCCCCCGTTGATTTGGAATTTCGTCCCGAAATTCTGTAGTAGCTTCAGCCTCGGTAGTAGTTGCATTGTTTCCGAACAACTGGGGATATTTGAGTTTCATCTGATCTTCACGTTCCCAGGTAAACTCTGGGCCACGACGGGAGTTCCAACGAACTCGAACAAGAGGTATTCTGGTGTGCTTGAGGACCTTAACATCCCGGTCCGTGATTTCAACAAGTTCTTCGACGAATCGTAACTGTTCGTCGATAGTGAGCTCCTTCAAAGGAACTATGAGGGTCTCATCTGACAGACACTTCTTCAGATTCGACACGTGAAATATGTTGTGAACTGCACTGAGTTCAGCTGGTAAGTTCAGTCTGTAGGCCACTTTGCCTATTTTCTCAATTATTTCGAATGGTCCGACATATCGCGGATTAAGCTTGCCCCGTTTGCCAAAACGAACCACACCCTTCCAGGGTGAAACTTTGAGTAGCACTCGATCCCCAACCTGGAACTCAAGTGGTTTCCTGTCTTTATCGGCGTATGCTTTCTGACGGTCACGAGCTGCCGCCATGCGTTGTCGTATCTGAGCGATCTTTTCTGTAGTATCAACTACGAGTTCTGGACTTGTGATTTAACTATCCCCCACCTCTGCCCAACAGAGAGGTGACCGGCATTTACGTCCGTACAATGCCTCGAATGGAGCGGCTTGAACGCTGGTGTGGTAACTGTTATTGTACGAAAACTCCACCAAAGGGAGGTGTTTTTCCCAGCTGTTGCCGAAATCAATAACACATGCCCGAAGCATGTCTTCTAGGGTTTGAATCGTGCGCTCAGACTGCCCATCCGTCTGAGGGTGATATGCTGTGCTCATGTCTAGCCGTGAGCCAAAAGCTTTGTGCATTGCTTGCCATAATTCTGAAGTGAACCGTGCATCCCGATCCGAAATAATAGAAGTTGGCACTCCGTGCCTTGAAACAACTTCCTTAAGATATACGTCTGCGAGAGTGGAGAACTTATCCGTTTCCTTAATAGCCAGGAAGTGTGCAGACTTTGTGAGTCGATCCACGATCACCCAAATGGTATCGTTTCCACGCTGGGATCTAGGTAGGCCAGTAACAAAATCCATGGAAATTTCCTCCCATTTCCACTGCGGTATCTTAGGTTGCTGAAGTAGGCCTGATGGTTTCTGATATTCCGCTTTGACTCTCGCACAAGTCAAACACTTGCTAACGTAAGTTGCTATGTGAGCTTTCATGCTAGGCCACCAATATGTGGTTTTCAAGTCGTGATACATCTTATCCGAACCAGGATGTACTGAGTAGCGAGACTTATGAGTTTCATCCATCACAAGCTCGCGTAAGTTGCCATAAAGTGGGACCCAAATGCGTCCTGTTACATAGTAGGCGCCGTCTTCCTTTTGTTCCAATCGTTCCCTCGAACCGCGTAAGGCTTCAGCCTTGATGTTTTCTGGTTTCAATGCTTCTACCTGAGCATCTCATATCTGTGCAGGAAGACTAGACTGAATAGTGAGTTGCAGTGCTCGTACGCGTCTAGGCGTAGTGTCTTTCCGACTGAGGGCGTCAGCCACAACATTGGCTTTGCCTGGATGGTACTTGATGGCACATTCGTAATCGTTCAGTAGTTCAACCCATCGACGTTGACGCATGTTCAATTCCTTCTGCTTGAAGATATGCTCGAGACTCCTGTGATCGGTGTAGATAGTGCACTTGGTACCGTACGGGTAGTGTCGCCATATCTTGAGCGCGAAAACAACAGCTCCCAGCTCTAAATCGTGCGTCGTGTAGTTCCGTTCATGAACTTTGAGTTTCCGCGAAGCGTAGGCAATGACTTTATCCCGTTGCATCAATACACAACCAAGCCCCTGTATCGATGCGTCACAATAGACCATAAAATCGTCCGTGCCCTCTGGCAATGAGAGGATAGGTGCGTTGCAAAGTCTATCCTTTAAGTGCTGAAAAGCGGCTTCCTGGGGATTACCCCAACGATAGGTGACACCCTTCTGTGTCAGCAATGTAAGCGGCTGCGCAATCTTTGAGAAATCCTTGATAAACCGTCTGTAATAACCCGCCAAACCCAAGAATTGGCGTATTTCCGTTGGTGTACGCTGTGCAGGCCAGTTCCTGATCGAATCTACCTTAGATGGATCGACATGCATCCCATCCTTGTTTACCACATGGCCTAGAAAGTGGACTTCACGAAGCCAGAAGTCGCATTTTGAAAACTTGGCGTACAGTTGTTCCTTTCGAAGAAGTTCCAAGATAAGCCGTAGATGCTGCTCGTGTTCCTCTTGACTCTTGGAGTAGATCAGGATGTCGTCGATGAAAACAATTACAAATTTGTCTAGATAAGGTTTGCACACCCTGTTCATAAGATCCATAAAGACTGCAGGCGCGTCCGTTAGCCCGAATGGCATAACTAGAAACTCGTAGTGGCCGTAGCGAGTTCTGAATGCGGTCTTAGAGACGTCCTCCTCCCGGACTCTCAGCTGATGGTAACCTGACCTCAGATCAATCTTGGAGTAATAGCTCGACCCTTGCAACTGGTCGAATAAGTCGTCAATACATGGTAGAGGGTAGCGGTTCTTCACTGTCACCTTGTTTAGTTCGCGGTAATCTATGCACATGCGGAAGGTACCATCCTTCTTTTTCACGAATAACACTGGAGCTCCCCAAGGTGAAGAGCTAGGACGAATAAAGCCCTTATCCAAGAGCTCTTGTAGTTGCTTTGACAGTTCTTCCAGTTCGGTTGGAGCTAATCGATACGGTGCGCGGGCTATAGGTGCTGCCCAGAACTATAGGAATGAGGTCGATATAGAACGTCTGACCAGCGACGATGAGATTACAACCCTGAACTATGTGTGGCCTCTAGACTTTTACCATTAGCTAACACTACGACATGTTTGGTGTTCAAGGGAGTTGGTGCACGTTTGAACATTTGGCTAACTTTCAAAGACATATAACTGGTATCCGCACCCGAATCAAACAATATAGTAACATAAATGTCGTCGAGAGGAAACTTACCATTATTACGTTAAGATCGTTCTTTGCGTCACTCCGACCAATCACGTACACGCGGCCCCGGCGTCATTGTTTCCATTGTTTCCCCCAACGCTATCCCCATTGTCGTCCCTGTTTCCATGGTCGTGGTTCTGAGTCTGGTCCTGGTTTATTTGCGGACAATGTCTCTTGTAGTGATCTTTAGCATCACACTGAAAACATCCTTTAAAACTCTGTTGTTGCTGCTGATCCTGTGAAGATTGAGGCGGCCGTTGCTGTTCTTGAGTTACATGACGTGAGCTTCGACAATCCTTAGCTTCATGACCTATCTTGAGACACCTCTGACAACGACCCTTGTTGCACTGACCGCTGTGGTGCCTATTGCATCTGTTGCACTTAGGGTGATTTCGTTGATATCGATCTTTCGCTGCTGTGCCTGGGACTGAACCGTAGTCGAACCCTTGCTAGAGATTCCATCCCATTTTCGTTTGTTGTCACTGGGAATAGCAGAAGTAGTTGAAGTAGTAGTGATAGTAGTAGCGCTGATACGTTTGGGTAGCCTGCCCTGTTCTACTGCCTGATCGGTGAGGCAATGAGCTAACTTGACGATCTGTTGAATGGTGCCTAGATTCGCTGAGGTTACATGACTTTGAATCTCCGGCACTAGGCCCTTGAGGTACAGTTCAATACGCTTGATGGGAGGATCCACCATAGTTGGACACAACGCTGTCAGTTCGTTGGATCGTTTCGTGTACGCTTCTATTACTGACCCCGTCATCTTCAGGTTAAAGGACTCCACTTCCAACTTGTGGATGTCATCACGACTACAGTATTCACGTTTGATCAGTTCCTTAAAATCATTCCATGGGGTGGCGTTAGCAACAGCCAACCCTAACATCTGAACTTGCGCATTCCACCAAGTCAGCGCAATACCTTCTAGAGTACCAGTGGCGTATTTCACCCTGCGAGCCTCAGGGCATTCACACATTTCGAAGACCGATTCGAGCTTCTTGAACCAGTGAAGGAGTCCAACGGCCCCTTCAGTGCCATTGAAAGTACTAAGACGACAATCCATGAACGTCTTGAATGTGCACACAGGTGGTTGAGCGTGTTGACCTGTCGTGTGTGTAAAAGTAAACATACTTGGGCACGAGTGTTGGTTTATGAGAGTAGGATCTAAAGATCCTAGAGTAAGTGGTGATGGCAGGTTACACCTCCTGCCTGGGCAGCTGCGAGTACTGCAGTAACTTGTTCAGTGATCGAAGCCGCCCACTGGGCTTGAGCTAGGTTAACGCGTCCACTCATGATCTTGATATCAAGGAGAACATGAGTGAGAGAGGTTCGCGAATAGTGCGATGACAGAAGAGAGTGAGCACACAAGTATTCTCAAGCAATAGGGGTTATGTGCATCTAAGCATACCATGAGCAAAGTTCTATGTAATTCTAGCAAGAAGGCAATAAAACGTATACCATATTACCTAGAGTGTTGAGTCTTGCACGTGGAGCGAGGTGTCGTTGTGGATCGTTGAGCACTGTACAGGTTATAGTTTGGTTTTAATAAAAACGTTTTCCCCTTATTAAAACCGAGTTCTCTATAACCAATGGCTCTGATACCAATCTGTCACACCCCCAAAATCCACACGCGGAGTATCACCGCTTGGGAGCGTGACTGACCAGGATCAAGCCACCAATCATATTGAACATGCAAGTAATAAATAAAAGTGTTTGTAATTCAACCAAACCAATATGAAAGGTGTTAAATTTAAGTCTTGTTAAATGGCGGCTCTCTCTGGGCGATCTGGGCGATTTGGGAGAACAACTTGAAACCCTACGTCGATCTTCATTCCTTCTCTACATTGGATCTGGTTAGCTATTAGGGTAACCGTTTTTCGTTACCATAAGATCGAATCACTTTCTTTTGTGAGTAGGGTTTCTTTTTCGTATGTTTGTTTTATCTGATTATACGTCCAGCCTGAAGTTTTGGTTTGATTGATCGGCTGGTTTGTGATACATCTCCTGTCCGCTTTTGATCTAAGGCTTCGATTAGGGTTAGAACTTGGTCTGTTTGAGCAGGGGTTTCGTATTAAGGTTCTTGTCTTGTTTGCGTTTCGACTGAAGATCAGTTCACAAGTTTGTGCGGCTGACCGTTAATTCTTTCGGCGAATCATTTGCTGATCGATTGCCATTCATTTGCCAATCAGTTCTGGTCATTCAGTCCCTGGTGCTGTTATGGATGGCCAAAATGCAGAAAACTCAAATGTGTTTGCGAAAAAAATCAAGAACATTGACGGCAAAACATTTGAGCCAAGACAAACTTCACTTATGGCGGCTAGGGTTTCTGAAATACCGAGTAAGAAGGTATGTTTTATGCTGCCGCTTAACGATACTGAACATGTTATTGGCTGTTCTGATTCTCCCAATCAGAATTATGCGAAGGTCTTTGACAAGAGAAAGGTAGCATTTGTCTTACCGGTGAATGATGTTAGTCCTACTCGAGTTCAAAATCAGAATAAGGATGATAATGCTCATTTCCAATCTTATGCGGATGTGGTCCTAAATGAACAGGTCGAGCAGGGTGATATTAAGAGGGGTGGTGTTTCAATTCAGATTCAGAATAAAGATGAAAACACTAGAAAGGCCAATGATGCGGCTGATCAAGTTCCGAAAGTCAATTTTCGATCTCTAAATTCAGATGTATCATTGGATGGAGTGGATGTAGTGCTCCCGATTGATTCGGTTCGCCAGGTTAATAACAGGTTAGCAAATACTCTTTATGGTTATTTCCTGGGGGATAGGATTGCATATCCAGTAGTTGAATATTTTGTCAGAACAAATTGGAAGAAATATGGTCTTCAGAAAACTATGATGAATTAAAATGGTTTCTTTTTCTTCAAGTTTGAAGATAGAAAGGGTATGGATACTGTTCTTGAAGGGGGACCTTGGATGATCCGTAACAAACCTATGTTTCTCAACATTTGGTCTCCTACAAACATCCTAAAAAAAGAAGAGTTTAAAAAGGTTGCAGTTTGGGTTAAATTGCATGATGTTCCGCTAGTGGCTTATTCTGATGATGGTTTAAGCATGTTGGCATCAAAAATTGGATCCCCTATGCGCCTGGATTCGTATACTAGTGATATGTGTAATGAGGCTTGGGGAAGGAGCAGCTATGCTAGGGCTCTCATTGAAATATCAGCTGATCATGAGTTGAAAGAGACTCTAACCATGGCTATTCCTGAATTGGTTGGGAACAAATATGTTACTGAGACTATTCGGGTGGAGTATGAATGGGAACCTCCGAGATGTGCCCACTGCTGTGTATTTGGGCATGTTTCTGGGGAGTGTCCAAAATGCATTAGATTGACAGTGAAACCTCCTACAAACAATCCGAAAGTAGATGAGGATGGTTATACTGAAGTCAAGACAAAGAAGAATGGAAAGAAGAGCGGTTTTCAGGTTAATAATCAAAAGCCCAAGTTTGAATATAGACCTGTGGATAAAAAGAAAAAGGCAGTGAGTTCTTCCTACATGAGTGCGCGGAGCAATAGTTCGTCCAAGGTTAAAACACATAATTCGTTTAGTGCTCTTGGGTTTGTTGGGGGGAACGGGGATTCCTTCCAGGGGAGATATAAAGGGGGACGTGAGCCAAATGAGGAGTCTGACGATGACGAGGTAGAGGTTGTATATGATGAAACGAATGAGTTTATGACATCGGATACACATCCTACGACTTCCAGTACAGGGGCAAGCACCTCTCACATAAAGTTGTCTAATGGATAGGTGGCTTCTGTTTCATGCTATGGGGCTGCCGGTTGGTAGCAATTTCATTTTTGATGATGGCGGTTGACGTCGTTTGTTTTGATCTTTTCGTTTGTCTACTAGTTAGTCATTATCATGATTGTAGTAGGCTAGATTGAGGTGGTAACTTGGTTTGTTTGCTTTTGTGTTTACATATATGGGGCATGTCCTGTATATGAACTAGTGGGGAACTCATCCTCACTACTTGTACTTCATTGGCGATTGTCTATAATAGAATCACCGGGGTAACCCTTTACCCAAAAAAAAAAGAATATGAAAGGTGTTCAACACATAAGTGCAATATCAATGTTTAGCGGAAGCATATGAGTAAAAGCCCAACATAAATAAAGTATGTAATGTCATAAAGTTTAATTAAGCATTCACGATCCTTGTCCACAACGACCGCGCCTCCCAGTGCAAGCTCCATGTATACCTAACGACCTGCAAGGCATGTAACTGAGAGTCAACAACTAGTTGAGCGAGTTCACAGTAAGTAAGTTCGTAATCGTAAGTTTGTTTCGTAACATGTGGCTCTACTAGGCCGATAGTATGATCCATTAGTGGGGGCTTCCCATGTTTGCATATACACTAGACTATTTGTAACCATAAGTGTTCTTCTTGACCCGAGAACAGTAGTGCGTACAAGCTTTACGTAGGTTTTACGTAAGTGTCCTTCTTTACCCGAGGACAGTGGTACGCGTGGGGTTTACGTAGGTTTTACGTAAGTGTCCTTCCTGACTCCGGAAGACAGTAGCATGTGTGAGTTTACGTAGGTTTTACGTAAGTGACCTTCCTGACTCCGGAAGACAGTAGCATGTACTTGTTTACGTAGGTTTTACATAAGTGTCCCTCCTGACTCCGGAAGACAGTAGCATGTACTTGTTTACGTAGGTTTTACGTAAGTGTCCTGCTTAACCCGAGGACCATGGTAGATAGTCTAGTAACCGTGTAAGTACGAGAAATTGTTCAATCCCATCATTCAACCCATTCCCAATCCCCGGGAATCCCATGCCTTGGTAAAGAGTGTGAACTCACCTTGGTTTGCTCGGTATGCTAAGTTAAGTGCTCACAATTTATCAGTCAAGTCCTATATTTATGCACGTATGTTCAGTCAGTACATGTTTGTAAGGTTTCGCATGCAATCTATGTCACAAAGTGTTTGGTAGTTAACATCAGGCGTCACATAAACAGCTAATCAAGTTCACATAATTCATGCGTCACAACTTTGGTTTCACAGTTTAGTCTAACATGGATATTCGTTAACATAATTAATACAATTAACAGACTTAACAGAATTATCATACTAGACAGAGTTTACAACCTAACAGAGTTAACAAGATTAACTGGATATATAAAAGAGTTACTTTTTTAACAGCATAAATAAACTAACTGAGTTCCCTGAATTAACAGAGTTATTACTTTACAGGTTTAACAACCTAACCAAGTTAATTAAGATAACATACTTAACAAGGTTAACATTTAACCGGTCTAACAACTTAAGAGGCATAACAGTTGGGCCGAAATCCCTTACTTGGGCCGAAAACCCTTTCGCCGAACTCACTTTGGGCCAACGAAATCCCTCAGGTGATTTCGTTAAGATAGTGATTTCGTTGGGTGTTGGATTTCATCATCAACAACATCAGGTTACGTCGCACAATAACCCTAAACTCATCTTCAGTTACATCGTCTATAACACCCAATCATTCAAGCAAACCGATTCATGCAATTATATAAAATACTAACTCATTATAAATTCATGATCATCATTCAACCATTCAGTAAGTTGTTTGTGATTAACAAGGATCCTAGTGTGTTAATATTTAGTCAACCAAAATCATCAGTTGCAGACACGAATCCGTTAATAGACGTTCTGCTACAAAAATAGATTTAACAACAATATGAGATTCTCTTCCCTAATCATGAACATGTAATATAAATCACAGAACTTATAAATCAAATGTATTCTCGTAAACAGACATGTAAAGATCTATTCAAGCAGTCATGATCAAAGAAAACAACACTACGAACTAACCGAAATCGAAGGAACGATTGATCTCTAAAGGGCGCTTGAAGGAACCAATAATGTCGTCACACACCGAGGCTCTAGGGTTTGCCAGTTAAAGTTTCACGTAAGGGTTTACATCAAATAATATAACTGATTGTACTGGGCCTAAGGCCCATTTGGTTTTCGTTGGTTCACATGGACGAAAACACAAATGTGTTTTCATCAGTGATAGTGTTTTCGATGGGGTGATTTCCTATGGTGGGGTTTTCGACTAGATTTGTTAGGTGAAGTCCCATCTTTGAAAATAATTAGACAAAATTCAAATATGTAAATGTATACACACATACAATACACATCACAATAACACTTATATTGCACCTCAACATAATTATTAAACATACTTAGCACATACGTATTAAGTCGGATAGAGACCTTGAAAACTCGGGTTGTCACAGTATTGGCCCGTTATAATAACTCGTACGTAAATAATTGGAATTCTCGTCGTGGATTATTATTTTATAAAATAATGGCGATAATAATAATAATAATAATAAATAAATAATAACAGTGAATACGAGAATTAATAAAATGCTCGTTTCTCGACAATCAGGGTTAAGGGTTCAGGTTGTCACAAATAAACCTTTTGAATGGGGATCCAAACAGGAAGAAGTATTTCAGACCTTGAAACAGAAACTTTGTGATGCACCTATTCTATCTTTACCTGAGGGCAATGATGATTTCGTAGTGTATTGTGATGCATCCAACTTGGGTCTTGGCTGTGTTCTCATGCAAAGTAACAAAGTCTTAGTGTATGCATCAAGACAGTTGAAGATACACGAGAAGAACTACACGACTCATGATCTTGAGTTAGGTGCTGTAGTCTTTGCTCTCAAAATCTGGAGACACTATATGTATGCTACTAAATGTGTGGTTTTCACTGAGGCAACGACGTTGGGTTGAACTTCTAAACGACTACGACTGCGAAATTCGCTACCATCCTAGTAAGGCGAATGTTGTGGCCGACGCCTTGAGTCGTAAAGAGCGTGTCAAGCTTCACTGTGTACAAGTTCGATCTGATATTCAAACCCGCATTTCTCAGGCTCAGCATATTTGTGTTTCATAAGAGTTAATGGGTAAGGAATTACCCTGTCACATTAAGCTTGATCTTGAACTAAAAGACAATGGATTGTATTATTTCAAGGATCGTTTGTGGGTCCCAAGTCAAGATAACCTCCGCACCTTGTTAATGGATGAAGCTCATAAGTCTCGTTATTCTATTCATCCTGGTGCAGACAAAATGTATAAGGATCTTCGAACCCAGTATTGGTGGCCCGGTATAAAGAAAGACATTGCCTTATACGTATCCAAATGCCTTACTTGTCTCAAGGTTAAGGCTGAACATCAACATCCCTCTGGATTATCGGAGCAACCAGAGATACCAGTTTGGAAATGGGAAAACATTGCTATGGATCTCGTTACCAAGTTGCCACGCACTAAGAAAGGTCATAATGCCATTTGGGTAGTTGTTGATCGTCTTACAAAGTCAGCACATTTCTTGCCGATCCGTGAGGATCTATCCGCTGACAAACTTGCTAAAATCTATGTGGATGAGATTGTATCCCAACATGGTGTTCCTTTGAACATTATTTCTGATAGAGATGCTTGATTTTCGTCTCAGTTTTGGAGAACCATGCAATCTGCAATGGGAACCCAACTTAATTTGAGCACAGCTTATCATCCGCAATCAGATGGTCAATCTGAAAGAACAATCCAGACACTGGAGGATATACTTAGAGCTTGTGTGATCGATTTTGGTGGTAGTTGGGATTCGTATCTTCCGTTGATTGAATGCTCCTACAACAATAGTTATCACTCCAGCATCAACATGGCTCCTTTTGAGGCTTTATACAGTCGAAAATGTCGTTCACCAGTCTGCTGGAATGAGATCGGTGAAGCTCAGCTTACTGGACCTGAGCTCATTCTAGAGACTACAGATAAGGTTAAGAAAGTTCGCGATTACCTTCAGACAGCTAGAAGCTGTCAAAAGAGTTACGCGGATAGACGACGCAAGCCCTTGGAATTTCAAGTCGGTGATCGCGTTCTACTCAAGGTTTCACCTTGGAAAGGTGTGATTAGATTTAGAAAGAAAGGAAAACTTGCACCTAGATATGTTGGACCATTCAAGATCGTCGAAAGAATCGGAAAGGTAGCCTACAGACTTGAGTTACCTCCTGAACTTGGAAATGTTCATCCAACCTTCCACGTGTCCAATCTCAAAAAGTGTTTAGCTGATGAGAACCTCCTCATACCACTTGATGAAATTTGTGTTGATAACACGATGCACTTTGTCGAGAAGCCTGTGGAAATAATGGACCGTGAAGTCAAGAAACTCAAACGCAAGCGCATACCAATCGTTAAAGTTCGCTGGGAATCTAAACGTGGACCAGAATTTACTTGGGAACGTGAAGATCAAATGAAGGAGAAATATCCACATCTATTCTCATAAGTTTCCTCTAAATAAATTTCGGGATGAAATTTCCTAAAGTAGGGGAGACTGTAACATCTGTGCTTGTAATCATTGTATAAACTCTGAATAGTTCAACTATGAATAAAACAATGTGATTTGACCCCAATGTTTGTTTATTTATGTTTGACATTTACACGTTTTGATTTTTGTTCGATTTCAAACTCTATATCACTTTCTTGAAAGTTATACGCAAACTGATGCGTAAACGTAATCAGTTTAATGCGAAAAACACTCCGGAACATCAACATATGCTAAACATACCTTAAATAACCTTTACATAGCTTACAAATAAGTTTTAAAGGGTTTGGTATGGCAAAAACATGCTTATTCGATCGCTGGGACTATTTGCGACAAATTGCGAAACTATGCCGATTCGTATAGTAACGAACATTCCGGAACTTGATCATAAGCTAAACATACCCTAAATATCCTTTACATAGCTTAGAAATAGGCTTTGAGGGGTTCGGTATGCTAAAATAAACTTATTTGATCAATAGGGACTAAAAGCGTCAAAAAGTGCATAAGTTTGCATTTACGCGCATATCTTACGTTCTGAACATATCCGGACATCCAAAAAGTTTTGTATTCATTAAAATATTTTATTTTAGTGTTTGGAATGCTAAAATTTCATTCGTCGCGTAATTTGGATTGTTTTTCGCGTCCGTTCGTGTTTCGTCGTAATTAGCCGAATAACGTGACCGACGACCAAACGAACCAATATATGAGATGTTTTCAAGCATATTTCCTGTTCCCTATGCTTTGGCATCATTGTAGAGCCTTGAAAATGGGTTAACGGGGCTTAAACGTGTCAAAATGGCCAAATAAGCATGCAGGGACCATTTCTGTAAATTCTGAAAGTTTTGCTGAAATGGGGCTCGCTCGCGGGGTGCATAGACTCACCTTGGGTCTTACGCGGGGCGTGACAGACCCCCCTGAACTGCAAAACTGGTTTTTTTTTTCAAACAACAGCCTTTCCTTGGTTTATATACATGGTTTTAACATACCATATGCTGGTTTTTGAGGTCCCATAGTATTCAAAGCCATGTGCAACACATGGATGGCCAAGATCAAAGCTCAAATTATGAGAAACGATCCTAACGGTTCTTGAAACTCCATATAAACCCATTCCATTTCATTTCACAACTTGCTCATTTTTTATTTTCTTCTTATCCTGCTCAGTTGGGGCTATCCCTTCTGGTTGAAGGTCCCATTCTTCAAGTTTTCTTGTTCTATCTTTAAGCATTGGACCTCTTGTAAGCTTCTTTCATGTTTATTATGCATTTCAAGCATGAAAGTCAAACAGTGTTTGACTTTCTGCTTTAACCAGTTTATGATCAACACAAAGTTCGTTTGAACTTTGCAACGTGAGCGTAATCACGATGGTTATAGTCCCTTGTGACTATACCTACTGATTACCACGTTGATTAGGCGTAGTGACGAGTCAAAGTTTCGGTCAAAATACGTGTTTATGCGTATTTTGCAACGAAGCTATTTTTGGGTATAAAAACACTTTGTTTTGATATCAAACTTGTTTTCTAACTTAGTTAAACATGTTTTAACATGATTAACTCGTCACTTTTAGTCTAGTGCTTATACAGGGTCTAAACAACCGCTTAGACTTTCTAACCCGACCCGTTTGGTCGACCACTAGGATCCGACCAGACAAATTTTGTGACCATGGTTGTATAGGGAATAACCTTCTGAGGTTATATCTTATGGTCACTTCGTTTAGTTAGTTGTATGATAGGTAGTTTATATGCCTTAGGAAAATGACCGAAATGCCCTTTTACGCATAATTTCATTTTAAGCATATGTAACCTAAATTTTGACATCTAAACAGATTAGGCAATATTATTAGATATGTTAAGGCATATAATACTTGTCGTAGGACTAGTTAGGCGGTCCGAACGCGTTTTACATGAACGACGCGTTAAAGTAGCGTACACTACCTTAACGAGTCGTAACGGGTCGTAAGCACTTAGGATAGGTTCCGACTTAGTATGTAGGCTTTGTTAAACCATATCATATGAGTTCCAATACTCATTTGGTTTACAAAACCTCATTCTATCCGATCCTCCGATTTAGGTCCGGTTTATTAACATAGTTACCTATATTAGGTGCCGATTGATTCCGTGATCCTTCTAGCATTGTTTGGTTGTTATATTAAGACTTCTAAGCAATATCAAGTGAGTACATAGTCCCCTCTTTTACTGTTTTCAAATATTTTAGGGTGAAACATGTGACAACTCGTAATTTAGAACCCTTCATTGTAACATGCTTGAATGTTATGTGACTAGTTGACATGTTGGTTTAATGAATGTTATAAGTGAATGATTATGTGAATATGTGTTGTGCTTGTATGTATGTATTGGAATCACACGAATTAAACCAATCGCACAATAGCAACTCGAACGCACAAGCCTTTGGGCTTTACTACTCTCGGCCCACTTCTTTTGAACTTGAACCGAATGGGCAACCCATGTAAAGGGTTCGGCCCACTCCTACTATACGCATACATTGACCCTTAGAGAGTTTTATTTCTCCTAACTTGCAAAACACTTTACACACACAAAACCCTACTCGCTCTCTTTCTCTCCCCTCGAAGCCAACGGCACACATCCCCATCTCTTGAAGCTTTGGTGCTCGGATCATCCTCATTCTATC
Organism: Helianthus tuberosus; assembly: GCA_030545235.1. NCBI lineage: Eukaryota > Viridiplantae > Streptophyta > Magnoliopsida > Asterales > Asteraceae > Helianthus > Helianthus tuberosus. Next base: position 113,898,926 of record CM060368.1, on the reverse strand, counting down.
TCTAATCGGTTAGTGTTTGGGTTCATCGACTACATGTTTGATGATGTTTTGATGTGTGTGCTATTACAATTTTGCATGATGATCTAGGGTTTCTGTTAACATGATTGATTATGATGTTGAATGATAGTGTTCTTGTTAATCGGCTCACATGTATGTTGACTGTGATAAATATAAGAGTTGATGATTTTATGATATTACCACTAATTTAGAACCGAATAGATGATTAATCGGCTGTAAGGTGTTTATGTGCGAATGATTTCGTGGTATTGTTATGATTAGATTGCATGCTCGTAGTCAGGAACACAAATCGTCTAGTCGATATTGTGTTTGATCATGTCTAGGGTTCATAAGAAATTGATATTAAAAACCTTGTTTGATCGATTTCTGTTTGGTTTGGAAGTTGTTAGCATTTATTGATAAATTGTGAATTTGGAAACTGATTGAATGGATGTAACTGATTGCATGAATCACGAGAATTTTTTTGGGTAAGGGTTACCCCGGTGAATTTTATATATCAACAATAAAAACAGGGTGTGACAAAAAACTGACACACACTACTAGACTTGGCATACCAAGCCTAGGCAATCCAACACAAAAAGACAACCAAAAACAAAACAGCCCAGAACTACAAAAGAAGAAAAGCTAAAACACAGCCACATCTAAACTAGACACCCAAAACCAGAATAACAACTACTAGCCTGGGTCATTTACTTGATTCTCTGTAGAGATCTTCCATTTCTCTAATAATCTTCTGTTCACCGAATTGCTATCATCTTTAAATCCCATTACTTTTAGCCGAACCGTATGAATAATCACTTAAGCCACCTGTTCTGGATTTCGGTAACTTTGGGAGAATAACCGATTGTTTCTCTCTTGCCAAACAAAGTACGAGGATGCCGCAACAAGAAGCTTACAAATAACATGAACCAGCTTCTTTGAACTAGAAAATTGCTCCATCCATATTAGAATCGAACTACAAGCATCATTAACACTATCCAGATCCGCCATTACCTTGACAATGTTCCAAATTTTAGACGCAAACGAACACTGAAAGAAAAGGTGATCGCGCGAGTCCCGATTGTACCTACAAAGAGGACAACACATTAACCTTAAATTAGTTTCGCTCCCTGCTTCCCAAACCGCCAATCTATCTTGAGTCTTCAGCTTATCTTTGAACACAAGCCACATGTGAAACGAATGCCTCGGAATACATTGAGCAAACCACACCATGTTCGCCCACAAAGCCATATTGTCTCGGTTACGAATAGTATCCCACACTACTCCGGATCCGAAAGTACATGTGTTACCTTCCAGGTCTTTCCAAATCAGCCTATCCTCCATATTATGGTCTAGAATCGGCACAGATAGGTTAATTAAAACCGGATATAAATCATTCCATGCTTGAGGCCATTTCCAATGAGAATGATCATCTATCAGATCCGAAACACAAGAATTGAGATTAAATCCCGCATTGGCAATATGTCTCGGAGTAATAAAAGATCTGAGCGGGCTCACGTCACACCATTTATCACTCCAGACGTTTGTTTGAGACCCACTCCGAATAGAGGACCAAATATGAGGACGCACCAGCTCACGAATCGAGAGAATTTTCCTCCATCCCCAGTTCATACTGCCACGACTTGGGATATCCCAAAAAGACTTTCCTTTCAGCTTATATGTGTGAATCCAATCAACCCATAACGATTTCCGTTTGGTAATAATACTCCGAATACCTAACCCACCTTCATTTTTTGGTAAACAAACATCTTTCCAAGCCACTTTCGCTCGCACTCTACCTGCAGTTCCCGCATCCAGAGGAATCTGCGGATTCTTTTCTCTAAATCGTTAATAATACGCGCTGGAATTATAAAAACAGACGCCCAATAAACGTGCATAGAGGAAAGAACCGAAGTTATAAGTTGAAGCCGACCCGCAAAAGACAAAGATTTATTTATCCAGCTTGCTATTTTATTCTCCATACGGTCAACAATGATCTTACAATCCTTAAAATTCAGCTTTGTGGTAATAAGAGGAACCCCAAGATACCGAACAGGGAGAACTCCTTGTTGGAAGGGCATCACACTAAGAATCTCTTGACGAACCGATTGAGGAATGTTACAAAAGAAAACCGTGCTTTTCGCCGGGCTCGGAACCAAACCAGAAATACGCGTAAACACTTCGAGGGCATCCTTAACCTTCTTAACCGACCTGATGTCACCATTCACAAAAATAAATAAATCATCAGCGAATGAAACATTTATGATTTTCTGCTTAGCACAATGTGCATGATATTTGAAAGCCGTGTTGGCCGCCCATTGAAGCAGTAAAGAGAGAACCTCCATGATTAGCGTGAATAAGTAAGGCGACATAGGATCCCCTTGACGTAGGCCACGCTTTCCCCGAAAATATCCATGAATATCACCATTAATACTAACCGAATAAGAAGCAGTGGTTACACATGTCATGATCCACCTAACCATCTTACAATGAAAACCAAACCGATGAAGGATATTCTCCAAAAAACCCCAATTCACCGTATCATAGGCTTTCTGGATATCTATCTTAAAAGCACATCTCGGGGGACCTCTATTGAGATGATAGTTGTGCATGAGCTCTTGAGTGAGAAGAATATTATCAGATATTTTCCTACCCGGCACAAAGGCAGACTGATTTATACCCACAAGCGTACCCAGACTACCCTTTATTCTATCCGTGATAATCTTACTTATGCACTTGTACAAAACATTACAACAAGAAAGAGGGCGATAGTCCAATACTGAGTCTGCAGTTTCTTTCTTCGGAATCAAAGCCAGAATCGTGTGGTTTATTTGTTTCAAGATTTGACCGTTATCAAAAAAATCCAACACCGCATTAGTAACCTCCTCACCCACTATATCCCAAGCATGTTTAAAGAAAGCTGACGTGTAACCATCTGGGCCCGGGGCTTTATTCTCACTGATACTAAACATGGCCTGCTTAATCTCCTCACGAGTAACCTGACGAACCATGAAATCCGCAGCATTAGAAGTAAGAACATTGACAAAGATATCCTCCAAGTTAACCGTATCTACCGGGTGTTCTACCCCCAAGAAATTTGTATAATGAGACACTAAGGCATGCACTACACCATCTCCTTCATGACGGGTACCCGAAGCATCCAAAATACTATGAATTTTACACCTCGCATTCTTACTTTTCACCGTGTTATGAAAGAAGCTGGTATTCGAATCACCGGCACATAACCATTCCACCTTGGACTTCTGTTTTAAAAAAGACTCCTCATCATAAGCAGCTAATTTAAAATCGTGAAGACATTTAACCTCCATTTGCCGTAAACTAGCATCCAGCGGGTTTTTATCTATCAGATTCTGAATGTCATCCAGCTTTTTCCTCATGTCAACCACCTTAGCATGTAGATTGCCCTGTTCAAATAAGATTCTTCTCATATGCGGCTTTAAATTCCTGAGTTTCTTCATAACCGAGAACATGTGAACGCCATCAATACTCTTTGTCCATTCCTGAATAACATAGTTTCTGAATTCGGGTTTGGCGGTGATGAAATTAGGAAATTTGAAAGGTTTTGCACGGTTCACCAAGTTGGTATCTGCCTTTAAGATGCACGGAGAGTGATCTGACACTCTATACGGATGGTACATGGCATATGCATCCGGAAACATCTCAATGAATTTAATATTACCCATAACCCGATCAATCTTCTTAAGGAGACCCACACCATTCTTTGGTTTTTGGGACCAGGTATAATGAAGGCCGTGCCCTTTGATATCAATAAGTTCCACATTCTGAATACATTCATTAAACTCCCGCATGCTGATTGTTTGTTTCGAAGGCCCATATAGCGAGTCCTCAAAATGAAGAGTCGTGTTAAAATCACCCATAACAAACCAGGGCTTATCATGACACAGGCTTTTATGCTTACACAGATCCTCCCACAGAGCCCTCCGGTCCTGATACTTATTTTCAGCATACACAAACGAACCAAAAAGAACTTTCTTATCAGCTTTGAAAATCAATTGAACATGTATAACTTGATCCGATTGAGCCAAAACCATTAGATCTACCGAATCCGTATCCCAACCCAAGATAATTCTAGTACCCCGACTACATTGACCACCATTAGAAGTCCAATTCCATTTCCTGAACACATTTTTACATACTTGAACCAGTTTCGTAACTTCCACATGAGACTCTAGGATAGCACAAATTTTTAAATTATTTTCAGCTACAAGTAAACGAACCTCACTTTGTTTCAGTCGCACAAGGCACCCACAGTCGCACAAGATGTTTTAGATCGCACAAGTTGTAACGTTTGGGCCGGGTATACATGTTGGGTTGGGTTAGTTCCGATCGCACAACCCAATCGGATCGCACAAGTTGACCGGATCGTACAAGCTGTCCGGATCGCACAAGGCTTAGATTTATGTTGATTTATTGGGCCGTGTTCTGTTTATTATGTTGGGCCGGGTACTGTGGGCTTATATGGGTGAATCGCACAAGGCAGCTATACTTGTGCGAGCCCAATCTACTGAAACGTACAAGTGTTAGTATGTTATGAATTTGACGGCTAATGTGTTATACGTGTTTGCCATGATCAATACGTGTTAGTAACCTGTTAACTTGTGTAAACATACGTGCTTTACTCGAACCAAAACCTGACTTTTATGGTAACCATGTTAGGACGTGGTTAGCCTCAACTAGCTCGATTGACCTTTCTGTGTATCTGCCGAGCAAACCAAGGTGAGTTCACACTAGCCAAGGCATGGGATTCCCGGTGGGTTGGGAATGGGATTGAATAACTACTCGTACAACCATTACTATTAAACTACTTACTACTGTCCTCGGATTGAAGGGCACGTACGTAAAACCTACGTACACTTATACTTACTACTGTCCTCGGATTGAAGGGCACGTACGTAAAACCTACGTACACGAGCATAAGACCATCAACTCTATCAATTTAAGTCCCTCATTTATCGACTTAATCGCCGAGGCCTATGGCGAGCGGGTCATTAGTAGATAGCGCTATTAGGGTTTAACAAACCTCACACCGTGCCAGTCGGACGGGCGTGTACTAATGGACTATGGGCAAAGGGTTAATGCTGATAGACATTAACTTAGGGCACCTCTTACATTTTCGTAGCAGTCCATACGTGTGGTCTAATTACACATGGGAAGCCCCCACTAATCATCGCAAACATGTCAGGATGACCGCGATACGAATTAATACGATACATGGTTTACAAAACGAATACTATAACTAAACAACCAACTGTGAACTCGCTCAACTTTGTTGTTGATTCATTGCTACATGCCTTGCAGGTCAATAGGTACTTATGGAGCTTGCACAGGGAGGAACGGTCGTTGTGGGATATGGCAGTGTGTGCCATGCTATAAACATTACTTTATTTCGTATTTTATACTTACAATGGGTTTTGAAATTATGCTTCCGCTAAACACTTAACTATGCTTTGGTCTTTGAACACCTTTCATATTGTTTGGTTGAATTATGTTTACTTACATGCTTGTTCAATATGATTGGTGGCTTGATCCTGGTCAGTCACGCCTCCAAGCGGTGATACTCCGCGTGTGGATTTTTGGGGGTGTGACAGATTGGTATTAGAGCCGTTGGTTATAGAGAACTTGGTTTTAATAAGGGAAAATGTTTTTGTTAAAACCAGACTATAACCTGTACAGTGCTCTACGATCCACAACGACGCTTCACTCCATGTGCAAGGCTCGACATTCTAGGTGATATAGCTTATGTTTACATTGCCTACTTGCTAGACTACATAGAACTTTGCTTATGGTATGCTTAGATAAACGTAGCAACTATAGCTTGAAAACGCATGTGTGCTTACTCTCTTCTGTCATCGCACTTTCGCGAACCCTTCTCACTCATGTTTCTCTTGATATGAAGATCATGTCTGGACGCGTTAACATGACACAAGCCCAGTTGACGGCTCTGATCAACCAACAAGTTGATGCGGCACTTGCAGCTGCTCAGGCAGGAGGTATACCCTGCCATCCCGACTCACTCTAGGATCTCTGGATCCTACTCTCATGAATCCAACCTTTGTGTTAAACTTTGTCCTTTCTTACTCTCATGACAGGTCAACCTGCACAGCCTCCTGTGTGCACCTTCAAAACTTTCATGGACTGTCGTCCTGGTATCTTCAGTGGCACTGAAGGGGCAGTTGGACTCCTCCACTGGTTTGAAAAGCTCGAATCTGTTTTCGAGATGTGTGAATGCCCTGAGGCTCGCAGGGTGAAGTATGCTACCGGTACCCTCGAGGGTATAGCGCTCACATGGTGGAACGCTCAGGTTCAAATGCTGGGGTTGGTTGCTGCTAACGCCACTCCATGGAACAACTTTAAGGAAATGATCAAGGAAGAGTACTGCAACCGTGATGAAATTCATAAACTGGAACTCGAGTTCTTCAACCTCAAGATGACGGGGTCAGAAATTGAAGCCTACACGAAAAGATCGAATGAGCTTGCTATTCTGTGTCCTACTATGGTGGATCCTCCCATCAAACGCATCGAACTATATCTTAAGGGTTTAGTGCCCGAGATTCAAAGTCATGTGACTTCAGCCAACCTAGCCACCATCCAGCAAGTTGTACAATTGGCTCATCGCCTCACTGATCAGGCGGTGGAGCAGAACAGGTTACCAAGGCGTATTAGTGCTACAGCTACTTCTGAAACTCCCGGCGACAACAAACGTAAGTGGGATGGAACTTCGAGCAAAGGTTCAACTTCTGTTCAGTCTCAGTCTCAGCAGAGAAGAATTGATGACTACAAGAGCCCTGGTCAGCAATATTCTGGTAGCCAAGGGCAAGGTGGATATCGAGGAAACCTTCCAAAGTGCAACAGATGCAACAGACACCACAGTGGTCAGTGCAACAAGGGTCGTTGCCAGAGGTGTCTCAAGATGGGTCATGAAGCTAAGGATTTTAGGAGCTTACGACCTGCGAATCAGAACCAGCGACAGCAACCACCAACTCCACAAGACCAGCAGCAGCAACAACGAGACAACAAGGGATGCTATCAGTGTGGAGCTGAAGGTCACATCAAGAGAGATTGCCCCCAGCTGATTCAGAACCAGAATAACAACAATAACAACAATCAGGGGAATGGAAACACCGGGGGTAACAACGGCAATGGTGAAAGGGGTCGTGTATTCGTTATTGGTCAAGGTGAAGCAAGGAATGATCCCAATGTGGTGACGGGTAAGTTCCTTCTCGACGACTTTTATGTTACAGTCTTATTTGATTCGGGTGCTGATACTAGCTACGTGTCTTTAAAAGTTAGCCAAATGCTTAAGCGTACCCCAACACTTTTGAACACCAAGCACACTGTAGAGTTAGCTAATGGTAAAAATTTAGAGGTCACGCACGTAGTCAAGGGTTGTAACCTTGTTCTTGCTGGTCATACTTTCTCAATCGACCTCCTTCCTATCACTCTGGGTAGTTTCGACGTTGTCATAGGGATGGACTGGTTATCACAACACCAAGCAGAGATTCTTTGCAACGAGAAGATTGTTCGAATTCCTCGCCCAGGTGATGAACCTCTATTGATTCGTGGTGACAAGAGTGGTGCTGTTGTGAGCATCATCTCTTTCCTTAAGGCCCAGAAGTGTTTGCGTAAGGGCCACACTGCTATTTTGGCTCTCGTCACTGACACCTCGAAGAAAGAGAAGAAGATAGAAGATTTTCCGATTGTACGCGACTATCCTGAGGTATTCCCTGAGGAATTACCCGGTCTTCCGCCTCATCGCCAAGTCGAATTCCAAATCGAGCTAGCTCCTGGAGCAGTGCCCATAGCTCGTGCACCGTATCGCTTAGCTCCATCAGAGTTGGAAGAACTTTCTACGCAACTACAAGAACTCTTGGATAAGGGTTTTATTCGTCCTAGCTCTTCGCCCTGGGGAGCTCCAGTCTTGTTTGTGAAGAAGAAAGACGGTACTTTCAGAATGTGCATCGACTACCGTGAACTCAACAAGGTGACTGTGAAGAATCGTTATCCTCTTCCACGCATCGACGACCTATTTGACTAGCTGCAAGGGTTGAGCTACTATTCAAAGATTGATTTGAGATCAGGATATCATCAGCTGAGAGTCCGAGAGGAGGATGTCTCTAAAACAGCCTTTAGAACTCGATATGGCCACTATGAGTTTTTGGTCATGCCTTTTGGGCTGACAAACGCACCTGCGGTCTTCATGGATTTGATGAATAGAGTGTGCAAGCCTTACCTGGACAAGTTCGTAATAGTCTTCATCGACGACATCCTGATCTATTCGAAGAGTCAGGAGGAACACGAGCAGCATTTACGACTCATTTTGGAACTCCTTCGAACAGAACAGCTGTACGCCAAGTTTTCAAAATGCGACTTCTGGCTTCGTGAAGTCCATTTCTTAGGCCATGTGGTGAACAAGGATGGGATTCATGTGGATCCATCCAAGGTAGAATCGATTAAGAATTGGCCTGCACCTCGTACACCAACGGAAATACGCCAATTCTTGGGCTTGGCAGGTTACTATAGAAGGTTCATTAAGGACTTCTCCAAGATTGCACAGCCCCTCACCTCACTAACGCAGAAAGGCGTTGTTTATCGATAGGGAAATGCACAGGAATTAGCATTTCAGAACTTAAAGGATAGACTCTGCAGTGCACCTATTCTTTCATTACCAGAGGGCACAGACGACTTTGTGGTTTACTGCGACGCATCCATTCAGGGTCTTGGTTGTGTATTGATGCAGCGGGATAAAGTTATAGCCTACGCCTCACGCCAGCTTAAAGTTCATGAAAGGAACTACACTACGCACGATCTAGAGCTGGGAGCTGTTGTTTTTGCGCTTAAGATATGGAGACATTACCTGTACGGTACCAAGTGCGCCATTTACACCGATCACAGGAGTCTCGAGCATATCTTCAAGCAGAAGGAACTGAATATGCGACAACGACGATGGGTCGAGCTACTGAATGACTACGAATGCTCGATCAGGTACCACCCAGGCAAAGCCAATGTTGTGGCTGACGCCCTCAGTCGAAAGGACACTGCGCCTAAGCGCATACGAGCTTTACAACTCACTATACAGTCTAGTCTTCCTTCTCAGATTCGAGATGCTCAGGTAGAAGCATTGAAACCAGAAAACATCAGGGCTGAAGACCTACGCGGCTCAAGGCAACGATTAGAACAAAAGGAAGACGGTGCCTACTACGTAACAGGACGCATTTGGGTCCCACTCTATGGCAACCTACGAGAGCTTGTGATGGATGAGGCACACAAGTCTCGCTACTCAGTACATCCTGGTTCGGATAAGATGTACCACGATATCAAAACTACGTATTGGTGGCCTAGCATGATAGCTCACATAGCAACTTACGTTAGCAAGTGCTTGACTTGTGCGAGAGTCAAGACGGAATACCAGAAACCCTCAGGCCTACTACAACAACCAGAGATACCACAATGGAAATGGGAGCAAATTTCCATGGATTTTGTTACTGGCCTGCCTAGATCTCAACGTGGTAACGATACTATTTGGGTGATCGTGGACCGACTCACAAAGTCTGCTCACTTCTTGGCTATCAAGGAAACGGATAAGTTCTCCACTCTAGCAGACGTATATCTTAAGGAAGTTGTATCGAGGCACGGGGTGCCCACCTCTATTATCTCTGATCGTGACGCACGTTTCACTTCAGAACTTTGGCAAGCAATGCACAAGTCCTTTGGCTCACATTTAGATATGACCACAGCTTATCACCCGCAAATGGATGGGCAGTCTGAACGCACCATCCCGACCCTCGAAGACATGCTTAGGGCATGTGTAATTGACTTTGGCAACGGTTGGGAAAAGCATCTGCCACTTGTGGAATTTTCATACAATAACAGCTACCACACCAGCATTAAAGCTGCTCCGTTTGAGGCATTGTACGGGCGTAAATGCCGGTCACCTCTTTGTTGGGCAGAGGTGGGGGATAGTCAGATCACTGGCCCAGAACTTGTGGTAGACACAACAGAATGAATCGCTCAGATACGACAACGAATGGCGGCGGCTCGTGACCGTCAGAAAAGCTACGCCGATAAGGACAGGAAACCACTCGAGCTCCAGGTTGGGGAGCGAGTGCTACTCAAAGTTTCACCCTGGAAGGGTGTGGTTCGTTTTGGTAAACGAGGCAAACTTAACCCACGATACGTCAGACCTTTCGAAGTCATCGAGAAAATAGGCAAGGTGGCCTACGAACTGAACTTACCAACAGAACTCAGTGCAGTTCACAACGTCTTTCACGTGTCAAATCTGAAGAGGTGTCTGTCAGATGAGACTCTCGTAGTTCCTTTGAAGGAGCTCACTATCGACGAGCAGTTACAATTCGTCGAGGAACCAGTTGAAATCACGGACCGGGATGTTAAGGTCCTCAAGCGCACTAGAATACCTCTTGTTCGAGTTCGTTGGAACTCACGTCGCGGCCTAGAGTTCACCTGGGAACGCGAAGATCAAATGAAACAAAAGTATCCCCAACTATTCGCAAACAGTACAACCACTACTGAGGCCGAAGCTACGGAATTTCGGGACGAAATTCCAGATCAACGGGGGGAGGATGTGACACCCGAGGAAAACCATGCAACTTAACTAGCTTCCTCAGTGAGTACATACCAAATTTCGGGACGAAATTTTTTTCAACTTGGGGATAATGTGACAACTCGTAATTTAGAACCCTTCATTGTAACATGCTTGAATGTTATGTGACTAGTTGACATGTTGGTTTAATGAATGATTATGTGAATATGTGTTGTGCTTGTATGTATGTATTGGAATCACACGAATTAAACCAATCGCACAATAGCAACTCGAACGCACAAGCCTTTGGGCTTTACTACTCTCGGCCCACTTCTTTTGTACTTGAACCGAATGGGCAACCCATGTAAAGGGTTCGGCCCACTCCTACTATACGCATACATTGACCCTTAGAGAGTTTTATTTCTCATAACTTGCAAAACACTTTACACACACAAAACCCTACTCGCTCTCTTTCTCTCCCCTCGAAGCCAACGGCACACATCCCCATCTCTTGAAGCTTTGGTGCTCGGATCATCCTCATTCTATCTCTAATCGGTTAGTGTTTGGGTTCATCGACTACATGTTTGATGATGTTTTGATGTGTGTGCTATTACAATTTTGCATGATGATCTAGGGTTTCTGTTAACATGATTGATTATGATGTTGAATGATAGTGTTCTTGTTAATCGGCTCACATGTATGTTGACTGTGATAAATAGAAGAGTTGATGATTTTATGATATTACCGCTAATTTTGAACCGAATAGATGATTAATCGGCTGTAAGGTGTTTATGTGCGAATGATTTCGTGGTATTGTTATGATTAGATTGCATGCTCGTAGTCAGGAACACAAATCGTCTAGTCGATATTGTGTTTGATCATGTCTAGGGTTCATAAGAAATTGATATTAAAAACCTTGTTTGATCGATTTCGGTTTGGTTTGGAAGTTGTTAGCATTTATTGATAAATTGTGAATTTGGAAACTGATTGAATGGATGTAACTGATTGCATGAATCACGAGAATTAGTTAACCATTCGCACAAGACCTCTTGGTCGCACAAGAGGTCCATTCGCACAAGATGTCATCAGTCGCACAAGGCACCCACAGTCGCACAAGATGTTTTGGATCGCACAAGTTGTAACGTTTGGGCCGGGTATACATGTTGGGTTGGGTTAGTTCCGATCGCACAACCCAATCGGATCGCACAAGTTGACCGGATCGTACAAGTTGTCCGGATCACACAAGGCTTAGATTTATGTTGATTTATTGGGCCGTGTTCTGTTTATTATGTTGGGCCGGGTACTGTGGGCTTCTATGGGTGAATCGCACAAGGCAGCTATACTTGTGCGAGCCCAATCTACTGAAACGTACAAGTGTTAGTATGTTATGAATTTGACGGCTAATGTGTTATACGTGTTTGCCATGATCAATACGTGTTAGTAACCTGTTAACTTGTGTAAACATACGTGCTTTACTCAAACCAAAACCTGACTTGTATGGTAACCATGTTAGGACGTGGTTAGCCTCAACTAGCTCGATTGACCTTTCTGTGTATCTGCCGAGCAAACCAAGGTGAGTTTACACTAGCCAAGGCATGGGATTCCCGGTGGGTTGGGAATGGGATTGAATAACTACTCATACAACCATTACTATTAAACTACTTACTACTGTCCTTGGATTGAAGGGCACGTACGTAAAACCTACGTACACTTATACTTACTACTGTCCTCGGATTGAAGGGCACGTACGTAAAACCTACGTACACGAGCATAAGACCATCAACTCTATCAATTTAAGTCCCTCATTTATCGACTTAATCGCCGAGGCCTATGGCGAGCGGGTCATTAGTAGATAGCGCTATTAGGGTTTACAAACCTCACACCGTGCCAGTCGAACGGGCGTGTACTAATGGACTATGGGCAAAGGGTTAATGCTGATAGACATTAACTTAGGGCACCTCTTACATTTTCGTAGCAGTCGATACGCGTGGTCTAATTACACATGGGAAGCCCCTACTAATCATCGCAAACATGTTAGGATGACCGCGATACGAATTAATACGATACATGGTTTACAAAACGACATACGATTTACAAAACGAATACTATAACTAAACAACCAACTGTGAACTCGCTCAACTTTGTTGTTGATTCGTTGCTACATGCCTTGCAGGTCAATAGGTACTTATGGAGCTTGTACAGGGAGGAACGGTCGTTGTGGGATATGGCAGTGTGTGCCATGCTATAAACATTACTTTATTTCGTATTTTATACTTACAATGGGTTTTGAAATTATGCTTCCGCTAAACACTTAACTATGCTTTGGTCTTTGAACACCTTTCATATTGTTTGGTTGAATTATGTTTACTTACATGCTTGTTCAATATGATTGGTGGCTTGATCTTGGTCAGTCACGCCTCCAAGCGGTGATACTCCGCGTGTGGATTTTTGGGGGTGTGACAAAACACATGTGCCTACTTGTTACTTTTGTGCTTTCATGACATATACTTGCTATGTTCATTAGTACGCATATAGTACATGATTTAAATTGCCATTTGCTATGTATGTTGACTGAGCATGCTAGCACATTGATTTCATAAACACATTTATTGCATATGTTTACTCAGCATATGGACACATTGATTTACATTACATTTCTGCTTCGTATGTTAACTTAGCATACCTAGTAGATTGTTTTCATATAACATGCTTACATTTGATATGACATTTGGTTTGTATAACGAAACTAAAATACGTTCATTAACACTGATCATGTCGCTCGGTAGTATGTAGTGGTACCATAGGGAATTGACAACCCCTATTCCTGGAATCCTAGGTTTGTTTCGACGTAAGGAATGACAGAATCTGAAAACATTTTTGATGAACTTTTGATTTGTTCTAGGGTTTATCCTTCAGTCTCAAGGCTTGAATGTATACGTTTAAACATTACCACATAAGTGTTTGTATCAATAAAGCAATTATTTTTGCAAAACATAACTTTTTTGATTTAAAAGAGACTTTGTTTTGTACATTTTTACCCATGGGGTTGAGTAATACTTTTATTCACCATACATCACATTTGTTTACACATTAACATTTAACACATGGTTTGAGTTGATACTTTTCGCTTACCATACATATTATTTGATTATACAAGGCATGATTTACATTTAACATTAGACATTGCTTACACATAAACATTTTGACGTTGGTTTAAACAAGACATTTTGGTGGTTATTTGGTAAGTGATTTAAAAAATGAGGCGTGTGTAATATGATAAAAGCATGGTGGATACGCCGCTCGTACTTCCTATATATAAGTGCTTTTATGATATTACATATCGTAGCGTTATCTAAACCAAACTCTTTCTCCTTTAGGCGATTTTTGTTCATCATGAATCCTTCGGTTTTCTTCGTGATCTTATGCATAACAGTCTGTGATTAGAGTTTTGTCCTTGCAAAATTCTATAACGAACTTGTTAGCATTAGGGATCGATCCAAAACTAGGGTTTTTTCTTGTTTTCTTGCAATCGCTGCCTTAGAGATCAAGTTCGAAACACTGATTTATTAACCTGGTTGTCATTGATTGCGGTTAACTGAGATTAATTTAGCTAGATTGATACTCTGGGTTAATCTATCAAGGGTTGAGATTTGATTCTAGGGTTTAAAGGATTAGGGTTTTTCTTTTGTGTCTTTCGTGTGGACTGGTCTACGAGTTCTTCTTGCATGGTGTTCTGCTGTTTCGGTTCTTGAGAGAGTTGTTGTGTTTATCATGGATAAACGTAAAAAATCTGAGGGCAATGTGCATGATGGTAGGTTCAAGCCACCATTACCGTATCAAGGAATAGCTAGCCGGGTAGTGAACATTGAAGGGAATACTTTTGCACCGCGTAGGGGTGTTGTCCAGCAATCCAGTTCTGATCCGAAACTGATAATGTAATCGATGAATTAAAGCGCTATGTTCTCTATAGGAGAAAATAAAGCCCCGGGGCCGGATGGTTACACCTCCGCATTTTTCAAAAATTCTTGGGAGGTTGTGGGTGATGAGGTGACGAAAGCGATCCTGGATTTTTTTGATAATGGTAAGATGCTTCAGCAAATTAACCATACTATCATTGCATTAGTGCCGAAAACTCCATCTCCTAATTCAGTAATGGATTATAGGTCGATTTCCTGTTGCAACGTCATTTATAAATGCATTAGTAAAATTCTAACTGATAGGATAAAGGTAGTTTGGATTATCTTGTTGATATTAATCAGTCTGCCTTTGTCCTGGGCAGAAAAATCTCAGATAATATTCTTCTTACTCAGGAGCTTATGCACAATTATCACTTAAACATAGGCCCTCCCAGGTGTGCGTTTAAAATTGATATTCAGAAGGCCTATGATACTGTGAGCTGGTCATTTCTTGAGGATGTTCTGTATGCGTTTGGGTTTCATCCGAAGATGGTCAAATGGATCATGGTTTGTGTTACGAATGTCTCTTATTCGCTGAGCATAAATGGCAACCTTTATGGGTATTTCAAGGGTAAAAGAGGTCTTCGACAAGGTGATCCTATATCCCCTTATCTTTTTACATTGGTTATGGAGGTTCTCTCTTTGTTACTAAAGAATGCAGCTTATTCTAGTAATGCGTTTCGGTATCATCTTTACTGCAAAAAACATAAGATTATAAATGTGTCTTTTGCTGATGATCTGTTTTTATTTGCTAATGGGGATGTGGCTTCGGTTAGGGTTCTTCGGGATACTCTTCAGTTGTTTTCGAGTGCCTCGGGTTTAGTTCCTAGTATGCCGAAAAGTATGGCTTACTTTGGCAATGTCTCTTCTTCTGTAAAGCAGGAAATTCTTAGCATTATGCCTTTCCAAGAGGGTTCGCTTCCGGTTCGTTATTTGGGAGTTCCTCTTATTTCGACGAAGCTCTCTTATAAGGATTGCAAAATTTTAGTTGATAAAATGGTGAAGAAGATTGATAATTGGATGACGAGATCCCTGTCTTTTGCTGGTAGACTTCAATTGGTCAACTCTGTCCTCTCAGCTATGCATATTTATTGGGCTACTGTATTCATATTGCCAGCTAAAATTGTTAATGAGCTTGAAAGATGTATGCGTGCGTTTCTTTGGTCAGGTAAGAATCAGCAGTCTGTTAAAGCTAAGGTTGCTTGGAAGGTTGTGTGCTTGCCAAAGTATGAGGGGGGTTTGGGTGTTAGATGTATTTCTGACGTTAACAAAGCTCTTATTTCTTCTCACGTTTGGAGTATCCTGACAAACAGAAAGTCGCTCTGGGTTCAATGGATCCATATGTATAAGCTTAAAGGTAGGAGTTTCTGGGAGATTCCTAGCCGTGGCCGTATGACATGGGGGTGGAGAAAGCTTCTCGCTATTCGTAGCTTGATCCGCCCTTATTTGTGGTCTTCTATTGGTAATGGGTCTCAAACGAATGTGTGGAGTGATATGTGGTGTGATTTATGTCCTCTTCGTAAGTTTATTAGCCCGAGACGTATTTCTAATGCGGGTTTTAATCTTCAATCTACGGTTGCCGAGATGGTGTCTCACAATGGGAATTGGAGGTGGCCGATTGCTTGGTATGATTTATTTCCAGTTTTAATCAATATTCAGGTTCCCACCCTTCATGACAGTCAGGATCGGTTGACATGGAAAGATCTTGAAGGTAATTCTCGACACTTTTCTTCTTGGGAGGTGTGGAATAACATTCGGCATCGTGAGAATGTAGTGACGTGGGTTAATATGGTTTGGTTTAAACAATGCATCCCTAGACACTCGTTTCACTTGTGGTTAGTCATTAGAAATAAGTTGAAGACGCAAGATAGATTATCTGAATGGGAGGCGGGAAGTGCTACAAATTTAAACCTCATGTGTTGTCCGCTTTGTAGCTATGATAGAGACTCAAGAGACAATCTTTTCTTCGAATGCTCGTTTGCGTCGGAGGTTTGGAACAATGTCAAGATGCTGACAAACATGGAGAGTGTTAATGGTACTTGGGCCGAAGTGATGTCTTGGATGAATCAAATAATAATATGCAGAAGCCGGACAATATTATTAGCAGACTAGTCGTTGCTGCTACTTCTTATTTTGTCTGGCAAGAGAGAAATAATAGGCTGTTCACTCGGAACCAGGGAACGGAGACGGTGATTGCTCGGGAGATTATTCAGACGGTTAGACTGCGCCTTTTGACATTTAAATTCAATTGGAGTCCGGGCCTTGGAAGATTACTCGATAAATGGCAGATTCCTAGTGGCAACATGGAGATTGACCCAGGCTAGAGAGCAGATGTTTTAGTCGTTTTGTCGTTTAATTAGTGCTGGGTTGTTTTGTTGTGGTTGTTTAGTTGGTTGTTTTAGTTTGTTTGGTTGTTTCTTGTTCTAGTCTTGGTATGCCAAGGCTTTTTGGTGTGTAACATTTCAGTTGCACAATTGTGCTTTTTTTGGTTTTATAAAATTCACCGGGGTAACCCTTTACCCAAAAAGAAGATCACCGTCCCAGTCAACCCGGAAAATTGTGATCCTGAAGTAACAAACCTGAATAAAGATTATTGCGTACAAGGGCAGTCATATGCGGAGAAACTTGCTACCGTTAAACCAACTCAGAAGATAAACTTCCGATTCATGGAAAACTCTAAAGCTGTTGAGGATGTTGACGTTAATGTTACTATTCCGATTGCCACGGTTAAGCAGGTCCAAGATAGATTTAATAATGTGTTATTTGGGTATTTTCTGGGGAAAAGGTTAGCTTTTCCGGTTGTTGAGTATTTTGTTAGCCATAGGTGGGACAAATATGGTTTACAAAAGTGTATGATGAATGGCAAAGGTTTTTTCTTTTTCAAGTTTAACTCAAAAGATGGTATGGAACAAGTTTTGCAAGATGGTCCATGGCTGATTAGAAACATACCACTTTTCCTAAAACAGTGGTCGCCGAACACTGAACTTAAAAAGGAAGAATTAAAAAGATACCCGTTTGGGTAAAGATGCATGACGTTCCTCTGGCTGCTTATACGGAGGATGGGCTTAGCTTGATTGCCTCTAAAATAGGAGCCCCTAAGGGGCTTGATAATGAAACAACTAAGATGTGCTTGGACTCGTGGGGAAGGAGTGGCTATGCAAGAGCTATAGTCGAGTTAGATGCTGAAAAGGAGTTGAAAGAGAATGTGACTGTGGCTATTCCTAATATTGAAGATGGTGGATACCTTAAGAGTATTATTAGGGTGGAATATGAGTGGAAGCCACCACGGTGCAACTCTTGCAACGTGTTTGGTCATGGTTTTGAAGAATGTCCAGCTAATGTCCATGAGAAACCTGACAAGAGAGTTAATGAAAAAGAGAATGTTGATGATCAGGGTTTTAAGAGTGGAAATAGCAGGAGAAAGGGTGGCAAACATCAGTATAATGTTAAAGATAGGCAACGGTTTATATATAGGCCTAAAAATCCAGCCGAAAAGGTTGAAAAACAAGCTGAAAACAAACCGAGTTCATCTAAAGGACCGGGTATTCGCACTAGCAATACATTTGATGCTCTGAACGATGTGGACGATGAATGGGGCTCGGAAGCTGATGAGGTCAGGCTTAATGCGGAGATAGGTGGGTATAATTTCTTAGATGGTTCTCAACCTGGTATATCTATTAAAACAGGTGCAAGCACACCTGCTCAGGAGGTTATTAATGGATAGTATTGCTGCATGGAACATTAGGGGCTTGAACCATCCCCTCAAAGAAAAGGAGGTTTGGAAGTTTGTTAAAGATAATGGGCTGCAGGTCTTGGTTATTTTGGAATCGCATGTTAAGGTAACTAATCTTGATGTGGTTTGCAAGAATGTTTTTAGATGTTGGGATTGGACTTCAAATGGAAATTTGTGTAATAAAGGTACAAGAATCGTGTTAGGTTGGAATGTGGATAATGTTGATGTAATGGTGCTGCATGCAACTGATCAAGTAATTCATGTTCAAGTTCTCTTTAAAAAAGATAAAACTATGACCAATGTTTCGTTTGTGTATGCGAGTAATAGTGACCAAGAAAGAAAGAAACTTTGGGATTCTCTAAGAATGCATAAAGGAGTGGTTCGATCGAACCCGTGGATAATCATGGGGGATTTTAATGTGGTGCTGAATTTAGAAGATAAGTGCTTCGGGTCTTCTACTCTTACGGCTGCAATGAAAGAGTTCAATGATTGTGTAAACGTTCTTGAAGTGTTTGATGTTAGAGCTCATGGAATGCATTTTACATGGAATCAACGTCCAAAGAATGGTGTAGGGATCCGGAAGAAACTGGACAGAATAATGACAAATGTTAGTTTTGTGGATACCTTTGTGGATGCTTATGGGGTTTTCCTTCCGAACGGGATTTCAGATCATTGTCCAGGTGTATTAAAAATTCATATGGCCTCTCGGAATAAACCAAAACCTTTTAAGTTTTCTAATTTTTTGACTCAGAAAAAAGATTTTATGGAAGTGGTGAGTAGTGGTTGGGCCGTGGAAGTGGTGGGTGTTCCGATGTTTCGTGTAGTCAAGAAACTAAGGTTTCTGAAGCATCCATTTAGACTGCTATTGCGTAAACAAGGAAACCTTCACAAGAAAGTGATAGTCCTGAAAGTTGAGCTGGAGAATTTGCAGAGTTCGTTGGATGCTGATCCGTTCAACATGGAAATTAAGGAAGCCGAAGGTGTCTGTTTAAAGAAATATCTGGAGGCAATGTTAGATGAGGAAAGATTCTTGAAACAAAAAGCTAAACAAAAATGGCTAGAGGCAGGTGATTCGAATACATCGTTTTTCCATAAAGTGGTGAAATGTAGGAACCATGTTAATAAAATTAATGTTATCAAAGACACATCTGGAAAGATGTATGAAGGAGCAGAGGTTTCTACGGCGTTGGTTAATCACTTTAGAGGGTTCCTTGGAACGAATGGGGGTATGGTGAGTAGAGTTAACCGAGATGTTTTTTCTACTACACTTAATCCTCTCGTGGCTAATTCTATGTGTCGGCCAGTGACTCCAGATGAGGTTAAAACTGCCATCTTCTCTATTAGTGAAAATAAGGCACCGGGGCCGGATGGTTTTACGTCTGATTTCTTTAAAAAGGCTTGGTCTATTGTTGGTAGTGAGGTTACGGATGCTGTGATTGATTTCTTTGATTCGGGTAGAATGCTCCAGGAGGTTAACCATACGTTTATAGCCCTTATTCCTAAGGTTACTACTCCTGAAGTAGTTACGGATTACAGGCCTATATCGTGTTGTAATGTGGTCTATAAGGCGATAAGTAAGATAATAACGAGCCGGATTCTCGAAGGGTTAAAGGATATTATAAGCGACAATCAATCAGCGTTTGTTCCAGGTAGGAGAATTTCTGATAACATAATGCTTACTCAGGAACTTATGCATAATTATCACCGTACAACTGGTCCCCCAAGATGTGCTATGAAAGTGGATATACAAAAAGCGTATGACACAGTGGATTGGAGATTTCTTCGGGATATTCTGCATGGTTTTGGATTTCGGCCTCTTTTTATCTCTTGGATAATGGAATGTGTCACGACTTCTTCTTTTTCCTTAAGTATAAATGGGAATATACATGGTTATTTCAAAGGAAAGCGTGGACTACGTCAAGGAGATCCAATGTCTCCATATTTATTTACTATGGTGATGGAAGTGTTAACGTTGATTCTTACAAAAGCAGCTGATTTGGATGCTTCGTTTAGATTCCATAACAAGTGTGAGAAGCAAATGATCATTAACCTATGTTTTGCTTATGACCTTTTCCTATTCGCTAGGGGTGATGTTGGTTCGGTCAAGGTTATTATGCGGTCCTTGAAGGAGTTTCAGGAGGTGTCAGGTCTGATCCCTAGTAACGCTAAAAGCACTATATTTTATTGTAATGTTTCTAGCTCTGTTAAGACCAGGATTGCTCATTTCGTTCCGTTTAAGGAGGGGAAGCTCCCTATTAAGTATCTGGGTGTTCCTTTGCTGGCAACGAGGCTTTTAGTTAAAGATTGCAAGGTTCTGGTGGAGCGCATGAATAAACGGATTGCTGATTGGAAGAACAGGTTCCTCTCGTTTGCTGGTAGGCTTCAACTTGTGATTTATGTGCTCTCTTCTATCCATGTCTATTGGGCGTCAGTATTCATCTTGCCGGTGAGTATAATAAAGGATCTGGAGAGCAAAATGAAATGGTTTCTTTCGGGTTATGGTACTTTATCTAAGGGGAGAGCAAAGGTAGCGTGGAAAGATGTATGTCTTCCGAAGTTGGAGGGTGGTTTGGGTATACGGCATATCTCAGATGTGAACAAGTCCTTGATGGCATATCATATTTATAGTCTTTTAGCGGGTAGAGAATCATTGTGGACTAACTGGGTTCGTATCTATAGGCTTCGTGGGCGTAGTTTGTGGGATATTCCGGTGCAAGCCAACTCCCCTTGGGGTTGGAAGAGATTAATGAAATGCAGACATATCTTCCGAGATTATTTATGGTGTAAAATCGGCAATGGTCAAACTGCTTTTCTTTGGTTTGATAAATGGAATGCTGATTGTCCTCTTGCAAATGTTGTTACCCCTCGGCAAATGGCCAGATATGGGTTTTCTATCAAGTCTAAAGTTGCTGATGCTATTCATAATGGAGTGTGGGCTTGGCCAGAAGAATGGAGGAGTGTGAACCCGAGCTTGTTTCAGCTTCGGCCCTTGAGTCTGTCTTATGCGAAGGATAGAGTCTTGTGGTTGAGTTCGGATGGTAAATTAGTTCCTTTCTCATCTAAGGAGGTGTGGGAGTCTATACATATTCGTGACATTCCGGCTGCTTGGTCAAAGGTGGTTTGGTCATCTTTCAATATTCCAAAACATGCGTTCATATGTTGGTTTATCTTTAAGAGGAAACTTTGGACACAAGACCGTATTTTACAATGGAATCATAGGGTTACGGGTTCTATGAACCAAATGTGTTGCTTATTGTGCTATGCAGATTTAGAGACACATGATCATTTGTTTTTTCAATGTAATTATTCGAGATCAGTGTGGTGTAGTGTGCGGAACAAAGTTGGCATGAATTTGGTTCATGAGTCGTGGGACGAAATTTCAAGTTGGCTGGTTCCGAGAGCCAATTCCAAAGCTATTTATGCGGTTGCTAGTAAAATGCTTGTTGCGGCGGCGGTGTATACCATTTGGACTGAAAGGAATTCTAGATTTTTTAGTAACAGGTTGAGGCCTCCGGAGCAGATTGTTGAGATTGTTATTAACACTGTGAGAGTAAAATTAATATCCTTCAAGTACAAGCAAACATCCAATGTTAAGCGTTTCCTGGAGGAGTGGAAGCTGGACAAGGAAGATCTCCTTGAAGATTGAAGACCTATGTTTCTAGTTTTGTTTAGTGCTAGAATTGGTTATTTTTGTTTGGTTGTTTCTTGTTTCCTCTTTAGCGGTATGTCGCTAAGAGAACTAGGAGGTTTTTGTTAGCTTCCTACTTGGTTTTATTTGAATGTTATAAAATCACCGGGGTAACCCTTTACCCAAAAAAAAGCGTTATCTAAACCATTTCGACAAGAACATATTACATCTTATACTAACGACATATTTTCACAAGACGTTGATTTACAAACAACATAACTTATACAATTATCGATTTTCATATGATTTGCAAAGGAAAACATTTTACAAGATTCATGACTAACTTTTGTTAAACATTTTCTTTTAACTTACAAGTCATGAATCCTACAACAACAAAACCTATGTATCTCACATACATTTTTATGCTGACGTACCTATTTTCACATGTGTTTTCAGGAGCTGATGCATAGGGTTGTTCGTGACACACTTAGGTTATGTTATGTTTCCCTGTTTTTAAGACAATGTAATCTTTTAAATTCAAATAAAATGAAACTTTAATTACCATGGTTGTGAAACAATAATTCTAATGCTCCACTCCCCGACGTTTCCGCTGCGGTTTGTTGTTTTACTCGGTCGGGGTGTGACACCCCAGGAATGAACAATTGGAAAAAGAAAAAGATTCTATATATCTTTTTTTAAAGATAGATATAGAATTATATGTATATATATATAGGGAGAAGATCATGCGAGAACCACCTCTTATTGCGAGAACCGCGAGAACGAACACAACCAAAAATGCCTAAAAATAGCTAAAAATCACACAAATTTTTTTTTAATATTTTTTATAAAAAAATCGCTACTTTTCGAAGCCAAAAAAAAAAAAATTAATTTTTTTTTTTAATTTTTTTTTTTTTTTTGCTTCTAAAAGTAGCGATTTTAACATAAAAAATATTAAAAAAAAAAATTTTAGATTTTTTTTTTATTTTTTTAGATTTTTTTTTAGATTTTTTTAGGTTTTTTGGAGGTTTAGTTTTTAGCATTTTAGCTTGGGGGGGGGGGGGTTTAGGTTTTTGGGGGGGTGGGGGAGGGGGGTTTAGTTTTTTGGGGGGGGGGGGGGGTTAGTTTTTTTTTAGGTTTTTTGGGGGGTTTTAGTTTTTAGCATTTAGCTTGGGGGGGGGGGGGGGGTTAGGTTTTTTTAGGTTTTTTAGCTATTTTAGGTTGTGTTCACATTGGTTCTCGCGGTTCTCACAATAAGAGTGGTTCTCGCATGAGCTCCTCCCTATATATATATATGGAGAAGATCATGCGAGAAGTACCTCTTATTGCGAGAACCGCGAGAACCAATGTGAACACAAGCAAAAATGCCTAAAAATAGCTAAAAATCACACAAAATTTTTTTTTTGAATTTTTTAATATTTTTTATAAAAAAATCGCTACTTTTCGAAGCAAAAAAAAAAAAAAAAAATTAAAATTTTTTTTTTTGGCTTCGAAAAGTAGCGATTTTAACATAAAAAATATTAAAAAATTCAAAAAAAAATTTTTAGATTTTTTTTAGATTTTTTAGGTTTTTTGGGGGTTTAGTTTTTAGCATTTTAGCTTTGGGGGGGGGGGGTTAGGTTTTTTTTAGCTTGGGGGGGGGGGGGTTAGGTTTTTGGGGAGGGGGGGGGGGTGGGGGTAGGGTTTTTTTAGGTTTTTTTTAGCTATTTTAGGTTGTGTTCACATTGGTTCTCGCGGTTCTCACAATAAAGGTGGTTCTCGCATGAGCTCCTCCCTATATATATATATATATATATAGGGGAGGGTTATCTTGAGAACATGAAATTTTGTGAGAACACTAGGAACAATTTCCATCCATAGATCATTCTAAATTAAAGGCTAAGATTAGATGAGTTTAAATGAGGAGTAAACTTAAATTAAAACATAACGGGGTATTATTGTCAAAACTCAAAAAACCAAAACCCCCCTCAACTAACACACACAATCAGTATCAAAACCCTTGCCATCAATCGATCAAAACCCTTAAATTTCAAAAATCACGATGATCATACGCGATTTGAGTCGATCATATCCCGCCTTTTTCCGGTGACCGCCTGTATTTCTATTCTCCGTCGATCTATCAACTCCGCCGATCCATCCATCGGTAACTCTCACTCACTTGTTATAGATAATCGTCATTCAATTTCAAAACTTTGATATGATTTGAATGTTTTAGCACAATTGTTTTGTTTAGGGTTTGATTAATGTGTAAAGGCATAAGTGTTTAGTTTGATTAATTTATTGATATGTGTATTTTGTGTAAACGTTTTTGTTTGTCTCACCATAGGTGGGTGGATATGAGAACTAAATTGAGACTTAGTACCAGAGTATAGAGTATGTACCATAACTCTGTGGAAACAAGGGAATTTGTGAACTAATTTGAGAATTAGTAGCAGAGGAGGTATCTCTAGGGTGTTTTAGATAATGGGCTCTGGCTAATGAAGAAAATGAAAGATGATTTATTGTTTGAATCATGGGTTGGTGGATTGTGTGCATTGTCATTATTGTTAATATGAGATCATTTAATTCTTGTTGTTGTGGTGCATTATCATTATTGTTAATGGGAAATTCCAACTCATTGTTTCTAAAAGATGTACAAGTTTTGATGCATAGTGTACTTGTGTTGTGATGGTTTTTCCACGAAGTTTAGTCACTAATTATTATTCTGTGCAATTTAGGGGCGATTTAGTGGGTAAGACTTAAGAGACCTCGACGTTTTAGTCGTCTCATATTTCGGTTGGTTATAGAAGTGGATAATATATTAAGTATGTACAATATTCTAATAGTTCATATCAACAATATATTATCCTTTAACAACTTTTAGTATAGATACATGTAGCTATCATGTGGACAAGTTTCATGATGAATACGATAAAAAAGATACTGTGCTGAAAATGGTAAGTCTTGTTTATATTCTTGGTCTAGAAGATAATGAGAAATACAATAAAAAAACGTGTAAAACAAGAACTTACACACATGTAACAGAAAATTTACACATGTGTAACAGAGAATTTACACATGTGTAAAACAGAAACTTACACATGTGTAAAACAAATTTACAAATGTGTAACTGAGCATTTACACATGTGTAAAACATAATTTTATTTGTTGAATTCTTAATCATTGAGATAGATGTTGGACCCTCTGTTACTTGTCAAATATATAAATAAAAAAACTTACAGAAGCTCTTTGTTGAAACAGAAATACATGTGTATAGGGATGAGACACATGGAGACCTTGAAATCAGTGGGTCACGCAAAATGGAAAGACATGGAATATGTGAAACCTCAAAAAATAAAGTTGGCTTGAGCAACAAAGGAAAATGGCATTGATTGTGGAGTATTTGTGATGAGACACATGGAGACCTATAAGGAAAGTCGCGTAAAGAGTCGGGAATGCGGTTTCAAAATGGAGAAAAGCAAGAAACAAAACGGACAATTGAGCTGCCTTAGACAAAAATAAGTTGTGAAGATTTTGCTTTCGAAAGCAAATGTTCACAGAGAATTTGTGATCCAGAAAACTAGTTGATATTTTGAAGTAGGAATTTTGTTTTTTTTATGTTATCGTGCATACCAAAAAGGTTTCTTTGGCTGCATTGGTTTGGAATTTAAAAAACTTTTGTAATTCTGGCCATTAACGTTGATATTTGGCAAGATTATTATTCTTGTTATCTTTGTGTTTGTTTGGGTCGGATGGCTTTCAATTTAATCCAGGTATTATATGGTTGTATTGGTGTGGGTGTATGTTTTCCAAAAAGTTGATGGTTTTGTTTACTCGCTTTGAAAAAGACTTGGTACAGAGTAACAGATCATTCAAAAACAGGTATTCTCATTGCACGTCAACGTGCAAGCCTATAAATTCAACAACAATATGATTCTTTAGTACAATCATATATTACAAACATCGCGCTGAAGCAAGTTCTCTTGCACTTAACAAAACATGTTTGAATAAACAATCATTTTATACAAAGTTTGGCTCCATCGGCGCCATAAAACTCAAGCACGAGGAGAAGGGTTTCTCTTGAAAAATGCACATGCATCGCTGTATATATAATCTACATTTGCAAACACAGCCAAACCAATCATCAAAGCCGCAAAAATCTTATCCCCTTTCGTTGACATACCATGGAAATCCCTAAACACGGAAAAAAAACAAAAAACAACACAAAGTGCACGAATTAGAACCGTTGTTGGTGGCATTTTTTTAATTTAGGATGATTATTTACCTTATGGGTTATTGTGTAGACATATACCAGGTAAAATGGGTCAGACTGGGCTGGGTAACGGGTTTGGATCAAATGTGTTCTAAAATTAGTTCGGGCCAGGACGAGACAAAGGCGTTGGATCTTAGTCGGACATGTGGTCATAGAAACAGTTGTTGTTTGTTTAACAAGTGGTCGCGAAAACGTTGGATCTTAGCTCGTTGTAACCTGTAGAGAAAGATTGGTTAAACAAGGGGTGTCGTCCCCTTTTACATAAGATAATATCTTGTTTAATTCACATTTTACACATGTGTAAATGAGCTGCACATGTGTAAAACAGAAACAATTAATTGACAGGGAACAATTTACACATGTGTAAATGAGCTGAAAATGTGTAAAACATAAACTATCAAGTGACCACGAAACAGTTTACACACGTGTAATTAGGCTAAAATAGGTAAAACATAACCAAATTAGTGATAGGGAACTGTTTACACATGTGTAAATCAGTTGAAATTGTGTAAAAACAACAATTTACACATGTGTATATCAATTGAAAATGTGTAAAACAGAAACATATACTGATAGGGAACAACATTTACACATGTGTAACACCCCTGAACGTATGTAAATCATAAAGAAAAAAGTCACAATGAACGTTTACACATGTGTAAAACATAAACTATCAAATGACCACGAAACAGTTTACACACGTGTAATTAGGCTAAGATAGGTAAAACATAACCAAATTAGTGATAGGGAACTGTTTACACATGTGTAAATCAGTTGAAATTGTGTAAAAACAACAATTTACACATGTGTATATCAATTGAAAATGTGTAAAACAGAAACATATACTGATAGGGAACAACATTTACACATGTGTAACACCCCTGAACGCATGTAAATCATAAAGAAAAAAGTCACAATGAACGTTTACACATGTGTAAAACAACAGTTACACATATGTAAATCTGAACAGGAGGATGATACGAAAAAGTCTTAACATCAGTAACATATAAAATAGAACAACATGTGTATCTGAATAAGATGGAATGCAAGCCATTAGCAGTTACACATGTGCCATTGGGTGAATAAAAAAAGTAATATAAAATACACAGATTCAAATTGAAATCATAGAATATATGAAACAAATTCAATAATCATTGAAAATCGAAATTCAATTAACTTGCAACAAAATCAACAATCATTGAAGATCAAAATTGAATTAACGATAACTGAAAACCTAAATTGATACCTTCAAATCACTGAGAAATTGATAAATATAACTTCAGAACAGAATCAAGATTTTATAAGCCCTAAAATTGTTGAAGAAATCGTTGAAGGTTTCATATTTGCGCCCTAATCATCAGCAATCTAATCATCTTTGTGATTCATTATTTTGTAAGAGCGTGATTTTTTCTAGGTTCTGAAATGATATTGAGTTTAATGGAATAGAGAATTGTATAATTACAAATTTACCCTTTTCATTAAAACACAAGGGATATAAATGAGTGGCTGAGATTTGTTCTCATGGTTCTCACAAAAAATGGGTGTTCTCATTTAAACCCTCCCCTATATATATATAATTCTTTAAGAATATAGAAAAATGAAGTTAAGCAAGCGGCCCTTTCGCGACTAAAACTGCCGGTACGCTTTCTGGCTCGCAACTGATCAAACGGGCGGAGGCTCTCTATTTGCTTGCAATGCCGGCTCTTCGCCTTTAGTTAGAAGTAGAAGTAGAGGGCGCTGTTTGCCCCACACTTCATAAAAAGTAAAAAAAGTATGGATGAAGTAAGAAAAAGTACATAAGGAATGAGAAAGGTGGATGTTCTTTAACTGTATACAGTTGTCCAACTACTTTCTTCCTCCGACTTCTTTAGCCACTTCTGGCTGCCCCACTTCCGCATCTGGGGAGAGCTTGCTTCGTGGCGGAGCATTTAACAATGCCTGGTTAGGGCTGGCTGTCTGGGGACATTTTAAGGGCTGGGCTTGCTTCTCATGAGATTGGGTAAGGGAATCGGAAATGGGCTCATAAACCGGGCTTTTGGGCACATGGAAAAGGGGAAGTGGATGGAGGGTGCTTCTCAGCTTGAATTTGGGGTGGGGTCGCTATAGTGGCTAGGGTGAGTCTTCCTACACGGCTGGACGCCCGGCTCTAGACGAAGCTGAGGGGGTTACCACCACATCCTCTCCCGATAGACTCGAAGCTCTTCATAGTCAGGCGTGGTAGAAAATCTTCTCTCAAAAAGAGACAGACCAGAGATGACAGAGGAAGGTATTCGGTTCAAAAAAGAGACAGTCAGAACAGCTTCAGTCCAAAATTGACTAAGGACAGAAGCAAGCTACAAGCATTAGCAACCGCTTTCGTTTAATCTTAAAAAAAAGAAGCAGCGAAGAAAACAAGACAGTAAATTGTTGCGCTAACTCGCTAGCGCACTACGGCTTTTCAGCCTCCTGTAGTTCTTTCCATTCCCTTCGCTACACTCGACTTAAACCACCTACGAACTCACCCATAAGGAAACTTGTCAAGTAGGTCTTTCGAGCCTTTCCTTTTTTTACAAATCCGGTAAGGTGGGGTATTATCCTTAAGTCTGCTTTATAAATCTTTAGTCGTCTTTCAGTAAGGGCGAAGCTTTAGTTGAAGACCCTTCGGTGCCGTTTCGTTTGGTCCCCTGGGTACCTTCTCCGCACTTAGCTGTAAGCATTTCAAGTAGATAAAATCATAAAAGAAGAAATGGGAAGGAGTACTTACATTACGCGATGCGCTATTATTTGAATCCGAAGGTCAATCATTCCCAGTGAAGGTATGGGGGGAAAGGAGTACGTTAGTCAAATAGAGGGCTCTCACGGGGGCGTAGTCCACGGCTTTAGCCTTAAGCTTGGGTTGTAGTTCTTGTATTGGGCGAACCAAAGCGTTAAATAGCACCGTTTAGTGGCGTGCATGGGGTAGTCATCTTGTTGTGCTGGTAGGTGCGCGACTATGTGAGTTGACAAGAATACACTGCGGTATGTGTGAGTAAAGATTTACCATAGTGATCCAAAGGAGCAAGTAGAGTTACTGCAGACTGCCTTCCCCCCGTATACCCCCACGGATGCGTATTTCCTACCATTGAAGGAAATAGATCAAACTGCTAATCCCACCCAGGCGATGCCCTACCTGATCCATTTCAAATCCAGCCGGAGGTCTTCGAGCCTTGTTACGAACTAAAGTTCTAAAGCAAAGCGCCTTCCCCAGCCCAGGTCAAAGGTCTCCCCGCTCTTTTTAGGGGGTTCGTTAGCGATTCAGATCACCTCCCCAAGCTTGCCTAACCTAATTGTGTGTGAGCAATCAATCGTGACAAGTCGACCGATCCATAATGAAAGCACCTGTAGATAGAAGTCGTTTGCCGACCGGTGGACTCATCCTCAATGCCGTTTAGGCTCCCCAGTTCAGTTGGTTGTCCTCCGCTTTTCTTTCCCATGCCGGGTATTGCCTTCTGGGTTGTTACTGAGCTAATATTCAAACGTCTATTTATGTGAGAACTTCTATTCTGCTTGTTGGAAGGTTCGTCCGGGCCCGGGTCAACCCACCCTCAACTGAGAATCATGAGAAGCAGTACTGGTTAAAGGATCGGCTTTGGAACAGGCCTATGTATGGTCTCTCCACTAAGCTTTGATCTACGCGCGCTAGCTTTCTCGGCGACTAATACCCTTCCGCGGGTCTTTCGTTCATTGCCTATGGTCTCCGGTAAGTTTTCTATAGTTCACTTTCGTCTATGGCCCTGCTATGTTTTCAACTTAGTTATTAGTACTTCGGAGTTGTGCTGACTCTCCGGCTTGGTTATTGAATGAATCTTATGCTTGTCAGGTCCACACGTGGGTCTTCTCTTGCCTATCGTCCACTTCGGTGACTTCAACCTAGAAACATGAACTTCCGGAGTCCCTATCTAATAGTTACCCCTCTCTTACTGACTAGCTAAGGTGGTGTCAACCAAAGGCGCAAGAAGTTCTCACATAAATAGACGTTTGAATATTAGCTCAGTAACAACATTCTCTTATGCCAGCTCTACCTCAATTCCCTTCTTAGCCTCAACAGCTAAAGCATCCCTTTCTGCAGCTCCAGGAACAGCAGAAGAATCTGGAGTTTATGATTCCGGCAGGAGAGGTTCTTTTATAGCTCAGCAGGAGTGGTTTATGCTACTATTTTCAGTTACTGAGAAACCTTTCTAGTTGAATTAAGAGGACATTCCTATACTGCAACTAAAGAAAGAAAAGCTGGTGAATGCCTGACCGGTGAAGCCTTTATCCGAGACTTATTCAACTCCTGCTAAACCATTCGTCACCCCTCCATCTGTGAATGTCTTTCAGGCATAAAAACCTGTCGGGGGCCTCTTACAGTAGATAGTAAGGAATCGGCTATGGAATAGACTTTGGAGGGAAATCTTTGACTTGATGCCCCACCCGAGCTCATCATACTCAATTTATCAAGGAGAGTTTTTACTAACCCTGCCATCCTAGAACGTTAGCGTACAAGAGGGGCATTTCTCAATTGAGTTTGTCACACATGGAATCTCAGATGTGGAACTTTTCTTCCGGCTGCACTCTAGGTCTCACCTAAGATCCTTAGTCTATCCGCGGCTATCGTTAACTGGGGCACGATAGAACCAATGGTCAGTACCTCTTTACTAGGGATGGGGTTACCCGGAGATTGCTCTGGTTCGTGCGCATTAGAAGTAGACATGAGCGGTTGTCTTAGCGCGCATCAAGGCATTAAAGACCTTGCCTTTGAGGGATTCCTTCTCGCTTGCTTGCTGTCTAAGCTCTTCGATTCTGCCCTGCTTTGATTCTTGCGCTTACTTGTACCCCTTCTTTCTTTGGCGCTTGCCTAGATCGCTGTCTTACTAGCAGTAGTGCTGTTTTCTATTTGAGCTTTCTCTTTTTTCCTTTATCGAGCATAACGATTCGAATCAGTAAAATTCTTTGCCAAAAGAGTTCTCCCTTATCGGATGGCATCAGATGCCGGTTAGCGTTCTTTATGGGTATTATTCGGTGTCTGTGGCCTCTTAGCTTTGTGGGTGATATCGTATGGTTGGTATCTCACCGCATAAGTGTCAGGGATGGCGTAGTTCATTAGTGCTTTCCGAGGATGTCTGTGCGTGCTCTCCCGTCTTTAGTCTTTCTCGGCGTCAACCCCAAATACAAAAAGAATTTGAGCATTACTCGCTCTATCAGATAGGAGGACCTACTCCTTAGTTGAACCAAACTTTGCCACTCACCTTCATCTGAAAGAGACCGCACAAAAGCAGTTTTTCCTAAACGGTGATACCGCCTGGTTTGAAAATTCAATCTTTTAACAGCTTGCGGGGCCTGAAGTTGATTTTAGTACCACTCCAGCCCCTGCAGCCCCAAAGTGCTAGATCCATCAAAGTAGAGAGTCCATGGAACCACCTCTGCAAAGGCGAGAACTTCTTCATCGAGCTCGAAAAAATTCATGGTATGATCTGCCAAGAAGTCTGCAAATAACTGTCCTTTGACCGCCTTCAAAGGAACGTACCGAAAAGTGAACTCGGATTGCCCTAGGATCCACTTCTCCCCTTCAACACGGGTCAGCATATACTTAATCAGGCCCGTTCGAGCAATTACCAACACTGTTGTGGAAAGGATGTAGTGTCGGAGCTTGGTTGCTGCAAAGTAGAGCAATAAGCACATCTTCTTAGGGGTATGTAAGACCCTGCTGAGATAATACACGGCCGGCTCCTACCCGATAGTTGAACTGGAATTACCTTCTCTACCCACTGGTACTACTCCTTCGGAAGGCCTGCTTTCAGCACCTATTCGATATCGGTTGCACCTTCCGTTGTTGATTCCTCTCCCGGGACTCCTACTGCGGGTTCCCCATTTATGATGGTCTTTCACCTGGAGTAAACAATTATGGAAAGGTTTCGAGGCTTAATAGATGGTAAGCTTTCGCATCCAAGTTAGGTCAACTTGAAGGCATGGATTAAAGCCCTTAGTTGCAAAGTCTTTGACTGTGCCGGATGTATAATAGATCTTATATAGTTCCGGAAAGATAGAACACACTACTGTACGCTAATAGGTGCTTCTACCTAAAAGAGTTAGTAAACTACCTCCAGTCGAAGCAACGGTTGTTGTTGGGTGGATTTGGAATGGCTATATCCTTTGCTGTTAGCAGGCAGGTTTCAATTCTTTGTTGATGAAAGTATGGCATATGATCGAATAGGTGGGCAGCCTATCTCCTTCTTTTTTTTTTTTGGGTAAAGGGTTAGGTGTGTATTTATCGAATATCTGCTTGGAGTGAGAACTCTTAGCTACTGGCTATAGCTGATGAGTTGCAGCAAAGGTGGGACTGGAATGGGTTGATAGAGTGATCTGGAGCATTAGAAGATCCCCGTATGAGACTCGACGTCGATCACCTCGATGAGGGTACTTTCTCTCCCATAGTGTGTTCATGAATGAAGCCCTGTAAGTCTCTTGCTTAGACTTATGGTTTCTTACTGAGGAAGCCTTCTGGTTCATTCGAGTTCGATGTACCTTTTGTAGTTGGGTTCCTCCCCGTTGTCTCTCCCCCGTGTTAGTCTTCTCTGGTTCTGCTTCTATGTAGTCTTTTAGGAGAGGTGCTTTAGTTTAAAATCATAGTTGGATTGTTCTCCCTTGCTTGCATTCAAGCTATCTTTCATTCTATGTAGTCTTTCGTTCATTCGTTTGGCTATTGTGCCGTGCCGTGGACAGACCTTCACTATGGATCTAAGCCCGTCAAACAGTCGCTAGAATGAATAATAACAGAGATCGGACTCTTTGAGAAAGTCGACCCATACGGTTATTACCCGCGCCTTATGTTAGGCTCTAGAGCGAGAAAGGTGCTGCTAAGGTATGATATATTCTATATAGCATATCTTAGGCCTTACCGAGGGAATTGATTGATCTGGCATAAGCTATCTTCCTGCTTGGATTAACTCTATCTCGTTTACTTAGATTGATTGCTCTTTGAGCCTTCTACTTTAGTTTATCATTTTCTTTGCAACTCTCTTGAAAAATCTTCTCTCGTTATCGGTCGACCTTCAAGACTTGCTTACGATAGGAGGGAGTCGAAAGGCTAATCCGTGTAAGACAAAAAAGAAATTCCATTCCCAATAGATCAAGCCGAGGTAGTAGACCAAATCGTCTATCAACGTCCTCCACTTACTCTACTAGGTTGGCGAAAGCCTTGTTACGAACTATTGACCGAAGTGCCTTACTACTAGAGCTAGCGGAAGAGCTCAGCTCCTACTAGAAGCTGATGAAGGTGATTCGCCTCAACTACAGGATGAACGCCGGGTAGAGCTCCTCTTCCGTATCTGCATCTTCCTCATATGTAGTTTCTATGCCTTCTGAAAGGCCTATTCTTGATCCCCGAGAGGCTATAAATAAGGTACATTCGGACATATAGGACATATAAAAGAAGTCCAGAAAGGAGGGAACTCAAACGAAGATACCTGCGAATGGTACTGCTACTTTTAAGCCTAGGGCTAATAGCAAGACAGAGAGATTCATGTCGTGGAGAGATGTGCTAGACTGTCTTTTTATCCTAATTCCCCTATCCTCTTTCTGATTCCAGTTACCATCAGATTATGACCAGCAGATGATAGCAAGGCTAAACAGATTCGAGATTCGAGATCAGATGAGCGAACAGGGCAAGCACGTACTACCTACCAGAAGAGTAGAGCTCAGAGCGAGAGAAAGGTGAGGGCCGAAGAAGGCATTGACTTGAAAGAGACTTACCTGTAAGTGATATCTTGTAAACTACCTTATGTGTGATGTGATGCAAGGTTTTCTTACTCCGCTTCTGCTGCCATTGACTCTTTTTGAGTAAGATCAGTAGGCGAGAAGCTCACATCCCGCTCCATAGAAGGAAAAGAGTCATCTTATCTCCCTAGAAGGGAGAAATGCTTTGAATAGCAATCTTTCGTACCCCATTCAATAGACTTCCCTTGTGAGATGGGAAAGCTTAATGGAGTGACCAAGCCAAGACCTTAGACGAAGAGAGTGTCCAGGCCAAGAAGTGAAATGAAAATGCCACTTAACACACTGACTTCGATTTTCTTTCCTAGGTCAAGCCCGGGGGAAGTTGAATCTAGCTCTAGGGTAGGGAGGTCTTTTCTTAACAACATACCTAGTCAAGAGACTCCGTAACCTCTCTTTCAAGCCAATGCCTTTCCATAGCTTTTTCGGTACTGTGTTGTTGAACCGCTTGTTTGATTGTGCGGCTTTCGCCTCCAGATCTTTTTTTGGGTAAAGGGTTACCCCAGGTGAATTTTATAAATAACCAAATAAGAACAAAGGCATGCCTGAACGGACATACCAACTAGACTTGACAACCCAAGCCTAGGAAATCCAAAAATAAACAACCAAAACAAGCCAACACAAACAACCAGCTAACAAAACACAACCCTATCCCAACAAAACAAACACCAATAGACTATATCTAGCCTGGATCAATAACTTCAGCATTAGAAAGGATCTCCCACTTATTCAACAGCCTATGGTTATTAGCTTCACCTCTGATCTTGAAACCCATCAATCGAAGTCTTACTGTCTTCAAAATCCTCTCAGTAACTTTCGCCTCCAGATCTACTGTATCTTATCTTCTTTCCAGGGTTTCGAGCACAAGCCCAACTTATTTAGCCTCTATCGCGCAAACGGGACTCCACATATATCGTTACATTAAAGCCTAAACAAAGGAAATCGGCTAAAAAGAGCAGCCATTGGAACGCAATAAGCTAGCCTCTCCCTCTAGACAAGCTACTCCGTTCCTCTCTCGCTGGTCGAGCTACTCCGTTCCTCTCTCACTGGTCGAGCTACTCCGTTCCTCTGATAGGGTTGTTTTTCTTTCCGGAGATAAGCCATTCAACAAGATAGTTAGGAAGTTTACATGCTGAGTGTTATACGCGCAGGAAGGGACCGATCTTCTGACTCCAGACTTGCCATATCGACACCCGGCAGCATAAACTAAGAGTAGGGTTTTTTTGAACAATTACTGTACACAGGCCCAATTCCCTGAAGAATTCACATGATGTGAGCTAAACTAAACCGGCTCGCTCACCTTCAAGTTCAAGAGTCGTAAGCCGAAACGGCAGCATCATCGTTGAAGGATTTGAGTATGCTTCTTAGCTTAAGGCTTTGACTTATATGATATATTATAATATATATAATATAATTGATAAGTGAAGAATAAGAATGAATGAAAGGAGTTGCGTCATGCGATAATTTGATTCATTCCTAGAGACCCAAGTTAAGAACTAAGGAGAGGAAAGTATTCAATCCTTGGGGATTGACCAACTTCATAGCACGAATACGAATTAGGGCTCTTTAACAGCATCTCGTCTCCGACTGAGCTGATTAGCTGATTCAGTGCCTTTTTTGTGAGTGAAAGTATGGGTAAAGAATCTTGAACTTGAAGGTGAGCAAGACTCAAAACTAGGCAACAGCTTGCGTTGCCCGGGGTGAAAGACACCATAGACGAAGTGTTTAATGTAGCAGCTGTGGCACCCGAAGACATTGGAAAACTGACTCTTCATCTTTTTCTTTTTTTAATAGACGTCACCCACTAAAACGTCAACTAAATGAAAGCCTCTTCCGGCGCTTGTTCAAAAAAGGAAAAAAAGCAACTCATAAGCCCAAAAAGTTTAACCCAATAGTTACACTTGAAACCCTAATTCTCTTGAAACCCTAATTCTCTCTCTCTAGCAGGCGATTCTTCTTCCCTTCCATGGAATCTTAGTTTCTCTTCGTGATCCGTTGTATAACAGTCTGTTATTAGTGTTTTGATTCTTCAAACATCTAATATGAACTCGTTAGCAATTGTAATCATGTTGAAACTAGGGTTCTAATTCGTTTTTCTTTCAATCGCCGCCTGAACTTGTGCTTTTGATCTGGTTGTATAGATCTATTGTTTTGTCGGTCCTTCTAGTTAGGCAGAAACCTAGACTTAATGAGATCTCTATACGATTTAGCTAGGAGCATGGGCTAGGGTTTTACGCTAGGTTAGGGTTTTTTCTGCTCATTTGTTCGTTTTGGTTTTCTGGTTTCGTGTTGCATGGTTTGTTTTTAATTTGTCATTGGAGAGAGTTGAGCATTCTATCATGGATGAACGTAAAAATCTGAAGGCAACGTGCATGATGGCCGATATAAACCTCTAATATCCTTCCAGGGTATTGCGAGCCGGGTTGTTGATGTTGATGTTGATGTTGAGGGGAATACTTTTATGCCGCGTAGGGGTATAGTGCAGCCGTCTAGGTCTGAACCTAGATTGATCAATGTAATAGATGAACTTACAAAGATTTCTGTTCCAGTGGGTTTGAACTCGCAATCTGATCAGGAGTATGAAGTTGTTCACTCTTGTGCCTACAATGAGGATAATACTAAGCTGCCAGATCAGAATGTTAATCGCAGCAATTTGCAGTCATATGCAGAAAAATTAGCTACAGTCAAACCAGTTCAAAAGGTAAACTTTCGTTTCATGGAAAACTCTAAGGCTATGGATGGTGTAGATGTCACAATACCGATAGCTTCGGTTAAACAGGTTCAGGATAGATTTGCAAATGTGTTGTTTGGGTACTTCTTGGGAAAAAGATTAGCGTTTCCAGTTGTTGACTACTATGTTAGGAATAGGTGGGAGAAATATGGATTACAGAAGTCTATGATGAACGGCAAGGGATTTTTCTTTTTCAAGTTCAAGTCAAAAGAGGGTATGGATCAAGTGTTGCAGGATGGTCCTTGGCTTATAAGGAATATACCTCTGTTTCTGAAGCAGTGGTCGCCAAACACTGAATTAAAAAAGGAGGAGTTAAAGGAAATCCCAGTGTGGGTAAAGATGCATGATGTTCCATTGGCGGCATACACTGAAGATGGGCTTAGTTTGATTGCGTCTAAGATTGGATCTCCTAAGGTGCTAGAAAATAAGATAACTAAAATGTGTAGTGACTCTTGGGGTAGAAGTAGTTTTGCTAGAGCCATTATAGAGCTTGATGCCGATAAGGAACTGAAAGAGACTGTTACTGTGGCAATTCCGAATGTGGAAGAGGGAGGTTTCTTAAAAAGTGATGTTAGGGTAGAGTATGAATGGAAACCGCCAAGATGTGTTACGTGCCACGTGTTTGGGCATGGAGATGATGACTGTCCGATGAGGAGTAAGGATAAACCTGATAAAGAGTGTACCGAGAAGGATAAGGTGGACGACCAGGGGTTTAGGAGTGGGAATAACAGGAAAAAGGCACCGAAGTAGCAATATCATGTTAAAGAGAAACAGAGGTTTGTAGTAATGTGCAACCCTAATTCTCTCTCTAGCTATGGCGACATTTCAATCGCCGCCCTCACTTTCTGATTCGAGCATATTGGATTGATTTGTTGGTCGATCAGCCTTGATTTATCAGTTTTTATGTCCGATTTGTAAGATTCATGGGTTAGGGATTCAGCTAGTTTAGGGTTTCGGATTTCTTTTTTGTTCGTTGTCATCTGGTTCGTGTGGTATCTTGGTGCTTGTTATATTTCTTCCGTAAGGGTTATAGAGAGTTGTTATCTTTGTAATGGATGATCGAATGAAAACTGGTGGAAGACCGCCTCTTACGTATAAAGAGATAGCCGATCGAATTCTGGATGTTGATGGTAACATTGTGCAGCCAAGACGTGGTATAAACATCATTGATGAACTCACAAAGGTCACT
The DNA here is from genome assembly GCA_030545235.1 of Helianthus tuberosus. Lineage (NCBI taxonomy): Eukaryota > Viridiplantae > Streptophyta > Magnoliopsida > Asterales > Asteraceae > Helianthus > Helianthus tuberosus. The sequence goes on along the minus strand of CM060368.1, from coordinate 113,861,094 downwards.
TTACCGGTTCAATTGGATAATCTAGGTTCATCAACAACAAGTGTGGATGGAGTGAAGTTGTCGGCCGATCAGGGAAGGTTTGCGAAACCGGCTGTTGAGCGACCAGAACATGTTTGGGATTATCCCAATATGGGATATTCGCCTTTATCAGATGTGGATGGATTGAATGTGTCGGATACACAAGGGAAATCACGAAATACAGGGGTTGCAAATCCTACATCATTCGCTAACATTGTTAAGAACGCAAAGGAGAATGCTAAGGTAAACTTCAGGGCGATGGAATGTACTGAAACAGTTGACGGTGCTGATGTTGTAATTCCGTTGTCATCGGTTCAACAAGTCAATGATAGGTATGCTAACACTTTGTATGGATATTTTCTGGGTAAACGGTTGGCATTTCCTGTGGTCGATTATTTTGCTAAAAACAACTGGGTTAAATATGGTCTGTCACGGCTAATGATGAATGCAAACGGGTTCTTTTTCTTTAAGTTTAAAACTAAGGAAGGGATGAATCAAATGTTAGAGGATGGGCCTTGGTTGATCAGAAATGTACCGATAATCTTGAAGGAATGGTCGGCTTCTTTAAAGATGGAAAAAGAGGATATTAAAGTTGTTCCAGTTTGGGTCAAGATGCATGATGTGCCATTAGCGGCATTTACCGAGGATGGTCTTAGCTTGGTTGCTTCTAAGATTGGGAATCCTAAGATGTTGGATTCGTATACTGCCACGATGTGTGCTGAGTCTTGGGGAAGAAGCAGCTATGCTAGAGCGCTTATTGAAGTTCAGGCAGAGGCTGAGTTAAAGAAAAGTGTTACTGTTGCAATTCCATCTTTGAATGGTAATGGTCATTCAAAGGTAGAGGTCAAAATTGAGTATGATTGGGAGCCTCTAAGGTGCTCCTCTTGCTGTGTGTTTGGTCATGATGATAGCTCTTGCCCAAAGAAACCTCAGGTTACTTCAAGTGGGGATTCTGGTAAGAATAATGATGATTTTCAGGATATGGGTGCTAAGAAAAAGAAAGTTAATAGCCAAGGCCTCCATATGAAAAATCAGAAGTCTAAGGTAGTGTATAGACCAGTTGTCAAACCTAAACCAAAATCGTCCTTGAGGAGTCCGATGAATAACCAGGTTTCAACGTCAAACCCGTTTGACATTCTTAAGGACGATGATGGTAGTCAGGGAGGTAGTACTGTGGGTCGAGTGGAGAAGAAAGCTGCGCAGACTAGTAGTGACAAGCAGGATTCGGATGAGGAGGAGGTCGTTGAAGTCTATAATGAAACTAGTGAATTTATGACCTCGGGTATACATTCATCATCTTCGAGAGCAAAGGCTAGCACCTCTTCCACAAAATTCTCCAATGGATAGATCTTTTTTGGTTCGTGTGAAGGGGTTGCCGGTTTCTGGCAATTTCATTTTTGATGATGGTGGTTAAGGACTTTATTTTTGTTTTTTGTATTGTTTCGTCTACTGATGTATAGTAGGCTAGGTTATGGGGTGTCATAGTTTTCCTTGGTTTTTTCTGTGATTTACATATATGGGGCATGTCATGTATATGAACTAGTGTGGAACACATCCTCACTACTTGTACTTATTTGCGGTTTGTTTTAATAGAATCACCGGGGTAACCCTTTACCCAAAAAAAAAGAGAAACAGAGGTTTGTGTATAGGCCAAAGAATATGACCGAAAAGTTGGATTCTAGCAAGCCAAGTTCGTCAAAAGGTCAGAGTGTTGCAACTAGTAACCCGTACAGTACTTTAAATGTTGTGGATGAGGAAGGGAATGTCGAGACAGATGAAGTAAGACTGTGTACGGATGATGGTGTGTCAAAATTCATGGGGGACAATCTAAATGATGGTTCAATAAAAACAGGTGCAAGCACACCTGTTGAAGGGGTTGTCAATGGATAGTATAGCTGCTTGGAATGTGAGTGGTTTGAACCATCCCCTGAAACAAAAAGAGGTTCAAAAACTTGTAAAAGATAATGGGTTAAGAGTGTTAGCAATTTTGGAATCGCATGTTAAGGTGGATAAGCTTAGCAAAATTTGCAAAAATGTGTTTAGAAATTGGGAATGGACCTCTAATGCCGGTGTGTGCAACAAAGGTGCACGAATAATTTTGGGTTGGAATGTTGACAGTGTTGATGTTATGGTGTTGCATATGACTGATCAAGTAGTTCATGTTTAGATTGTTTTCAAGAAACAAAGAATCTTGTTACATGTCTCATTTGTGTATGCTAGTAACAGTGACCAAGATCGAAAACAATTGTGGGATTCTTTAAGAATGCATAAGAGAGTTGCTAAAAATCACCCGTGGCTATCATGGGGGATTTTAATGTGGCCCTGAATTTAGAGGACAAATGTATGGGATCGTCAACTGTTTTTTTTTTTTTTTTGGTAAAGGGTTACCCCGGTGATTTTATATATTCACAAACAAAACAAAACAAAACAAGTAGTAAGGAGATACCCTTACTAGGTCAAACATGAGACATGCCTCATGAATGTGGAACAAATGAAAACAAGAAAAACTATCTAGACACAGCCACTAGACTAACATCTAGGAAATAATAAAGCATAAAAATCAATCAACCTCCATCATCTACGACCGAGTCTCCATGAATCTCCCACTTCTCGAGAAGAATCCTCACTTTAGGCGTATTCTTGAACTTTAAACCCATCAATTTATATCGGACAATGTCAAAAATCGATGCACATATATTTTCTGGTGGCCTTGCATGGTTCTTGAATAATCTATGGTTTCTTTCCTGCCAAATAACATAAGCGGATGCAGCAACAATCAACCGACAAACTAGGTTAGCAGCCGATTTGGATCTAGCCCGATGCCGAAGCCAATCCATAATAACATTCCACTTTGCTTCCACATTACCCATACCTGCTTTGGTTCGAATCCTCTCCCAAATCTGAGCCGAGAATTTGCACTCAAAAAATAAATGATCTTGCGAGTCAATATTTTCATAGCATAAGAGGCAGCACATAATATTCATGTTATTTCTTCTAGTGGTGTTCCATTGAAGAATTTTATCCTGAGTCATCAATTTACGCCGCATAATAAGCCACATAAAGAAAGCATGAGGAGGAATACACTAAGCAAACCAAACAATATTAGACAAATCCACCTCCAGTTCGCTAGCTCTGATTGAATTCTAGACTCCCGAAGAAGAGTAGTCACTGAGGTCGTCCCCATCTTTCCAAAGCAATCGATCTTGCATATTGTCATCCCGTTGTACCTGATCAAGTTGTATAAGAACTAGATAAGTGTCTCTCCAAGCATCAGGCCATAACCACGAACCATTAGAGGACACATCGGCTACAGTTGCTTGTAAAGAAAACCCGTCCCTTGTGATAACTCTAGCGGATAGGAAGGTACTCAAAGGACCAATAGCACTCCAATTGTCATGCCAAGCTGATGTGCGTCTACCATCACCAATTCTAGACCAAAAATAACCTCTAACCAGCGGCCGAAGCTGTAAAAGTTTCCTCTGGCTCCAACAGCAATTCGGAACAGCCTTACAATCCCAGAAGTTACGGCCTTTTAACCTGTACGAGTGAATCCAAGCAACCCATAGCAACTCACGGCTTGTTAGAATGCTCCAGACATGCGAAACCATAAGAGCCTTATTGACATCGCTAATCCGTCTAATACCCAAACCTCCTTCAAGCTTTGGAACACAAATAGATTTCCAAGAAATCTTGGCCTTCCCATGCTGAATAGAACCCTGAGACCAAAGGAAATTCCGCATTTTTGCTTCTAAATCATGAATAATCCGAGCAGGCAAAATGAAAACCGATGACCGATAGACATGCATAGCTAACAACACCGAAATAATGAGTTGTAATCTACTAGCAAAAGATAGAAGTTCGTTCTTCCAGTTGTGAATACGCTGATCTAAACGTTCAACCAGGATACTGCAATCCTTATAAAGGAGGCGAGAAGATAAAAGTGGAACACCCAAATAATGCACTGGAAGTTTCCCCTCCAAGAAGGGAATAGTACTCAGAATAGCCATTTTAACGTGATCAGGGACATTACAAAAGAAACCCGTACTTTTCTGAGAGCTAGGAACCAAACCCGACATTTTAGAGAAATCCTTAAGAGAATTCATTATACACCGAGCCGAATCAACATCTCTTCTCGCAAAAAGGAATAAGTCATCCGCAAAACATAAATTAACAATCTGTTGCTTTTCACACTTATTATGGAACCTGAAAGATGAATCAATTCTAATCATATGTTGCAGAATACATGTTAGCACCTCCATAACAAGAGTAAAAAGATACGGGGAAAGAGGGTCACCCTGCCTTAATCCCCGCTTACCATTAAAAAAACCATAGACATTACCGTTGATACATAACGAGTATGAAGTAGTAGACACACATACCATGATCCAGTCTACCATAACTCGATGAAAACCAAATCCCACCAGAACTTGTGTGAGGAATCCCAGTCAACTGTGTCATACGCTTTCTGAATATCAACCTTAAAAGCACATCTAGGAGGTCCAAAATTCCTGTGGTAGTTGTGCATCAGCTCTTGAGTAAGCATAATATTATCCGATATTTTCCGGCCCGGAACAAAAGCTGACTGATTAATGCTAACAATCCCACTTAGAGTATCTTTTATCCGATCCACTAACACCTTACTAATGCACTTGTATATGACGTTACAACAAGAGATCGGTCGGTAATCAGTTACTCTTGAAGGAGTCGTGATCTTCGGAACCAGAGCAAGAAGCGTATGATTTAACTGTTTCAAAAGCTTCCTCGTGTTGAAAAAATCAAGGACCGCATTCGATATATCACTACCCACAATATCCCACGCATTCTTAAAAAGAGCAGCCGTAAACCCGTCAGGCCCCGGAGCTTTATCATTACCAATTGCAAACATAGCCGACTTTTTTTCTTCAACAGTAATAGGCCGCACCATGTTACTAGCCACTTCCGTATCTAACTTTTTAGTAAACAGCTCAGGAGAGGGATCTAGCGAGACCTGACCTTGATATCCCAAAAAATTCTCATAATAATTAACTAAGGCATCAGGAACATTATCACCCTCATGATCGTCAACTGTTAGTGCATCTATTAACAAGATCCATGTTATCAAAGATACGTCGGGCAATTTATATGAAGTGGATGAGGTTGCGATGGCTCTAGTTAATCACTTTCGGGTCTTCCTAGGTACGGATGGAGGAGTGGTCAGCAGGGTAACTCATGATATCTTCTCGACCAAAATTAGCTCTCAGGTGGCGAATTGTATGTGTAGACCGGTGACCCAAGATGAGGTTAAAACAGCGATTTTTTCCATTAATGAGAATAAGGCTCCAGGACCTGATGGTTATACTTCGGAGTTTTTTAAAAAAGCCTGGACAATCGTTGGAGGTGAGGTTACTAATGCTGTTATGGATTTCTTTGAAACGGGTAGATTGCTTCAGGAAACAAATCATACTTTTATTACTTTAATTCCAAAGGTTGCTACCCCGGGAGTAGTAACAGATTACAGACCTATCTCATGTTACAGCGTTGTATACAAAGGGATATGTAAGATCATTACGAATAAGATTCTTGAAGGGTTAAAGGAGATCATAAGTGAAAACCAGTCAGCTTTTGTTCCGGGAAGGAGGATATCGGATAACATAATGTTAACGCAAGAGATTATGCACAATTATCATCGCCAGATTGGCCCTTCTAGATGTGCTATTAAAGTGGATATTCAAAAGGCTTACGTCATGGTTGATTGGAGGTTTGTGTGTGATATTCTGCATGGTTTAGGGTTTAAACAGCAGTTTATTAATTGGATCATGGAATGTGTTATGACTACCTCCTTTTCTCTAAGAATAAATGGTAATATCCATGGATACTTTAGGGGTAAACGAGGGTTACGGCAAGGTGATCCGATGTCTCCATATCTTTTTACAATGGTGATGGAAGTACTAACTTTGATTCTTAGTAAAGCGGCTCAGTTGGATGATTCGTTCAAATTTCATAACAAATGTGAAAAACAAATGACCATTAACTTATGTTTTGCGGACGATCTCTTCTTGTTCGCTAGAGGGGAGACTAACTCAGTCAAAGTCATTATGAGATCCTTAAAAGATTTTGAAGAAGTGTCCGGGTTGGTTCCTAACAACTCTAAAAGCATTATTTTCTTTTGTAATGTGCCGACAAGAGCTAAAGTGCGGATTCTGGAGCTTACTCCCTTCGAAGAAGGTAAACTTCCCATCAAATATCTAGGAGTTCCTCTGTTGGCATCTAGACTTTTAGTCAAAGATTGCAAAGTTCTTGTGGAGCGTATGAACAAGCGAATATTGGATTGGAAGAACAGATTCCTCTCATTTGCTGTAGACTTCAACTTGTCATCTTGGTTCTCTCCTCTATTCATGTTTACTGGGCTTCAGTGTTTCTTTTGCCGGCTAGTATCATTAAGGAGCTTGAAAGTAAGATGAAATGGTTCCTTTGGGGTTATGGGACCGCTTCCAAAGGGAGAGCGAAGGTAGCTTGGAAAGAGGTTTGCCTACCAAAGAAGGAGGGTGGGTTGGGCATTCGGCGGATCTCAGATGTTAATAAATCGCTGATGGCTTATCATATCTACAGTATTCTTTCAGGCCGGAAATCTCTTTGGACTACCTGGGTCGGTCTTCATAGGCTCAAGGGGCAAAGTGTTTGGGACATTCCGGTTCAACTTAACTCTCCATGGGGTTGGAAAAAGTTGTTAAAATGTAGGCCTTTATTTAGAGATTTCTTATGGAATAAAGTGGGTAATGGCCGCAACACGTTTTTCTGGTTTGATAAATGGTGCAATGAAGGTCCGCTCGCTGATGTTGTTACTCCGAGACAGATGGCTAGGTATGGTTTTAGTCTTACGTCTAAAGTGGCGGATGTCATTGAGCATGGGTTGTGGGATTGGCCGGAAGCATGGAGGAATTTGTACCCGGTTCTTTTTCAGCTTCAACCGATGACCCTTTCCAATTCCCAAGATCATATTTTGTGGCGAAATTTAGAAGGTAAAATGGTCCTGTTTGCTTCTAAGGAGGTGTGGAATACTATCAGAGTTCGTGATCAACCAAAAGCATGGTTAAAGATTGTGTGGTCTTCTTTTAATATTCCCAAGCATGCATTCTTATGTTGGCTGATTTTTAAGAAGAAACTTTGGACGCAAGATAGAATTCTGCAGTGGAATCAAATTGTAACTGGTTCCATGAATCAGATGTGTTGTTTATTATGTTACGCAGGTTTAGAGACGCATGAGCACCTATTCTTTCAGTGCTCCTACTCAAAACAAGTGTGGCATCTTGTCCGAGAGAAAGTTGGAATGCACTCGGTCCTAGAGAGATGGGAAGACATAGCTAATTGGATGGTGCCGAGAGCTAAATCAAAATCAGTAATGTCGATAGCTAGTAAACTGGTAGTGGCTGTCGCGGCTTATGTGTTATGGAGTGAACGTAACGCCAGGTTTTTCAGTAATCGGTTGCGACATCCTGAGCAGATTTCTGAAATTATCATAAGCACGGTTAGAGCAAAGTTAATATCCTTCAAATATAAGCCAACGATCACCGTCAAGCCATTTTTTGAGGAGTGGAAGATTAATGGGGCAGAGTACTATGATGAGGACTGAAGACCTTAGCTAGTTGGTTGTTTATGTCTGGTTTTGGTTTTGGTTGTGTTTTTTCTGATTACTGTTTTGTGGTATGTCACGAAGAGAACTAGGGGGTATTTTTAGCCTTCCTACTTGTATTCTTTTGTTTGATATAAAATCACCGGGGTAAACCCTTTACCCAAAAAAAAAGGTTTAACCCAGGTATACATATCCTTACCTCATCTCTGGTTCAGGACCAACCATGCACTCACACGACTCTATTCTCAAGCTTGCAGTAGTGTCGTTGCTCTAGTAGTCTAACCACGCAGTAGCATACCAATGCAGATATCGGAGATGATACTCCATCCATCTTTCTTTCAAAAATCTTTTTTTTTTTTGGGTAAAGGGTTACCCCGGTGATTCTATTAAAACAAACCGCAAATAAGTACAAGTAGTGAGGATGTGTTCCACACTAGTTCATATACAGGACAAGCCCCATATATGTAAATCACAGAAAAAACCAAGGAAAACTATGACACCCCATAACCTAGCCTACTATACATCAGTAGACGAAACAATACAAAAAACAAAAATAAAGTCCTTAACCACCATCATCAAAAATGAAATTGCCAGAAACCGGCAACCCCTTCACACGAACCAAAAAAGATCTATCCATTGGAGAATTTTGTGGAAGAGGTGCTAGCCTTTGCTCTCGAAGATGATGAATGTATACCCGAGGTCATAAATTCACTAGTTTCATTATAGACTTCAACGACCTCCTCCTCATCCGAATCCTGCTTGTCACTACTAGTCTGCGCAGCTTTCTTCTCCACTCGACCCACAGTACTACCTCCCTGACTACCATCATCGTCCTTAAGAATGTCAAACGGGTTTGACGTTGAAACCTGGTTATTCATCGGACTCCTCAAGGACGATTTTGGTTTAGGTTTGACAACTGGTCTATACACTACCTTAGACTTCTGATTTTTCATATGGAGGCCTTGGCTATTAACTTTCTTTTTCTTCGCACCCACATCCTGAAAATCATCATTATTCTTACCAGAATCCCCACTTGAAGTAACCTGAGGTTTCTTTGGGCAAGAGCTATCATCATGACCAAACACACAGCAAGAGGAGCACCTTAGAGGCTCCCAATCATACTCAATTTTGACCTCTACCTTTGAATGACCATTACCATTCAAAGATGGAATTGCAACAGTAACACTTTTCTTTAACTCAGCCTCTGCCTGAACTTCAATAAGCGCTCTAGCATAGCTGCTTCTTCCCCAAGACTCAGCACACATCGTGGCAGTATACGAATCCAACATCTTAGGATTCCCAATCTTAGAAGCAACCAAGCTAAGACCATCCTCGGTAAATGCCGCTAACGGCACATCATGCATCTTGACCCAAACTGGAACAACTTTAATATCCTCTTTTTCCATCTTTAAAGAAGCCGACCATTCCTTCAAGATTATCGGTACATTTCTGATCAACCAAGGCCCATCCTCTAACATTTGATTCATCCCTTCCTTAGTTTTAAACTTAAAGAAAAAGAACCCGTTTGCATTCATCATTAGCCGTGACAGACCATATTTAACCCAGTTGTTTTTAGCAAAATAATCGACCACAGGAAATGCCAACCGTTTACCCAGAAAATATCCATACAAAGTGTTAGCATACCTATCATTGACTTGTTGAATCGATGACAACGGAATTACAACATCAGCACCGTCAACTGTTTCAGTAGATTCCATCGCCCTGAAGTTTACCTTAGCATTCTCCTTGGCGTTCTTAATAATGTTAGCGAATGATGTAGGATTTGCAACCCCTGTATTTCGTGATTTCCCTTGTGTATCCGACACATTCAATCCATCCAGATTTGATAAAGGCGAATATCCCATATTGGGATAATCCCAAACATTTTCCGGTCGCTCAACAGCCGGTTTCGCAAACCTTCCCTGATCGGCCGACAACTTCACTCCATCCACTCCTGTTGTTGATGAAGCTAGATTATCCAATTGAACCGGTAAAGTGACCTTTGTGAGTTCATCAATGATGTTTATACCACGTCTTGGCTGCACAATGTTACCATCAACATCCAGAATTCGATCGGCTATCTCTTTATACGTAAGAGGCGGCCTGCCACCAGTTTTCATTCGATCATCCATTACAAAGATAACAACTCTCTATAACCCTTACGGAAGAAATATAACAAGCACCAAGATACCACACGAACCAGATGACAACGAACAAAAAGAAATCCGAAACCCTAAACTAGCTGAATCCCTAACCCGTGAATCTTACAAATCGGACAGAAAAACAGATAAATCAATGCTGATCGACCAACAAATCAATCCAATATGCTCGAATCAGAAAGTGAGGGCGGCGAATGAAAATAAAAAAGAGAACCCTAGCCGACAAACAAACAATTCTGCAAAACAGATTGTGAATTAGATGTTAGAACCTCTAATCGCAGATCTAATCTTGTGGAATCATGCTGAACAAACTAGGGTTTCAAGAAAAGAAGATGTCGCCATAGCTAGAGAGAGAATTAGGGTTAGCTTACAATTAACACGGTAGTCAACGTTTGACAAAAAAATCCGATACCATAGCACCATAGAAAGTACGAATCCGATCAATTTCAACTTCATTGAAGTTTGATGGACGTACACGCTCCATGATAAACGCCCTTACCATTCCATACTGCTCTGCAGTCAACACTCCCAAATCTGGAAATGCTAACCATAACTTCAATGGTAAAGAAAGTATGCCAGTCAGCGAAAACATTAAGAGATAATGGCGCTTCCAACGTTTAGATGCCGGAAGACCTTGACGTGAGTAGACCTTATAAGAGAAGATCCACCGCGTAACCTGTACGAACACAACAAATTGACTCGCAGTTCCGAAAACAGGAAAGTGGAAACTCCAGAAGAGAAGAGAGAGTATGGAGAACCCGAAGGGACACAGGACTAAAGTAAAGTGTAACCTTATAGAATAGGCCATAAATCTTTTAGCAAATTCTAGAGCAATCACGTTAGGGACTTTTATGGACTGATCAGCACCCCTTTGGTCGACTTCTCTTGTCACAACAGCGTAAATGATTTGCTCTCGCGCTCAAACTTCTTCTTGGTGAGCAATTGGAGGCGCTTCTGTCTTTATCTTGAAAGGGAGGCCCTTTAGTAGGGGCGTGCTCATTAGACTACTGAAAGGAATATGATGGCTTAACGGCCTAACTGTTATGTAGTTCTCTCTTATATAGAAATAAGTATCCTCGCCCTAGTAGTGCGGACTCTTTTCCGAGTACGTGGCTATCCCACTAGTAGGGACTTATTTGCCTGTAAGTAGAAGGCCTTTTCAATCTATTTAAGAAGAATCCCTTTCTAATTTAATAGGATAGTACTTTTTTTATAGTTATTGCTATAGTTATCAGTCATTATCAGGTAGATCATCTTGGTATTTGATGCGCCCATCGATCAGATCAGGATATTTATCCAAAAATGAAGGAAACATTGTGGATATCGTCTTTTCTAATGCCGGGTTAGTAACCTCTGTAGGTTTCTTTTCATCTTCTATTTCATTAAATATATCTGTAATAAGCTCCCCAGAGAATCTCTTGACTAGTAAATCAAGAAACTCATCCCATCAGTGCCCTCTTGTTAGTGCTAGTCAGCTACCATCCTTGATATAGGTTGTTCTCCTGAGCTCCTGTAAGAAGTCCTTCCTATACCTGATGCGCTTTTTATCCATTTTTTAGTTAATGCAAAGACCCAATTCGCCTGGGATAGGATGGCTTCCGACTTAAGCGGGGTTGCACCGTAGGTACCTGCAGTCTCCAGAGTGTTAGTCTGCAGGCAGAGACTTGTCATCATCCCAACGTCATCAAAAGGCCTTCAATCCAGTAGTATACTTATAGGTGTCCGGTCTTTGAAACCAGACCGTAGTTAAAAGCCCGTCAACTAGCTAGCCTACCATACCACTTAGAAAGAAGGTGACGAAAGTTGTCATAAATCAACCCTATTTCCTAGAGCAGATATAGTTAACCGAAGGGGTTGAGGGATTCTAGCTTTAATCCGTCCCACCATTCCTTACCTAGGAAGGAATATAGTAAGAGACGACTGCTTATCCATCATCTTTTATGAGTGAAACAACGAGCTCTATGACTATTTGTATTTTAGCCGAAGGCCTTTTGACTGTTATAGTCTCTCGCATGGACTCTTCTCACGAATTGGATTCGAACCAATATGCTCCTTTCGGCGCGACTTCTCCTTTTAGTTGATCGTGAGTAGATCTGTCATCCCCCTCATTATAGTCCTCCTAGAATCAATAGCATTTCGTCGGAATACATCCTGTCTTTTCACTTTAGTAGTCCTGTGCATAGTCAGTACTATAGCCCCAATCATGGCTACTAATAAAATCAAACTAGGAACCAAAAACCAGACGGAATAGTAGGTATAAAGTAAATTGCCCAATGTTTCCAAATTAGTCCAACTTCGGATCATCAATGGGAGGTTCTCCTTTCTCTCTCAGAATGACGACCCTTAAATTATCATAAATAATATTATTTTTCCAATAAGGGGGCTTCTCGTCTAAGAAAGATAGTTCCTCCTTGATTGCAGTATGACATTTTTTTAGGGTTGTAAGGGAAGAAAGATCAAAAGTCGAAACTTTTTTTTTTTTGGGTAAAGGGTTACCCCGGTGATTCTATTGAAACAAACCGCAAATAAGTACAGGTAGTGAGGATGAGTTCCACACTAGTTCATATACAGGACATGCCCCATATATGCAAACCAAAGCAACAAATGTATCAATGACACCACATAACCTAGCCTACTTTACATCATGAAAATAAAGCAGACAAAACAATAGACACCAAAACAAAAAACCGTCAACCTCCATCATCAAAGACAAAACAGTCACACGCCATCCGCCCCTTCACACGAAATAAAAAATGACTATCCATTGTAGATCCTTGTGGAAGATGTGCTTGCCCCGGCTCTTGAAGATGAAGAACGTGTACCCGAAGTCATAAAATCATTAGTTTCATTATAGACTTCAACAACGTCCTCCTCATCCGAATCCTGCTTGTCACTAGTCTGTATAGCCTTCTTCTCTACTCGACCCACAGTGATACCTCTCTGATCTCCATTATCATCCTTAAGGACATCAAAAGGGTTAGACGTTGAAACCTGGTTCGAACTCCTCAAGGACTGTTTTGGTTTAGGTTTGATAATTGGTCTATAAACTAACTTGGGTTTCTGATTTTTCATGTGGAGGCCTTGGTTGTTAGCTTTCTTCTTTTTGGAACCCACAATCTAAAAATCATCACTCATCTTTCCAGATTCCCCATTCGAAACAACCTGAGGGTTCTTTGGGCACAAGCTATCATCATGACCAAACACACAGCAAGAAGAACACCTTAAAGGCTCCCAATCATATTCAATTTTAACCTCCACCTTTGAATAACCATTACCATCTAAAGATGGAATTGCAACAGTAACACTCCTTTTTAAATCAGCCCCCGCCTGAACTTCAATAAGTGCCCTAGCATAACTGCTTCTACCCCAAGACTCAGCACACATCGTGGTAGTATACGAATCCAACATCTTGGGCACCCCTATCTTAGAGGCAACCAAGCTAATACCATCCTCAGTATATGCCGCTAACGGCACATCCTGCATCTTTACCCAAACTTGAATAGCTTTAATATCCTCTTTCTCTAATTTGACAGAGGCCGACCACTCCAAAATTATCGGAACATTTCTTATCATCCATTGCCCATCCTCTAACATTTTGTCCATCCCTTCCTTTGTTTTGAACTTAAAGAAAAAGAATCCGTTTGCGTTCATCATTAATCTCGACAGACCATACTTAACCCAGTTGGTCTTTGCAAAAAAATCCACCACAGGAAACGCTAGACGTTTACCCAAGAAATACCCATAGAGAGTGTTTGCATACCTGTCCGTGACTTGTTTAACCGAAGACAACGGAATGACAACATCAGCTCCCTCAACAGCCTCGGTAGACTCCATCTCCCTAAAATTCGCCTTCACCTTCTCCTTAGTGTTGTTTACAACTTTAGCAAATGATAACGGTACCATCGCCCCCGAAGATTTTGTGTTCCCTTGACCAGCCGATGAAGCAACATCAAAATCAGAAATTGGCGCATATCTCATGCTAGACTGATCAATCCCATCCCTATCAGAAACCCTAGTAACTGGCCGTAGATTTTCAGCCATGGTTGGAACAGAAATCTTAGACAATTCATCGATTATATTAATCTTACGGGGTTCAGTTGGAGACGTCTGAACTGTGCCCCGTCGAGGTAACCACGTATTACCATCTACATCAATAACTCGGCTGGCCAAACCCTCAAACGAGTATGAAGGTCTGCCGCCGCCATCAATGTTTGTGTTATGCTCATCCATTCAGAAAACCAACTCTCTTTAACCTTATGTAGAATCAAACTCGAAAAACCAGAACACCAATCAAACCCATCGAACCAACAAAAAATGAAGAACAAACAGAAACCCTAAACTAGCAAGAAACCCTAACCCATGAAATCAAATAAATCAGATAGCTTACTTGGAAAATCAGGACGATAACCAATGAACAAACTATTCAAAATATGGACTTAGGCGGCGATTGAAAGGAAAATAAAGAAAACCCTAGATGAAAATCGAACAGATCTGCTAACAGATTTCGTTTTAGATGTTAGAAACTTCTAAAAACTAATCTGCATCAGAAGTGACGATGAAAAACTAGGGTTTCGGATGAAGGAACAGAATCGCCATTTGCTAGAGAGAGAATTAGGGTTTTTTACATGGCAAACACTCCGGTAGTCGAAACTTTCGAAAGCGCACTCACTCTTCTCAAAATCTCTTATCTTAAGAGAAGAAAGATCTACGCTACGAAAAGGAGCGAGCGAAGAGAGCATAAAGAGCTTACTTATAAGGTACGAGCTTAGAGCCTTGCGTCACTTTGGTATGCTAATCACTTCGTTGTACGACTTTGGAATGGTACTCGCTTAGTGCGACAGCACTACGGGATGCAAAGAAGCTTCGTCACCCTTCTTTAGTTGCTTCTACTTTTTCATCGAGATTGGGTTGGTGTTCGGTGTACGCTTGTGTAGCCTATGCGAAGTAAGCGGGTACAAGATCGAAAAGAATGCGTTGCGTGGAAATGAGATGTCCAAGATATTAAGAACGAGGGGAAAAATCGAAGAGGAATATAGAACATCAAATCGTGAATGAAAAGTAAAAAGATTATGGCCATCATCAACACAAAAACAAACGGCCAGTTTCCCAGCCGAAAGAATGGGAAAACAAATGTGCTAAGACCTGTAGTAAACCAGAGTCAAATGTATGAGGGTTCGAGTAAGAAGAGTCTTCGAATGTCGAATGATTTTATCAGAATCTCGATAGTGTTGTTCATGCTTCTTTTTTTCTACTTGGCATTTCTATTGATTTCAATCTGGTTATTATGAAACTCCAATCCATGCTTCTGGGGAAGTCTCTCCACTTCCTCTATAGTCTCTTGGGATGGGGGGGGGGTCTAATTGTATTAGCATTCCTTTTTTTTATCTGGAAACCATGGGGAAGATGATGGATCATTCGGAGGCCTCTGGCTCAGGATCAGGTGAGGGAAGAGGCTTCCGATGGACCGATTTATTTGGAAGAAGTTCCACTGGAAGTTCCGAGACCAATGTAGCACCGGATCCGACCTCTACCCATCCTGGTGAACCCGCAGCGCCTATTGCTGAGGTTTATCTTCCCTTACAGGATGACGGACAAAGGCGTCTAGAGCTCAGTCATCGTCTGAGCATCAATACTATCAGGCATCCCTTGCCCGATAGTCTTTTTGATGACATTATTGAAACCCAATTCCGAACGGAGCTTTAGATAGAGAAAGCGCTTCATTTGGACAGGGTTCAAGAAGATGACTTCTAGATAAAAGGCACCAGATTAATCAAATAGTTACCTATGGGACCCATTGTAGCCTGCCTTATAGAAGGCTTATGAGTGTGATTCATAACTTTGATTTAGACTTGGACTTTGCAAAGATAAAGAGGAATAGGTAGGCAAGTCCATCGCGGGCACTACCCGACTTATTTCGGTAGTAAGGCAAAGCACAGAACAATTTCACCGCTGACATGGTAAGGTTCAAAGTGAGCTCAGGTTAGCATCAACCGGAGAAGATGATTATACAGTCAAGAGGATCGTACATGGTGCGTGTGTAAAAGCATGTAAGGAGTTAGACAGACTGGATTCAGGAACCTGATCTGATTTTGGTTATGGCTCCTGATCTGATTTCATATCTGATCTTTCCGGGACGTTGATACCTTTACAGGAACCTGATTAGGATGATCTAAAGCAATGACCTTCCATGCAAGCAAATTTGAAAAGCGCTAGAAATCGTGGTCAACATTTTTCCAGTGCTTCAGCGGGGGTTGACGGGATACTGAAACTCATGTCGTACAGCCGCAGTGAAACAAAAATTATCGTAGAAAAGAGAAAAGTGGTTTCTTTATTCGTGGAGGTTTCATGGAAAAAGGGTGTTTTGGATCGGGAGTAACCACTAGTGATAGGGCAAAAAGAAGGGGGAAGGAAAAAAAGAGAAAAAGCTATGGTTTCTCCAAAAAAGGTTCTCGTTACAGTGTTAACTATTGTTTTTTGGGGTGAGATAGGGTCAGAGGGCCTCACTCGGGTGTCTGCACATTATTTTATTCTTTATTTAGTTTTATTACTAGCTTACATTCTTATTTATCGAATAAGGAGAATCAGGGGAAAAAGGATTCTCTTATGTTCTTCTTTATTCTTTTTCTAATTTCGTTTTTGGGTGCTTGGCTGAAATCTTATTTGCTTTCTTTTGGTTATGGCTCCTTTTTATTCTTTTTTGGTGGCTCTCTGGGCAATGGTGCCGAAAGAGGGCTTTCTCTTCCTTCCGCTTCTTCCGGCCCATTGGGCCCTGAAGATGATTCTTTTGCGGTCGATGTGTTGATGGAAAGCTGGTCAACATCAATGGAGAGCGGAGAAAGCAACGCGACGGTGAATCAGCCAAAGCCTAGGCCGCGGGGGACGAAGCTGGTCCATCGAATCAGCCAGAACCTAGGCGCGTGCCGCCTGCGGCTCATTTTGCTCCGCGAGGGGACGAAGCTGGCCCATCGAATCAGCCCCCACAAGGGCAAGGGGTCCCCTACCCATATCATCAGGAGGAGGTGATAGGAGGGGATTCGGTCCTCTCGATCGAGACCCGACTTTTGTCGGGAAACCCGACGCCTTCGCCCTTCGATAAGTACATCGCGCGAATCACCGCCTTGACCTGTTCGAGGTCAAGGTTGGGATCATTCGACGAATGGCTTATCTTGATCCAGATGGGGATTGGTTGGGGCGGGGGGATTGAGCCCTCGATAATACGGGGAACCCCACGGGGGAAGAATCCTTAAGAGAGCTCTATTCCTTTTTAGAGGATCTCAATAATAACAGAATATGGTCCCGGACCTTCACCCAATTAAGGTGGAGGTTGCGCACCTCTTTCCAGCCTTAGGAAAAATGGAACCAGATACATTCTTAAAGGAATGCGCTTTGCCTTACACAATATAAAAAAGAAAAAGAGAATAAAAATAGAAAGATGAAGGAACAAAGTTGACACAATCCCTTTCTTTCCGTTGGTCAACAACCAACAAAAGAAAATCGTTTAGTTCTTCACTACTTGTACAGGAAGGCCTCTCTTTCTGTATGGGGGGAATCCTTTATTCTCGATCAAGATGCCTCAACTGGATAAATTCACTTTTTTTTGGGTAAAGGGTTACCCCGATGAATTTTATAAATGAATCAAATAATACAAGGGTGTGTCAAAGTGAACACACCAACTAGACTTGACATACCAAGCCTAGGAAAACCGAAAAACAAAACCCAAACACCAAAACACTAAACAAAAGCGACTACCAAAACAAAAACAACCAAAACCGAACTAAACAATATCACGAAAGACTCCTAGCCCGGATCAGCTTCAATCTCCTTGCTTGAAATCTTCCAATTCCAAAAAATCCTGTTCTTAGTAGATTCCACCCGGAATTTAAAACCCATCAGTCTTAGCCGCACCGAATTTTTGATCTTCTCCGCAACTTGGGAAGCAGACATATGATTTGAACTGAAAAGGCGACTCTAGCTTGGCGATTTTGTTCTTCATGAATCCTCAGATCTTTTTCGTAATTCTCTGTATAACAGTCTGTGATTAGGGATTAATCTTGAATCTCTATAACGAACTCGTTAGCAGGTTTGACCGATTTACTTCTAGGATTTTTGTTTTTCTGTTTCTGTTTGATCGCCTCCTTATTTCTATGTTATTCTGATGTGGTGTATAGTCCTCTTGGTTGATCGATCATGTTAGGATCTAGATCACCAGGTTTACTATAGATTGCGGAAGGGTGCATAGGGTAGGGTTTTGCTAGAATTAGGGTTTTTCTGTCTTTCGTTTTTCGGCTTGTTGCGGATCTGTTTTACGTGTCTTCTGGGTGCATGGTAATTATTCTTGCTGTTCTATAGAGAGAGGTGTTTATTTCACAATGGATGATCGTCCCAAAATTGATGATTCTGTTCTAAGAGATCGAGGTAAGCCGCCTTTACAGTATAAGGGTTTAGCCAGTCGTGTGGTCAATATAGATGGTAATCCGGTATTACCTAGACGAGGTTCTGTGCAATTGCCGCAACATGATGCTAAGAAATTTAATGTTATTGATGAACTATCCAAGATCACTGTTCCGGTTCCTTCATCGGAATATGAGGCTGCAGGTTTTAACTTAGCTGGTGGTGATAATCCTGAAACTCAGCCGAGTAAAGGTTCCAATTCCAAGTCTATGTCATACGCAGATACGGTAGTTGCTAATAATTTGAAGAAAGTTAATTTTCGCTCACTTGCTAGCTCCGTGACGCATGATGGTTGTGATGTTGTTTTGCCGAGGGAATCAGTACGTTCTGTGCAAGATAAGCTGGCTAATACTCTCTATGGGTATTTCTTAGGAGATCGGGTTGCATTCCCAGTGGTTGATTATTTTGTTCGCACGAATTGGAAAAAATATGGTTTGCTAAAAACTATGATGAACGCGAATGGTTTTTTCTTTTTCAAATTTAATGATGAAGTGGGTATGTCGAATGTTCTTAAGGATGGGCCCTGGATAATCAGATCACAACCATTATTTCTTGATGGCTGGACGCCAACTACTAAGCTCGAAAAGAAAGAGGTAAAGAAGTTTCAAGTATGGGTCAAAATTCATGAAGTTCCTTTAGCTGCTTATACGGAGGATGGTCTGAGCTTGATTGCAACGACTATTGGGGAACCAAAAATGCTGGATTCGTTTACCACGTCTATGTGCATGGACTCTTGGGGCCGTAGTAGTTATGCTAGAGCGCTGATTGAGATCTCGGCTGATAATGACTTCCGAGAAGAAATTACAATGGCAATTCCCGAACCTGAAGGGGAGGGTTTCATTAAAGAGACTATGTATGTGGAGTATGAATGGAGTCCGCATCATTGTGCTACTTGTTGTGTGTTCGGTCACTCGACTGATGTTTGCCCAAAACAACCGATGAAACCGAGTAAAGCTATGCAGGAGAATCACAATCGGAATGTTCAAAAGAATCGTCCCGCTAAGAAGATGCCTATCGTGGATCAGGATGGATACATAGGAGTTTATGGCAAGAAAGCTGCTAAGAAAGTTGGAATTCCTGTGAATAAGCAAAAATCTAAGTTCGAATATCGTCCTGTGGGTCCAAAGCCTAAGGGCGATACCAATAAAGCTTCGAGTTCTATTAATATCAGGTCGAATAATCCCTTTGATGTTCTTAATGAAGTGGAAGATGATTCAGGTACTAGTAAAAAAACGTCGGGGTTGAACAATGAAGATTCAGATGAAGACCTATAGAGAATGAAAATGAAATGGATGGGTTTTTAATGGAGGGTACTCTAAATATTAAAAGTAAAGGGGCAAGCACTCCTTCTCCAATAGTTAATGATGGTTAGTATCGCTTCTTGGAATATAAGGGGGTTGAACCGCCCTGTTAAACAGAAGGAGGTTCGGCAGGCTGTCAAAGACTTTAATTTGAGTTTGTGTGCTATTTTAGAGTCTCATGTGGATGTTGGTAAATTGGGTAAAGTGTGCAAGTCAGTCTTCCGATCTTGGGATTGGACTTCTAATGGAGGTTGCTGTGACAAAGGCACGAGAATTATTATTGGATGGAACCCGGCTATTTTTGATGTGATGATTTTGGCGCAATCTCCTCAGGTTATGCATCTTCAGCTTGTTTTCAAATTGGATAAAAGGATGATTTTTTGTTCTTTTGTTTATGCTGCTAATTATTATGTCTCCCGTAAAGAGCTATGGCATAATCTCTCCATGCATAAAGCCCTTGTTAACAATAAACCTTGGTGCATTATGGGTGATTTTAACACGGCTCTTAACATTGAAGATAATTCTATGGGAACGTCATCGATATCTATTGGCATGAGAGATTTTCAAGAGTGTGTGGATGATATTGAGGTCATTGATATTAACTGAATGGGGATCCATTTTACATGGACTCAAAAGCCAAAAAATGGGGTAGGATTACTGAAGAAAATTGATCGAGTGATGGGTAATACAGCTTTTATAGCTGATTTTCCGAATTCTGTAGCCATTTTTAAGCCGTATAGGCTCTCGGATCACTGTCCTTGTATTCTCTCGTTCCCGGATGCAGGTATGTTAAAGCTTAGGTCTTTCAAGTTTGCTAATTTCCAGGTGTTCAAACCAGAATTTTTGGATATTGTTAAAGACAACTGGGAGACTAGCGTGAATGGCGTTCATCAATTTAGAGTGGTTAAAAAACTACGATCGCTTAAACACCCGTTGCGTTCGTTGTTATTCAAACAAGGTAATCTTCATAAAAAAAGTTGAAAATCTGCGTTTGGAGCTGGATATTATTCAGCAACATATTGATCGTCATCCCTCTAATGCTAATTTACGGGCGACCGAGTCTTCGATCAGTCGTCAACTTCAAGAGGCATCGTTAGATGAGGAACGTTTTCTGAAACAAAAGTCTAAAGTAGATTGGTTGAGTGCGGGGGATATGAATTCGGCTTTTTTTCACTCATCTCTGAAAATCAGAAATCATTGTAGCCGGATCGAGGCGATTAAAGATTCGGAAGGGAAGCTTTTTGAAGGTGATACGGTTTATCAACCGTTTGTCCAGCATTATGAGAAGTTTTTTGGTACTCAAGGTGATATTTCTCTTACTCCGGATCCGGATTTATTCTCTAAAGTCCTCCCCCCACAGGTTGCTTCTCATATGATCCGACAAGTTTTTTTTTTGGGTAAAGGGTTACCCCGGTAAATTTTATAAATCACCAACCAAGAGAAAAACAGGGTGTGCCAAGACATAGACACACACTACTAGTCAAGACAAACCAAGACTGGAAATATCCAACAACACAACCAACGACAAAAAACATACAACTAGAAACAACACAAGACCCAGCTAAACAACCCCTAGCTCCAAACAAAACAACAGAAAACAAAAAACGACTCTAGCCCGGATCACACTCCAAATCCTTCATCGAGATCTGCCAAGTATCCAAAATCTTGCGATTTTTCAGGTCCCTGCCAACCTTAAATCCCATAAGCTTCAGACGAACCGTACTGATGATAACATAGGAAAGCACTTCAGGAGTACGTTGGACATTAGAGAATAACCGGTTATTCCTCTCTTGCCATACATAGTATGTAGAAGCCGCAATGAGGATTTTACAAACAATCCGGTCAAGATGTCGAGAATTTGCATTTTGTACCATCCACTGCCTAATCGAGGACCATGTGTTGTTGACGCTACCCATGTTAACCATTTTCCTTACTAATTCCCAAACTTTCGAAGCAAAGGAGCATTGAAAGAAAAGGTGGTCTCTAGAGTCACGATCGTAGTTACAAAGAGGACAACACATAAGAATAAGATTTGTCGCACTGCCCGCTTCCCAAGTAGCCATCCTATCTTGCGTCTTTAGCTTGTTATTTATCACTAACCACAGATGGAAGGAATGCCGAGGAATGCATTGACTGAACTAAACCGAGTCGGCCCAAGCGACCCTATCACCCCTTTGACGTAGAGTATTCCAAGCTTCCCAAGACCGAAAATGATGAAGGTTCCCATCGAGATCTTTCCAACGACATCGATCAGCCATATCAATTAAAGGCTGAGGAGGAGAAATATTGATAAGGACCGGAAATAAATCAAACCACGCTTGAGGCCATTTCCATTGGCCGACATCATTTATAAGATCCGCAACAGTGGTCCTAAGGTTAAAACCCGCATTAGCTATAGCCCAAGGAGTAATAAAGAGACGAAGAGGACTACAAGAACACCAGTTATCACTCCAAGCATTCGTTTGCTGACCACTCTGAATAGACATCCAAACATAAGGCCTTATGTGATTACGAATAGCAAGAATATTTCTCCATCCCCAACTTGCAGTACCACGTTTTGTCACCTCCCAGAAGTTAGTGCCTTTTAACTTGTAAGAATGGATCCATTGGACCCAAAGAGAAGGGCGATTATTGATAATACTCCATATATGGGCTGATAGTAACGCATTGTTAACATCCTTAACACTACGGATGCCCAAACCCCCTTCATCTTTCGGCAAACAAACATTAGACCAAGCAACTTTAGACCGAACACTCCCCTGGACACCACCATTCCAAAGAAAACGGCGCATATTCTTTTCAAGATCCTTTACAATACGAACCGGGAGCATAAAAACAGACGCCCAATAAGTGTACATAGAAGCCAGAACCGAATTAATCAGTTGAAGTCTACCTGCAAAAGACAAGGATCTTGACATCCAGTTATCGATGCGACGGTGAACTCTCTCGACAAGAACTTTACAGTCCCTATAAGCAAGACGAGAAGAGACCAATGGAACTCCAAGGTATCGGACCGGCAGGGCACCCTCCTGAAAAGGCATCAACCCAAGGATCTGTGTCTTCACAAGGTTAGGAACATTGCAAAAGAAAATCGTACTTTTAGGAGCACTAGGAACCAAACCCGAAATCTTTGTAAAAGTTTCCAAAGCGTCCCTTAAAATCCTGACCGAGAGGCTATCTCCATGGGCAAAAACGAAGAGATCATCCGCAAATGAAACATTTATAATTTTTTGCTTAGCACATTGTGAATGGAATTTGAATGATGCATGAGTTCTCGCTGCATGTTGAAGGAGAAGAGACAAGACTTCCATAACTAGCGTAAACAAATACGGAGACAAAGGGTCCCCTTGCCTAAGACCCCGCTTCCCATAGAAGAAACCGTGAATGTCACCATTAATGCAAAGAGAATACGACACCGTGGAGACACAAGTCATAATCCACTTAATCATTTTCCGATGAAAACCAAATCGCATTAAAATAGCTTCAAGGAAGGACCAGTTAACTGTATCATACGCCTTCTGAATGTCAATTTTCAAAGCACATCTAGAAGGCCCCCTATTGGTATGATAATTATGCATAATTTCTTGCGTGAGAAGAATGTTATCGGATATCTTACGTCCAGGATCGAAAGCCGATTGATTTATGCTGACCAAGCCATCCAAATTGCCTTTAATTCTATCCGTGATGATTTTGCTGATGCATTTGAACAGCACATTACAACAAGAAATCGGTCTATAGTCTAGGACCGTATTGGGAGTCTCCTTTTTAGGCACCAACGCGATGATTGTATGATTAATTTGTCTTAGCAATTGGCCATTATCAAAGAAAGAAAGTACTGCATCAGTAACTTCATCACCTACAGTATCCCAGGCATGCTTAAAGAAAGCTGATGTGAAACCATCAGGCCCCGGAGCCTTATTTTCCCCGATGCTAAACATAGCTTTTTTAACCTCCTCTCTGGTCACCGCGCGAACCATATGATTGGCAGAATCACTAGTTAGAGTATTAATAAATAAGTCATCAATATCAAGTCTGTCAACTAGATCCTCTGTACCCAAAAACTCCGCATAATGGCCAACAAGAACAGCCGGAACATCTTTGCCCTCAAACTGATTACCTTGGGCATCTTTTATACACGAAATTTTACTTCTGGCATTTATGCTTTTCACACACTTGTGGAAATAGGATGTGTTGGCATCACCCGCACTAAGCCAATCTGCCTTAGCTTTCTGCTTAAGAAAACATTCCTCATCATAGGCCGCAACCTGAAATTCTCGAAGACACAATGATTGCGAATCGCGAAGGCACGTATCCGACGGATTAGCATCTATTTGCTGCTGAATCTGATCTAGTTGTTTTCGTAAAGAAGACACTCGTTCATGAAGATTACCCTGATTATAAAGGATCTTACGAAACACTGGCTTGAGGCTTTTCATTTTCTTCACAACCGAAAACATGGCATGACCCGTAACATCCTTAGACCATTCCGTGGCGACAGCTTGCATAAACTCCGGCTTCGATGTAATGAAGTTCGGGAATTTAAAAGGTCTCGGTTTTGAACGGATACCCGACGACGTTTTAAAAACACACGGAGTATGATCCGAGATTCGCGGAGGGTGATAGAACGCAAACCCATCCGGGAATAAAGTAAGGAGATGAACATTACCCATAATCCGATCAAGCTTTTTCAAGATGCCAATGCCCTCTCTTGGTTTCTGGTTCCAGGTGAAGTGTATGCCATGACAAGGAATATCAAGAAGTTCCGAGTGCTTGACACATTCATAGAACTCTCGCATGCCTATAGAAAGGCTAGATGTACCAAAAGAACAGTCATCTGTATTTAGAGCAACATTAAAGTCACGACAAGTTACGGCGGAAGAGGTGAAAAAGGCCATGTTTTCTATTGGTATCGATAAAGCGCATGTTCCTGATGGATATACAGCAGCGTTTTTTAAGAGTGCTTGGCCTATTGTCGGTAATGATGTCACTTGTGCTATCATTGATTTTTTTGAGACAGGAAACCTTCTTCGGGAATTGAATCACACGACTATTGTTCTTATTCCGAAAATTCCTACACCGTCGGTCGTCATTGACTATCGGCCAATTGCTTGCTGTAATGTTTTATACAAGTGTATCAGTAAAATCGTTGCAGATAGAATTAAAGGTGCGCTGAATGACATCGTTAGCATTAATCAATCGGCCTTTGTTCCAGGAAGGAGAATCTCTGATAATATTATGTTGACTCAAGAATTAATGCATAATTACCATAGACATGTGGGTCCTCCAAGGTGTGCTTTTAAAGTTGATATCCAGAAAGCTTATGACACGGTTGACTGGAGATTTCTAAAAAGTGCATTGCTTGGGTTTGGCTTTAATTGCAAGATGGTTGATTGGATCATGGTTTGTGTCTCGACTGCTTCTTTTTCTATATGTGTCAATGGTTCAGTTCATGGTTTCTTTAAGGGCAACCGAGGGTTAAGGCAAGGGGATCCAATCTCCCCATATCTCTTTACCTTGGTTATGGAGGTTCTGACGGCCATTCTTCAGCATGCTGTTCGTATCGACTCATCATTTAAGTTTCATAATAAATGCGAAAAACAGCAGATTATCAATCTTTGTTTTGCAGATGATCTGTTCCTTTTTGCAAGAGGAGAAGTCAATTCGGCTCGGTGTATTATGACGTCTCTCTCTAAGTTCACAAAGATGTCGGGGTTAGTGCCTAGCAATCAGAAAAGTACAATATTCTTCTGCAATGTTAGTGGCCATGTAAAAGATGCTATTCTGGAGTTTATGCCATTTGTGGAAGGAAATTTGCCGGTCAGATATTTGGGTGTTCCCCTAATCTCTTCTAGACTTGGTTATAATGATTGTCGAGTGCTCGTGGAAAGATTAGAGAAGCGTATAACGCACTGGAGTAACAAGTTGCTCTCTTTTGCGGGTAGGCTTCAACTTATTATTTCGGTTCTCTCGTCCATGCACATCTATTGGTCTTCTGTCTTTATGTTGCCGGTTCGGATCATTCATGAGCTTGAAGCTTGTATGCGTAACTTCTTATGGTCCCAAGAGAGTTCGTTTTCTAAAGGCAAATCTAAAGTTTCTTGGAAGACCGTTTGTACTCCGAAATATGAAGGAGGTTTGGGCATTAGACGAATCGGGGATATGAATAAGGCTCTTATGTCTCATCACATTTGGTGCATTGTTTCGAAACGTGATTCCTTATGGGTTGATTGGGTGTATAGTTACCGATTAAAAGGAAAGAGTTTCTGGGTGTGTAAAACCCCTCTAATTGTTGTTGGTCTTGGAGAAAGTTGGTTCAATTGAGGCCGCTTATCAGGAATCATATATGGTCGGAGTTAGGTAATGGCGCTAAAACTTCAGCCTGGTTAGACTACTGGTGTGATATAGGTCCGCTCGGTGACTTTATTTCGCCTAGAACCATTACCGATGCAGATTTTAAGCTGGACGATACTGTGGCTAACATCTACTCCCATGATACTTGGTCTTGGCCTATGGCATGGAGAGATCTTTTCCCGGTTCTCATTCAATTGGACCAAGTGCATTTGAATCCGGCAAAGCATGATAGAATATTATGGAGAGATGGTAGTGATATAACCGAGTTCTCCTCTTCGGGTGTTTGGCATTCCATTCGATACAAAGACCCGGAAGTGAATTGGTGCAATATTGTTTGGTTCTCGCAGTGTATCCCTAGGCATGCGTTTATGATGTGGTTGGTCATTAAAGGTAAACTCTTGACTCAAGACAAAATTTTAAATTGGGAGATGTCGCGGAGGAAGAACATGAATATGATGTGTTGCCTCTTATGTTATCAGAATTTTGACTCTCATTCGCACTTATTTTTTGAATGCGAATATTCTTCTCAAGTATGGCAAATAGTTCGAAACAAGGTGGGTATGGATGCGGTCAGGCCGAAATGGACTGATATCGTTGATTGGTTGCTGGTTCGAGCTCGTTCTAAAGCGGCTGGGATTTATGTTGCTAAAATTCTTGTTGCGGCTGCTCTGTATTTCATTTGGCAAGAAAGAAATGCTAGATTATTCAAAAATCAGCTGAGGCCTCCGGAGAAACTCAGTGAAATTATTTTATCCACGGTTAGATACAAGCTGATGGGAGCCAAGCTAAAGAATACTGCAAGGGTGCGAAGACTTCTTGGAGAATGGGAGATTCACGGGGACACGTTGATGATGATGGCGGCTGATTTACTTTTGTTTTATGTCTCATTTTTCAAGATTTTAGTCTAGTTGACTTCTAGTTTGTTGGTGTTTCTTTTTGGTTGTACTTTGTTCTACTTTCATGGGGCATGTCTCATGATTGAACTAGTGTAGACTCACTACACTACTTGTTTTCTATGTTTGTGAATATATAGAATCACCGGGGTAACCCTTTACCCAAAAAAAAGTAAGAGGTCGCAGCTATCAACAACTTGCAAACTATATCATCAGTTTTCTTGCTCGAAGAATGTTGCTCTACCCAACTCATTAACGAATGCCATGTATTATCCACACTCTCCAGAACAACCATAGATTTGACATTGCTCCAAACTTGAGAAGAAAACGTGCATTGGAAAAACAAATGGTCTCGGCTATCTCGGTCATACTGACACAAAAGGCAGCACATAAGTCTGATATTTGTTTCGCTACCAGCTTCCCACACCGCAAGTCTATCCTGCGTCTTTAGCTTATTCCTAATAACCAGCCACATGTGGAAGGAATGTCTCGGAACACATTGAGAGAACTACACCATATTGGCCTAACACACACGATGGTCCCTAATCCGAATTGTGACAACTGTCAAATTTGCATGCATCTGTACGTTTAATTAATATTGATTTATGCTTAATGACTGTGCTTAATTACAACTGTTGATTAAACTTCTTCTGATTTCTGTTACATACATACATATGCATCACATTTCATACTATCACTCCATTTATTTCACACAAACTTCAGTGACAAACTTGATGCACACAGCACAGTTAGCACACTGAGCGGATGACCCAGAAAACATGCTGACAATGCCAGCACCTAGACAGACAATGTTTTTGAGGCCAGTATGAGCCAGAGACAGGGTACTACATTAGTAGGGAGTGTAGGGAAGTGAGGACCATAAAACTGCGTCACTAGGTGATAGTTATAGTGTCAGGAAGTGCCTAAAACACGCTCTAAATGCAGAATTCTGCACTTAATAACAAAATTCAGCATTTAACTATGCTAATAACAAAATTCAGCATCTAATGGCGGATTATGTTCCAGAGGCACTAGAATTATTCTTGGGTGGAATGCAGATGTGGTGGATATCATGGTTATCTCTCAATCGGACCAGGTGATGCATACCCAAATCCTCATTAAAGCTGATAATAGAGTTTTTTTCTGCTCATTTGTTTATGCAGAAAATAAGTACCATGATCGTCGATCACTTTGGGAAGATTTATGCAATTTTAATGCCTTGGCTCGTGACAAACCGTGGATAGTCCTTGGTGATTTTAATGTGGCTCTTAATATGGAAGATTGTTTATCTGGCCCTTCTAACCATTCTATTGGCATGAGGGAGTTCTACGATTGTGTAAAGGAGACTGAATTACTTGACATTCCGAGCCATGGCATCCATTTTACGTGGAACCAAAAGCCTAGAGAGGGTGTGGGAGTCATGAAGAAGTTAGACCGTGTTATGGGTAATCTTAAATTCCTGGAACTTTTTCCGGATGGTTATGCGTTTTTTAAGCCGGCTCGTATATCGGATCATTTTGGGTAAAGGGTTACCCCGGTGATTCTATTATAGACAACCGCCAAATAAGTACAAGTAGTGAGGATGAATTCCCCACTAGTTCATATACAGGACATGCCCCATATATGTAAACAAAAACCAAACAAACCAAATTACCACCTTAATCTAGCCTACTACAATCATGAAAATGACTAACTAGTAGACAAACGAAAAAAACAAAGAAAAGACGTCAACCGCCATCGTCAAAAATGAAATTGCTCCCAACTGGCAGCCCCTTAGCATGAAACAGAAGCCACCTATCCATTAGACAACTTTATGTGAGAGGTGCTTGCCCCTGTACTGGAAGACGTAGGATGTGTACCCGATGTCATAATCTCATTCGTTTCATCATATACAACCTCTACCTCGTCATCATCAGACTCCTCATTTGGCTCACGTCTCCCTTTATCCCCATTCCCTCCAACAAACCCAAGAGCGCTAAACGAATTATGAGTTTTAACCTTAGCTGAACTAGTGCTCCGCGCATTCATGTAGGTAAAACTCACTGCCTTTTTCTTTTTATCCACAGGTCTATATTCAAACTTGGGCTTTTGATTGTTAACTTGAAAACCACTCTTCTTTACATTCTTCTTTGTCTTGACTTCCGTATAACCATCCTCATCTACTTTCTGACTATATGTAGGATGTTTCACCGTCGGTCGAATGCGTTTTGGACACTCCTCATATTCATGCCCAAATACACAGCAGTGGGCACATCTAGGAGGTTTCCATTCATACTCCACCCGAATAGTCTCATTAACATAATTGTTCCCATCCAATTCAGGAATAGCCATGGTTAGATCCTCTTTCAACTCATGATCAGCTGATATTTCAATGAGAGCCCTAGCATAGCTGCTCCTTCCCCAAGCCTCATTACACATATCACTAGTATACGAATCCAGGCGCACAGGGGACCCAATTTTTGAAGCCAACATGCTTAAACCATCATCAGAATATGCCACTAACGGAACATCATGCAATTTAACCCAAACTGCAACCTTTTTAACCTCTTCTTTTTTAAGGGTGTTTGTAGGAGACCAAATGTTGAGAAACATAGGCTTGTTACGGATCATCCAAGGTCCCCCTTCAAGAACAGTATCCATACCCTTTCTGTCTTCAAACTTGAAGAAAAAGAAACCATTTGAATTCATCATAGTTTTCTGAAGACCATGTTTTTTCCAATTTGTTCTGACAAAATATTCAACTACTAGATATGCAATCCTATCCCCCAGGAAATAACCATAAAGAGTGTTTGCTAACCTGTTATTAACCTGGCGAACCGAATCAATCGGAAGCACTACATCCACTCCATCCAATGATACATCTGAATTAAGATGCTGAAAATTGACTTTAGGAACTTGATCAGCTGCCTCATTAGCCTTTTTAGTGTTTTCATCTACATTCTGATTCTGAATTGAATCCCCACCCCGCTTAATATCACCCTGCTCAATTCGTTCATGTAGGACCACATCCGCATAAGATTGGACATGAGCATTATCAACTTGATTCAGATTTTGAACTCGAGTAGGACTAATATCATTCACCGGTAACACAAATGCTACCTTTCTCTTGTCAAAGACTTTCGCATAATTCTGATTGGGTGAATCAGAACAGCCAATAACATGTTCAGTATCATTAAGCGGCATCATAAAACATACCTTCTTACTCGGCATTTCAGAAACCCTAGTCGCCAAAGATGCTGTTTGTCTTGGCTCAAATGTTTTACCGTCAATGTTCTTAAGTTTTTTCGCAAACACATTTGAGTTTTCTGCATTTTTGTCATCCATACGGACAGATTCTGATCAGCAAAAACAGCGAAAACAAAGATAAAGAAACCTGCTGAAACCCTAAAACAATAAGGAACCAGCCGCACCCCTTTGCTAATCAGAAAATAACGACTTCAAAACCCTAATCTCGAAATCTGGAATCACCTTGTTAGCGCCGAAATCAGATGGATCAACGATATCAGATGTAACGCCGAAATCAGATGTACAGCCGAAAACAGATGTGCAGCCGAAATCAGAACACCAATTCAGAATACCGCCGAAATCAGATGTACAGCCGAAATCAGAAGAACAGCCGAAATCAGAATAACAAATCAGAGCCGTAACTTCAGAATACTAAAGATGTATTACCAAAAAACAGAACCGATTGCAACCAGAAAGAAGCTCCGAAAACAAACCCTAACTATAGAACCCTAATCCGAGAACAATTGAATATCATCTAAGGATCAATCATAAACCCTAAGCTGATAATCAAAGCAATCGAGACAGGATTAGGAAAAGAAAATTAGGGTTTTACAAAATCTCCAAAATCGCCCAGAGAACCCATCTGGTATGACCCAATTTCTTTGTTTGGATCATTCTCCTTGTATTTTGAAGATATCGCCGGCGGCCCGTATTAAACCAAAACCGTTCAAATTTCCAAATTTTATTGTTAATAAAGAGGAGTTTAGGCAGGCTGTTTCATGTGAATGGGCTAAGGATGTTCAAGGTCACTCTATGTTTGCTGTAGTGAAGAAAATGAGAAACTTGAAGCCTATCTTTCGCAAAATCCTCTTTCGGCAAGGTAACTTGCATGAGAGGGTTGCTGATTTACGGCTTAAACTTGACCATATTCAGCGACAAGTGGATGCTAACCCATTGGATTTGTTGCTTCGTGACGATCATGCCAAATGTCTTCGGGAATTTCAAACGGCTGCGTATGATGAGGAATGCTTCCTTAAGCAAAAAGCCAAGGTTGAGTGGTTGTGTGCGGGGGATGCAAACACTGCTTTCTTTCATAAGTGTGTGCAAAGTAGGAATGCTAGAAGTAAAATTTCGAGTATTATGGATGTGCATGGGAACCGGTATGATGGTGATCAAGTTCCAACAGCCCTTCTTAATCATTATACTAATTTTTTGGGCATGGATGACCAGGTTGAGAACTTTGATTTTGGGGACTTATTTGCTAACACCCTGACCGATTTTTCAGCTAATCATATGGTTCGTTCGGTGACTCGTGATGAGGTCAAAAAAGCTATGTTTGGAATTGGTGAAAATAAAGCTCCAGGTCCGGATGGGTACACTTCGGCTTTCTTTAAACATTCTTGGGATGTGGTGGGTGATCAAGTTACGAACACAGTTCTAGATTTTTTCGAGAATGGCCAATTGTTAAAGCAAATCAATCACACTATTATAGCATTAGTGCCTAAAAAAGATTCCCCTAACACGGTGCTGGATTACAGGCCGATTTCCTGTTGTAACGTCCTCTTTAAATGCATAAGCAAGATTATTACTGATAGAATTAAAGGAAGCTTGGATGGTTTAGTCAGCATAAATCAATCAGCTTTTGTTCCTGGTCGTAAAATAACTGATAATATTCTTCTGACGCAGGAGCTTATGCATAATTACCATATTGATAGAGGCCCGTCTAGATGTGCCTTGAAGATTGATATCCAAAAGGCTTATGATACTGTCAACTGGTCTTTTCTTGAAGCTGTCTTGATGGGTTTTGGGTTTCATCGAAAAATGGTCATGTGGATTATGAAATGTGTGTCTACAGTGTCATATTCTTTGAGCATTAATGGGGAGCTTCATGGGTATTTTAGTGGAAAGAGGGGTCTTAGGCAGGGTGACCCTTTGTCTCCGTACTTATTCACCTTAGTCATGGAAGTCCTCTCTCTTCTTCTTCAGCGTGCGGCGACGGTTGACTCAGGTTTTAAATTTCATGCGCATTGTGCTAAACAAAAGATTATTAATGTGTCTTTTGCTGATGATCTGTTCATATTTGCTCATGCTGATTGTGTCTCGGTTAAGTTGATAAGGGACGCTCTTCAAAGGTTTACGAGGATATCGGGTTTGGTCCCAAGTGCTCCAAAAAGTACTATATTTTTTTGCAATGTTACGGACCGTACAAAGAACCAGATTTTGAGCTTAATGCCGTTTCAGGAGGGTTCCCTTCCTGTTCGCTATCTTGGAGTGCCACTTATATCTTCAAGACTTGCATATAGCGATTGTAAAATTCTGGTTGAAAGGGTGCAACGGAGGATCGACAATTGGTTGTCTAAGTCCTTATCTTTTGCGGGGAGGCTCCAGTTGATTAATTCGGTCATTTCAGCTATGTATACTTACTGGGCTTCAGTTTTTATGCTTCCGATCAGAATTGTCAAGGAGCTTGAAAAGTGTATGCGTCGGTTTCTATGGAATGGTGGGGTTCAAGGTCCTATTCGTTCTAAAGTCGCATGGAAGGATATTTTCCTGCCTAAGACGGAAGGTGGTTTGGGTATTCGGAGTGTCATGGATGTTAATAAAGCGTTGATTTCTAGCCATATATGGAGTATCATCAATAATAGGCGATCTCTGTGGGTTTCTTGGATTCATTCATACAAGCTTAAAGGAACTAGTTTTTGGGAGGTTAAATGCTCAGCTAATCCGAGTTGGGGTTGGAGAAAGATTCTTGCGCTGCGCAATCAGATTCGCCCTTATGTTTGGAAGTCTATTCAGAGCGGTCGTCAAACTAATGCATGGAGTGATAACTGGTGTTCTTGCAGCCCGATCCGTTACTTTATTTCCCCTAGGCGTATTGCCAATGCAGGTTTCAACCTGGACACGACGGTTGCGGAGTTGCTCGATGATAATGGTCAATGGAAATGGCCAATGGCTTGGTATGATCTTTTTCCGGTACTAATAAATATTTCAGCTCCCACTTTAGTAGAGAATATGGCTGATCGTTCTTGCTGGAAGGATTATGAAGGTAATTTACGACATTTTCACTCTTCAGAAGCTTGGAACTCTTTTCGGATGAGAAATGATAAAGTTGCTTGGGTTGATGCGGTTTGGTTTAGCCAGTGTATTCCTAGACACTCGTTTCATGTATGGCTAGTAATTAACAACAAGCTAAAGACTCAGGATAGGATGACTATATGGGAAGCGGGCAGTGCCACTAATCTCATCCTCATGTGTTGTCCGCTGTGTTCTTATGATCGTGATACTAGGGATCATCTCTTTTTTCAGTGCCCGTATGCCTCTGAGGTGTGGGAGACAGTTAGAGAATGGGTTGATATGGGGAAAGTCAATAACACATGGAGGTCGGTTATGGATTGGATGGAGAACAGTGCTAGTTCGAGGAAACTTGACAGGATTGTATGTAAGATTCTCTTAGGGGCTGCTACTTATTTCATCTGGCAAGAAAGAAATAATCGGCTATTCTCGAACCTTCAGCGGTCCCCGGCTATTCTTTCGCAAGTTATTATTAACACAGTTCGACTGAAGATAATGGGATTCAGGATTGCTAGTCACCCGGACCACATGAAGATCCTTGATCGATGGCTGATCTCGAAGAATGATATGATTTCGGATCCAGGCTAAGGAGGCATTGGATTGTTTTTGTTTTAATGTTTAGTTTGGGGTAGTGTTCGTTCGAGTTGTTTGTCTTGGTTGTGTTTTGTTTTCTCTTGTCTAGTTGGTTTGGTTCCCTAGTCGGGGTATGCCTTGGCTAGTAGTGTGGGTCGAATTCATGACTCACCCTGTTCTTTTACTGGTTATTTATAAAATTTACCGGGGTAATCCCTTTACCCAAAAAAAAAAAAGTAATGTGCAAAAACTTGACAAAATGGTCCTAGATACTTTCCAAAGTGTCGGGAATTAATTGTGACACAAAAAGTATTATAAAAGACACATTACGGATTAATTAAGCACTTTAACGGACAACACACAACCGAACAAACGGACTTTACCCGGAACACAAAAATATTGTCAAACACATTGTTTTTATTTTTCTGAGCTAGTTAGGGTCCCCGAACACCCTAACACACTACATATTACATAACACACCATAAAGCACTAACTTACCTTTTGTTTTCAACCAAGATCATTAGCTAACTAGTTAGAACTCAACCTAGCACCCCCCCCCCCTTGGGACGGTTACATGGGGTCTCACACCCCTTGATTTTCTTTGATTATTTTAAGTGATATGCTTTGTACTTAAGGGGGCATTAGGACTAGTGGATAAAAGGATGTTGGGAGATTAGTTATTTAACCACTAGTTCATCATTCTTATCCTCACAACTCAACATCTTCTCTTGATCGGCAGAAACCACACACACCACCATCACCACCTTCAAGTTTCATTCCAAGCAATCTACATACTTCCAAGGGTGTTAGTGATCATACAAACAAGCTTGGTGTGTTCAGAAGCTCAAGGACCTCTCTCGTCTTCTTTTAACCACCACTTTTCTACACTAGAACTCCCCTAGCCTTGTGCTAGTGGTAAGAACTTAGATCCTTGCATTTTAAATGTTGTTTAAGTGGTTAATGATGTTTAAAGATCAAAATGATAAGAACTCTAAAGAATCATAAACAAAGTCTTGAACATAAACTAACTTTGTGATGAAGTAGTGTTAAAATGGTTAAGAAATCATGATATTCTTGTGTTGTGATGCTTGTTGATTATTGTTTGCTAGTAGAAATGATATGGATCATCATATGGTCTTGCTAGATCATGATTAAAAACATGATCTAGCAAGATGAGAAAGTTAGAAATGTGTAGGATGATGGAACCATCCACACATAAACTATGAACTTGAATAAATAAATGTTTTCTTGAAAAATAAAGATCAAAGAAGGTTATAATCTTGTAGATCTAAAGATCCATGAGTGGTTTTTAGAAAGAACCAAGTAAAAAGTATGAGTTTTGTTAAAACTTGGATCTTGCATAAACTTAACACATTTTTAGTGGATAAACAAGTGTAGAAACACTTGTGTAATAAGAAAATTTCACAAAAGAATATTTTAGAAAATATGACTAGAAGTTGTGAATATTCGAACTCGTTAAAAATAAAGTCTTTAAGGAACTAATCACATTTTTAAGGGTAACAAGACTTACAAAGCGTTCTAGTAAGTTCGTACATGCTTTTATAAATTTCCAAGTTCATAAATTTATAGTTTATGCTTGTTTTTGACTAGTTTGGTAAATAAAGATTGTATGTTGTTGATTGAGAATTGTTTGAATGAATTTTTGAAAAGAAAATGATATGCTAGTAAGCATGGACGCCTCCATTTACAAAGGAAACTCTGGCAAAATTTTTCTAAAATTTCAACACTTAGAAAATATTTTTCTAGTAAGCGTTTACAATCATACATTTTTAACCTTGTTTTCAAAATAAACCTCGCTATGATTTTTATTACAAAAATACTAAGTGCCGGAGATTGATTTTCGTAAATAAAATTCGATAAATATATATTTAGAATATATATTTTATACTGAGACACTTGTGTGATTATTTGTATATTTTGTGAACTAGTTATATTATTTTAGGGAAAAATAATATAACTTACAAAATACCATGGAATTTACAACTCCAAAATAATACCAAAAATTGCAAGGAATAAAATATTTAAGTTACACACGTAATATTGTGAAACCGAACAAGAAAACGTAACTTATGAAAATATTCCGGGATATACCATTACACTATATTTTTGGTAAATATTATTTTGGGAATGAAAGAAGTGAAAATATGATTTCGTAAATATTACCAAGTATATCATATTTTTGACAACGAGAAAATATATTATTTTTGGGAGATAAAAATATATTTTCCTAGTATATTTAGAAGATATATAATTTTTGAGAAAAATATATATATTCTGGGACAATACATGATTGAACGAAATAAGTTCATATATATTTTAGTGAGACTTGAAATATATGGTTTTGGAAATATATATTGGAAATATATTAACATATTTTTATTTGGAACAATACACCGAAATACGACGCCATTACTTGGCAAGATATACAAATACTAATACGAAAATACATGTATGAGATACCCCCATCCTTGGGAAGGAAAATACGAAGTTAAAATACTTGAGAAATAGGAATATGAAATATTGTTTAGCAATTAATCCAAACATTAACTAATGATTATAACTTGGAATAATTTTGGGAACACAAGAAACGTAACTCCAAAACCTTCATACTAAGCAAAGGCACGGCCCGTTCGTCTAATAGACGTTAGTACACTGTAGGTAGTCGTGTTTGTTGGACTCTGTATGCCCAAGACACATATTAAATTGATGTGGCTAGTACGATATGATCCAAGTTGGGTCATACCCAATAACAAGCTAGACAAACACCTACAATATTTATTTATGATATGATCAAACAAATAAATATCAACACTTAGAATATTTGGAAATCGGTTTTCTAAATAATTGCACTTGATAAACTAATAAATTATATGGATAATTTATTTTGAGAGAGAATATTTTATTTTGTTATTTAATGGGTTAAATAACATAATAAAGTAGTATAAGGCTTATAACATGTGATCTTACAATTTTATAAAAGTTATAAAATTATATATATGTCTTAAATTGTTATTATAAGAAAAATTATTGAATTTTTTTTTTTAAATAAAAGCTAGGGCCGCCCCCCTCATGGGAATACACAAAAGTTTTTTGGTCCAATCATAAAGCATGCATTTTTGCATGTCTAGGTGATGCTTGATTGGCCATTTTGTGTGGCAACTTCTCTCTCATCCTTTTAAGAAAAGGAGTTGCAAGACTTAGAAGAAATCCACCATTTTTCTTTCAAGTTTTTTCAAGTTGCAAGAACTCAAAAACTCTCTAAAATTTCGGCCAAGAGCTGATTATTAGAGGGATTTTTGTGAGCTTCAAGTGTAGAAATCCTAGCAATCTCAAGGTGTTTGTTGGAGCTTTCGGGTATACTAGCTTGAGGCTTTCTCGTTTGGAAGCTACCATTCAAGATTCATCATCATCTTCCATCTCCTTGCTCCAAAGAAAGGTTGAACTCTCAAACACCCTATGGTTGTATTTTGATAGCATGTATGTCATATATGGATCCGGTTTTGGGTTTTTGCATTTAAAAGAGTTTTAAATCTTGTAAAGTAACATGTTTTAAATCCTTATTCCGCTGCGTTTTTAATTTTATTCGGATAAAATTAGCTTTGATAAACATGTACAAAACCCAACAATGGCATCTAGAGCCGCTTATATGAGTGCATGCTTCATTGGTTTTAAAATTTTCGGGTTTTGGGTTTGGTTAAACCCTATGGCCGAAAGTTTTGACCATGGTTCTCCTTTTATTTTTCAAGATTTATTTCTTACATGCATAAAGGAATCTTGAAAAAAAATTATATCATATGGATGATTTGTTTTGTTTGGACAAAAACCCACATTTTTCGGTTTTTCATTCTTGTCACACCCCGACCACGTAGAACATACAAAACGTGGCGGAAACATCGGGGAGTGTTGTAACAGAATTAATGTTTCACAACCATGGAAATTTAAGTTTCGTTTTATTGATTAAAAGTGTTACAATGTCTTAATAAACAAATAAATACAACATAATTAACTAGTCTTGCATCTTTTATTGTCACTAAAGCCCAAGTCTGCCTATGTGTATCTTGATCATCTTATGCAACAGCTCCTGAAAAACACATGTGAAAATAGGTACGTCAGCATAAAAATGCCTGTGAGATACATAGGTTTTGTGAAAATAAGATTCATGACTTATGTTTGAGAAAATGTTTAGTCATGAACCTTGTTATTTGCTTTGTCTTTTAAATCATTTGAAAAACGATAAGATCAGATGATAAGTATAAATAAATGTAAGGTTAAATGAATAACCAAGTAAAATATGTTTGCATAAGATAAGTTGTTTATAAATCAATGTCTTGTGAAAAGTATGTTATTTGTATGAAATGTTCTATGTCTCAAACTGAAATGATTCAAATAACGTTACGACATGTAATACCATACAAACACTTATATATAGGAAGTACCAGCGGCGTATCCACCATGCTTGTATCATATTACACACGCATCGTTACTTAATCACTTAATCAAACCAAACCAACCAATGTAAGAAGTCTATGTTTAAACCAATTGTCAAATGTATTGTATGATATGTCAAAGTGTTCATGTCAAGATGTAAATCATGTCAAAATGTCTATGTCAAATGTCTAAGTCAAATATCCATGTCAAATGTCTATGTCAAATATCCATGTCAAATGTCTATGTCAAATATCCATGTCAAATGTCTATGTCAAATATCCATGTCAAATGTCTATGTCAAAATGTCATGTATGGCAAGTGAAATGTCTCAACTAAACCATATGCACAAAAACAA
Organism: Helianthus tuberosus; assembly: GCA_030545235.1. NCBI lineage: Eukaryota > Viridiplantae > Streptophyta > Magnoliopsida > Asterales > Asteraceae > Helianthus > Helianthus tuberosus. The sequence goes on along the minus strand of CM060368.1, from coordinate 113,822,638 downwards.
AGTATTGAAGTAAAACTTGGTTTAAATCAAAGCTATGTTTTGTGTAAATGCATGCAAATATTTAATATGAACATTTATGCGGTATTGTGAAAATGCATACATCCAAGCCTGGTGACTGTGGTGATAAACCCTTTAAACAAGTTAAAGGTCTATCTGTCTTATATCATCGAATTCGGTCATTCCTTTCATCCCCTTTCCCTGGGACGTCCGGAACGGGAGTTGTCAATTCCTATGGTACCACTACCTACTAACGAACGGCATGATCGGTGTTAATGAATGTATTGTCCCATGTAAACAAACCAAATGTCATACCAAAATGTAAGCATGTGATGAAAACAATGTACTAAGTATGAACTAAATGGACATACATAGCATAAAACACAATGAGATCATGTACTATAATGTACTAACGAACATAGCAGGTATATGATGTGAAAACATGTAAAGCATGAAAGTAACAAGTAGGCACATGTGTTCCACCCCAAAACAGTTTGGAAAACAGTAAAAGAGGGGTCTATGTACTCACTTGAGATTGCTCAGTTGTCTAAAGATAACCACCAAGCAGTGCTAGAGATCTCGGAATCAAACGGCACCTAATATAGGTAACTATGTTAATAAACCGGACCTAAATCGGAAGACTGGGTAGCATTAGGGTTTGTAAACCAAACGAGTGTGGAGACTCGTGTGATATGGTTTAACAAAGCCTACATACTAAATGAAACCTAACATAACTGCCTACGACCCATTACGACCCGTTTAGGTAGCTTATGCTACTTTAACGCGTCGTTCGCGTGAAACGCGTTCGGACCGCCTAACTAGTTCTACGACAAGTGTTATATGCCTAAACATGTTACATAATCAGTTATGTGACAAAAGTTTAGGTTACATATGCTTAATTACCAATTATACATGAAAAGGGTATTCTGGTAATTTACCTAAGGCATATAAACTACCTATCATACAACTACTTAAACGATGTGACCATAGGGTATAACCTCGGAAGGTTATTCCCTACCTACTATGGTCACCTAATGTATTTGGTCGGATCCTAATGATCGACCAAACTGGGTCGGGTTCGAGGTATAAGCGATTTATCAGATCGCTTACCCTACGACCCTAGACAACGTGGTAATCAGTAGGCATAGTCCCAAGGGACTATAACCAACGTGATTACACTCACGTTGCGAAGTTCAAACGAACTTCGCATTGACCATTACTGGTCAACGCTGAAAGTCAAACAAAGTTTGACTTTCTGACTCGAAAAGCAATAAAATAAGGAAAAGAACGAAAGAATACTTATGAAGGGTCCCCGAATGCTAATCCCGATCCAAGAACTCAGGTATGAAACAATGGTTTCAACTTAGAGCTCTCAAATCAGAATTCTAGTGGTTTAAAACAATGGAAAGCATGGGGTATATATAGTTTTCGGTCCACCGTTAAGATCGTTTCATGTAAACCGTGCTTTAATCGCAACCGTACATGTGTCGGGACCTTATGGTGACTAAAATTCCATCCTTATCAGCTGACTAGATAATTAGGAATGTGTGGTTGAGGATCAAACATGTGCAAACAGCTGTGAAATACACTGCATCTGGTCTGCAGACCCCTAGCGCACCGCTACGCTAAAAGTGTAGCGCACCGCTAGGCCCTAGTTTGGCAGAATTACACTTTTGGTCCCTGTATTGCAATCAGCCCATTTTCGACACGTTTAAGGCCCGTTAACCCCATTTCAAAGCTCTAAAATGAAGTTAAAGTATAGGGAACTTAAAACATGTTCAAAAATATCTCGGATGTCGGTTCGTTTGGCCGTACGAACGCGATGTTCGCTTAATTACGACGGAATGCGCATAAGCGCGAAAAACGAACCAAAAGACGTGACGAATGGATTTTTCTTATGGCGAACACTAAAATAAAATATTTTAGTGCTTACATAAATTTTTGGATGTCCGGATGTATTCAGAACGTAGGTTATGCTCGAAAATGCAAACTTGTGCACTTTTTGACACTTTTAGTCCCTAGATGACCCAAAAGTTTATTTTAGCACACCGAACCCCTCAAAGCCTATTTCTAAGCTATGTAAAGGATATTTATGGTATGTTTAACTTATGGTCATGTTCCGGAATGTCTGTTACAGTTCAAATTGGCATACTTTCGCAGTTTGTCAACTTTAGTCCCTGTAAGCGATTTAACTTGATTTTGCCATACCAAAGCCTTCAAAACTTATTTCTAAGTTATGTAAAGGTTATTTAAGGTATGTTAAGCCTATTTCACTATTCCGGAGTGTTCGTTGCATTAAACTGGTTATATTTACGCATCAGTGCGCTTATAACCTTCCAGAAAGCGATTTAGAGTTTGAAATTGAACAGAAATTGATATGTGCAAATGATACACATATTTTTACAAATCCCAAGTATGAAATACAATATTTCATTGGTTTGGTATTTGTTTGATGGCCGTGGAGGCACAGGTGTTACAATTCTTGGCCGAAAAATATAGGTTGTAAAAGGAAACCATTATTTTGCTCTTGAAATTTATATATATTTGGATATATATTTTGGTGTTCATAACCTAGCCATGACCTTGTGTGAATATGTTTGTGTTTGTGATTTTGTTAAATTATTCAATGGGTTGTAATAATTATTTTGTCTTCCATTTGTAAAAATATGTAATTTATTTATTTTCATTTGGTATGTAAGTAAATAGATTAGATGCATTTATTTTACTAAAAAAATGTATTAGGATACTTTTATGTAAAAGAAGATGCACACAAAAATGCGGTTTTGGTTTTGCCAATTTCGGGCAAAAAGGACTTCATAGTTCTTAACGGGATTTTAGCCCGATAACCAAAACACATTTTGAAGTCCAAAGGGGTTTGGAGCTGAATTTAAAAGACATTTGGAAGCTCAAAAGAAGTGAAGAAATCACAACACAAGATGAAGACTTGAAGCATTTGGATGCGGGATCAAGTGGGAGTTCACCGACACCTTTTGTGTCCATATTCAACCTTTAGGAAGGACCTTTTGACACACTTGGTTCGGCTAACAAGTGTGGTCAAAATAGTTGGCTATGGTTATGCACCTTTTATCATATGTGTTGTGCTTGTATGGTTATATTTTTGGATGATATTTGGATAGGCATACTTAACAACTAATAACCCGTAACAAGCTTAAAATTGGTTCTTACAAAATCATTAAAACGATTAATAAAAGGTTTATTAAAAATTAATGATTTTATAATAAAATGGGTTTTATTAAAAGAACCTTGAAAATTGGTTTTCACTAAAGTACCATTGATTTGAATGCATGCAAATATATGGTACATAAAATTTTTCTAAACTAGAATTTTGAAAAATAAAAATCCCTTTTATAAAACAAGTCAAACACCATCCTTTTATACAACACTCAAATTACTTGGGAACTCTTTGTGGGATAAAGGTCACCTAACCACATTTGAGGAAACTTGTATATTTGAGGTGGGTTTACCATGTTTGTGGGATAAAGGTCACCTAACCACTTATGTGTATAAACTCACACGTGTGTGTAAGTTGGACGACTTGATTTGGAAACCATGAACTTAGGGTCACCGAAGCATGGCGAACAAATGGTGTTGATGGGATTAAACATGCCAACTAAACATAAAGATGTTTAACCGATCCCATATAGCTAGAAGTTGCAAAGGGTTGCAATCGTCAAACGTTGACTACCTTGTTAATTTAAATAATGGGATAAAGGTCACCTAACCAATATTTAAATGTAACGTTGGATTCTAGATTTTAATTATTAATTGTCTATGAGACGTTAAAAGGGTATTAATGATTAAAATTTTAATAATATCGAAAATACTAAAATTGAACTTTGTTAAATTTTGTAGATGGCCGCTAACAATGCAAACCCAATTAACCAAACCGTCCGTAACCTATCACTAAGAACCATCCTTGAAAAGGATCGTCTCAACTATAGCAACTTCATGGATTGGTTTCGAAACTTGAGAATTGTTCTCAAGCAAGAGAAGATATCCTATGTGTTGGACGATCCTATTCCCGATCAACCTGACGAGGAAGATGTAGAAGCCTACAATGATTGGGTTAAATATACCGAGGACTCCATGCAAGCCTCTTGCCTCATGTTGGGAACTATGATTCCTGAGATTCAAAAGGACTTTGAACATCATGGGGCATACGACATGATTACCCAATTGAAGGAAATGTTCCTACAACAAGCAAGGGTAGAACGCTTCGAAACGGTTCGAGCGCTTCATGCATGTCGAATGGAGGAAACCCAATCGGTCTCATCTTACGTCCTAAAAATGAAAAGCCCCATTGATCGCCTCGAAAGGCTCAATTGTCCCGTCTCTAAAGAGTTGGCTACGGATTTGATCCTCAACTCTTTAACAAAGAAATTTGAGAGCTTTGTTATGAACTATAACATGAATGGATGGGACAAGAGCATTGGTGAGCTTCATGCAATGCTCAAAACGGCCGAAGCGGGAATGGGTAAAAAGGCTTTACCCGTTCTAACGATTAATGAGGGAGGCAAGAAGGGACATCACTCCGACTCCAAGGCAAATGTTGCCAAAGGGAAGGGGCACGTCAAAGGGAAGGGAAAAAGAAAGGCTAAAGCAGAACCACCAAAACCAAAAGAGAAGAAGGCAAAGGTTGCCACGAGCGATCCATGCTTTGAGTGTGGAGAGATAGGGCATTGGAAAAGGAATTGTCCAACCTATCTCAAAGAGTTGAAAAACAAGAGGGATGCAGGGCAAACCTCAGGTACAATCTTTATGATACATATTGATCTAAATGTTATTTCTTCTAACACATGGGTATTAGATACCGGATGTGGAACTCATATTTGCAATTCGTTGCAGGGGTTCAAAAGAAATAAGCATTACAAGAAGGGAGACACTAGTCTCTTCATGGGCAATGGAGCGAAGGTTCAAGTTGAAGCCCAAGGAGACTATGTTTTAAAACTTCCAAGTGGTTTGGAAATATGTTTGAAAAATGTTTTGTATGCTCCTAGTTTGACTAGGAACATTATTTCTGTTTCCCTTTTAAGACAATATGGATTTGATTTGAAGTTTGTGAACAATGAAATTTATGCTTTGATGAATGACATGTTCTACTTTAAAGCTACGCCTTCAAATGGTATTTATGAATTGGTTCATGATAATACATCATTTGATAATTCGATGTACCAAGCAAACACCAAGAAACTCAAAACGGATTTGAGTGAGACCTATCTTTGGCATTATCGTCTTGGTCATATAAACAGAAGTCGCATGCAAACACTTCAAAAGAATGGCCTTTTGGAAACAAATGAAATTGGTTCATTTGATACATGTGAATCTTGTTTACAAGGTAAAATGACCAAGAAACCCTTTAGTGGCACAAACCAAAGGGCAAAAGATTTATTAGGCATCATACATTCGGATGTATGTGGTCCTTTTAAGCCAATGACTAGGAATGGTGAAAGATACTTCGTAACTTTTACCGACGACTTCAGTCGTTATGGTTATGTGTACTTGCTAAGACACAAAGATGAAGTTTTTGAAACGTTCAAAATCTTCCAAAACGAAGTAGAGAATCAACTCACCAAGACAATCAAAGTTCTTCGTTCCGATAGAGGAGGTGAATACCTTAGTGATGCCTTTCAAGATCATCTTAGGAGTTGTGGGATCATCTCACAACTTACTCCACCTGGAACACCACAACATAATGGTGTGTCTGAGAGGAGGAATCGAACTCTGAGATGATGGCTAGAAGCACATTACCTCTATCATTTTGGGGTTACGCTTTGCTCTCCGCGGCTCGTATATTAAATATGGCCCCAACCAAGAAAGTGGATAAGACACCTTTTGAAATATGGCATGGAACGGTTCCATCATTATCATATTTGAAGGTATGGGGTTGTGATGCTTATGTAAAGCAATACACCCCAAACAAGTTAGAAGTACGATCCATTAAGTGTATCTTCGTAGGACATCCTAAAGATGATATAGGATATTATTTCTACGATCCAGCAGAGCAAAAGGTATTTGTTGCTCGAAAGGGTAAGTTCTTGGAGGATAAGTTCCTCATGGAAGGAACTAGTAGAACAGTGGAACTTGATGAGGATCAAGAACCACAAGCCGATACACGTTTGGTTGATACTAGCACTCAACAAGAGGTTGTTGAAAATAATCAAATGGTTGATCAACATACACAAAACGTTCGCAAATCTGGTAGAATTAGTAATCCACCTGAAAGATATGGATTTTTCATGGATGGATGCTATGTGGTAGATTCAGATGAACCAACCACATACCATGATGCAATGTCAAAATCCGATTGCGACAAATGGCTTGAGGCTATGAACGTAGAGATGCAATCCATGTATGACAACCAAGTTTGGGAATTGGTTGTGCCACCTCTTAACTCCAAAGTAGTTGGAAGTAAGTGGGTTTTCAAGAAGAAAACAGATATGCATGGTAACTTGGATACTTATAAAGCGAGACTTGTAGCAAAAGGTTTCACTCAAACTCAAGGGGTTGATTATGATGAGACCTTCTCGCCAGTGGCAATGCTAAAGTCGATTAGGATATTATTTGCCATAGCTGCATATTATGACTATGAGATTTGGCAAATGGATGTCAAAACGGCTTTCCTCAATGGATATCTTGATGAAGATGTCTATATGGTTCAGCCTGAAGGTTTTGTCGATCCAAAACATCCTAACAAAGTGTGCAAGTTAAAGAAATCAATCTATGGATTGAAACAAGCATCGAGAAGTTGGAATCACCGTTTTGATGAAGAAATTAGGAATTTTGGGTTCATCAAGAACGGGGATGAAGCTTGTGTGTATAAGAAAGCTAGTGGGAGCACCGTCACTTTCTTAGTATTGTATGTCGATGACATTCTACTATTTGGAAATGACATTCCAACCATGGAAGGTGTAAAAGCCTGGCTTGGAAGATGCTTTTCCATTAAAGATCTTGGAGAAGCTGCCTATATTTTGGGAATAAAGATCTATAGGGATAGATCAAGGTGCTTGATAGGTTTAAACCAAAGTGCATACATTGACAAGGTCTTGAAAAGGTTCAAGATGGAGAACTCTAAGAAAGGTTTGGTACCTATTCAAAAGGGGACAATATTGAATGTGACTCAATGTCCAAGCTCAAAGGATGAGCAAGAAAGAATGAAAGGAATCCCATATGCTTCTGCTATAGGATCCATAATGTATGCAATGATATGCACTAGACCGGACGTGTCATGCGCTTTAAGCATGACAAGTAGATACCAGCAAAATCCAGGTAACAGTCATTGGATGGCTGTTAAGAGCATATTGAAATACCTTAGGAGGACTAAGGATATGTTTCTAATATATGGATCTGGTGAAGAGGAACTCGTTGTAAAGGGTTACACGGATGCGAGTTTCCAAACTGATCGAGATGGTTCTCGATCACAATCTGGGTATGTCTTCATTTTGAATGGAGCTGCAGTCTCTTGGAAGAGCTCGAAGCAGGATGTTGTAGCATTGTCCACTACAGAATCAGAATACATCGCCGCCTCATTGGCAGCACAAGAAGCTGCGTGGTTAAAGAAGTTCATTGCCGACCTAGGGGTAGTCCCTACCATTCAAGACCCCCTAGAGATCTTTTGTGATAACGAGGGTGTGATTGCTCAAATCAAGGAACCTCGTGCACATCAAAAGACTAGGCACATTGAGCGGAGATTCAACTACATAAGGGATGAAGTTGAAAAGGGAAACATATGTATTCGCAAAGTTCACACCGATCAAAACATTGCGGATCCACTCATGAAGCTCCTTGAACGGCCAAAACATGAGGGTCATACTTGTGCCTTAGGACTTCGATATTCTAGTGATTGGATTTGATCTATTTTGTATTTGGATATTGGAACAATTGTTATTTTAACTCTTTTATGGTATTTTGAGTTATGTTCCATTTTAGCATGTTTAAATCCGTGAATAAATTAATTATTCTAAAAGTCCGTAGTCGATCATAATTGTGGGAACAAATATGAATGTAAGACTATTATGAACTTGGATTGGTGGATATTCATTAGGTATGAATATAGAGCAAAGTGTTGCTGCCAAAGTTCATAGATATTTGTGGGATACAAATATTGGACTGACCCGCTCTCAAATGTTACTGCATGGAATCATTTATGATTGATCATAAGTAAATTTGAGCAAAGGCGAATATCATAGTATCCTCTGACCTGAGATACATATTGGGTCTTGATATTCACCAAATATTATGCCTTGACTTAGTTCTTCGCTGTCTGTAATTAGATAGTACATAAGACTAAGCTCAGGTATGGTACAAGGTGATTGTGAGAGACGTATGTAGTCAAGAAGGGATTTGTTCCTCTTATTCGTTGAGAGTAAGATGTCTAAGGCCTGCTTAAGGTAAATCAACAGAGAATGATCACACTGTGTCTCTGGATTTGACATGACATCTGTAACGAAAGGATAAATGATAGATTCACCAAAATCATTTTCAAGTAAGGGACTTGAAGGGGATGATGTTATTGAATGGCACTTCGTCATACGTATTAGGGGTAGTAAACCGTTGTTAGGCGTCATTTACTGCTTGCATCAATCTTCTATGTATCTTGTGCAAGTGGGAGATTGTTGGACTCTGTATGCCCAAGACACATATTAAATTGATGTGGCTAGTACGATATGATCCAAGTCGGGTCATACCCAATAACAAGCTAGACAAACACCTACAATATTTATTTATGATATGATCAAACAAATAAATATCAACACTTAGAATATTTGGAAATCGGTTTTCTAAATAATTGCACTTGATAAACTAATAAATTATATGGATAATTTATTTTGAGAGAGAATATTTTATTTTGTTATTTAATGGGTTAAATAACATAATAAAGTAGTATAAGGCTTATAACATGTGATCTTACAATTTTATAAAAGTTATAAAATTATATATATGTCTTAAATTGTTATTATAAGAAAAATTATTGAATTTTTTTTTTAAAATAAAAGCTAGGGCCGCCCCCCTCATGGGAATACACAAAAGATTTTTGGTCCAATCATAAAGCATGCATTTTTGCATGTCTAGGTGATGCTTGATTGGCCATTTTGTGTGGCAACTTCTCTCTCATCCTTTTAAGAAAAGGAGTTGCAAGACTTAGAAGAAATCCACCATTTTTCTTTCAAGTTTTTTCAAGTTGCAAGAACTCAAAAACTCTCTAAAATTTCGGCCAAGAGCTGATTATTAGAGGGATTTTTGTGAGCTTCAAGTGTAGAAATCCTAGCAATCTCAAGGTGTTTGTTGGAGCTTTCGGGTATACTAGCTTGAGGCTTTCTCGTTTGGAAGCTACCATTCAAGATTCATCATCATCTTCCATCTCCTTGCTCCAAAGAAAGGTTGAACTCTCAAACACCCTATGGTTGTATTTTGATAGCATGTATGTCATATATGGATCCGGTTTTGGGTTTTTGCATTTAAAAGAGTTTTAAATCTTGTAAAGTAACATGTTTTAAATCCTTATTCCGCTGCGTTTTTAATTTTATTCGGATAAAATTAGCTTTGATAAACATGTACAAAACCCAACAGTGTTGGCTGAGGAGACTTGGGTTACATATACTGAAGACGCAATACTGTGAGTTCATGTCCCCCTTTTCTCTTTACTGTTTTCAGTTTTATACTCGGGGGTGAAATACATGCGACAATCATTACAGACATTTATTTACATGGTATGGTTAGCGTAGGGAGGGTTTATACTACTTAGATCATGTGAATGAGTAGGGCAATTAAGGCCATCAATCCTCGTTGTAAGACCGAGGGGATGAGTGATAGATCTATTTGGGTGTAGCGAGCCCCACCCTTGAGTCCGTTGAGTGGACCACGTGGTGACTATGTCTTACAGCCGAAGCCCGGTAACAAATCTGCTAGGTTTGAGTCTTCCTGCATCACTTCACACATACCATTGGCTTTGTAACCCAGTGGTGATCTCTTTTTCCTTATTGCTACATACCAGGGACTTACATACATACTTACAACATTTTCAAAGGTTTATACATACACACAAACGAAAACATGAACTCGCTCAACTTTTGTTGATGTTTTTCAAACTACATGTATTTCAGGGATCTTGTAAAGTGGATCTGGCGGGCGTTGGAAGTTTTTATGCTGCGTTAAGAATAAAGATGTCATCCATGGTCTTTGAGTTTGGACGGTGTGTCTTATTCCTGGACGAGACATGTCTTCCAAACCTTGGTATTATTCAATATCTTTTGACGAGTCCTTAATGAACTCAAAAGCAATTTGTACGATTTGTAAAACTTGAATTTGGTGTCTACGTTTTAAAACAATGTTGTTATGTTTTGAACCTATTTAATGGATGACAAACCTATGGTTTTATCATATAGTTGATGTTATGATTGAATGCAATGATATTAAGAAAGTCACACCATAATCACGCTTCCGCAAAAGTCAGGGTGTGACACGAATAGTGTCCCACACGTTAGCCGAACCAAAGTTCACAGCTTTACCATCCAAATCTTTCCAGCTAAACCGATCAGTCATGTTAGGGATTAGAGTAGGCGTTTATATATTTATTAGAACCGGGAACAGGTCATACCAGGCTTGCGACCACCCCTATTGACCGTTAACAGTAATCACCTCCGCCACCGTAGTTCGAATATTGAAACCAGCATTTGCAATAGTTCTTGGAGTGATCATGGAGCTGAGAGGACTCAACGAGCACCAATTATCACTCCAAACATTGGTTTGAAAACCACTCTTGATAGTAGACCGTATATGAGGACGAATAAGGTTACGAATAGACAAGATCTTTCTCCATCCCTAGCTCATACTACCTCGACACGGGATCTCCCAAAAACTTCTCCCTTTAATCTTGTAGTCATGGATCCATTTTACCCATATAGACTCCCTTTTGGTAATAATACTCCAAATATGGTTTGCTATAAGCGATTTATTGACATCAGCAATACATCGAATGCCCAAGCCACCTTCATCTTTCGGCAAACACACCTCCTTCCAAGCCACTTTTGCACGGACTCTACCTTCCGCACCCGCATTCCAAAGAAATCTATGAATTCTTTTTTCAAGCTCACTAACCACACGAGCCGGCATAATAAACACTGACGCCCAATAGATGTGCATATAGGAGAGAAAAGAGTTTATAAGTTGCAACTGACCAGCAAAAGACAAGGATTTTGTCATCCAGTTCACAATTTTCTTGTCCATACGATCAATGAGAATCTTACAATCTTTAAACAGAAACCTCGAAGATATGAGTGGAACCCCAAGGTAGCGGACAGGAAGCGATCCCTCTTGAAACGGCATAATGTTAAGGATTTCTTGCTTGATCGATTGAGGAACATTGCAAAAGAAGACAGTGCTCTTCGCTGGACTCGGTACCAATCCATAATCACGCTTCCGCAAAAGTCAGGGTGTGACAGCTTGGTATCAGTGCTTCGATCGTAGCGAACTAGGATTCTTTCGCGAGTCTAGACTACGATCATTAGGGCTCTCACAAAAATGTTTTCACAACTTGTTTTTCATTACATACACAAAACGTCCAGATCCAGGGAACAAACATTTTTACAAACAAAAGGCACACATACACATTTCAAAATTTATATTTATAGTTCAGTCTTAGGGACCGAGGGAGGTTCAGTCTTAGAGACTGAGGGAGGTTCAGTCTTAGAGGCTGAGGGAGGATCAGCCTTACAGGCTGGGGATAATTAGTCTTAGAGACTGGGAGGATTGGTCTTAGAGACCAGGGAATTAGTCTTAGAGACCAGGGAATTAGTCTTAGAGACTGGGAGTTGGTCTTAGAGACCAGGGATTTAGTCTTAGAGACCAGGGAATTAGTCTTAGAGACTGGGAGTTGGTCTTAGAGACCAGGGATTTAGTCTTAGAGACCAGGGAGTTTAGTCTTAGAGACTGGGGAGTTCAGTCTTAGAGACTGGGGGAGTTCAGTCCTAGAGACTGGGTAGGTATTTGTCTGAGAGACTGGGTGATTAGTCTGAGGGGCTGGGAGGTTTGTTTGGGAAGACTAGGATGAATATGTGGATACGTGATTACATTATGAAATGTCTTTGTTTGCAATACACAAAGTCTTAAAGATTACTGTGAATATGCATGCTATGACTATTATGTACCGGCACACACGTCACCTTCCTCAGGGAACGAATTGTCAGATAATGATGACTCTACGGCCATCGCCATAGATGAAGGGACCACACCTGATGAGACCATACCTGCGCCGGAGATATTTACGTCAGAGACTGAAAGTAACCCTGACACGCTGACCAAGGACGAGGACGACTTCCAACCGTCCGCGCTGCCAGACTTTGGCGATGAATTACCCTTGCTGATGGCTTCCTTGACGAGAATCTTTCTGTCATTCTTGTTTCGGTCCACGACCATCTTATCATTTGGACACTTCGATGGCGAGCACATCATGGCTCCGATCCTCGACGCCGTACCTCTCGTGGTTATTTTCCCCGAGGATCCGCCTTTTTGACGAATTGTTTGATGGCGACATTAATCTGCTTGTTGATGATCCTCCTGTTGACGCCCAGGACGATGGAAAATTTGTGACAACCCGAGTTTTCAAGATATTTATCCGACTTAAGCTGGTGCTTATTTGCAAAGTATATTTAAATGTGTTTTTATGAATTAATATTATGAATTAATATTATTTGTATATCACGGGTGTATTGTATACATGTCTTAACAATTAATAGTATTAATTGTATAAAAACTTTAAACCTTAGTCAACAAGATCATGCTGGGTAGTGGGGCAGTTGAAGAAGTGGTTATCACAGGAGATTATATTATTTTCCAATCTCTATAACATGCTTATCGACAAGATCTAGAGCAGTTGTAGAGTGGTTGTAGTGGGTTTTATTACATGGATTATTAATACTAATCTCAATTCTTTACGGGTAAACTTAAGAGATAAATTATAACTCTCAACTCTCAACTTCTCTCTCATTACCCTTCTTGCAAACCAGACGACAACTTTTCTCCCATTCGAAGCCGGAGTTCTTCTGATTCGATTATTCTTTGTGTGGTTAGTGATTTACATATCAGTTTGTTGTCAGTTCTGGATATTTGTGGGTATGTTATAAACATGCTTTTGTTTGTGAGGAGTATGATATATATATATATATATGTGGTTGTTATTAGACTGTTAAGTATATGTGATGAGGTGGTAAACCGTGTGTGCTTGTTAATGATATCTGTTGATCGAATGTTTTAACTTATGTTTGATCGATTGTTCTTGCAAATGGTTGAATCTGTTAAATGATGATTAAGATTTGTTATTGTTGCGTGACCTGCTGTTGTTGATAATGATGATAATGCCGACGAAATCACCCCACCCCCAACGAAAACACCCCACATTTATAAGCTGGACGAAATCACATAAGTGATTTCGGCCCAAAACAGTTTTTGGCCCAAGTGTTCTAAGCCCAATGAGTGATTTCGGTTTGTGTATTGGCCTATAAAGGGTTTTCGGCCCACTAGGTGATTTCGGCACTTGAAGGGATTTCGGCTCTTATGTGATTAATATCTGTTAAGTTTGTTAATCCGGTTAGTTAGTTAGTTAACCCCGTTAAGTTGATTAACCTAGTTAAGTATGTTAACTGTGTTTAGTGTTAACCGGGTTAAATGTGTAAATTCTGCTAGGCATGATTTCGAATATAAACCCAGTAACTTTGTTAGTTTATTTAACTCAGGTGGTTAGAAATCTGGGTAACCTTGTTAAGTATGTTGATCTGGTTAAGTCTGATAATTTCGTTAAGTTACTGGCTCTGTTAGTGTTAAACCTGTCAGTTTGTTAAATACTGTTAATTGATAACTTTATTAAGTCAGAAACACAGTTACGCTATTTACTTGATTAAACCTACTATATGTATTAATCCAGTTAAACTTGTTAACTCAGTATGCATGTTAAAAATGTAAACACAGTTAAATCTATTAACTCTGGTTAGTTTATGTACCCTGTTAAACTCCTTAATTTTGTTACGTCACTAACTCAGTTAAAGAGTGTTATTGAACCATTATGTTAAAATAAACTTCAAAATACATTGAGGTGGTACATGAACTGTATGGATGCAATTAACTGTTTTTATTGCATGATGATTAAATGCCAAACACATTCTGTGATATTACTGTGATATTGATTGCATGCAAAACTTTACAAACATGTACTGATTGGATATACATGTATACTATAGGATTTGACTGATTATTTGTGAGCACATAATTTAGCATACCGAGCAAACCAAGGTGAGTTCACACTCTTACCAAGGCATGGGATTCCCCAGGTGGGTTGGGAATGGGATTGAATGATTACTTGTACTCACATCACTACTAGACTACTTACCACGGTCCTCGGATTGGGAAGGATGCCTGTGCCAAAATCTACGTATAACATACGTACTATCCTCGATTTGGGAAGGATACTAGTGTTAACACATACAAAAATCCTAGGTACTAATGTCCTCGGATGGGGAAGGACACCAGCGCTAAACCTACGTACTCGATACGTACTGTCCTCGGTTGGGAAGGACACTTATACTTATACTCATACTTATTACTATCCTCGGATTGGGAAGGATACTTACGGATACAACTAGTCTAGTAACTTACAGCATGGGAAGCCCCCACTAGATAAACATACAAATGGCCAAGTAATACACGTCATGGTTATAAACGAACTTATTACTAAACAACCAACTGTGAACTCGCTCAACTTTGTTGTTGACTCTCTGTTACATGCCTTGCAGATTATTAGGTATCTATGGAGCTTGCATGGGAGTGAAGAGGAGTCGTTGTGGGATATGGACAGCTGTGTGCCATGTTAAACATATGAAACATTTAAATTTATGTTGGGTTTACTTATTTATGCTTCCGCTAAACGCTTAATTATGTTATGGTTGTGAACACCTTTCGTATTGATGAATGACTTTTATTTATTACTTACAATGTTCTATATGATTGGTGGCTTGATCCTGGTCAGTCACGCCTCCAAGCGGTGATACTCCGCGTGTGGATTTTGGGGGTGTGACAGATTGGTATCAGAGCCATTGGTTATAGTGAACTTGGTTTTAATAAGGGAAAAAGTTTTTGTTAAAACCAGACTATAACTGAACAGTGCTCAACGATCCACAACGACGCTTCGCTCCACGTGCAAGACTCAACTCTATAGGTAATACTGTTCATGATTACATTGCCTACTTGCTAGATTATATAGAACTTTGCTCACGGTATGATTAGATAAACGTAACAACTATTGCTAGAGAACACATGTGTGCTTATCCTCTTCTGTCATCGCACTTTCGCGAGCCTCTCTCACCTATGTTGCCTTTGATATGAAGATCATGGCTGGACGCATTAACATAACTCAAGCCCAGCTGACGGCTCTGATTAACGAACAAGTTGCTGCGGCACTTGCAGCCGCACAAGCAGGAGGTCAGCACACTCAGCCACCTGTTTGCACCTTCAAGACTTTCATGGACTGTCGTCCTAGCACATTCAGTGGCACGGAAGGAGCAGTTGGACTCCTCCATTGGTTTGAAAAGCTTGAATCGGTCTTTGAAATGTGTGAATGCCCTGAGACTCGCAGGGTGAAATATGCTACTGGTACTCTTGAGGGTATAGCTCTCACGTGGTGGAACGCTCAGGTCCAAATGTTAGGATTGGTTGCTGCTAATGCCATCCCATGGAACGATTTCAAGGAAATGATCAAAGAAGAATACTGCAGCCGTGATGATATTTATAAGCTGGAGGTAGAGTTTTACAACTTAAAGATGACGGGGTCAGAAATTGAAGCGTACACTAAACGATCGAACGAGTTGGCTACTCTGTGTCCTACTATGGTGGACCCTCCCATCAAACGTATTGAACTGTATCTCAAGGGTCTGGTGCCAGAGATTCAAAGTCACGTGACCTCAGCAAATTTAGGCACTATTCAACAGATCGTCAAGTTGGCTCATCGTGTCACAGACCAGGCAGTGGAACAGAACAGACTACCTAAACGTATCAGTGCTACTACTACCGCTATCACTACTTCCGCTACTCCCAGTGACAATAAGCGGAAATGGGATGGAAATTCCAGCAAAAGTTCAGCTACAGCTCAGACTCAGGCACAACAGCGGAAGACTGATAACTACGAGAGCCCTGGTCAGCAATTTTCTGGTAGTCAAAGACAGGGTGGATATAGGGGAAATCTCCCAAGGTGCAATACATGCAACAAACACCATAGTGGTCAGTGCAACAAGGTTCGTTGCCAGAGATGTCTTAAGATGGGTCATGAAGCCAAAGATTGCAGGAGCTCACAACCTGCACATCAGAATCGTCAACAGCAACAGCAAACACTGCAGAACCAGCAACAGAAACAGGGTAACAAGGGATGCTTTCAGTGTGGAGCTGAAGGTCACTACAAGAAACACTGCCCTCAGTTAAATCAGAATCAGAACAATAACAACAATAATCAGGACAATGCCAACAACAACGGGGGAAACAATGGTGGAAACAATGGTGCTAGGGGTCGAGCGTTCGTGATCGGTCAGGGTGACGCAAGAAATGATCCTAATGTAGTGATGGGTAAGTTCCTTCTCGATGACTTTTATGTTACTGTCTTATTTGATTCGGGTGCCGATACCAGTTATGTGTCTCTAAAAGTTAGTCAAATGCTTAAACGCGCACCAACACTTTTGAACATCCAACACACGGTAGAACTAGCAAACGGTAAAAGTCTTGAAGCCACACACATAGTTAAGGGTTGTAACCTCGTCTTAGCTGGTCAGACCTTCTCTATCGATCTTATCCCTATTATTCTTGGTAGTTTCGACATCGTTATTGGTATGGATTGGTTATCCCAACAACAAGCAGAGATCCTATGCAAAGAAAAGATTATTCGTATCCCCCTTTTTGGCAAGGAACCTCTCGAAATTCAGGGCGACAAGAGTGGTGCTGTGGTGGGCATCATCTCCTTTCTTAAAGCCCAGAAGTGTTTGCGAAAGGGCCACACTGCTATTTTAGCACTCGTTACTGACGCATCAACAAAAGAGAAGAAGATTGAGGATATTCCAGTTGTACGCGAGTTCCCTCAAGTGTTTCCTGAAGATTTACCTGGGCTACCGCCTCATCGCCAGGTTGAATTCCAAATCGAGCTAGCTCCAGGAGCAGCACCCATAGCTCGAGCACCTTATCGCTTAGCTCCAACCGAACTGGAAGAACTGTCTAAACAATTGCAAGAACTCTTGGAAAAGGGTTTCATTCGTCCTAGCTCTTCGCCCTGGGGAGCTCCAGTATTATTTGTGAAGAAGAAAGACGGTACTTTCCGCATGTGTATAGATTACCGCGAACTGAACAAGGTGACTGTGAAGAATCGCTATCCTCTTCCACGCATTGATGACTTGTTCGACCAGCTGCAAGGGTCGAGCTACTATTCAAAGATTGATCTGAGGTCAGGCTACCATCAACTGAGAGTTCGGGACGAGGACGTCTCCAAAACAGTGTTCAGAACACGCTACGGCCACTACGAGTTTCTGGTCATGCCATTTGGGTTAACAAACGCACCTGCAGTCTTCATGGATCTCATGAACCGAGTGTGCAAACCCTACCTGGATAAGTTCGTTATCGTCTTCATCGACGACATCCTGATCTATTCCAAGAGTCAGGAAGAACACGAGCATCATCTACGACTTATTTTGGAACTCCTTCGAACAGAGCAGTTGTACGCCAAGTTTTCGAAATGCGACTTCTGGCTTCGTGAAGTCCACTTTCTAGGCCACGTAATAAACAAGGATGGGATTCATGTTGATCCATCCAAGATAGATTCGATCAAGAACTGGCCTGCACCTCGCACACCAACAGAAATTCACCAATTCTTGGGTTTGGCAGGTTACTACAGAAGGTTCATCAAAGACTTCTCAAAGATTGCACAGCCGCTTACATTACTGACACAGAAAGGTGTTACTTATCGTTGGAGTAATACACAGGAACTAGCATTTCAGCACTTAAAGGATAGACTTTGTAGTGCACCTATCCTCTCATTGCCTGAAGGCACAGATGATTTTGTGGTTTATTGCGACGCTTCCATCCAAGGACTTGGTTGCGTGTTGATGCAACGTGACAAGGTCATTGCCTACGCATCACGCCAACTTAAAGTTCACGAACGGAATTACACTACACACGATTTAGAGCTGGGAGCTGTTGTTTTTGCGCTCAAGATATGGAGACATTACCTGTACGGTACCAAGTGCACCATCTACACCGATCACAGGAGTCTCGAGCATATTTTCAAGCAGAAAGAGCTAAATATGCGTCAACGTCGATGGGTCGAGTTACTGAACGATTATGAATGTGCCATCAAGTACCATCCGGGTAAAGCCAATGTGGTAGCCGATGCTCTCAGTCGAAAGGATACTACACCTAGGCGTGTACGAGCGTTGCAACTCACTATTCAGTCTAGTCTTCCTTCTCAGATACGAGATGCTCAGGTAGAAGCATTGAAACCAGAAAATGTCAGGGCTGAAGCCCTACGCGGTTCCAGACAACGGATGGAACAAAAGGCAGACGGCGCCTACTACGTAACAGGACGCATCTGGGTCCCATATTATGGCAATTTACGCGGACTTGTAATGGATGAAGCTCATAAGTCTCGATACTCAGTACATCCTGGTTCGGATAAGATGTATCACGACTTGAAAACTACATATTGGTGGCCTAGCATGAAAGCTCATATAGCAACTTACGTTAGCAGGTGTTTGACTTGTGCGAGAGTCAAAGCAGAATATCAGAAACCATCAGGTCTACTCCAACAACCAGAGATACCACAATGGAAATGGGAGCAAATTTCAATGGATTTTGTTACTGGCTTACCAAGATCTCAACGTGGTAACGATACTATTTGGGTGATCGTTGACCGACTCACAAAGTCTGCACATTTCTTGGCAATTAAAGAAACAGACAAGTTCTCTACTCTAGCAGACGTTTACTTGAAGGAAGTGGTGTCAAGGCACGGAGTGCCCACGTCTATTATTTCTGATCGTGATGCACGTTTCACTTCAGAACTTTGGCAAGCAATGCACAAATCTTTCGGCTCACGATTAGACATGAGCACAGCTTATCATCCTCAGACGGATGGTCAGTCTGAACGTACCATTCAGACTCTTGAAGACATGCTTAGGGCATGTGTGATTGACTTTGGCAATGGTTGGGAAAAACATTTGCCACTAGTAGAATTCTCGTATAATAACAGTTACCACGCCAGTATTCGGGCCGCTCCATTTGAGGCATTGTACGGCCGTAAATGCCGATCACCTCTTTGTTGGGCAGAGGTGGGTGATAGTCAGATCACAGGCCCAGAATTTGTGATAGACACAACGGAAAAGATTGCTCAAATACGACAACGTATGGCGGCAGCTCGTGACCGTCAGAAAGTCTACGCTGATAAAGGTAGGAAACCACTCGAGTTACAAGTTGGGGATCGAGTGCTACTCAAAGTTTCACCTTGGAAGGGTGTGGTTCGTTTTGGCAAACGAGGCAAACTTAATCCACGATATGTCGGACCATTTGAAGTCATAGAGAAAATAGGCAAAGTGGCCTACAAACTAAACCTACCCGCAGAACTCAGTGCAGTTCACAACGTTTTCCACGTGTCAAATCTGAAGAAGTGTTTGTCGGATGAGACCTTCATAGTTCCATTGAAGGAGCTCACTATCGACGATCAGTTGCGATTCGTCGAGGAACCAGTTGAAATCACGGACCGAGATGTTAAGGTCCTCAAACGCACTAGAATACCTCTTGTTCGAGTTCGTTGGAACTCCCGTCGTGGCCCAGAGTTTACCAGGGAATGAGAAGATCAAATGAAACTCAAATATCCCCAGTTGTTCGAAAACAGTAAAACCACTACTGAGGCTGAAGCTACTACAGAATTTCGGGACGAAATTCCAAATCAACGGGGGGATGATGTGACACCCCAGGAAAACCAGTAAACTACACTAGCTTCCTCAGTAACTACGTACTAAAGTTCGGGACGAAATTTCTTTCAAGTTGGGGATAATGTGACAACCCGAGTTTTCAAGATATTTATCCGACTTAAGCTGGTGCTTATTTGCAAAGTATATTTAAATGTGTTTTTATGAATTAATATTATGAATTAATATTATTTGTATATCACGGGTGTATTGTATACATGTCTTAACAATTAATAGTATTAATTGTATAAAAACTTTAAACCTTAGTCAACAAGATCATGCTGGGTAGTGGGGCAGTTGAAGAAGTGGTTATCACAGGAGATTATATTATTTTCCAATCTCTATAACATGCTTATCGACAAGATCTAGAGCAGTTGTAGAGTGGTTGTAGTGGGTTTTATTACATGGATTATTAATACTAATCTCAATTCTTTACGGGTAAACTTAAGAGATAAATTATAACTCTCAACTTCTCTCTCATTACCCTTCTTGCAAACCAGACGACAACTTTTCTCCCATTCGAAGCCGGAGTTCTTCTGATTCGATTATTCTTTGTGTGGTTAGTGATTTACATATCAGTTTGTTGTCAGTTCTGGATATTTGTGGGTATGTTATAAACATGCTTTTGTTTGTGAGGAGTATGATATATATATATATATATGTGGTTGTTATCAGACTGTTAAGTATATGTGATGAGGTGGTAAACCGTGTGTGCTTGTTAATGATATCTGTTGATCGAATGTTTTAACTTATGTTTGATCGATTGTTCTTGCAAATGGTTGAATCTGTTAAATGATGATTAAGATTTGTTATTGTTGCGTGACCTGCTGTTGTTGATAATGATGATAATGCCGACGAAATCACCCCACCCCCCCAACGAAAACACCCCACATTTATAAGCTGGACGAAATCACATAAGTGATTTCGGCCCAAAACAGTTTTTGGCCCAAGTGTTCTAAGCCCAATGAGTGATTTCGGTTTGTGTATTGGCCTATAAAGGGTTTTCGGCCCACTAGGTGATTTCGGCACTTGAAGGGATTTCGGCTCTTATGTGATTAATATCTGTTAAGTTTGTTAATCCGGTTAGTTAGTTAGTTAACCCCGTTAAGTTGATTAACCTAGTTAAGTATGTTAACTGTGTTTAGTGTTAACCGGGTTAAATGTGTAAATTCTGCTAGGCATGATTTCGAATATAAACCCAGTAACTTTGTTAGTTTATTTAACTCAGGTGGTTATAAATCTGGGTAACCTTGTTAAGTATGTTGATCTGGTTAAGTCTGATAATTTCGTTAAGTTACTGGCTCTGTTAGTGTTAAACCTGTCAGTTTGTTAAATACTGTTAATTGATAACTTTATTAAGTCAGAAACACAGTTACGCTATTTACTTGATTAAACCTACTATATGTATTAATCCAGTTAAACTTGTTAACTCAGTATGCATGTTAAAAATGTAAACACAGTTAAATCTATTAACTCTGGTTAGTTTATGTACCCTGTTAAACTCCTTAATTTTGTTACGTCACTAACTCAGTTAAAGAGTGTTATTGAACCATTATGTTAAAATAAACTTCAAAATACATTGAGGTGGTACATGAACTGTATGGATGCAATTAACTGTTTTTATTGCATGATGATTAAATGCCAAACACATTCTGTGATATTACTGTGATATTGATTGCATGCAAAACTTTACAAACATGTACTGATTGGATATACATGTATACTATAGGATTTGACTGATTATTTGTGAGCACATAATTTAGCATACCGAGCAAACCAAGGTGAGTTCACACTCTTACCAAGGCATGGGATTCCCCAGGTGGGTTGGGAATGGGATTGAATGATTACTTGTACTCACATCACTACTAGACTACTTACCACGGTCCTCGGATTGGGAAGGATGCCTGTGCCAAAATCTACGTATAACATACGTACTATCCTCGATTTGGGAAGGATACTAGTGTTAACACATACAAAAATCCTAGGTACTAATGTCCTCGGATGGGGAAGGACACCAGCGCTAAACCTACGTACTCGATACGTACTGTCCTCGGTTGGGAAGGACACTTATACTTATACTCATACTTATTACTATCCTCGGATTGGGAAGGATACTTACGGATACAACTAGTCTAGTAACTTACAGCATGGGAAGCCCCCACTAGATAAACATACAAATGGCCTAGTAATACACGTCATGGTTATAAACGAACTTATTACTAAACAACCAACTGTGAACTCGCTCAACTTTGTTGTTGACTCTCTGTTACATGCCTTGCAGATTATTAGGTATCTATGGAGCTTGCATGGGAGTGAAGAGGAGTCGTTGTGGGATATGGACAGCTGTGTGCCATGTTAATCATGACCCTGTTTATTTTGATCTACCAAACATTGTACCCCTTATACCTGACTCAGTACCGGCACCCGATGTTCTCCTCTTTGGTGAGACATCTGTTTTTGCACCGTAACCGCCGATGCTGCTCCTGTGAAGACCGATGTCCAATTACCCTGGCATGCCTATCGCTTTCTTTTAAAACATACCCGCACCCCGGGAAGGTACTCTGGGTCAGCACCCGCGTAACGACCCCTTTTGCTACAACATCATTTTCTACGACCTCACAGGTAGCGCCGTTTGCTACATTCACCTCCGCATAGCTGGACGAGCCATTTCGATAATTCTTATAATACACTACACTGATTTTAGACCCTTACCATCCCTCACTTTATGGAGGCTACACACGGGATGAGTACACCTGTCACATCAACTACAGGTTGAGGTTATAAACCGCTGAATGCCGGAGCTTGAGCTGACACCACACCCTGCCTATTGCCAGTATACTTTGGTCCCCCACATATATCAAAGATTCCTGCTGAACTCTTGCCTGCTGCTATTACACCTTTCCCAGGTTTTGATGCTCGAGTGGCAGATTGGTTAATTACTTCGACGTACATAAAAGCTCGAGGGGAAATTCACGCATGTTAACAGCTTACTTTTCTTACCCCCTCCACCTCAGTCACCAGTATAGTTGGTTTCTGGATGAGGCGGATTGCATTACCTTTGAGTAAAGACACCAATGATAAGCCGGGATTGTGGAGACTTTTGAATACCATATCTAACTACGTAATTTCTATATAACTAATATACTTATTGGAAAAGGGTAGGGTGACCCTGTGTCCCACTTGATGCGATACATTTTGTAAGACGATGCAACTGTGGTCGGGGAATAATGAGAACCCAATCATCATTAAACATGCGACAAAACTATATGGCCAATGACCAACGAAAGCTCAGTCACTATGTCTTCATTAAGCGCGTTATTGATTTATATATGTGAGCTATAATTATAATGCTACGTGCTTACTTGCTATGCTCTCATTAAACATAATTACCAAATTACTTGGTTATACTATGATTATACTATTGCTTGATTGGTTGGTATGATACCCTAATATGTGTATGTGCATATGATCTCTAAACAACTATATGCACTCCCCGAACGAATAAGACCTGACCTAACCAATCTTCTCCTCAGAAGATGTCGATACAAGGGAACGTCGATACCAACAACCCTCTGCCGACAACAGCAGAGTCAGAACTGCAAGGGCGCATCTCGCAAGCCATCGTACAACTCGAGGCCCTTCGCTCCGAACACGGCGGTGGTACCTCAGGAAATAACCCACCCAGCGGCTGCACTTACGAGCAGTTCTTGAACTACAAACCTCGAGAATTCGACGGCACTGGGGGTGCCTTAGCTTTTGTGCGTTGGGTGGAGAAAACGAATTCTGTCTTATGGTTGAGCAAATGTGCCCCAGAACATCAGGTCACGTACGTAGCTGGACTATTTGTAGATGGGGCTCTGTCATGGTGGAACCTTCAGGTTCAAACAATGGGCGAGACTACTGCGTATGCTTTGACGTGGGACGAATTGAAGGAACTAATGCGCAAAAGATATTGCTCTAGGGCGGAAGTCCAGAAGTTGGAAACTGAATTGTGGAACTTGAAAATGGAAGGTCCAAAGATAGCTGAATATGTACAGAGATTTGGCGAATTATCACAAGTTGCATCGCGTTTGGTGGAACCAGAATCTAGGAAGATCGAACGTTTCATCGGGGGACTGGCACCTCAGATTCTAAGCCTGGTAACAACATCTAAGTCTTCAACAATCATCGAAGCAATCGACATGAGCGTGGCGCTCACTGAAGAAGCGATTAGACAAGGAAAATTTTCCACTCCGGAAGAGAAAAATGAGGCTCCTGTAGAGTCATCTGGGGATAACAAGAGAAAACTCGTAAATTTCAAGGAGGTTACTCGGGCGAGTAACAAGAAAAAGGCCAAAAAGGGAAAAGACTACATGGGTATCCCGCCTAAGTGTGACAATTGTCTACGTTATCATGTCGGGCGATGTAAATATGGGAAATGTGATAACTGTGGCAAGAGGGGACACCCAAAAGAAACTTGTAGGCAAGATACTGAACGTGGAGATGGAGGCCAGGATGATAGCCAGAATCACGGAGGAGTCAACGACGATGACAAATATCAAGGAAGGATGAGTGACAAACAAAAACGTGCTCAAGGTTGCCTTAACTGTGGGAGCAAAAAGCATTTCAGAAAATATTGCCCTAAAAATAATCAAGCACAGGAATGAAAGCTCAACACCGGAGCTAGGGAGGCACGCCAGAAATTCAAGCGACGATATCGGTACGTCCCATATTACTCAATGTTATGCATCTGTATTGCCAAATACTGTTGCAAATTTTACGATTCGCATCTCTAGAGTTTGAGAGTATACTTGGTTTAGTAGCAAGTAAGTAGATAATCCGCACTCCAAAGAACTAGCTAATGGGAAGCTAGTGGAAGCCAACGCAGTAACTAGAGTCGGCAAGATAGAACCCGGAGAGCGTAAGTTTACGGTTACTCTACTACCAGTTGGGTTGGAAAGCTTCAACGAGGTATTTAGGATGGATTAGTTGCCAAGCGATCGAGTGAAGATAGATATCTGCATCCCAACGACGAATGAGGGAACGATCGTGACTTATGAAGCAGGATACGCCTCTACAACTTACCAATTGCTTAAAGCACATGAGTTGTTGCGTAAAGGATGTGTTATCCTCTTGGCTCATGTCGGGGACAAGGGAACCTAAGAACCAAGACTCGAAGATATCCCTGTGATAAGGGAATATCCTGAAATCTTCCCCGAAGATTTGCCAGAATTATCTCCTCAACAACAAGTCGAATTTCGCATCGATTGGATTCAAGGCGCCGCGTCTGTAGTTAATGCACCCTAGCGGCTGACACCTTCAGAAATGCAAGGATCGACAATGTAGTTTCAGTAGTTGATAGAGAAGGAAGGTAACAGACCAAGTTTCCCACTTGGGGTAATCTCAGCTTTGTTCGTCAAGAGAAAGGACAATGATTTTCAAATGAACATCAGACTACCAGGAGCCGAACGAGCTAACCAACCAGAGTCGGTGACTCTCGCTAAGGATTGACGAATTACTTATTTGACTAACTGTGAGGATCCTACTACTATTACACGGCTGATCGACGATCGAGTGTCATTGGCAGTAAATTCAGGAAGAGAGTGTACCAGGGAAATTGTGGGACAATAATTTGTTTTAAATGTACACAAGAATGGTGTTTCCTACATGATGCACAGAACAATTCTACACCAAATACAAAACTCTGAGAATCTAGGAAACATGTACTTAGGACCATCGGGAACCCAGGTCCAAATTCACAAAGGTTGTTACCTAGGAACCACATCTGTTAACTCAAGCAGACACCATTAACCTGACATATATGCCAGTTCCATTGACCAAACAGAGAGTACTTGAATTTCTTTTACTTCTAGCGAGTAGATGTTTGCATCTCTACTCCCCTTAATGGTAGTTGCATCACGATAATCTTCTTCGCTGAGAGCGAACACACATTTGCTTTGATATCTGGTTATTTCTTCATTTTAGCAGATACTCATTATTCCTTTTCTTGAAAACTTATCTGACATACATGCATCATTTGCTACGCATGTGGTTTCATTTCGAACAAACACTTCATTGAAATTTAAATATTAGCTTGCTAAACCTAATTACTGATTTATGATTCGAATGACCTACATTATTGTTATTGTCGGCTCTTGTTACCAAGTCAAAACA
Source organism: Helianthus tuberosus (assembly GCA_030545235.1). Classification (NCBI taxonomy): domain Eukaryota; kingdom Viridiplantae; phylum Streptophyta; class Magnoliopsida; order Asterales; family Asteraceae; genus Helianthus; species Helianthus tuberosus. The sequence continues at coordinate 113,796,488 of CM060368.1, read as the reverse complement.
CTTTCTTGAAACTGCTTTCTTTCAAGTTATGTTCATAGTTCATCATCGTAACCATGCTGGGATTCCCTAGTGGATGCATACGTTTATTATCGGATTACGCCAGAACCAAGTTCAATTGCTTGAACTTATTCATTTCGTATATTCAGTTTAAGACGTCATATGATGTATTGAGAGCATCATATTCAAATCATTGGCAAAGATTCTTTTGTTTCGAGTCGTAGTAGACTTGTTTGGTCTACGACTTCACTAAATCATTTGTTGGTTACAACACCTTGTGGGGATACTTTCACAAAATTGAAGCTTGCGCTTATTTGGGTTTTTTTTTTTTTTTTTGTTTTGGGTAAAGGGTTACCCCGGTGAATTTTATAAATAACCAATAAAAAGAACAGGGTGTGTAAAAAACCCGACACACACTACCTAGCCAAGGCATATCCCGACTAGGGAACCAAACCAAGAAAACAAACCAAAAAAACACAGCCAAGATATCAACTAGACAATACACTACCCCGACATGAGAGACAAACAAAAAACAATCGAACGCCTCCTTAGCCTGGATCCGAAATCATATCCATCTTCGAGATTTGCCACTTATCAAGAATCTTCATGTGAATCGGGTCTCTCCCAAACTTGAATCCCATTAACTTCAGCCGAACCGTACTAATAATAACTTGAGAAAGCATAGACGGGGTACATTGAAGCTTCGAAAATAACCTGTTGTTTCTTTCTTGCCATATGAAATATGTAGCTGCTCCTACTAGAATCTTGCAAACAATCCTTTCAAGTTGCCTCGAGTTAGCGCTTTGTTCCATCCAAGCCATGATCGAGCTCCATGTGTTATTGACGCTTCCCATATCAACCCTTTCCCTCACTGTTTCCCACACCTCAGACGCATAAGAACACTGGAAAAAAAGATGATCCCTAGAGTCGCGGTCGTAACAACATAGAGGACAACACATGAGGATGAGGTTAGTGGCACTACCCGCTTCCCAAATAGCCATCCTATCCTGGGTCTTTAGCTTGTTATTGATAACTAGCCACAAGTGAAACGAGTGTCTAGGAACGCACTGGCTAAACCAAATTGAATCCACCCAAGCTACTTTGTTGTTTCTCAGCCGAAAAGAGTTCCAAGCTTCCGATGAGCAAAAAAATTGTAGATTGCCTTCACTATCCTTCCAACGACAACGATCAACCATATCCTCCAGCAAAACGGGTGGCGTAATATTTATTAGAACCGGAAATAAATCATACCACGCAAGAGGCCATTTCCACTGACCATTATCGTCAAGAAGATCCGCAACCGTGGCGGTTAGATTGAAGCCTGCATTGGCGATGATTCTAGGAGAAATAAAGCTCCGAAGAGGACTACACGAACACCAATTATCACTCCATGCATTTGTTTGGCGACCACTTTGAATAGACCTCCAAACATATGGCCGAACCTGGTTACGAAGAGCTAGAATCTTTCTCCATCCCCAACTAGGATTGGCACAACATTTCACCTCCCAAAAACTAGTGCCCTTTAGCTTGTAGGAATGAATCCATAGAACCCAAAGAGAACGACGATTATTAATAATACTCCATATATGGTTTGAAATCAAAGCTTTATTAACGTCCATGACACTTCGAATACCCAAACCACCCTCCTCTTTTGGCAAGCAAATATCTTTCCAGGCAACTTTCGAACGAGCAGTGCCTTGAGATCCCCCATTCCATGAAAATCGACGCATACAAGTTTCAAGCTCCTTAACAATTCTGACCGGAAGCATGAAAACTGAGGCCCAGTATGTGTACATAGCCGAAATGACCGAATTAATCAACTGGAGCCTTCCCGCAAACGATAGAGACTTAGACATCCAATTATCAATCCTCCGCTTAACCCGTTCCACCAGGACTTTACAATCACTATAAGCAAGCCTTGAAGCGATTAACGGCACTCCAAGGTAGCGAACAGGAAGGGACCCCTCCTGAAACGGCATTAAACTCAAAATCTGGGCCTTCGTATGGGGAGGAAGATTACAAAAGAAAATAGTACTTTTCGGAGCACTTGGAACCAATCCCGATATCCGCGTAAACTTTTGAAGAGCGTCCCGCAATAACTTAACCGATACACAATCACCATGAGCAAATATAAACAGATCATCCGCAAAAGACACATTTATAATCTTTTGTTTAGCACAATGCGCATGAAATTTAAAACCCGAACCGACCATAGCCGCACACTGAAGAAGAAGAGAGAGGACCTCCATGACTAAAGTGAATAGGTACGGAGACATAGGGTCACCTTGTCTAAGGCCCCTCTTCCCGCTAAAATAACCATGCAATTCCCCATTAATACACAAGGAATAAGACACAGTAGAGACACACTTCATGATCCACTTAACCATTTTCCGATGAAAACCAAACCGCAATAAGACAGTTTCAAGAAAAGACCAGCTGACAGTATCATAAGCCTTCTGAATGTCGATTTTCAATGCACATCTAGAAGGACCTCTATTAATGTGGTAGTTATGCATAAGTTCCTGAGTTAGGAGAATATTATCAGTAATCTTACGACCAGGGATAAAAGCTGATTGATTTATGCTAACTAAGCATCCAAGCTTCCTTTAATTCTATCGGTAATAATCTTGCTGATGCACTTAAACAAAACATTGCAGCAAGAAATCGGCCTGTAGTCCAAGACCGTATTCGGGGATTCCTTTTTTGGCACCAAAGCTATAATAGTGTGGTTAATTTGCTTCAACATTTGACCATTCTCAAAAAAATCAAGAACTGCATTCGTAACCTCATCTCCCACAACATCCCAAGATTGTTTAAAGAAAGCTGAAGTTTACCCATCCAGACCCGGAGCTTTATTTTCGCCAATACCAAACATAGCTTTTTTTACCTCATCCCGTGTCACCGCACACACCATATGATCAGCTGAAGACTCAGTAAGTGTATTGACAAACAAGTCCCCGATATCCAAGCTTTCCACCTGGTCTTCCATGCCCAAGAAATTAGCGTAATGAGTAAGAAGGGCTGCTGGAACGTGATCACCCTCATACCGGTTCCCATGCACATCCATAATACTCAAAATTTTACTTCTAGCATTTCTACTTTTCACACACTTATGAAAGAAGGACGTGTTAGCATCCCCCGCACATAACCACTCAACCTTAGCTTTCTGCTTAAGGAAGCATTCCTCATCATACGCGGCAGCTTGAAACTCTCGAAGACATTTGGCATGATCATCACGAACTGACATATCCAACGGATTTGCATCCACTTGGCGCTGAATCTGGTCAAGCTGAACTCGTAAATTAGCAACTCTATCATGCAGGTTACCTTGCTGAAAGAGGATTTTACGCAAAGCCGGCTTCAAATTTCTCATTTTCTTCACTACAGTAAACATAGCATGACCTTGAACGTTTTTTGCCCATTCCAACGTAACAGCCTGCCTGAACTCAGGTTTCGTCGTGATAAAGTTTGGAAACTTGAATGGTTTCGGTTTGGTACGAGTCACCGTCGACATCTTCAAGATACAAGGAGAATGATCTGATATACGAGCTGGCTGAAAGAGCACATAGCCATCCGGAAACAATTCTAGGAACTTGACATTACCCATAACACGGTCTATTTTCTTCATAACCCCGATACCCTCTCTCGGCTTCTGATTCCACGTAAAGTGAATGCCATGACTCGAAATATCAAGAAGCTCGGTCTCCTTAACACAATCATAGAACTCCCTCATTCCAATAGTATGGTTTGAAGGACCAGATAAGCAATCTTCCATATTAAGAGCCACGTTAAAATCACCAAGGACTACCCAAGGTTTATCACGAGACAAGGCATTAAATTTGCACAAATCTTCCCAAAGCGACTGTCTATCATGGTACCTGTTTTCCGCATAAACAAAGGAACAGAAAAATACTTTTTTTTTCAGCTTTTACGAGGACTTGGGTATGAATCACCTGATCCGATTGGGAAAGAACCATGATATCCACCACATCCGCATTCCAACCGAGAATGATTCTAGTGCCTCTGGAACATAACCCGCCATTAGACGTCCAACTCCAATTCCTAAAAACTTTGTTACAAATACCAGTTAACTTGTTCACATGGACATGAGTTTCCAACACTGCACAAACATTAAGTTGGTTTTCAGCTATAAGAACCCGAACCTCAGCTTGTTTAAGGGGCCGGTTCAAGCCCCTAACATTCCAAGCAGCTAAGCTATCCATTTAAACCCGTAAGCCCGGGAGTGCTTGCCCCCTCAGAATTATTTACCTCTAGATTACTGCCCATAAATTTCGACATCTCTGTAGGAACCACTTCTACAACCTCATCCTCCTTAATAGTGTTTGATCTAGTACCTTCATCAATCCCTGGCCCCGTTTCTTTCTCGTTCACAAGAGTTCCTATATCTGCATCCGCATCAGACTTAGATAAAGTTTCAAAAGAGTTTTTGGTTATCACATTGGCATGCGTACTAGTTTCTGATTTATCCTTCGTTGTTCCCGACGAACTCGCTCCAGAATTACCTATCTTCGGTTTGTAAACAAACTTAGGCTTTTGTTTCTTATGCATAACTCCTATCCTGGCCATTTTCTTCTTATCAGTAATAAAACCCTCATCGTCCATAACAACTTGTTTAGCTTTATTGGTGACATTCTTAGCACACATCTGATCATTATGACCAAACACACAACAAACCGAACAACGCTGAGGTTTCCATTCATACTCTACCTTAACTTTCTCAGTAATGTAGCCATCCTCTTCAAGTTTCGGAATGGCAACAGTAATGTGTACCTTCAGTTCGTTATCAGCATTAATCTCAATCAAGGCCCGAGCAAAACTACTTCTCCCCCAATTATGCACACACATATCTGCTGTATAACCATCTAACCTTTTAGGAATACCCAGTTTGGACGCCCAACAAACTCAGCCCATCATCCGTATAAACCGCAATAGGAACATTATGGAGTTTTACCCATACCGGAACTGATTTGATACACTCTTTCTTGAGACTAACCGATGGAGACCATACATTCAAGAACAAAGGAATCTTTCTAATCAACCAAGGCCCTCCTTCAAGCACTTTATTCATACCCTCCTTAGTATCAAACTTAAAGAAGAAAAACCCTTCCGAGTTCATCATAAGTTTAGCAAAACCATGTTTTGACCAAACGTTTTTAGCATAGTATTCCACCACAGGAAATGGAAGCCGATTACCTAAGAAATAACCATACAAAACATTCTCAAACTTTTCCTGGACCTTACGTATTACCTCACGGGGAATAAGAACATCAGCATCTTGCACCTTTTCAATTGGATCCAACCTCCTAAAGTTAACTTCCCGTTTCAGCGAATTGCTCTTCTTCAGTGTATCCGCATAGGAGAAAGGCATTGTGCTCTTCCCAGTCGCAATGTTAGTTCTATCATCATTATTGGAGCTTTCAACCTGAACTGGCACAGAAACCTTTTCCAACTCATCAATAATATTAATTACCCGTTGATCCTTTTGTATAATGCCTCGCCTCGCCATCAATGAATTACCATCGATGTTGATCGGCTTGCCATCAAAGGTATTCCTAAACAACGAAGGAAACTCTCTCGTCTCCTGGGAATTCATCGGCATAGAACCCTTCGAAGTTATGAATATATCCCCATGCAACTTTTCCGTAAATGCTTGAAAGCCTAAATCCTCCAATCCCTGATCTCGATTTCTCTCCATGCAACAAGTAATACGAAAACCAAGAACCAACCTTGCGCTTATTTGGTTACTCACTTCATACACGGATTTAATTGATTATTTGATAACTTGCCCTAAATCCGTCTTGTTTATCACGATTAAATCGGTCTCAACACAGTTGTGTGATGAGGCAAAGGTACATAGATTCATTTCATATCACAGTGTACCTCCTAACGATTCTTTTATGATCGATCGAATGCCTTGCGGTACTTATTGCTTTCTCACCTTCGACCGAAAACAATGGCTCTTTGATGTTCCATATTCAACTGAAAACTCTATGACATTGTGTAAATCAAATCTTCTGGCTTGTTTCGGTACATTTTCATTTGATTTCAAACACGGTGAACTTGTTCAGTCACCACTATACTTGAATTATGTCATTACGACACCATGTGGTGTCATTACCAACTTGTAACTTGTGCTTATCAAGGTCAACCGTTTCACACAGAACTGCATATACTTTCGTTTGACTTGTCATTTAAACATTTCTGATGCAACTACGAATCAAGACAATGATACACCAGATTCACTTGTATTTCATTCGCCGTACTTTCGCAATTCAAAAATGTCAACACACTAAACCTCACCATTCAGTTATTCGAGGGTTGACATATCATCTTACTACTACGTTTGAGTTGTTGATTTTGAATTCATATAGCAAATGCTATGGTTTGTGAAAACTCGTCTGCATATTGCGATCGATCGTTTGAGGATCTTATCAGTCAAAACTCCTCTTTTGTGGAACCCCTGTTAACAGGATACCCTAGACTATACGTCAAATACGTCTTGTACCTTTGACATCAAATGCTAACCATAGGGTTCGGGTTGTTATATATTCTTGGACTCACCTGATGTGAGTAAGGTTTGATTCGGTTTGGTGATTTTCCACCTCGGTATTATTCATACACATACACGTGTGACGTAACCATAAGGAGTTAAGGTAGTACAAATTTCGAGGACGAAATTTTCTTAACGGGGGGAGAATGTGACAACTGTCAAATTTGCATGCATCCGTACGTTTAATTAATATGTATTTATGCTTAATGACTGTGCTTAATTACAACTGTTGATTAAACTTCTTCTGATTTCTGTTACATACATACATATGCATCACATTTCATACTGTCACTCCATTTATTTCACACAAACTTTAGTGACAAACTTGATGCACACAGCACAGTTAGCACACTGAGCGGATGACCCAGAAAACATGCTGACAATGCCAGCACCTAGACAGACAATGTTTTTGAGGCCAGTATGAGCCAGAGACAGGGTACTACACTAGTAGGGAATGTAGGGAAGTGAGGACCATAAAACTGCGTCACTAGGTGATAGTTATAGTGTCGGGAAGTGCCTAAAACACGCTCTAAATGCAGAATTCTGCACTTAATAACCAAATTCAGCATTTAACTATGCTAGTAATGTGCAAAAACTTGACAAAATGGTCCTAGATACTTTCCAAAGTGTCGGGAATTAATTGTGACACAAAAAGTATTATAAAAGACACATTACGGATTAATTAAGCACTTTAACGGACAACACACAACCGAACAACCGGACTTTACCCGGAACACAAAAATATTGTCAAACACATTGTTTTTATTTTTCTGAGCTAGTTAGGGTCCCCGAACACCCTAACACACTACATATTACATAACAGACCATAAAGCACTAACTTACCTTTTGTCTTCAACCAAGATCATTAGCTAACTAGTTAGAACTCAACCAAGCACCCCCCCCCCCCTTGGGACGGTTACATGGGGTCTCACACCCCTTGATTTTCTTTGATTATTTTAAGTGATATGCTTTGTACTTAAGGGGGCATTAGGACTAGTGGATAAAAGGATGTTGGGAGATTAGTTATTTAACCACTAGTTCATCATTCTTATCCTCACAACTCAACAACTCTCTCTTCCTCTCTTCTCTTGATCGGCAGAAGCCACACACACCACCATCACCACCTTCAAGTTTCATTCCAAGCAATCTACATACTTCCAAGGGTGTTAGTGATCATACAAACAAGCTTGGTGTGTTCGGAAGCTCAAGGACCTCTCTCGTCTTCTTTTAACCACCACTTTTCTACACTTGAACTCCCCTAGCCTTGTGCTGGTGGTAAGAACTTAGATCCTTGCATTTTACATGTTATTTAAGTGGTTAATGATGTTTAAAGATCAAAATGATAAGAACTCTAAAGAACCATAAACAAAGTCTTGAACATAAACTAACTTTGTGATGAAGTAGTGTTAAAATGGTTAAGAAATCATGATATTCTGGTGTTGTGATGCTTGTTGATTATTGTTTGCTAGTAGAAATGATATGGATCATCATATGGTCTTGCTAGATCATGATTAAAAACATGATCTAGCAAGATGAGAAAGTTAGAAATGTGTAGGATGATGGAACCATCCACACATAAACTATGAACTTTAATAAATAAATGTTTTCTTGAAAAATAAAGATCAAAGAAGGTTATAATCTTGTAGATCTAAAGATCCATGAGTGGTTTTTAGAAAGAACCAAGTAAAAAGTATGAGTTTTGTTAAAACTTGGATCTTGCATAAACTTAACACATTTTTAGTGGATAAACAAGTGTAGAAACACTTGTGTAATAAGAAAATTTCACAAATGAATATTTTTAGAAAATATGACTAGAAGTTGTGAATATTCGAACTCGTTAAAAATAAAGTCTTTAAGGAACTAATCACATTTTTAAGGGTAACAAGACTTGCAAAGCGTGCTAGTAAGTTACTACATGCTTTTATAAATTTCCAAGTTCAAAAATTTATAGTTTATGCTTGTTTTTGACTAGTTTGGTAAATAAAGATTGTATGTTGTTGATTGAGAATTGTTTGAATGAATTTTTGAAAAGAAAATGATATGCTAGTAAGCATGGACGCCTCCATTTACAAAGAAAACTCTTGCGAAATTTTTCTAAAATTTCAACACTTAGAATTTTTTTTTTCTAGTAAGCGTTTAAAATCATACATTTTAACCTTGTTTTCAAAATAAACCTCGCTATGATTTTTATTACAAAAATACTAAGTGCCGGAGATTGATTTTCGTAAATAAAATTCGATAAATATATATTTAGAATATATATTTTATACTGAGACACTTGTGTGATTATTTGTATATTTTGTGAACTAGTTATATTATTTTAGGGAAAAATAATATAACTTACAAAATACCATGGAATTTACAACTCCAAAATAATACCAAAAATTGCAAGGAATAAAATATTTAAGTTACACACGTAATATTGTGAAACCGAACAAGAAAACGTAACTTATGAAAATATTCCGGGATATATCATTACACTATATTTTTGGTAAATATTATTTTGGGAATGAAAGAAATGAAAATATGATTTCGTAAATATTACCAAGTATATCATATTTTTGACAACGAGAAAATATATTATTTTTGGGAGATAAAAATATATTTTCCTAGTATATTTAGAAGATATATAATTTTTGAGAAAATATATATATTCTGGGACAATACATGATTGAACGAAATAAGTTCATATATATTTTAGTGAGACTTGAAATATATGGTTTTGGAAATATATATTGGGAATATATTAACATATTTTTATTTGGAACAATACACCGAAATACGACGCCATTACTTGGCAAGATATACAAATACTAATACGAAAATACATGTATGAGATACCCCCATCCTTGGGAAGGAAAATACGAAGTTAAAATACTTGAGAAGATGGAATATGAAATATTGTTTAGCAATTAATCCAAACATTAACTAATGATTATAACTTGGAATAATTTTGGGAACACAAGAAACGTAACTCAAAAACCTTCATACTAAGCAAAGGCACGGCCCGTTCGTCTAATAGACGTTAATAAACTGTAGGTAGTCATGTTGGCTGAGGAGACTTGGGTTACACATACTGAAGACGCAATACTGTGAGTTCATGTCCCCCTTTTCTCTTTACTGTTTTCAGTTTTATACTCGGGGGTGAAATACATGCGACAATCATTACAGACATTTATTTAAATGGTATGGTTAGCGTAGGGAGGGTTTATACTACTTAGATCATGTGAATGAGTAGGGCGATTAAGGCCATCAATCCTCGTTGTAGGACCAAGGGGCATGAGTGATACATCTATTTGGGTGTAGCGAGCCCCACCCTTGAGTCCGCTGAGTGGACCACGTGGTGACTATGTCTTACAGCCGAAGCCCGGTAACAAATCTGCTAGGTTTGAGTCTTCCTGCATCACTTCACACATACCATTGGCTTTGCAACCCAGTGGTGATCTCTTTTTCCTTATTGCTACATACCAGGGACTTACATACATACTTACAACATTTTCAAAGGTTTATACATACACACAAACGAAAACATGAACTCGCTCAACTTTTGTTGATGTTTTTCAAACTACATGTATTTCAGGGATTTTGTAAAGTGGATCTGGCGGGCGTTGGAAGTTTTTATGCTGCGTTAAGAATAAAGATGTCATCCATGGTCTTTGAGTTTGGACGGTGTGTCTTATTCCTGGACGAGACATGTCTTCCAAACCTTGGTATTATTCAATATCTTTTGATGAGTCCTTAATGAAATCAAAAGCAATTTGTACGATTTGTAAAACTTGAATTTGGTGTCTACGTTTTAAAACAATGTTGTTATGTTTTGAACGTATTTAATGGATGACAAACCTATGGTTTTATCATATAGTTGATGTTATGATTGAATGCAATGATATTAAGAAAGTCACACCATAATCATGCTTCCGCAAAAGTCAGGGTGTGACACGAATAGTGTCTCACACGTTAGCCGAACCAAAGTTCACAGCTTTACCATCCAAATCTTTCCAGCTAAACCGATCAGTCATGTTAGGGATTAGAGTAGGCGTTTATATATTGATTAGAACCGGGAACAGGTCATACCAGGCTTGCGACCACCCCCATTGACCGTTAACAGTAATCACCTCCGCCACCGTAGTTCGAATATTGAAACCAGCATTTGCAATAGTTCTTGGAGTGATCATGGAGCTGAGAGGACTCAACGAGCGCCAATTATCACTCCAAACATTAGTTTGAAAACCACTCTTGATAGTAGACCATATATGAGGACGAATAAGGTTACGAATAGACACGATCTTTCTCCATCCCCAGCTCATACTACCTCGACACGGGATCTCCCAAAAACTTCTCCCTTTAATCTTGTAGTCATGGATCCATTTTACCCATATAGACTCCCTTTTAGTAATAATACTCCAAATATGGTTTGCTATAAGCGATTAATTGACATCAGCAATACATCGAATGCCCAAGCCACCTTCATCTTTCGGCAAACACACCTCCTTCCAAGCCACTTTTGCACGGATTCTACCTTCCGCACCCGCATTCCAAAGAAATCTACGAATTCTTTTTTCAAGCTCACTAACCACACGAGCCGGCATAATAAACACTGACGCCCAATAGATGTGCATAGAGGAGAGAAAAGAGTTTATAAGTTGCAACTGACCAGCAAAAGACAAGGATTTTGTCATCCAGTTCACAATTTTCTTGTCCATACGATCAATGAGAATCTTACAATCTTTAAACAGAAACCTCGAAGATATGAGTGGAACCCCAAGGTAGCGGACAGGAAGCGATCCCTCTTGAAACGACATAATGTGAAGGATTTCTTGCTTGATCGATTGAGGAACATTGCAAAAGAAGACAGTGCTCTTCGCTGGACTCGGTACCAATCCAGATATACAAGTAAACGTCTCAAGCGCCCCCTTAACCTTCCTAACCGAGATAAGATCTCCGTGAACAAATATAAACAAGTCATCGGCAAACGACTCATTGATGATTTTTTGTTTCACACAGTGAGCATGATATTTGAAAGATGCAGAGGCAGCTTGCTGAAGCAAAAGCAAGAGGACCTCCATAATTAACGTGAATAAATAGGGAGACATCGGGTCCCCTTGCCGTAACCCACGTTTACCCCTAAAGTAACCATGAAGATTACCGTTTATGCTTAAGGAGTAGGAAACTGTAGACACACAAGTCATTATCCACTTCACCATTTTGTTGTGGAAACCAAACCGGTTCAAAATATCTTCCAAAAAAGACCAATTAACGGTATCATATGCTTTTTGTATGTCAATTTTGAATGCACATCTTGCAGGCCCCCTATTAAGGTGGTAATTATGCATCAATTCCTGAGTAAAGAGGATATTATCAGATATCTTCCGACCTGGAACAAAAGCAGATTGGTTGATACTGACAAGAGATTCTAGACTTCCTTTTAACCGATCCGTGATGATCTTACTAATGCTTTTGTACAGGACGTTGCAACAAGAAATCAGCCGATAATCCAACACTGAATCAGGGGTATCTTTTTTCGGTATCAAAGCAAGAATAGTATGGTTAATTTGATTTAGAAGCTGACCATTATCAAAAAATTGAAGAACCGCATCAGTGACTTCCTTGCCAACAATTTCCCACGCATGCTTAAAAAATGCTGACGTATAACCATCAGGACCCGGGGCTTTATCTTCACCAATACTAAACATCGCAGACTTAACCTCCTCTCGAGAGACTTGACGAACCATGTGGACAGCGACATCATTACTAAGAGTATTAATAAAAAGATTATCCATGTTGACCGTTTGAACCGGAAGCTCTACACCCAAAAAATCCGAGTAGTGAGCCACCATAGCGTCAGCTACACCAGCTCCCTCATGACGAGAACCCATAAGATCCAAAACACTATGAATTTTTGATCTAGCATTTCTGGCTTTAACAGTATTATGGAAAAATTTTGTGTTTGAATCCCCCGCACATAACCACTCCACCTTAGACTTCTGCTTTAAAAAACACTCCTCATTATATGCTGCCGATTGAAATTCTTGAAGACACTTAACCTCCAGCTGCCGTAACATAGCGTCCAAAGGGTTCTGATCCACCTGAACGTGGATATCATCAAGTTTTTTCCTCAATTCCGACACTTTATCATGCAAATTGCCTTGAACGAATAGGATCTTTCCCAATCGTGGTTTCAAATTTCTCATTTTTTAACAACCGATAACATAGCAACACCTTTAATCCTCTTTGACCATTCGTTTTGTACACATTCCTTAAATTCTGGTTTTCTTGCAATAAAGTTCAGAAATTTAAACGGTCTTGGCCGATTATCAGATGTGTTCACTGTTCTAAGGATACACGGGGTATGATCCGACACACGAAACGGGTGAAACATAGCAAAGGCCTCAGGAAATTGCTCAAGAAAAGTAACAATACCCATAATCCTATCAATCTTCTTCATAAGACCAACTCCACTTTTAGGCTTTTGGGTCCACGTATATTGAAGCCCATGTGCATTAATATCAAAAAGTTCAGAATATTGAATACATTCATCGATTTCACGCATGCCAATGGATTGAGTTGAAGTACCATACAACGAATCTTCCAGCTTTAGAGCCGAGTTAAAATCTCCCATGACCACCCAAGGCTTATCAAAACACACACTTTTATGTTTACATAAATCATCCCAAAGAGTTCTGCGAAGTTGATACTTATTCTCCGCGTACACAAACGAACAAAAGAGAACTTTATTATTAGCTTTGAAAGTAATCTGGTTATGAATAACTTGATCCGATTGATACAGAATCATGACATCAAGCTTATCAGAGTTCCATCCCAGGATAATCCTCGTCCCCCGACTACATAGCCCACCATTCGAAGTCCAGCTCCAACCACGGAAAACATTCTTACACACATTAACCAATTTCGTGACGTCTACATGAGACTCAAGAATAGCACACATATCTAATTTATTTTCATTAACAAGCATACGAACCTCACTTTGTTTCAGGGGACGGTTCAAGCCCCAAATATTCCATGACATTATGCTACCCATTGAAACCGGTGTGTCCGGGAGTGCTTGCTCCCTCAGAAGCATCTACATGCTGATCATTGTTCATAAAACTAGCCATCTCCGTTGGAGTAACATCCACTACTTCATCGACAACCCTTGGGTGAGTTCGTGTTTCCTTGTTCGATCCATCCGTTTTGCTAGCAAAAAGTTCGTATCCATCATCATCCCCGGTATCTAGAACATCAAACGAGTTCCGGGTCTTTAAAACATTTGGAATAGAAGCTGAACTGGACTCCGGCTTCTTATGCAAGGCCTCCGTCTTCGTTCCTGACGTACTTGCCACCGACCTATTAGTTTATGGCTTGTAAACAAATTTTGGTTTTTGTTTCTTTTGCATGACATCAGACTTAGCGACCTTTCTCTTGTCCGTAATAAATCCTTCCTCATCTACGGTTACTTGTTTGGTATTGGGCTTAATATTTTTAATACAATTACGATCATCATGACCAAAGATGCAACATACCGAACAACGCTGTGGTTTCCATTCATACTCAACTGTGATTTTTTCCATGATATACTCATCATTCTCAAGCTTCGGAACAGTCACCACTATATGATCCTTAAGAGCGCTATCCGCATTAACTTCAATCAATGCCCTTGCAAAACTGCTCTGTCCCCAGCTATCAGCACACATATCCGCTGTGTAACTATCCAGTTTTTTAGGCACTCCAATCTTGGAAGCTAGTAGACTTAAGCCATCATCAGTATAAACCGAAATCGGAACATTGTGAAGCTTCACCCAAACAGGAACCGATTTAATTCCTTGTTTTGTAAGGCTCACCGACGGAGACCAGACATTAAGAAAAAGAGGAACTTTCCGAATTAGCCAAGGACCACCCTCAAGAACCTTATTCATACCTTCGCTAGTGTCAAATTTGAAAAAGAAAAAGCCATCATAGTTCATCATGACTTTAGCAAATCCAAACCTCGACCAAACGTTCTTAACATAATACTCCACCACCGGAAACGACAGCCGACTACCCAGAAAGTAACCATATAAAACATTATCAAATCTGTCTTGGACATTTTTAACTACCTCCCTCGGAATGACTACATCGGCTTCTTGATGAGTTTCCATAGGTTCCAGTTTCCGAAAATTAACTTCACGCTTTAGCAGGTTATTATTTCTCACCTTTTCAGCATACGACATCGGCTCCACACGTTTTTTCAAGTTATCCGATGGTATATCAGAATTCTCAGTTTGATAGGCTGGTTTACTACCACATGTGGCCGTAGAAGTGGAAGCATGAACTGTTGTATTCCCTCCTTGATACTCCAGGTTGACCGGTTTGGATATGGCGGCTAAACCATCTATAACCGAAACATTGTTTGTAGAAAACATACCTCTCCTCGGCATCAGTGGGTTTCCTTCAATATTGGTCACACGTAACCCAATACCACGTACTAGTGCTGTTCCAGGTGTAGTCTCTATCTCATCAACCACAGGTTCATTCATGTTATCAGCTGCAACAGGCGTTAAAGGGTACCCATCCCGATCAAACAATGGCGGCTTCAACTGACTATTCGGGACGTTACTCCCTGGTTTTTTACGTTCATTCAACTGGATAAATTCACTTATTTTTTTCGCTTTGCTATTTTACCTCTTTTCACAATTCTACTCGGACGTTTTCTAGGACCGGGCTGCCCCGGGATTTCCACCCTATTTACTTTCTTTTTTTTGTTTTTTTTTTTGGGTAAAGGGGTTACCCCGGTGATTCTATATATTCACAACCAAATAAAACAAGTAGCGTAGAGAGTCTACACTAGTTCAATCATGAGACATGCCTCATGAAAGTAATCAAGGAAAAAACCACAAATACACAAGGCAAAACAAAAACACAACTAGACTAAACTCTAGAAACGAAACAAAAACTACTCAACCGCCATCACCATCATTGTCAGCATCATCAATCTCCCATTCTCCTAGAAGCTTTCGTACTCTATCCATCCGCTTCATCTTCACTCCCATAAGCTTATATCGTACGGTCTTGACAATCGCCTCATATACTTGTTCCGGTGGTCTCAACTGGTTTTTAAAGAGTCTAGAATTACGTTCCTGCCATATGAAATAAGCACTAGCCGCCACCAAAAGTCTACTAACATAATCAGCCGCTAACTTGGAACGATTTCTGACCATCAACCAGGTAACAATATCCTCCCACTTTGGGTTAACATTCTCCATACCTGCTTTAATCCGAACCATAGCCCAAACCTGAGTAGAGAATTTGCACTCAAAGAATAGATGTGTATGTGAATCATGGTTCTCAAAACAAAGTAAACAGCACATCATATTCATGTTTTTTCTCCTCGAGAGATCCCAGCTAAGAATAACATCTTGAGTGAGTAACTTCTTCCTCATGATCAGCCACAATAAGAAAGAGTGCCTCGGAATGCAATGAGCGAACCAGACTACTTTACTCCACTCGACCTCCTGCTCTCTATACCGAATAGAATCCCAGATACATGAGGCCGAAACCTCATTCATATTATCACCCACCCGCCATTGAAGTATATCTCGTTTACCTTCAACCGGTTGGACCTGATCCAACTGAATAAGCACAGGAAACAGATCCCTCCAAGCCATGGGCCATTGCCAAACACCCCCTGAATGAATATCCGCAACAGAATCATCCAATCTGAACCCTGCACTCGTAATAGTTCTGGGCGACATGAAATTACCTAGCGGCCCTAACACATACCAAGTATCATACCAAGCAGACGTCGACCTCCCATCCCCAAGCTTAGTCCACAAATAGTTTCTTATCATTGGTCGAAGCTGGAGAAGTTTTCTCCAGCTCCAACAACAATTGGTAGGAATCTTTACTATCCAGAAACTCTTACCTTTTAATTTATAGTTATCCACCCATTCAACCCAAAGCGACTTCCGTTTAGTAATAACACTCCATACATGATTTGCCATAAGCGCTTTATTAACATCACCTATACGTCTAATACCCAAGCCTCCTTCATACTTTGGAGTGCAAACGGAATTCCATGAAACCTTGGCCCTCCCTTTTTGAAACGAGCTATCTTGACTCCATAAAAAATTACGCATTCTAGCTTCAAGATCATGAGTCACCCGAGATGGTAAAATAAATATCGACGACCAGTAAATGTGCATAGAAGAGAGGACCGCCAAGATAAGCTGTAACCGCCCCGCAAAGGAGAGCAGCTTGTTCTTCCAGTTCGAAATACGCTTCTCTAATCTTTCAACAAGGACACTATAATCCTTATACAAAAGCCTTGAGGAAATAAGAGGAACTCCCAAATATCTAACCGGGAGGGAGCCTTCCACAAAAGGCATAACATTAAGAATATTATTCTTCACCTGTTGGGGAACATTACAAAAGAAAATAGTGCTCTTCTGAACGCTCGGGACCAAACCTGACATATTAGTGAACTTAGAGAGAGCCGCCATGATGCACTTCGCCGAGCCGACATCTCCTCTAGCAAACAGAAAAAGGTCATCTGCAAAGCAAAGATTAATAATCTGCTGCTTCTCACATCTATTATGAAATCTGAATGAGGAATCCATCCTAGTTTCATGATGAAGAACACCCGTTAGAACCTCCATAACCAGCGTAAACAGATAAGGAGATATTGGATCCCCTTGACGTAACCCGCGTTTACCTCTGAAATATCCATGAACATTGCCATTAACACAGATAGAGTAAGATGGCGTAGAAACACAAATCATAATCCAATCCACCGTCTTAATATCAAAACCAAAACCCAGCAACACACTCCTTAAGAATCTCCAATCAACGGTATCATAAGCTTTCTGAATGTCTACTTTAAACGCACACCTCGGGGGGCCCACATTTCTATGATAGTTGTGCATGAGCTCCTGAGTAAGTAAGATATTGTCTGAAATTTTCCGACCCGGGAAAAAAGCCGACTGATTAACATTGACAATCATATTCAGCGCCACTTTAAGACGATCCGCCAGAATCTTACTAATGCATTTGTACAAAACATTGCAACACGCTATAGGACGGTAGTCTGTAACACTAGAGGGGGTAGCAAATTTCGGCACTAGGACAATAAGAGTATGGTTTAATTCACGCAAAAGTTTACCAGTGGAAAAGAAATCAATAATAGCATTCGATACATCTTCCCCGATAACCGACCAAGCACCCTTAAAGAAAGCAGAAGAGTACCCATCTGGCCCTGGGGTTTTGTCAGTACCAATCGAAAACATAGCCTTTCGAACCTCATCAGCCGTAACCTGCCGAACCATATGGGTAGCAACAACGGGATCCAACGAATTACCAAATAACTCAGCCGAAGGAAAGCGGGATATAACGCCCTGACACTCCAAAAATTTTTCATAGTGTTGCACTAGCGCCAGCTGCACGTTCTCACCTTCATACATAACGCCACTCGAGTCCTTAATGACATCAATCCTACTTCGGTGATTCCTAGTTTTAAGAGACGAATGGAAAAAACTCGTGTTCATATCACCAGCTTGTAACCAATCCACCTTTGACGAATGAGAGTTTCGAAAAGAAGGAAGAGTTCTTTTCTTTTCTTCATAATTCTCATCCTAATCTACGTACTAGCTACTTTCTCTAGGTCTTTTTTCATTTTTATGCTGGCAGGAATGCCAAGTGCATTCGTTTGCAAAGTCTCCTCTGAAAGTGGAGATGCAAAGAGTCTTCCCCCTTTGGGATCTTCCGAAAGTAGTGAATCGTTAGCTACGTTTAGAGCCGAAATAGCAGGCGAGAACGAGGCTGAAATTTTTACTTGCATACGCAATCTTGAGACCCAGGATTACTACAACCTTCCTCCCCAGAATAATCCTAGGGAGTATGAGGTTCTTGTTAGGGAAGAATTCGAGCAAGCTCTCGATGTTCCCCATTATAGAACGGTCCTGGATAGAGAATATTTTGAACTCATAGTATTAGAAAGAAAGTGTGACAACTCGAATTTTCAAGATTTCTATCTTCGCATTTATTGCGCGTTAAATGTTTAAGTTGTTTGTTAACACGAATTGTTTGTTCACAACTGTACACGTGTGTATTATGACAAATCGTATTGTAATTTATATGAGGTGTATGATTTATATGGTGTGTGAATTAAATGTGTTTGTAGTGTATGTTAATGAGGGATCTTGTGTTAATTGGTATCTTATAATTAAATATGGATTTTTGGGCTGGAAACCCCACCCACGAAATCACCCCAATTTGATAAATGGGCTTTGGCCCAGTTGTGATTTGATAAATATCTGATTTGATAAATATCTGTTTTAACCTTTATGTGAACATTATTTGGTAAACCCCAATCACAAATCACACTCTCTCTCTCTCTCTCTACCCTTGGAACTCGACGGCAGCCCCTCTCGGTCGAAGCCAAACCCTCCTTGTTCGATCTCTGGTTAGTGATATACATGTTCTGTTGACTTAGGATGCTTATCGTATGATCATGATATAATCTGTTTTAGATGATTTGGCACTTAAGGATGTTTATGTGGTTGTTCACGAACTGTTATATCTAATCGAATGATTTAGCTCCTGTTTGACCGATTGTTAGTATAAATGGTTGGACCTGATAAGTGATGATTAAGATTTGTTATTTGTTACGCAACCTGCTGTTGTTGTTGTTGATGATAATACTAACGAAATCCCCACCTCACGAAATCCACACATCAACGAAATCACCTAAAGTGATTTCGGCACTCATGTGATTTCGGCCCAAGAGTCCGGCCCAAATGTGATTTCGCCAACTTAGGGGATTTCGGCCAAGGGTTTTCGGCAATAAGTGTTTTCGGCCCAAGTTGGATTTCGGCCCCAATGTGTTTTCGGCACAAGGTCTGTAACCTTCATATAGTTTTGTTAAGTGTAAACTCAGTTATTTATGGTTCAGTTAGAAGTCAATTCTGTTAAATATACTAACTCTGTTAGGCATGTAAACCCCTGTTATGTTGTTAAGTTGTTAACTCTATTTATTTAATTAACACTGTTAGTTATTAAACTTGTGTGTAAGTAACTCTGTTTGTTCTTAACTACATTAGGTTGTTAATCCAGTTAAATGTGTTAACTCTGTTAAGAATGTCAATTGCTGTTAAGTATAATTATGTCAAGCATCTTAACTCCGTTAAGTGTGTTACTTTTGTTAAGTATATTAATGGATGATATGGATGTAATGGACTGAGTAATCAACTATGTGAATCATGAATTATGTGATCTTGTTTGACTGTTGTATGATGCATGACGTTAACGGCCAAACACTCTGTGGTATTGATTGTACATGAAACCTTACGAACATGAACTAATTGAGTATACGTGCATACTATAGGACTTGATTGATTATTTGCGAGCACATAGTTTAGCATACCGAGCAAACCAAGGTGAGTTCACACTAGCCAAGGCATGGGATTCCCAGGGGTTGGGAATGGGATTGAATAACTACTCGTACAACTATTACTGTTAAACTAATTATTACTGTCCTCGATTGAAGGGCACGTACGTAAAACCTACGTACAGTTATACTTATTACTGTCCTCGATTGAAGGGCACGTACGTAAAGCCTACGTACACGATCTTAAGACCATCACCTCTATCAAAGGAAGTCCCTCAATTATCGACTTAATCGCCGAGGCCTAGGGCGAGCGGGTCATTAGTTAATAGCGCTATTAGGTTTAACAAACCTCACACCGTGCCAGTCGGACGGGCGTGTACTAATGGACTATGGGCAAAGGGTCAATGCTGATAGACATTGACTTAGGGCACCTCTTATATTTTCGTAGCAGTCGATACGCGTGGTCTAGTAACACATGGGAAGCCCCCACTAATCATCGCACAGATGCCTGGATTGGCCGCGATAAGGATTAATACGATACATGGTTTACAAAACGAACATACGATTCACGAAATGAATACTAACCAAACAACTAACTGTGAACTCGCTCAACTTTGTTGTTGATTCGTTGCTACATGCCTTGCAGGTCATTAGGTACCTATGGAGCTTGCACAGGGAGGAACGGTCGTTGTGGGACATGGCGATGTGTGCCATGCCTTAATCATTACTTTATTTCATATTTAATACTTGCTATGGGTTTTACAAATTATGCTTCCGCTAAACACTTAACTATGCTTTGGGTTTTTGAACACCTTTTATATTGTTTGGTTGAATTATGTTTACTTATATATTTGTTCAATATGATTGGTGGCTTGATCCTGGTCAGTCACGCCTCCAAGCGGTGATACTCCGCGTATGGATTTTGGGGGTGTGACAGATTGGTATCAGAGCCATTGGTTATAGAGAACTAGGTTTTAATAAGGGAAAACGTTTTTTTTATTAAAACCAGACTATAACCAGAACAGTGCTCAACGATCCACAACGACGCCTCGCTCCACGTGCAAGACTCAACATACTAGGTAATATGGTATATGTTTTATTGCCTACTTGCTAGAATTGCATAGAACTTTGCTCGTGGTATGCTTAGATTACATTGTCTACTATTCGTTATTGCTCGAGAACACTTGTGTGCTTACTCTCTTCTGTCATCGCACTATTCGCGAACCTCTCTCACTTATGTTGCATTTGCTATGAAGATCATGGCCGGATGTATCAACTTGACTCAAGCCCAGTTGACGGCTCTCATTAACGAACGAGTTGCTGCGGCACTCGCAACCATACAAGCAGGAGGTCAACACGCTCAGCCACCTGTTTGCACCTTCAAAAATCTCAAGGATTGCCGACCTAGTACCTTTAGCGGTACTGAGGGAGTTGTAGGCCTCCTCCATTGGTTCGAGAGGCTCGAAACTGACTTTGAGGTGCGTGATTGCCCTGAGTCTCGTAGAGTAAAGTTTGCTACTGGAACACTCGAAGGTGCTGCATTAACCTGGTGGGAAGCACAGGTTCAAATGTTAGGGCTGGCAGCTGCTAATGCCACCCCCTGGAACGAGTTCAAGGACCTAGTTAAGGAAGAGTTTTGCAGTCGGGAAGACATCCACAAACTAGAGGTGGAGTTCCTCAACTTACAAATGACGGGGTCTGAAATTGAGGCTTATACGAAGAGATCAAATGAATTAGCCACATTTTGTCCCACTATGGTAGACCCTCCCACCAAACGCATCGAGCTGTATCTCAAGGGTCTGGTGCCCGAAATTCAGAGTCATGTGACCGCAGCTAATCTTGGCACTATCCAGCAAGTCACTCGGCTTGCTCATCGTCTCACAGACCAGGCAGTAGAACAAAACAAACTACCGAAACGTGTTAAAGCTGCTACTACATGTGCTTCTAGTGACAACAAACGCAAGTGGGATGGAAACCTGAGCAAGGGATTAATTCCGGTTCAGCCTCTGGCGCAGCAGCAAAAGATAGGTGGACTACCAGAGTCCCAGTCAGCAATTTTCTGGTAGTCGTGGGCAGAGTGGATATCGAGGAAATCATCCAAAGTGTAACAGATGCAATAGGCACCACAGCGGTCAGTGCAACAAGGGTCGTTGTCAGAGGTGTCTCAAGATAGGTCATGAAGCTAAGGATTGTCGAAACTCACGTCCTGTAACTCAAGAACAGCAACGACCGCCTCAATCTCCACAGAATCAGCAGCAACAACAGAGTTTTAAAGGATGTTTTCAGTATGATGCTAAAGATCATTACAAGAGACATTGTCCACAAATAAACCAGGACCAGACTCAGAACCACGACCATGGAAACAGGGACGACGATGGGGATAGCCTTGGGGCAAACAATGGAAACAATAACGCCGGGGCCGCATGTACGTGATTGGTCAGGGTGACGCAAGGAACGATCCTAACGTAATAATGGGTAAGTTTATTCTTGACGACTTTTATGTTACTGTATTGTTTGATTCGGGTGCGGATACCAGTTATATGTCTCTAAAGGTTAGCCAAATGTTAAAACATGCACCAACTCCCTTAAGCACTAAACACGTTGTAGAATTAGCTTATGGCAAGAGTCTAGAGGCCACACGAATAGTTCAGGGTTGTAATCTTATCCTCGCTGGTCAGACGTTCTCTATCGACCTCATTCCTTTAGTTCTGGGCAGCACCTATAGCTCGCGCACCGTATCACTTAGCTCCATCAGAATTGGAAGAACTATCGAAGCAACTACAAGAGCTCTTGGATAAGGGCTTTATTCGTCCTAGCTCTTCGCCTTGTGGAGCTCCAGTATTATTTGTAAAGAAGAAGGACGGTACCTTCCGCATGTGTATAGACTACCGCGAACTGAACAAGGTGACTGCGAAGAATCGCTATCCACTTCCACGCATCGACGACTTATTCGACCAGTTGCAAGGGTCAAGCTATTACTCGAAGATTGACCTGAGGTCAGGGTATCATCAACTGAGAGCCCGGGATGAGGACGTCTCCAAAACAGCATTCAGAACTCGCTACGGCCATTACGAGTTTTTGGTCATGCCATTCGGGCTAACGAACGCGCCTGCGGTTTTCATGGATCTTATGAACAGGGTGTGCAAACTTTATCTTGACAAGATTGTTATTGTTTTCATCGATGACATCCTGATCTATTCGAAGAGTCAGGAGGAACACGAGCATCATTTACGACTTATTTTGGAACTCCTTCGAACGGAACAACTGTACGCCAAGTTTTCAAAATGCGACTTCTGGCTTCGTGAAGTCCACTTCCTAGGCCACGTGGTAAACAAGGATGGGATTCATGTCGATCCATCCAAGGTAGATTCGATCAAGAACTGGCCTGCACCTCGCACACCAACTGAAATACGCCAATTCTTGGGTTTGGCGGGTTATTACAGACGGTTCATCAAAGACTTCTCAAAGATTGCACAGCCGCTTACATTACTGACACAGAAAGGTGTTGCTTACCGTTGGGGTAATACACAGGAAACAGCGTTTCAACACTTAAAGGATAGACTTTGTAGCGCACCTATCCTCTCATTGCCTGAAGGCACGGACGATTTTGTAGTCTACTGCGACGCATCTATCCAGGGTCTTGGATGTGTATTGATGCAACGGGATAGAGTTATTGCTTATGCTTCGTGCCAACTCAAGATTCACGAACGGAATTACACTACACATGATTTAGAGCTGGGAGCCGTTGTTTTTGCGCTTAAGATATGGAGACACTACCTTTACGGTACCAAGTGCACCATCTACACAGATCACATGAGTCTTGAGCATATCTTCAAGCAGAAAGAATTGAACATGCGTCAGCATCGATGGGTCGAGCTACTGAACGATTACGAATGTGCTATAAAGTACCATCCGGGCAAAGCCAATGTGGTGGCTGACGCCCTCAGTCGAAAGGATACTACACTTAGGCGTGTACGAGCATTGCAACTCACTATTCATTCTAGTCTTCCTCCTCAGATACGAGATGCTCAGATAGAAGCATTGAAACCAGAAAACGTCAGGGCTGAAGCCCTACGCGGTTCAAGGAAACGGTTAGAACAAAAGGCAGACGGCGCCTACTATGTAACAGGACGCATTTTGGGTCCCACACTATGGCAACCTACGAGAGCTTGTGATGGATGAGGCACACAAGTCTCGCTACTCAGTACATCCTGGTTCGGATAAGATGTACCACGACCTTAGAACTACATACTGGTGGCCTAGCATGAAAGCTCACATAGCCACTTACGTTAGCAAGTGCTTGACTTGTGCGAGAGTTAAAGCGGAATATCAGAAACCATCAGGCCCCCTTCCACAACCTGAGATACCACAATGGAAATGGGAGCAAATTTCCATGGATTTTGTTACTGGCTTACCCAGATCTCAGCGCGGAAATGACACTATATGGGTGATCGTGGATCGACTCACAAAGTCTGCACACTTCCTGGCTATTAAGGAAACAGACAAGTTCTCTACCTTAGCAGACATCTACTTAAAAGAAGTGGTTTCAAGGCACGGGGTGCCAACCTCGATTATCTCTGATCGCGATGCACGTTTTACTTCAGAACTGTGACAAGCAATGCACAAATCTTTTGACTCTCGTTTAGACATGAGCACAGCTTATCACCCTCAGACGGATGGGCAGTCGGAGCGCACTATTCAAACTCTAGAAGACATGCTTCGTGCATGTGTAATTGACTTTAGCAACGGCTGGGAAAAGCATCTGCCACTTGTGGAATTTTCGTACAATAACAGCTACCACACCAGCATTAAAGCTGCTCCATTCGAGGCATTGTACGGACGTCAATGCCGGTCACCTCTCTGTTGGGCAGAGCTGGGGGATAGTTAAATCACAGGTCCAGAACTTGTAGTTGAAACTACAGAAAAGATTGCTCAATTACGACAACGCATGGCGGCAGCTCGTGACCGTCAGAGAGCATACGCCGATAAAGACAGGAAACTACTCGAGTTCCAGGTTGGGGATCGAGTGCTACTCAAAGTTTCACCCTGGAAGGGTGTTGTTCGTTTTGGCAAAAGGGGCAAACTCAATCCACGATACGTCGGACCTTTCGAAGTCATAGAGAAAATAGGCATAGTGGCCTACAGACTGAACTTACCAGCAGAACTCAGTGCAGTTCACAACGTCTTTCACGTGTCGAATTTGAAGAAGTGTCTGTCAGATGAGACCCTCATAGTTCCTTTGAAGAAGCTTACTATCGACGAACAGTTGCGATTCGTCGAGGAACCTGTTGAAATCACGGACCGGGATATTAAGGTCCTCAAAGCACACCAGAATACCTCTTGTTCGGGGTCGTTGGAACTCCCGTCGTGGCCCAGAGTTCACCTGGGAACGCGAAGACCAAATGAAACTCAAATATCCCCAGTTATTAGGAAACACTGCAACTACTACTGAGGCTGAAGCTACTACAGAATTTCGGGACGAAATTCCAAATCAACGGGGGGGATGATGTGACACCCCAGGAAAACCCGTGAACATCTAGCTTCCTCAGTAACCGCATGCTAAATTTCGGGACGAAATTTCTTTCAAGTTGGGGATAATGTGACAACTCGAATTTTCAAGATTTCTATCTTCGCATTTATTGCGCGTTAAATGTTTAAGTTGTTTGTTAACACGAATTGTTTGTTCACAACTATACACGTGTGTATTATGACAAATCGTATTGTAATTTATATGAGGTGTATGATTTATATGGTGTGTGAATTAAATGTGTTTGTAGTGTATGTTAATGAGGGATCTTGTGTTAATTGGTATCTTATAATTAAATATGGATTTTTGGGCTGGAAACCCCACCCACGATATCACCCCAATTTGATAAATGGGCTTTGGCCCAGTTGTGATTTGATAAATATCTGATTTGATAAATATCTGTTTTAACCTTTATGTGAACATTATTTGGTAAACCCCAATCACAACTCACACTCTCTCTCTCTCTCTCTCTCTACCCTTGGAACTCGACGGCAGCCCCTCTCGGTCGAAGCCAAACCCTCCTTGTTCGATCTCTGGTTAGTGATATACATGTTCTGTTGACTTAGGATGCTTATCGTATGATCATGATATAATCTGTTTTAAATGATTTGGCACTTAAGGATGTTTATGTGGTTGTTCACGAACTGTTATATCTAATCGAATGATTTAGCTCCTGTTTGACCGATTGTTAGTATAAATGGTTGGACCTGATAAGTGATGATTAAGATTTGTTATTTGTTACGCAACCTGCTGTTGTTGTTGATGATGATAATACTAACGAAATCCCCACCTCACGAAATCCACACATCAACGAAATCACCTAAAGTGATTTCGGCACTCATGTGATTTCGGCCCAAGAGTCCGGCCCAAATGTGATTTCGCCAACTTAGGGGATTTCGGCCAAGGGTTTTCGGCAATAAGTGTTTTCGGCCCAAGTTGGATTTCGGCCCCAATGTGTTTTCGGCACAAGGTCTGTAACCTTCATATAGTTTTGTTAAGTGTAAACTCAGTTATTTATGGTTCAGTTAGAAGTCAATTCTGTTAAATATACTAACTCTGTTAGGCATGTAAACCCCTGTTATGTTGTTAAGTTGTTAACTTTATTTATTTAATTAACACTGTTAGTTATTAAACTTGTGTGTAAGTAACTCTGTTTGTTCTTAACTACATTAGGTTGTTAATCCAGTTAAATGTGTTAACTCTGTTAAGAATGTCAATTGCTGTTAAGTATAATTATGTCAAGCATCTTAACTCCGTTAAGTGTGTTACTTTTGTTAAGTATATTAATGGATGATATGGATGTAATGGACTGAGTAATCAACTATGTGAATCATGAATTATGTGATCTTGTTTGACTGTTGTATGATGCATGACGTTAACGGCCAAACACTCTGTGGTATTGATTGTACATGAAACCTTACGAACATGAACTAATTGAGTATACGTGCATACTATAGGACTTGATTGATTATTTGCGAGCACATAGTTTAGCATACCGAGCAAACCAAGGTGAGTTCACACTAGCCAAGGCATGGGATTCCCAGGGGTTGGGAATGGGATTGAATAACTACTCGTACAACTATTACTGTTAAACTAAATTATTACTGTCCTCGATTGAAGGGCACGTACGTAAAACCTACGTACAGTTATACTTATTACTGTCCTCGATTGAAGGGCACGTACGTAAAGCCTACGTACACGATCTTAAGACCATCACCTCTATCAAAGGAAGTCCCTCAATTATCGACTTAATTGCCGAGGCCTAGGGCGAACGGGTCATTAGTTAATAGCGCTATTAGGTTTAACAAACCTCACACCGTGCTAGTCGGACGGGCGTGTACTAATGCACTATGGGCAAAGGGTCAATGCTGATAGACATTGACTTAGGGCACCTCTTATATTTTCGTAGCAGTCGATACGCGTGGTCTAGTAGCACATGGGAAGCCCCCACTAATCATTGCACAGATGCCTGGATTGGCCGCGATAAGGATTAATACGATACATGGTTTACAAAACGAACATACGATTCACGAAATGAATACTAACCAAACAACTAACTGTGAACTCGCTCAACTTTGTTGTTGATTCGTTGCTACATGCCTTGCAGGTCATTAGGTACCTATGGAGCCTGCACAGGGAGGAACGGTCGTTGTGGGACATGGCGATGTGTGCCATGCCTTAATCATTACTTTATTTCATATTTAATACTTGCTATGGGTTTTACAAATTATGCTTCCGCTAAACACTTAACTATGCTTTGGGTTTTTGAACACCTTTTATATTGTTTGGTTGAATTATGTTTACTTATATATTTGTTCAATATGATTGGTGGCTTGATCCTGGTCAGTCATGCCTCCAAGCGGTGATACTCCGCGTATGGATTTTGGGGGTGTGACAGAAAGGGTCTATTGCAAGATAGGCTCTTCCATCTTATGCTTGGTGAACAAAAGATTTCTCGTATAATGGAACTTTCTCCATATCAAAATATCCATATGGAGGCCTATAATTTCCTCGAGGCTTCTGTGGAACCGGTGAGCGCTTTAGAGCATCCTTTTCAGAAGGATCTGATGGAAGGTACTTTGAATTTCTTTATCAAGGAATTAACCCAAAATGGGAGAAATTCCGAAATCTATAAGAATTTTTGCTTGAAGTTGGGATTACCTCTCCCTTAATATGATATTCTTTTTGCGTTCTTGGTCTTCGAACTAGTCATTAACGGTCGGCTTCATTGGTACCCTTTCGGTATGCGTTGCGAACACTTTCATTTTGAGCGTCTCATCTTCTCTATAGAAGCAAAACTCGAACGGATGGAAAAGATGGTCCAACTACATAACTTTTTCTTTTTCATTACTTCCATGGTCGTGCCTCGTGGCACGGCAGCACCCGTACTATTGAAATTGTTCGTCAGTAGAGATGTTTCCACAGGTGCCCCTTCTTCAAATGGTACTATAATTCCTATTCTTATCCCTTCAGTCTCTCTTTTGGTCTATCTACATTCTAGGAAATTCATACGCTCCACGGACGGAACAAAAAGCGGAGTCTTCATTATAGCAAGCCAACCTATTCTATTACCAGACATCCTTGGGAGAAGCTCATCCGAAACTAGAGCTAGAAAGGCCTTATTTCGTTTCGTTCCTGTTCTTCATTTCCTTCTTATCGAAAAAAGGGGGATTTCTCATATTTAGAATCTTTCTGCGGTGTGCTCCGTTTACTATTCTTTCGTACTTTTTTCTCTTTACCACGCGATAGGTCAGCGAAGCGTGAGCGGGCATGGAGAAGGAAAGGCCAAAAACTTCGCCGTAACGAGAATGAGCAAGGACGAAATGACAAGATGAGGTACCCTGGCCACCTCCATTTAGAAAGAAGGGTCGAAGTTTTAGGGCCTGTAGCTTTACCCGTCCCCCCTTCGTCGGGTGCTGCTTGTGTGGGGAGTGTGCCACCATAAATCAGGCTTGAAACTCTCACCTTACCAACGAGCCGACAGCTGATGGCTGTTGGTCACGACTACTACAAAAAAGCTCCAATGAATATGAATATTTCACATGGAGGAGTGTGCATCTTTATATTGGGTGTTCTACTATCGTGCGACCCGACGGCTTATGTGCGACCTGTTGCCCATGCCTCCTATTTGTTCAGGGCCCACACCGATTGGTCAGACGACGACTACTTAATTTATTAGATTAGTATTAGCCGCCTGTCCCGGAATGGAATGAGATGGAATAGAAAAAAAGGGAAGCGCTCTGTGACATCTGTGTATTTTAATCGTTGTACTATTCCGAACAACTTTGTATTTAATAAAATATGGTGTTTTAATTTCAATATTTGTTTAATTATTTGTGACATTAGTACGTTTTCAATCATTGTTCAATTCCGAACTCTCAAACCTGTTCTGGAAGTGAAATCATAAACCGTTACGTAAACATAATCAGTTTAACGCAACGTAAACACCGGAACTGTGACATAAGCCAAACATACCCTAAATACCCTTTACATAACTTAGAAATAAGTTTCGAAGGATTCGGTATGGCAAAAACATGTTTATTCGAACTTAAGAACTATTTGGGACAAAATTGCGTAACGAACGTTGGTGACCGCCCGGATAATATTTAAATCCTAAAAATATTCTGTTATGAATAAAATTTTATTTTTAATCATGTTCGTGTTGAAAAATAAATTAAAACACACAAAAACGTTATTTTTCAAAGTTGGGTAAAGGGTTACCCCGGTGATTCTATTATAAAACAACCGCAAATAAGTACAAGTAGTGAGGAAGAGTTCCACACTAGTTCATATATAGGACATGCCCCATATATGTAAAACCAACCAACAAAGAACCTATGACAACACATAACCTAGCCTACTAAACATCAAGAATGACTATCTAGTAGACAAACAAAATAAAAACAAAACCAAACATCATCCTCCATCATCAAAAATAAAATTGCCGTGAACCGGCAGCCCCTTCACACGACCCCGAGACAATCTATCCATTGAATAACTTTGAGGAAGATGTGCTTGCTCCTACTCTTGCAGATGATGAGGTCATAAATCCATCCGTTTCATTGTAGACTTCTGTGACCTCCTCATCATCCGAGTCTTGCTGATCATTATGAGCCTCACTACTAGTTTGACCCATATGAAGACCCTTATCCCGTAAAACACCGAAGGAGTTCTTGGATAAGATGTTCGATTGCTGAGCCGATGTATTGGTCCCCCCATAAGGTTTAGGTCCAATCGGCCTGTACTCAAACTTCTGTTTCTGCTTGTTTACAGGAAAACCTGCTTTCCTAGCCGCTTTCTTACGAACCACATCCATAAACCCATCCTTGTCTACTACCGGCTGTTTCACTTGCTGCCTAGTATTGTTCCCTTCATATTGTTTCTGGATGTTGACCGGCTCCTTAGGAGCCCTCCTAGTTTGCCTCGAGCATGTAGCATTAGAATGCCCAAACACTTTACAATGAGCACACCTATGAGGACTCCATTCATACTCCACATACAGTTTCTGTTTGGCAAAACCCTCACCCTCAAGATCAGGAACCGCTATAACTATCTCCTCCTTAAAATCATTATCGGCTGAGATTTCTAATAACGCTCTAGCATAACTACTCCTTCCCTAAGTATCCATACACATGGACGAAGTGTACGAGTCCAACATCTTCGGATCACCAATAGTCGTAGCTATCATACTCAATCCATCCTCCGTATACGCAGCAATAGGAACATCATGGATTTTGACCCACAGTTGCAATTTCTTAACCTCCTTCTTTTCCAGTCTCGAAGTGGGAGACCAAATATTAAGAAATATAGGCTGGCCTCGAATAATCCATGGTCCTTCTTTCAGCACATTCATAATCCCATCTTTATCAGCAAACTTGAAAAAGAAGAATCCATTAGCATTCATCATGGATTTTTGCAATCCATACTTCTTCCAATTTGTCCGCACAAAATAATCCACCACCGGGTACGCAACTCGGTCCCCTATGAAGTAACCATAAAGAGTGTTTACTAGCTTCTCTTGAACTACTCTAACAGAGTCTCGAGGCAATACCACATCACAACCCTCATGCGAATCAGTGCTTGCAAGAAACCTGAAGTTTACCTTAACAGACTTGGCTGCAAAAACTGAATCTGCATAAGACATTGGCTTAGAATTATTATTTCGATCGCTTCGGTTCTCCTGAGACCCTTCACAGCCTTCCAAATTATCTGAAACCCTCAAATCAGCCTGCACATTCTCCACCGGAACTGGAACAGACACCTTCAACAGTTTATCAATAATGTTCGTTTTCGTATGAACAATCTGCGGTGTCTGGACTGTTCCCCTACGAGGCATCCACGTGTTACCGTCCACATCAATTACATGGCTTGCTAAACCCTCAAAGGAGAATAAGGGTTTGCCGCGATCCATCTGATGAACAGCCGCATCTCTTTTACAATCATCCATTCAGAACAATCAGCAACGTTAGAACAAACCCTAACCTGACTAGAACCGATTCAGCAATGATTAGGGCAAGAAACTGCCGAATCTACGAAGGTTTCACAATGATTAGAACAGATTCTGCAACGAAGAATATCAGCCGCACACAAACCCTAATCTACGAACGAAAAAAAACAGAAACCCTAAGCACAAAAAACCCTAATCTGATATCAAATGATTAGAAACTAAGGAGCAAAATCCGGAACTCCCTAGATGCTAAACAAGATCGATCAGGACCAGGGTTGGATTGAAAGATGAAGATTTCACAAGATCGCCCAAATCGCCCAGAGCTCTCCCATTCCCATTTTCGAAACTTTATTTTTCAAAGTTTAAGCACGTACCGCGTGTTACTGCGTAACACAGTGCTTCTACTGCAAAACGCAGACAACGCAGCCAGTCTCGGCAACTGATATTTATTTCAGTAATATTTTGGCGAGTTTATTTTTATAGAATAATAAAAATAATATAAAACGCCATAAACCGGGATTAAAATACTAGACATTACACTTAACCTCCAACTATTATCTAATTTACCATTCAAAAATTACATTTACCCCCCCCCCCCCTTGATATTCACGGTCACAAGGACCCCACCAAGATCACCACCTTACCTCTAGATTTTATTTCTATTTTATATTTGATCTTGCTTGATTTGGTGGACAAGATATTGGAAGTAAGGATTATAAGTATGGACATGGATTCATAAGATCATTTCATCTTCAACACCCCACACTTCACTCCATCTTCCTCTCTCTCTCTCTCCCCCAAAACCGTAACACCCACACACACCCACACATTTTGGTTTTTCATCATCTTCTTCAAGATCAAACTCCATTCCAAGCTAGTTTCAAGTTGGTGTGAAAATCCAAAGGAGTTTCCAAGGTGTTTTCAAGTAATTTCAAGCTCCATATCATCAAAATCTCATCAAAAACTCACTTGAATCTTGAAGGTATAAAGTTTATGTTTAAATCATACACTTGATTCTTGGTTGTTCTTGATGATTGGAAGTTTCACTTGAATCTTGAAATTTTTCACAAACTTGAATTTTTAAAAGAAATGGGTCTTGATACAAAATAAAAATGGTAGTATATATGTGTGTATATATATAACCGTATATATATATATAGGGAGATGATCATGCGAGAACCACCTCTTATTGCGAGAACCGCGAGAACCAATGTGAACACAACCAAAAATGCCTAAAAATAGCTAAAAATCACACAAAAAAATTTTTTTAATATTTTTTATATAAAAATCGCTACTTTTCGAAGCAAAAAAAAAAAATTTTTTTGGCCACTAAAAGTAGCGATTTGAGCATAAAAAATATTAAAAAAAAAAATTTAGATTTTTTTTTTATTTTTTTTAGGTTTTTTGGGGGTTTAGTTTTTAGCATTTTAGCTTGGGGGGGGGGGGGGGGGTGGGGGAGGGGGGTTTAGGTTTTGGGGGGGGGGGGGTGGGGGGTTTAGGTTTTTTTTTGGGGGGGGGGGTGGGGGTTAGGTTTTTTTAGCTATTTTAGGTTGTGTTCACATTGGTTCTCGCAATAAGGGTGGTTCTCGCATGATCTCCTCCCTATATATATATATATATATATATATATATATATATGAGATTTGAGTTTGAGTTGATTTTTGATAAATACTTGTTTAGGATGTTTGCTTGCATGAACAAGATTATGTGCAAATATGTTAGAGATACAAATGAGTGATTGAATCATGAGTTATAATTGAGTAAATTGCCATTTTAGTCCCTGAGTTTTGTCCAAATTTGCCATTTTGATCCAAATAGTTTTTTTTTTGCATCTGGGTCCCTGACTTTTCACTTTATTGCCATTTTAGTCCCTGAGTTTTGTCCAAATTGCCATTTTAGTCCCTGAGTTTTGTCCAAATTTGCCATTTTGATCCAAAAATTTTTAGTGTGTTGGATCAAAATGGCAATAAAAGTGAAAACTCAGGGACCCAGATGCAAAAAAAAAACTATTTGGATCAAAATGGCAAATTTGGACAAAACTCAGGGACTAAAATGGCAATTTACTCGTTATAATTTGAAATAATGTTAGTATTTTGACATGTAAATGGTCGAAAATTTATTAGACATATTTGAGAATTTTTAAGTTGTTGCTTGTTCTTAAATGATAGTTAAAATGCAAGTGTTTGATGATTTGTGCATGATAAATTAATTCAGTAAGTAAACATGAATAAATTACATGTTTGATGCATTTAAATTCATATGAAATGATGATGATATGATAGTGTGCTTTAGACACTTGTACATAAGAATGCATGTTGATTTAAAGCTCAAGAAATGATAAAAAAAAATGATCGTATGACAAAAATGTTTTAGAACAGATTATAAACACTAAAAATAAAATTATTTGGTATATTATAATGGCATGAGACTTTGTCATAGGTTTGATAGCTTTGCATGTTGTACATATAGCTTAGAAAACTGTCATCGCTATTCTTTGTATTGGCTGGTTTTGTTGATCAGAATCTGTCCGTATTATGATTAGACTTGTGCAAACCAAACTTCTTCCTGTTGTCCGATCTGTTTTAGGGTTTCGGCTGGTTGCTGTGTGAGGCCTGTTTGTGACTGCTGTTATGGATGGCCAAAATGCAGAAAACTCAAATGTGTTTGCGAAAAAAATTAAGAACATTGACGGTAAAACATTTGAGCCAAGACAAACATCATTTTTGGCGGCTAAAGTTTCTGAAATGCCGAGTAAGAAGGTATGTTTTATGCTGCCGCTTAATGATACTGAACATGTTATTGGCTGTTATGATTCTCCCAATCAGAATTTTGCGAAAGTCTTTGACAAGAGGAAGGTAGCATTTGTGTTACCGGTGAATGATATTAGTCCTTCTCGTGTTCAAAATCTGAATCAGGATGATAATGCTCATGTCAAATCTTATGCGGATGTGGTTCTAAATGAACAGGTCGAGCAGGGTGATATTAAGCGGGGTGGTGATTCAATTCAGAATCAGAATGAAGATGAAAACACTAGGAAGGCCAATGATGCGGCTGATCAAGTTCCTAAAGTCAATTTTCGACCTCTAAATTCAGATGTATCATTGGATGGAGTGGATGTAGTGCTTCCGATTGATTCGTTTCGCCAGGTTAATAACAGGTTAGCAAACACTCTTTATGGTTATTTCCTGGGGGATAGGATTGCATATCCAGTAGTTGAATATTTTGTCAGAACAAATTGGAAGAAACATGGTCTTCAGAAAACTATGATGAATTCAAATGGTTTCTTTTTCTTCAAGTTTGAAGACAGAAAGGGTATGGATACTGTTCTTGAAGGGGGACCGTGGATGATCCGTAACAAACCTTTGTTTCTCAACATTTGGTCTCCTACAAACACCCTTAAAAAAGAAGAGTTTAAAAAGGTTGCAGTTTGGGTTAAATTGCATGATGTTCCGCTAGTGGCATATTCTGATGATGGTTTAAGCATGTTGGCATCAAAAATTGGGTCCCCTGTGCGCCTGGATTCGTATACTAGTGATATGTATAATGAGGCTTGGGGAAGGAGCAGCTATGCTAGGGCTCTCATTGAAATATCAGCTGATCATGAGTTGAAAGAGGCTCTAACTATGGCTATTCCTGAATTGGATGGGAACAAATATGTTACTGAAACTATTCGGGTGGAGTATGAATGGGATCCTCCGAGATGTGCCCACTGCTGTGTATTTGGGCATGATTCTGAGGAGTGTCCAAAATGCATTCGACCGACAGTGAAACCTCATACAAATAGTCCGAAAGTAGATGAGGATGGTTATACGAAAGTCAAGACAAAGAAGAATGTAAAGAAGAGCGGTTTTCAAGTTAACAATCAAAAGCCCAAGTTTGAATATAGACCTGTGGATAAAAAGAAAAAGGCAGTGAGTTCTGCCTACATGAGTGCGCGGAGCATTAGTTCGTCCAAGGTTCAAACACATAATTCGTTTAGTGCCCTTGGGTTTGTTGGGGGGAACGGGGGTTCCTTTCAGGGGAGATATAAAGGGAGACGTGAGCCAAATGAGGAGTCTGACGATGACGAGGTAGAGGTTGTATATGATGAAACGAAGGAGTTTATGACATCGGGTACACATCCTACGTCTTCCAGTACAGGGGCAAGCACCTCTCACATAAAGTTGTCTAATGGATAGGTGGCTTCTATTTCATGCTAAGGGGCTGCCGGTTGGTAGCAATTTCATTTTTGATGATGGCGGTTGACGTCTTTTGTTTGATTTTTTCGTTTGTCTACTAGTTAGTCATTATCATGATTGTAGTAGGCTAGATTGAGGTGGTAACTTGGTTTGTTTGTTTTATGTTTACATATATGGGGCATGTCCTGTATATGAACTAGTGGGGAATTCATCCTCACTACTTGTACTTATTTCGCGGTTGTCTATAATAGAATCACCGGGGTAACCCTTTACCCAAAAAAAAAAAAGTGGTAAAATATGTGAAATTTGCATGATTTATGTGTTTTATGTGAGACCTGCACTATCATGAGTATAACCACTATTTTATTCAGTAAATAACATGGGTTATGTTAAAATATCAAGTCGTTACGATTTGGGATAGTTAGGGTAACGTTTGATACAAAACTATGCGGTAAAACGGTTAAAAATCGGCTTTTCGGAGGAATTTTTTTATAAAACTGTTTTAGATCAGTAAGTAAACTGATATTTTTGATATAAAAATAAGTATTTTAACTTATATTAAGTTTACTTGGTGTTTGGTTAGTCATACGTGACTTCCGGCGCCCAAAAACGTTACCGAATCGCTAAAATACGTGATTTTCAATATACACTATAATGGGTTGTTCATGGGTAAATTTTATGGGTTACAATGTGTTATGTGTTTTATAATATGTGTATGATGACATGTTAATACTTGACAAGATTATGTGTATTACGCTATTATTAGTATGTTACATTTGAGTATATATATTACGACGCGCAAATCGTAGATATATTGCTTATAACATGATGAGGGTCACCAATAAAATCGTTCAAATCGCAAAGTTTTTAAAATATATATGAACTCATATATATATAAATACACCAATATAATAAAAAATAATAACTTTTCGATAAAATCTCAAAGTTATGTGAAAATTCTAAGTATCGGAGAACTTGACATTAGACATTGTTTACACATGATATTTGACGTTGGACACTGATATTTAAACAAGACATTAATTCATGGTTATTAATAAGTGATTTAAGTAACGAGACATGTGTAATATGATAAAAGCATGGTGGATACGCCGATGGTACTTCCTATATATAAGTGCTTTTATTGTATTGCATATCGTGGCGTTACCTAAACCACTTCAACAAAGACAAGACAAGACATATTTTACACATATTATTTTCATTTGGTTATTCACTTAACCATACATCATACTTTTATATCATTTGATTTTCATATGATTTTATAAAAGAAAATATTTTATAAGGTTCATGACTACTTTTCATTAAACATTTCTTTTAACATTCAAGGTCATGAATCTTCAACACTAAACCTATGTTACTCACAGGCATTTTTATGCTGACGTATTTACTTTCACATATGTTTCAGGAGCTAATATTTGATGTGAGCAAGCTACACTTAGGGCGACTTGGGCCTTAGAAATCTAAAATCAAGAAAGTTATCATCTTTTATGTTATGTGTTTTGTTTGAACTAAGACAATGTAATAATTTAAGTTTGTAAAACTTAACTTTAATTATCATGTGTTTTGAAACAATAATTCTGCCACACGACTCCCCGACGTTTCCGCCGCGGTTTGTTGTTTTATGCGGTCGGGGTGTGACAGAAGAGTTGGTATCAGAGCTCATGGTTATAGGGAATTAGGTTATTAGTAAAATTTTGACCTAGATTATAACCTTTCTAGGACCCTAACACAAGTTACCTTGTGTTTAGATCTTAAAACAATACCATCACCTATCCTTAGGTGATTACCAAAACAAGTACACAAATCTCAATTCCATTTGAAAATCAATCATCTATCTTTAGATGATTTATTTTTAGGCTTTACGCCTCTAAAGTTTTCAAATCTCGTCAAAGTTTGAGTCTTAATAATGTGACCATTTGCAATCCGGAAGGGTGGGTGCCTGTACCCTGAGTTTTCTGTCTAAGGCTAGAGTGTTCGTACAAATCCACATAATCGGACCAGTCACTCTTACCTGAGAACTCTTGGGGTGAGTGTCCACTTATAGGCTAAAGCATGTCTTCATTATGCATTATGTAGACCTATTTACTTTGATTAGTCATTGTGTTGTTTGTTTGTTTTAAGTAATGGACAAATGACCACCTTCCCTTGTTTTGTCGATATTTTCAATACTCCTTTTGATTGTCTTATGTCAATCTCACACATTTCCTTGTGTTCCTTTTCTTTTAGATGCCTCCTTGACGTGATCAAACCCAAGACGCCGAAATGGCAGCCTTGATCGCTCAGCAAATTGTTGCGGTACTCCCAAACCTAGTAGCTCAGTTAAACCAAGCAAACAACAATAACAACGCACCTGTTTCATGCAACTTTAAGACTTTCAATTCGGCTAAACCGCTTCAATTTTCTGGGTCAGAAGGAGCAACTGGGCTCCTACAGTGGTTCGAGAGTCTCGAGAGTACGTTTCGTCATGTTCAATGCCCGAATGAGCGAAAGGTTGAGTTTGCGTCAAGTGTGTTTCAGAAAAGGGCGCTTACTTGGTGGAATGGTGTGATGAGGGATAGAGGTGCCAACGTGGCAATGGCTCAAACATGGGAACAGCTTCGCGCACTTATGATGAAGGAGTTTTGTCCTCGTCATGAACTGAGGGCACTGGAAAATGAATTCCATGATCTCAAGCAAGATAGTGGAGAGCACCGTGCCTACACAGGCCGATACGGAGAACTGAGCCTGCTGTGTCCCACCATGGTCACGCCTTTGGACAAGGCGATTGAAAAGTACATAGATGGTCTTCCTGATCCCGTTCAGGATATTGTCACCGGCAGCAACCCTACCACGGTTAGACAAGCTATTGAGCTAGCTGCGACCTTGACTGAGTCTCAAGTCAAGAAGGGTAAACTCCACCGCAAGGGTGATAAGAAACAGGAAGCCAAGACCACCCAAGAAAAAGACAAGAAGAAGAAGAACAAAGCCGAGTCTTCGAGGAAGTCAAGGAAGCGCAAGGCTTCCCAAAACTTTGCGGTTACTACACAACCCAACCAGAACACTCAGAACCAGCCAGCACAACCACCTGCCAAGAAACAGTATGTTGGTACTGCACCTCTTTGTAACAAGTGCAATTATCATCATCAACCACATCTTCAGTGTCGTCTTTGCAACAACTGTGGAAGATTTGGCCATTTGGCTAACACATGTCGCTCTCCTCCTGCTCCGAATCAAGCGGCACAAAACCCTGCCTAACAGCCAGCAAATCCTGCACGACCTCCTTTTCCGCCTGGGTCTTGCTACAATTATGGAGATTTGACTCACTACAGGAACAAGTGCCCGAAGTTGGCTAATGCGAACCCGGCTCGTGGAATAGCATACAACATCAATGCCAATGAAGCGCGTGCCGATAATGAGGTGGTGAACGGTACGTTCTATGTTAACAACCAACTTGCTTCTATTCTTTTTTATTCGGGTGCCGACAAGAGTTTTGTATCCCTAGCCTTTGAACCATTGCTTGCAAAGCCTAGAACAAAACTAGGAAAACCCTTGACATTAGAGTTAGCCAGTGGTGAATCCTTTGTACTCGATTCCGTCATTCGAAATTGCCAGTTGAACCTCAACGATCATCTTTTTCCCAATGATCTCACGCCAATGCAACTTGGGAGTTTCGACGTTATAGTAGGGATGTATTGGTTGACCTAATACCGTGCAGAGGTGGTTTGTTTTGACAAGATTGTTCGTGTGCCTCTTTTGTCTGGTGAAACCTTAAAGGTTCGTGGAGCGAAACCCGCTAGTAGCCTTAAACTGATGACAAGCACCCAAGCCCAGAGATACCTAAGAAAGAATTATCTGGCTTTCTTGGCACGTGTCGTAGAGGAGAAAGACAAGGGTAAAACTGTTCGAGACATCCCTGTCGTTCGGGATTATCCTGAGGTTTTTCCTGAAGACTTACCTGGTTTACCCCCAGCATGTCAAATCGAGTTCCGTATTGACCTTGTACCTGGTGCTAACCCGATTGCTAAATCTCCATACCGTCTTGCACCCTCTGAGATACAAGAGTTGTCGAAGCAGCTGCAGGAGTTATCAGACAAAGGATTTATTCATCCGAGCTTTTCCCCTTGGGGCGCACCTGTCCTATTTGTAAAGAAGAAGGATGGATCATTCCGAATGTGTATCGATTACCGTGAGCTTAACAAACTCACCATCAAAAATCGATATCCCCTACCTCGCATTGATGATCTCTTTGATCAGCTTCAGGGTGCTACCTGCTTTTCGAAGATTGATCTACGTTCTGGGTATCATCAGCTTCGCGTATCCGAAGAAGATATTCCCAAGACTGCTTTCCGCACACGATACGGCCACTATGAGTTTACTGTTATGCCTTTCGGTTTAACGAATGCTCCTGCCGTCTTCATGGACTTAATGAATAGGGTTTGTAAGCCTTATTTAGATAAGTTCATCATCGTCTTCATTGATGACATCTTGATTTATTCCAAGACACGAGCTGACCATGAACAACATCTCCGTCTAACAATGGAACTCCTAAAGAAGGAACAAGTTTTCGCTAATTTCTCCAAGTGTGAATTTTGACTTAGGGAAGTTCAATTTTTTAGACATATTGTTAACGAACAAGGTATACATGTAGATCCCGCCAAAATCAGTGTGATTAAGGATTGGAATACACCAACTACTCCTACCGAGGTTTGTTCATTTCTGGGTCTCGCGGGTTATTACCGCCGCTTTATTGCAAACTTCTCCAAGATTGTGGTTCCTCTCACATCCTTAACTCAAAAGAATAAACCTTTTGAGTGGGGACCCAAACAAGAAGAAGCTTTTCAGACCTTGAAACATAAACTCTGCGATGCTCCTGTGTTATCTTTACCTGAGGGAAACGACGACTTTGTCGTATATTGTGACGCATCGAATCTAGGCCTTGGTTGCGTTCTTATGCAAAGGAACAAAGTCATAGCCTATGCGTCAAGACAATTGAAAATCCATGAGAAAAACTACACTACTCATGATCTTGAGTTAAGCGCTGTGGTTTTTACTCTCAAGATCTGGAGACACTACCTTTACGGAACAAAATGTGTGGTTTTCACAGACCACAAAAGTCTCCATCACATCTTCAATCAGAAAGAACTAAACATGAGGCAACGACGTTGGGTAGAACTTCTAAACGACTACGACTGCGAGATTCGCTACCATCCAGGAAAGGTGAATGTCATAGCCGATGCGCTAAGTCATAAGGAACGAGTCAAGCTTCATTGTGTTCAAGTTCGATCTGATATTCAAACCCGCATTTCTCAAGCTCAACGTACTTGTGTTTCACAGAACTTGATGGGTAAGGAATTACCATATCATCTTACGCCTCACCTTGAACTGAAGGACGATGGATTATATTATTTCATGGACCGTTTGTGGGTTCCAATTCAAGACAATCTCCGCACCTTGTTGATGGATGAAGCTCATAAGTCTCGTTATTCAATTCATCCTGGTGTAGACAAAATGTATAAGGATATTCGAACCCAGTTTTGGTGGCCGGGAATGAAGAAAGACATTGCCTTATATGTATCCAAATGCCTTACTTGTCTGAAGGTTAACGCAGAACATCAACATCCCTCTGGATTATTGGAACAACCAGAGATACCGGTTTGGAAATGGGAAAACATTCCCATGGATCTCATTACCAAACTACCGCGCACTAATAGAGGTCATGATGCCATTTGGGTAGTAGTTGATTGTTTGACAAAATCTGCTCACTTCTTGCCAATCCGTGAGGATCTCTCTGCTGAAAAGCTTGCCAAGATCTATGTAGATGAGATTGTATCCCGACATGGTGTTCCTTTGAACATCATATCAGACCGAGATGCTCGATTCTCATCTCACTTTTGGAGAACCATGCAATCTGCTATGGGAACCCAACTCAATTTGAGCACAACTTATCATCCTCAAACGGATGGACAATCTGAAAGAACAATCCAGACATTGGAGGATATGCTTAGAGCTTGTGTGATCGATTTTGGTGGTAGTTGGGATTCGCATCTTCCATTGATCGAATTATCCTACAATAATAGTTATCACTCCAGCATCAACATGGCTCCTCTCGAAGCTTTATACGGTCGAAAATGTCGTTCGCCGGTCTGCTGGAATGAGATTGGTGAAGCTCAGCTCACTGGACCTGAACTCATTTTAGAGACTACAGACAAAGTCAAGAAAATTCGCGACAACCTCTTAACAGCTAGAAGCCGTCAAAAGAGTTACGCGGATAGACGACACAAGCCTTTGGAATTCCAAGTCGGTGCTCGTCCTACTTAAGGCATCTCCTTGGAAAGGTGCAATCAGATATGGGAAGAAAGGAAAACTGGAACCACGATATGTTGGACCATTCAAGATCGTTGAAAGAATCGGAAAATTAGCCTACAGACTTGAGCTGCCTCTTGAACTTGGAAATATTCATCCAACTTTCCACGTGTCCAATCTGAAAAAGTGTTTGGCTGATGAAAACCTCCACATCCCCCTTGATGAAATTCGTGTCAACAACACGATGCACTTCGTCGAGAAACCTGTGGAAATATTGGACCATCAAGTCAAGAAGCTCAAGCGCAAGCGCATACGGATAGTCAAAGTTCGCTGGGAATCCAAACGTGGCCCAGAGTTTACTTGGGACCGAGAGGATCAAATGAAGGCGAAATATCCACACCTTTTCCCACAAGTTTCCTCTAATTAAATTTCGGGACGAAATTTCTAAAAGTAGGGGAGACTGTGACATCTGTGTATTTTAATCTTTGTACTATTCTGAACAACTTTGTATTTAATAAAATATGGTGTTTTAATTTCAATATTTGTTTAATTATTTGTGACATTAGTACGTTTTTAATCATTGTTCAATTCCGAACTCTCAAACCTGTTCTGGAAGTGAAATCATAAACCGTTACGTAACCATAATCAGTTTAACACGACGTACA
The DNA here is from genome assembly GCA_030545235.1 of Helianthus tuberosus. Taxonomy (NCBI): domain Eukaryota; kingdom Viridiplantae; phylum Streptophyta; class Magnoliopsida; order Asterales; family Asteraceae; genus Helianthus; species Helianthus tuberosus. The sequence continues at coordinate 113,753,946 of CM060368.1, read as the reverse complement.
CACCGGAACTGTGACATAAGCCAAACATACCCTAAATACCCTTTACATAACTTAGAAATAAGTTTCGAAGGATTCGGTATGGCAAAAACAAGTTTATTCGAACTTAAGAACTATTTGCGACAAAACTGAGTAACGAACGTTTTTTTTTTTTTTTTTTGGGTAAAGGGTTACCCCGGTGATTTTATATATTCACAAAAAATAAAAACAAGTAGTGAGGAGACATCCACACTAGTTCAAACATGAGACATGCCCCATGTAAGTAAGCCAAACACCCAACAAACAAAAACAAAAAAAAACAACTAGACTCTCATCTAGAAATCACACAATCAACTATCAAACATGATAATTAGCCTCCATCATCGTTCACTTTGTCTTCAGCAATCTCCCACTCTTCCAACAGCTTCCTCACATTAGCACACTGTCTGAACTTCACGCCCATTAGTTTGTATCTGATAGTCTTGAGAATTGTATCTCGTATCGTATCCGGGGGTCTCGTTTGATTTCTGAATAATCTCGCATTACGCTCTTGCCAAATAACATAAGCCGTCGCCCCAACCAGGAGCCTACTAACATAATCAACCGCCTTTTTCAACTTTCCTCGATCCTTTAGCCAACCGACAACCGAAGACCATTTTTGATCAACATTAGCCATACCCGCCTTATCTCGGACCATACACCAAACTTGAGTAGAGAAACTACACTCAAAGAAAAGATGCTCATGGGAATCAACATTTCCGAAACACAAGAGACAACACATCATGTTCATATTTTTTCGTCTTGAGATATCCCACCTTAAAATAATATCTTGCGTGAGGAGCTTTCGACGCATAATGAGCCACATTAAGAACGCGTGTCTAGGGATACATTGATTAAACCAAACAATGTTACTCCAATCGATCTCTTGCTCCCTAGAACGAAGAGAATGCCAAACCCTAGCCGAAGAAAAGTCATGAAGATCGTCACCATCTTTCCAGCATAACCTATCTGCATTATTCGGTTGCAAGTGGATATTATCCAGCTGACCCAAAACACTAAACCGAGACCTCCAAACCTGCGGCCATGCCCATGTATAATCAGAATAAACATCCGCAACCTTCGCATGTAACAAAAAACCTGCATTGTTTATCATTCTAGGCGATAAAAAATTTATGAGAGGCCCTAAATTACTCCAAGTATCAAACCAAGCTGAAGTTGTTTTACCATCCCCCAACTTCGACCAAATATAACTTCTCAAAAGCGGCCTGATTTGCAGTAACTTCCTCCAAGACCAGCTACAGTTCGCAACTTCATTACACCTCCAAAAATTACATTGCTTTAACCTGTAAGAATAAATCCATGCAACCCATAACGAATTTCTCTTGACCAAAACACTCCACACATGAGACGCTATAAGAGCTTTGTTAACATCTCCAAGTCTCCTAATTCCCAACCCACCTTCATACTTTGGGACGCAGATAGCATTCCAAGAAACTTTTGCTTTTCCTCTATGGAAAGACGCTTCTTGAGACCAAAGAAAATTCCGCATTTTCGCCTCCAGATCTTTTATAATACTAGCAGGTAAAATGAAAACTGAAGACCAATAAACATGCATCGAAGCCAAAACCGAGGTAATAAGTTGAAGCCGACCAGCGAAAGAAAGCAGCTTATTCCTCCAATTAGCGATTCTCTTTTCCACTCTCTCGACCAAAACACTACAATCTTTAGCAAGAAGTCTCGTCGAAATAAGAGGAACACCCAAATACCTAACCGGCAATACGCCCTCCTCAAACGGTAAAACATCCAAAATAGCATCCTTGACATTATTAGAAACATTACAGAAAAACGTTGTGCTTTTTTGGATACTAGGGACCAAGCCCGACATGTTAGTGAAACGAGTAAGAGCTTCCATAATAAACCGAGCTGAATAAACATCTCCACGAGCAAACAGAAACAAATCATCTGCAAAACAGAGGTTGATAATACGCTGCTTTTCACATTTATTATGAAACTTGAACGACCTATCCAGCCTCGAAGCCTGCTGAAGAATGCACGTTAGAATTTCCATGACAAGCGTGAAAAGATAAGGAGATAGAGGATCTCCTTGACGTAACCCCCGACGACCTTTGAAATACCCATGCACTTCCCCATTAACACAAAGAGAATAGGTTGGAGAAGATACGCAAATCATAATCCAATCCACCATCCTCGAATTGAAACCAAACCCAAGCAGCACATCCTTGAGAAAACTCCAATGAACCGTATCATAAGCTTTTTGAATATCCACTTTAAAAGCACACCTTGGAGGACCAAAACTCCTATGATAATTGTGCATCAGCTCCTGAGTAAGCAATATGTTATCAGATATCTTCCTTCCCGGAACAAATGCCGATTGATTAATACCAACAATTTGACTCAGATAATTCTTAATACGATCCGCTACAATCTTGCTAATACATTTATAAATAACATTACAGCAAGCTATAGGCCGATAATCCGTGACCATAGACGGAGTGGGCTTTTTAGGGATAAGAACAATAAGCGTATTATTCAGCTCTCGAAGAAGTTTGCCTGTATTAAAAAAATCTATAATAGCATTCGACACATCTTGCCCAATCACATTCCACGCACTTTTAAAAAACGCCGCCGTATACCCATCAGGGCCAGGAGCTTTTTCATTACCAATAGAAAACATTGCCAGTTTAACCTCTTCACTCATCACCGGACGAATCATATGAATAGAATCATCCGCATTCAACTTATTCAGAAAAAGATCATGTGAGGGACGAAGCTGTAAATCATCTTCACTACCAAGGAACTTCTCATAGTGACTAACAAGCGCCTTAGTAACACTTTCCCCTTCAAACAGCTCCCCTTCCGAATTCATAATAACCTCAATGCGAGTTGAGTGATTTCTGCTTTTCAACGAAGCATGAAAGAAAGCCGTATTGGAATCCCCAGCTCGAAGCCAATCCACTTTAGATTTTTGTTTTAAAAAACGCTCTTCATCTAAGCAAGCCTCTTGAAATTCAGCCGTAATCCTCGATTCTTGATCACGAAGATTAAGATTGAAGGGGCTTCTATCTATCTCCCGTTGAATTGCATCCAAGTCTCCGCGCAGGTTCTCAACTTTCTTATGTAAGTTACCTTGTTGAAATAACAAAGCTCGAAGAGGCCTTTTCAAAAGACGAAGTTTTTTCACTAACTGGAATTGCTGTACACCTTCAATATTAGTTTCCCACACCTTCTTGACCGCCTCAATAAAACCCGGCTTATACACTAAAAAATTAGCAAACTTGAACGACTTATGCTTCCTCTTCTCAGTAACTGGAATCTTTAACAAACAAGGACAATGATCGGATAACCGATACGGATGGAAGAAAGCAACCGAGTTGGGAAAAACATCAACAAAAGGGGTATTGCCCATAACTCTATCTATTTTCTTCAATAAACCAACACCCTTTTTAGGCTTTTGGTTCCACGTGAAATGCATACCCGAACTATTTATATCAAACACTTCAATATCCGAGACACACTCTTGAAATTCTCTCATACCAGGCGATATATTCGAAACACCCATGGACTTATCATCCAGATTAAGAGCTGAGTTAAAATCGCCTAAGATAACCCATGGATTGTTACCAACAAGCACTTTGTGTTTGGATAAATGATGCCATAATTCCCTTCGAGTGATATAATAATTAGCCGCATAAACAACCGAACAAAATAAAAGTTTTTTATCTTGTTTAAAATTGATTTGGAAGTGCATAACCTGAGATGATTGATCTAACAAGATGACATCAAAAATACTCGGATCCCAACCAACAATGATTCTCGTACCCTTCTGACAGCTACTCCCATTCGAAGTCCATTCCCAGCGACGAAAAATAGAAGAACAAACCTTATTCAGATTATGAATATCCACATGGGATTCTAGAATAGCACAAAAAGACAAACTATTCTCCTTCACAATTTGTCGAACCTCCTGTTGTTTTTTTTTTTGGGTAAAGGGTTACCCCAGGTGAATTTTATAAATAACCAAAAAGAACAAAGGCATGCCTGAACGGACATACCAACTAGACTTGACAACCCAAGCCTAGGAAATCCAAAATAGACAACCAAAACAAGCCAACACAAACAACCAGCCAAAAAAACACAACCCTAACCGAACAAAACAAAACAAAAACCAAGCGACTATATCTAGCCTGGATCAATAACTTCAGCATTAGGAAGGATCTCCCACTTCTTCAGCAGCCTCTGGTTATTGGCTTCACCTCTGATCGTAAAACCCATCAATCTTAGTCTTACTGTCTTCAAAATCCTCTCAGTAACCGACTCGACACTTGGATTGCAACACGAAAATAAGCAGTTGTTTCGCTCTTGCCAAATAAAATACGTGGCAGCCGCAATGACCAGCTTACTAACAATATCATCAGTCTTCTTCGATCTCGCATTACGATCAAACCATCCCATAATCGAGTGCCACGAATCATCAACAGTTCCCATGTTCACCATAGCTTTAACCTTTCGCCAAACTTGAGTTGCAAACGAACACTGAAAGAACAAATGGTCTCGTGAATCACGATCACTCCTACATAACGGACAACACATAAGCCTTAAATTAGTTTCACTCCCCGCCTCCCACACAGCTAACCGATCTTGAGTCTTTAGTTTATTCTTGATTACGAGCCATAGGTGAAACGAGTGTCTAGGGATGCATTGACTAAACCATACCCCATTAACCCATGAAACCGGTTGTTCACGGTGGCGGGTATTTTGCCGAACTTCCATAGATCCGAAAGGTCTTATATTACCATCTAAATCTTTCCAGCTTGTTCTATCCTCCATATTCTGTATCAATTGAGGAACACTTAATCCAATTAAGACCGGATATAGATCGTACCATGCACGAGGCCACTTCCACTGGCCATTATCATCAACGAGCTCTGCCAGAGACGAGTTAAGATTAAAACCCGCATTAGCAATTCTTCTAGGAGTAATGAAAGAGTTGAGGGGACTAAGCTGGCACCAGTTGTCACTCCATACATTAGTTTGATTACCACTCCGAACCGCTTTCCATACAAATGGACGGATAGCACTTCGAATTGCCAAAATTTTTCTCCACCCCCAACTGATACTCCCACGAGGATGAATATCCCAAAAGCTTCTCCCATTTAACTTATGAGAATAGATCCACTGAACCCAAAGCGACTTCCGTTTAGTGAGAATACTCCATATATGGTTGGTCATTAGCGCTTTATTCACATCTGATATGCTCCTAATGCCTAACCCACCTTCCTCCTTAGGCAAGCAAACCTCAGCCCAAGACACCTTCGCTTTAACCCTACCCTGATTATTAGCATTCCACAAGAACTGACGCATGAGTTTCTCTAGATCATTAGTGACTCGAGTAGGAATAATAAAGACTGAAGCCCAATAAATGTGCATAGATGACAGAACCGAGTTAATAAGCTGCAACCTACCAGCAAAAGATAGCGATCTATTCAACCAACTACCTATTCTCTTCTCCATTCGGTCAATCAACGGCTTACAATCTTTAAACATGAGCTTTGTTGATATTAACGGCACCCCCAAATATTTAACAGGCAACATACCTTGATTAAACGGCATGATTTGAAGAATTTCCTGCTTCACATGATTCGGCACATTACAGAAATACACCGTGCTCTTAGCCGGGCTAGGCTTTAGGCCCGAAGCATTGGTGAACCTCTCAAGAGCATCCCTAACTTTCTTAACCGAAACGATATCCCCATGCACAAAAATGAATAGATCATCCGCAAATGACACATTAATAATCCTCTGTTTAGAACAGTGAGCATGGAACTTGAAACCCGTAGCTGGACTTGCACCCCGCTGCAAAAGTAACGATAGAACTTCCATAACCAACGTGAACAAGTATGGCGACATAGGATCACCCTGCCGTAACCCCCTTCTACCTTGGAAATACCCATGCAGATTACCATTAAGGCTTATAGAGTAAGTGACCGAAGTAACACATGCCATAATCCATGTAACCATCTTAGTATGTAACCCGAAACCACATAAAACACTCTCCAAGAATGCCCAACTGACCGTGTCATAAGCTTTTTGAATATCTATCTTGAAAGCACATCTAGCGGGGCCACGATCCAAATGATAATTATGCATTAATTCCTGAGTCAGGAGAATGTTATCCGAAATTTTCCTACCCGGAACAAAAGCCGATTGATTAATGTTAACCAAATCACCCAAGCTACCTTTCAATCTATCCGTAATGATCTTGCTAATACATTTATATAAGACATTACAACACGAGATAGGACGATAATCAAGAACCGAGTCAGGCGTTTCCACTTTAGGCACAAGAGCCAAAATCGTATGATTCAGCTGCTTCAGAAGTTTACCATTCTCAAAGAAATCTAACACAGCATTAGAAACATCATTACCCACAATATCCCAAGCATTCTTAAAGAAAGCCGAAGTGTAACCATCAGGACCCGGGGCTTTATTTTCAGCAATACTGAACATAGCATTCTTCACTTCCTGACGGGTAACCTGACGAACCATGAAACTAGCATCACTAGCAGTCAACACATTTATATCCAGCTCCTCCATATTAATGGGCGAAACTTGGTCCAACCGACCCAGAAAATTTTCATAATGATGAACAAGAGCACCAGGCACATTATCACCTTCAAAACGATTACCAGCTATATCCTGAATCGACTGGATTTTACCTCTAGCATTCCTGCATTTAAGCATGTTATGAAAAAAAAACCGTATTAGAATCACCAGCGCACAACCACTCCACTTTAGACTTCTGCTTTAGGAAGCATTCCTCATCATAAGCCGCGGTTTTAAAAAGATTAAGACACTCAGATTCCTTTTCCCTCAAGCCAACATCAAACGGATTATCATTCACCAGCGTCTGAATATCATCCAGCTGCTTCCTTAAATCCACCACTCTATCATGCAGATTACCTTGTTGAACCAAGAGTTTACGCATTAACGGTTTCAAGTTTCGAAGCTTTTTTGCAACCGAGAACATTGTAAATCCTGGAACATTTTTCGACCACTCCTGCTCCACATACACCCTGAATTCTGGCTTAGATGTAATAAAATTTGCGAACTTAAATGGTTTCGGTTTCACCTTTGGCGATAACAGCCACTTGAGAATGCAAGGAGTATGATCCGAGACTCTAAACGGACGATAGCTCACAAAAGCCTCAGGAAACATCTCTAAAAACTTCAAGTTCCCCATGACACGATCAATCTTTTTTAACAAGCCGATACCTTGCTTCGGTTTCTGATTCCACGTATAATGCAACCCATGTCCCTTAATATCTACCAGCTCCGAATATTGAACACAATCATGAAACTCTCTCATGCCAATAGTACTCGTAGACGGACCATACAAAGAATCTTCCACATGAAGAGCCGAATTGAAATCCCCCATAACTAGCCAAGGCTTATCATGACAAATGTTTTTATGAATACACAGATTCTCCCACAGTCGTCTTCTCTCCTGATACAAATTCTTAGCGTAGACAAACGAACAGAAAACAGCTTTATTATCATGTTTAGAATGGATTTGAGTATGGATAACCTGATCCTCCTGAGATAAAACCATGAGATCCACCACATCCGAATTCCATCCCAAAATGATTCTAGTACCATGCACACACAAATCACCATTCGACGTCCAAGCCCAATTACGAAAAACACCTTTACACACCTTATCTAGATTTTTAACATCCACATGAGATTCTAGAGTGGCACAACAGTTAACCTATTTTCAGATACAAGCATACGAACCTCGCTTTGTTTCAGGGGTTGGTTCAAACCCCTTATATTCCACGAAGCTATACTATCCATTTAAACCAACCATACCGGGAGTGCTTGCCCCCTCAGAAGTTTGACATTGTTCATGCCGCATAAAATCAGCCATTTCAGTAGGCACTGTTTCCACTACCTCTTCTTCAGAACTCATAGATTTTCCACCATCCTTTTTCAAGTTTGGACGAGTCTCATTATTATTACTTGCATTACCATCTGTGAGTTGTATATCATCCATAGCTAGAGCCCCAAACGAGTTGCTAGTACTCACATTACTATCCACTTTGTTACCCGGTTGATCATTCTTAGTACCGGATGTACTCGGACCTTGTTTGTTTACTTTCGGCTTGTAAATAAACTTCGATTTTTGTTTCTTTTGAACAGCTCCTACCCTAGCCGCCTTCCTCTTATCCGATATAAATCCTTCCTCATCAACTACCACATGTTTCGGATTATTATTCATATTTTTAACACACGTATGATCATTATGGCCAAACACACAACAAACCGAACACCTTTGTGGCTTCCATTCATATTCCACCTTTACTTTCTCAGTAATATAACCATCCTCATCCAACTTCGGAATAGCAACAACAATATCTTCCTTAAGGTCACTATCAGCATTAACTTCAATTAACGCACGAGCAAAGCTACTCCTTCCCCAATTATCCGAGCACATATCAGCTGTATATCCATCTAATCTTTTAGGAATCCCTATCTTAGACGCCAATAAACTTAGGCCATCATCAGTGTATACCGAGATTGGAACATTATGTAACTTCACCCACACCGGAACAGATTTAATACCCTCTTTTTTAAGACTCACAGACGGAGACCAAACATTCAGAAACAACGGCATTTTCCGGATCAACCAAGGCCCTCCCTCCAACACTTTAGCCATTCCTTCTTTAGTATCAAACTTAAAAAAGAAAAAACCATCGGAATTCATCATAATTTTTGTAAAACCATACTTAGACCAGACATTCTTTGCATAATATTCAACAACCGGGTATGGCAAACGATTACCTAAAAAATATCCATAAAGAACATTTTCAAACTTTTGCTGAACCTTTCGGATGACCTCACGAGGAATCACAACATCAGCATTCTGAAACGTCTCATTCGAATCCATAAGTCTGAAATTAACTTCACGTTTCACCGACTTGAAACTCTTAACCTTTTCTGCATACGAAGGCACTGAATTACTGTTTTCCCCATCCTCTTCAGTTTTACGATCCTCATGAACCGATGTAACCGGCACACTCACCTTCTCAAGCTCATCGATAATATTTATCATTCTCGGCTCGTTTTGGACTACACTTCTTTTTGGCAACATCGGATTTCCATCGATTTTCAGCGATCTGACATCAAGTGTATTCCCAAACTTGGACAACATACCACGTATCTCTTGTGAAGCCGCCGGTTTCGAAGAAATAAAAATGTCCCCATGCAACTTTTCATTGAACGCCTGGAACCCTAGATCCTCCAAGCCTTGATCTTTATTTCTCTCCATGCAGCCGAAACAACGATCCCAGACAGACGAGTAAAACAAAAAACATGCAGCCACCAGAAAAACCCTAAAACCTTATAAACCCTAGTGATAATCTTCAACTCTTAACCGATTAATCCAGGGTTTCGATCTAGCTAAATTAATCTCAGTTAACCGCAATCAAAAACCACTAAATTAATAAATCAGAGAATCAAACTAAACACTAAGGAGGCGATTGAACAGAAACAAAAGAAAAACCCTAAATTCGAAATTGGTCACAATTGCTAACTAGTTCGTTATGGAGTTTTGAAAGAATCAAATCTCCAATCACAGACTGTTATACAAAAGATCGCAAAGCAGAATTAAGATTTACGTGAGGAATCAAAATCACCTCCTGTTGTTTCAGAGGGCGGTTCAACCCCCTAATATTCCACGAAGCAAGACTAACCATTAGAACCAGCTAGAGAAGGAGTGCTTCCACATGGGAAGTAACGAACGTTGGTGACCGCCCGGATAATATTTAAATCCTAAAAATATTCTGTTATGATTAAAATTTTACTTTTAATCATGTTCGTGTTGAAAAATAAATTAAAACACACAAAAACGTTATTTTTCAAAGTTTAAGCGCGTACCGCGTGTTACTGCGTAACACAGTGCTTCTACTGCAAAACGCAGACAACGCAGCCAGTCTCGGCAACTGATATTTATTTCAGTAATATTTTGGCGAGTTTATTTTTATAGAATACTAAAAATAATATAAAACGCCATAAACCGGGTTTAAAACACTAGACATTACACTTAACCTCCAACTATTATCTAATTTACCATTAAAAATTACATTTACCCCCCCCCCTGATATTCACGGTCACAAGGACCCCACCAAGATCACCACCTTACCTCTAGATTTTATTTCTATTTTATATTTGATCTTGCTTGATTTGGTGGACAAGATATTGGAAGTGAGGATTATAAGTATGGACATGGATTCATAAGATCATTTCATCTTCAACACCCCACACTTCACTCCATCTTCCTCTCTCTCCCCCAAAACCGTAACACCCACACACACCCACACATTTTGGTTTTTCATCATCTTCTTCAAGATCAAACTCCATTCCAAGCTAGTTTCAAGTTGGTGTGAAGATCCAAAGGAGTTTCCAAGGTGTTTTCAAGTGATTTCAAGCTCCATATCATCAAAATCTCATCAAAAACTCACTTGAATCTTGAAGGTATAAAGTTTATGTTTAAATCATACACTTGATTCTTGGTTGTTCTTGATGATTGGAAGTTTCTCTTGAATCTTGGAATTTTTCACAAACTTGAAATCTAAAAAGAAATGGGTCTTGATACATAATAAAAATGGTAGTATATATGTGTGTATATATAACCGTGTATATATATATATATGTGTATGAGATATGAGTTTGAGTTGATTTTTGATAAATACTTGTTTAGGATGTTTGCTTGCATGAACAAGATTATGTGCAAATATGTTAGAGATACAAAGGAGTGATTGAATCATGAGTTATAATTTGAAATAATGTTAGTATTTTGACATGTAAATGGCCGAAAATTTATTAGACATATTTGAGAATTTTTAAGTTGTTGCTTGTTCTTGAATGATAGTTAAAATGCAAGTGTTTGATGATTTGTGCATGATATGATGAATGTTCAATTAAATCAGTAAGTAAACATGAATAAATTACATGTTTGATGCATTTAAATTCATATGAAATGATGATGATATGATAGTGTGCTTTAGACACTTGTACATAAGAATGCATGTTGATTTAAAGCTCAAGAAATGATAAAAAAAATGATCGTATGACAAAAATGTTTTAGAACAGATTATAAACACTAAAAATAACATTATTTGGTATATTATAATGGCATGAGACTTTGTCATAGGTTTGATAGCTTTGCATGTTGTACATATAGCTTCGAAAGTGGTAAAATATGTGAAATTTGCATGATTTATGTGCTTTATGTGAGACCTGCACTATCATGAGTATAAGCACTATTTTATTCAGTAAATAACATGGGTTATGTTAAAATATCAAGTCGTTACGATTTGGGATGGTTAGGGTAACGTTTGATGCAAAACTATGCGGTAAAACGGTTAAAAATCGCGGGTAGTGCTACAAATTTACGGCTCATGTGTTGTCCCTTTTGTAGTCATGATCGTGATTCTAGGGATCACCTATTTTTTCAATGTCCCTATGCTTCTGAAGTTTGGGGTTTGGTTAGGAATATGGTTGACATGGAGAGTGTTAATGATACATGGTCTTCGGTAATGCAGTGGATGGAGCTAAATGCAAACTCTAGATCTCTTGAAGTTATAGTGACTAATATTCTACTGGCTGCCTCCACTTATTTCATCTGGCAAGAACGAAACAATAGGTTATTCTCTCAAGTAACGAGGAGTGCTAGTGTGCTTTCGAAGGTCATCTTGGATATGGTTCGGCTCAAGATTATGGGATTCAGAATTCGTAGAGACCCAAAGCAAAAGAAGATGTTGGATAGGTGGCTGATCTCGAAGGAAAGCATGGTTATTGATCCTGGCTAGCGTGGATATAGTAGTCTAGTCTAGTTTGGTTTTGTTTTGGCTGTAATTTGGTCTTGTTTGTTGGTTTGGCTGTGACTTTGTCGGGTCTTATTTGTTTTGGTTTTTGGTTTCTAGTCTTGGTATGCCAAGTCTAGTAGTGTGTATCGTTGTCTTGATACACCCTGTTTTATTTTTGGTTGATATATAATATTCACCGGGGTAACCCTTTACCCAAAAAAAAAAAAAAAAAAGGGTTAAAAATCGGCTTTTCGGAGGATTTTTTATAAAACTGTTTTAGATCAGTAAGTAAACGATATTTTTGATATAAAAATAAGTATTTTAACTTATATTAAGTTTACTTGGTGTTTGGTTAGTCATACGTGACTTCCGGCACCCAAAAACGTTACCGAATCGCTAAAATACGTGTTTTTCAACATACACTATAATGGGTTGTTCATGGGTAAATTTTATTTGTTACAATATGTTATGTGTTTTATAATATGTGTATGATGACATGTATTACGACGCGCAAATCGTAGATATATTGCTTATAACATGATGAGGGTCACCAATAAAATCGTTCAAATCGCAAAGTTTTTAAAATATATATGTCATATATATATAATAAATACACCAATATAATAAAAAATAATAACTTTTCAAGAAAATCTCAAAGTTATGTGAAAATTCTAAGTATCGGAGAAACTTAGGTATTCTTGTGAGTTTTTGATTATTAAATCGTTTTTATTTAATTTAGGACGAATAAACAATTTGAGGGATTGTTTTAACATATAAAAACGCACCCAAAGGTGAGTACATAGTTCCCCTATTTTACGTTTTCAAATGTTTTGGGGTGAAGCATATGTGCATAACTTTACTTTTCGTTTTCATGACATTATACATGTTTTATTACATATTACATATAATACATTATTTCAAAGACATTTTTTTATGGTATATTGACTTAGTATACCTAACATTTGGTTTCAAAGACATTTTATTGGCATATTGACTTAGTATGCCTAATGCATGGTTTTACAAAGACATTTCTCATGACATGCTTACATTGAAAAGGACATTTGGTACGTTTAACAGGTTAGTAGTACATTCATTAACATTGATCACGCCGCTCGGTAGTATGTAATAGCGCTATAGGACTTGACAAATCCCGTTCCCTCTTTCTAGGTATTTCGGAAGGGGAACGACAGAATCCGAATACATTTTTGATAAACCTTGATCCTGATAAGGGTTTATCCGACAGTCTCAAGGCTTAAGTGTATGCAATAGACAAACCACATAAATGTTCATATCGATAAAAGCAATGGTTTTCAAAACATAACTTTTGATTTTAACTTTTGGTTATTCAAAGACCTTGTTTTGTACTATGTTGGACTGATGTTGGTAATGGTAAGAATACTTTCGTCTGGTTTGATAAATGGGATGATGTTTGTCCTCTTTATTCGATACTTACTCCTAGAATAATTGCTAATGCGGGGTTCAGTTTGGAAACCAAACTTTGTGATGTTCGCGGCCAAAATGGATGGCTTTGGCCATCGATGTGGTCTAATCGGTTTCCAATGTTGGGGCTCTTGAGCGATATTAATCTGGATGACGCGACGCATGATAAGCTGGTGTGGAAGAATAGGCTAGGGAATGTGAGTGATTTTGGCACTGCTTCGGTTTGGGATGATATTCGTGTTACTCAACCTGAAGTCCACTGGTCTAATCTGATCTGGTTCCCGCAAGCTATTCCTAGACATTCGTTTATAATGTGGCTTATTGTTCATAAGAAGTTGAAAACCCAAGACGTTATGTGCAGATGGAATACCTCGGGTAATGCGAATTTTAATCTAATGTGCTGCCTGTTGTGTATTTCTGGTCCAGACTCACATGAGCACCTGTTTTTTGAGTGTGGCTATGCATCTTGTGTTTGGGATGGTGTCAAAGCTAAAGCAGACATGGGAGCTATTTCTAACAGATGGAGTGATATCTTTGACCACTTGATGGGGGTAGTGAGTTCGAAGAAGGCAACGCATGTTATTTCTAAACTTGTGGTTAGTGCTTCGGCTTATTTTATATGGAATGAACCAAACAGGCGATTATTTTCTAGGAAACGAAGGGATCACGATCAGCTGGTCAGTGTCATTTTATCTACGGTTCGTTTGAAACTCCAATCGATGAAGTTCAAGCAATCTATTCATTCGGATAGAATCTTGCAAGAGTGGGCGTTGCCGTGGGGGATGATAGTTGCTGATGATGATTATGGCTAGTTTTAGTTTGAGTTTGTAGTCATTGTTGTTTGGTGTGTTCTTGTTTTGCGTGTTTGTTGAGCTTGTTTAACTCTCGTTTGGCATGTCTTTCGAGAGAACTGAGGTGTGTTTTGCTCCTCACTTGTTTTTATTGGTTTGGTTGGAATAAAATTTACCGGGGTAACCCTTTACCCAAAAAAAAAAAAGACCTTGTTTTGTACATGACATTGGATTTCAAAAGACATTTGTTTATACTTGACATTAGACATTGTTTACACATGATAGGTAACGAGACGTGTGTAATATGATAAAAGGATGGTGGATACGCCGATGGTACTTCCTATATATAAGTGCTTTTATTGTATTGCATATCGTGGCGTTACCTAAACCACTTCAACAAAGACAAGACAAGACATATTTTACACATATTATTTTCATTTGGTTATTCACTTAACCATACATCATACTTTTATATCATTTGATTTTCATATGATTTTATAAAAGAAAATATTTTATAAGGTTCATGACTACTTTTCATTAAACATTTCTTTTAACATTCAAGGTCATGAATCTTCAACACTAAACCTATGTTACTCACAGGCATTTTTATGCTGACGTATTTACTTTCACATATGTTTCAGGAGCGAATATTTGATGTGAGCAAGCTACACTTTGGGCGACTTGGGCCTTAGCAATCTAAAATCAAGAAAGTTATCATCTTTTATGTTATGTGTTTTGTTTGAACTAAGACAATGTAATAATTTAAGTTTGTAAAACTTAACTTCAATTATCATGTGTTTTGAAACAATAATTCTGCCACACGACTCCCCGACGTTTCCGCCGCGGTTTGTTGTTTTACGCGGTCGGGGTGTGCACGCTCTCGGGTAGGTTTTTTGGGAGGGATAAGCTTGTGAAGAAGGAAGCTTATCCCCGCCCCGACTGTCAGCTGTTGGCTCTCTCTATCTCTCCTAAACTTCCCCGGGGTTTCGGTCCGAGCTGTATGAGGCAGAAACTCGTCCCATGTGATGTTCAGGGGCCGAGCCACATCCCAGCAGTAAGGGTGCGGCTTAGGTTAACTAACACAAAGAAGATACAGTTCACTCAACGATTGCCTTTGGGTTCCGAACTCCATATGGGGAAGGAGCGTTGTTGTTTGCAAGGTCTCGATTATTTACATGAATCACTTCGTGTTGACCTATTGCCAATAAACTTTCTGGCCTCATATGAGAATGGAAAACTGGAGCATTTTCTGCATCGGTGGATGAAGAATCACGAACATAAGAATTTCTGGTTGACCATGTTTCAGAAAAAAGATACTTTCAAGAAACGACAAACACGACTGAAGTGGCTATAGATACAAATCCATTTACGGATCTATATGCTCTGATTGGAACTTCCAGTTCCAGAACACGTGGCTGGTACACTACCATAATGAAACTGCCTTTTATTTTGTTTACTCGGATAGGATTTATGTTGGGTTCATTGGGGGGATCGCGTAGTTTGTTACGTCAGCTCCAAAAGGATAAGTTGCCTTGGAATCGATAAAGTTAAGTGAAGTTCATAATTGCATAAAAGGAGGAGAAGTAGCGGCTGCAACGCGTTGAGGCACTTCTTCGACGGTTCCCGTACGCCCGGCTTGCCGGCCCGCTCTGAAGAATTCATGGGTCGGCGGGCAGGCGAGATAGAATGGGCGGGCACTACTAACCAAGACAAGCCCAGTTCCCGCCGAGAGGCGCTGGTAGCATGCTTCCAAGCCTTGCCTTATATGATAGTTGTGCCCATGGCCCGAAGGAGCCTTAAGCACTTGTACAATGCTTCAAGTCAAGGCTCCCTCCCACTCGTTGCCCAGAGCCTTGACTTTCCATGTTTTTAGTCAAATGTGTGCTAGCGTGCTACAACTAGCACTTTTTTCTCTGATAGACTCGCTTCCTCAAGCTCCGCCCCCTTATTGAATAAGAAAATAAATAAAAAGCGCAAACGCGCCTTTACTTTTTTGAGGAGATATAAAAAGAAGCGACCTTACTAAGCAAACCTTGGGCTCGAAAGCAAAAAGCAATGACTTTCGCGCTTGTTGGAGCTATTAAGCATCTTAGACTATTGCATTCCATTTTTCAGCTGGACAGAAAGGTGGAAACTTTCTGCGGGATCCTCTTTCTGCGGGATGCTCTTTTGCGCTACGATGTACTTTTTTACTCTTTAAGTGTGCCACTCCTTCTTTTGTCCTGTATCTGTAGCTGCTTTTCCCGCACTCTCTTTTATCCCGCTGAAGGTCCCCCTACATAATAGGGGTTAAGTTAAGGGGGGTGCACACCATGGTCAAATCTGCATGAAAAACCGGGGGGGGGGGGGGAATCTTGAGTCTTTAGTATTATGCTCCCGCACGCCCTATCTCTTAAAGGCTCTGCGCTCCCGCATTCTGATTGATCCTGTGCAAAGTTGTAATCCTGTTGTTCCTTTATCCCCCGCTCCGCTGCTGCTGGAGACTTAGATTTTGAGCCTTTTGCAGTACTGATTGATGTTATGGGTGATTACTTGGGTTGGCCGGGTTGTTTGTTTGCAAAGGCCGAAGGACTTAAAAATAAGTTTTTGTGTTATTGGACAGAATCGGTGCCGTTTTCCCATGCCTCATTTTCCATAATATGATTATGAGCTGCAGAACACTTGAAGCTGGAATTTTAGCATTGAATTTGGAACACAGGCCAAACTACGCTCCTAGGCTCCCTTCTTCGAGGTTGATTCCCCCAGATCAAATGACAAGGAGCCAAAAAGCAAAGATGGCAGCGGAGGAATACAGAACGATCTGGAGATGCAAATGGAATGGCATTAGAGGCTGCTTCTATGAAAGCATCTGAGTCAGTGATGCCAACAACTTGTATGAGAGAATGCTCTAATGGACAGGATGGAAATGCTAGTTCATAGAGAAATTGACCCACGTGGGGAAGATGATGAGCAACTGGGATTCCCCATGATGAGAGATAAGGCCTTGGTCCTATCCCACTTAGAAGCAAAAGCTGAGGGCATCCAATGGCTCCAGCTGTGACAATCACTTCACCATGTTCACGAACCATTGCATGGTGATACTTCCGATTCTGGGCTCTATACACAACCCCTATTGCCGTCAGACCAAAGCATAGTTCCTATCTGATCGGGGAGCCAATCCGAAAGGGGTCAGAGCTATCAGTGGCTTCCTCCCTAGCTCTACTGGTAAGGCAGATAAGGAGGCTAGCTGTAATCGTTTGCATGTCGGTCTCTCTTACGTAGCAAGCTTGGTACACAGAACTATCATGCCAGACTAAAGGAAGCCAATCAATGAAAATGATTGAGAGTATGCCCATTACAGTAGCAGTCAAGTGAACACTTTTTTTTGGGTAAAGGGTTACCCCGGTGATTCTATATATCAACAAAACCAAAAATACAAGTAGCGTGGTGAAACCCACACTAGTTCAAACATGGGACATCCCCCATGAGAGTACGCCGAAAAACCAAAACAAACAGCCAAGAACCTCAAATACAAAACAACTAGACTATAATCTAGAAATAACAAACACAAAGAAATCAGCCTCCATCATCATCCAACTTGTTGCTATAGATCTCCCAAGATTCCAGCAGTCTACGCACCCTGTTACACTCCTTGAACTTTACTCCCATTAGCTTATATCGAACAGTTTGCAAGATTAAATTGCTCAGAACATCTGGAGGTCTTGTCTGGTTCCTGAACAGTCTAGCGTTTCGCTCCTGCCACACAAAATAAAATGCTGCAGCAACTATAAGCCTGCTAATATAGTTAATCGCTGATTTAGAACTAGCTCGAGTCCCCAACGAGTCAACTATAGCGTCCCACGCTGGGCCAACCGAGCTCATCCCTCCTTTATCACGAATCTTGATCCAAAAGAATCAACATCCGCGTAGCACAAAAGACAGCACATCATATTCATATTTTTCCTTCTCGAGAAATCCCATTGAAGAATCTTGTCTTGTGTCAAAAGCTTACGACGAATCACCAGCCACATAAAGAAAGCATGCTTGGGAATACACTGAGGGAACCAAACAAATTTAACCCAATCCACCTCCTCTGCTTGACATCTAAGCGAATGCCAGATCTGAGTCGATGAATGCTCAACTAACTCATTACCATCCTTCCACATAAGCTGATCAGATGTGTTAGGCACCGTATGGATACTATCAAGTTGTATTAAAACCGGAAACGTGTCCCTCCACGCCACTGGCCACCTCCAAACCCCGTTAACATGAATCTCCTGAACTGAAGTGTTAAGAGAAAAACCTGCATTTGAGATAGTTCTTAGAGTCAGAAGATTACCAAGCGGACCCAGTTGACTCCACAAATCATACCAAGCTGACGTGTTACTACCATCACCCAATTTAGACCAAATAAACTCTCGAATAGAAGGTCTTAGCTGTAACATTTTCCGCCAACTCCAACAACTATTCGCCACCGACTTACAAATCCAGAAGCTATTACCTTTGAGACGGTACGAATGAACCCGAGCCACCCAGAGAGAGTCACGTTTAACCAGAATACTCCAGATATGGGAAGTCATGAGCGCTTTATTGACATCTCCAATCCTACGGATACCTAACCCCCCTTCATACTTAGGAACACAAATAGAATTCCAAGACGCTTTAGCTTTTCCCTTATGGAACGAACCATCCGACGACCAAAGAAAGTTTTGCATTTTAGCTTCCAGCTCAAGAGTGATACGAGTAGGAAGGATAAACATAGAAGACCAATAAATATGCATGGAAGAAAGAACATAACTAATAAGTTGTAACCTGCCCGCAAAAGAAAGAAGCTTATTTTTCCAGTTAGAAATCCGTTGGTCCAATCTTTCAACAAGAACACTACAGTCTTTGTATACAAGCCCAGAAGAAATAAGAGGGACCCCCAAATACTTCACCGGTAACGACCCTTCAACAAAAGGCATGATGCTCAAAATATGGTGTTTAACATGAGAGGGAACATTACAAAAAAACCCCGTGCTCTTTTGGATACTAGGCACTAAACCAGACATATTCATAAAATTTGAAAGAGAGTTCATGATAAACTATACCGAGTTAATGTCACCTCTAGCAAATAGAAATAGGTCATCAGCGAAACACAAGTTAATGATACGTTGTTTCTCACATTTATTATGAAACTTGAAAGACTTATCAATTCTAGTAGCCCGTTGTAAAATGCACGTCAAAATCTCCATAACAAGCGTGAAAAGATAAGGAGATAGGGGATCACCCTGACAAAGACCACGCTTACCCTTAAAATAGCCATAAACATTTCCATTAACACATAACGAATATGATGTTGTTGAGACACACATCATTTTTTTTTGGGTAAAGGGTTACCCCGGTGATTCTATTAAAACAACCGCAAATAAGTACAAGTAGTGAGGATGAGCCACACTAGTTCATATGCAGGACATACCCCATATATGTAAGCCACGAAAACAAAATACCTATGACACCACATAACCTAGTCTACTTTACATCATGAAAAAATGTCCAGTAGACAAACAAAACAAAACCAACAAGAGTCATTATCCTCCATCATCAAAAATAAAATTGCAACTAAAGAGCATCCCCATAGCGCAAATCAACATCAGACTAACCATTTGAGATCTTTGTGGAAGAGGTGCTTGCCCCTGCTTTTGAAGACAAAGGATATGTACCCGAAATCATAAATTCATTTGTTTCATTATAAACTTCCACAACCTCCTCATCATCAGATTCACTTATATCAACCCTCGTTCCCTTACCCTTTCGGCTGACCGTTCCTTGCTCATCCCTAACACTGTGTTCCCGAGTTAAGTTAAGGGGAGAAAAGAAAGGATTCTCTCATTTTCTTTTCTCTCCATTTCTTTCCAAATTGGAAAGATTAAGTTTAGGCAAAAAAACCTCTCATTTTCTCTTCTCTTCTCTCCTTTAATGAAACTCTGGAACACAACTAAAAATTATTTCCTTCCAAATCTTTTCTTTTCTTTTCTCTCATTTAATGAAACTCGGGAACACAGTGTAAGGGCATCAAACAGGTTCTGGGACACTACACTAGCCAAAGGAACCGACTTTTTTACCCCTCCATTCGTTTTAACCCCAACCGGCCTGTACTCAAATTTGGCTTAGCTTTATTAACATGAAAACCAGATCTCCTAGCCGCTTTTTTACCCTCCACATCCATAAAGCCATCTTCATCCACTTCTGGAATCTTCACCGGACCACGAGATTTCTTCCCAACATTTTGTTTTTGAGGTTTAAGCACTGCCATAGGAGATTTCCTAGGCTGTCTCGGGCAAGACTCATTAGAATGTCCAAAGACCTTACAATGGGCACATCTATAAGGACTCCATTCATATTCCACAGCCATCTTTACTTTAATAAAACATTCACCGTCTAGCTCAGGCACCGCTATAACTATTTCCTCTTTAAAGACATTCTCGGCTGAAATTTCTATCAATGCTCTTGCATAACTGCTCCTTCCCCAAGCATCCGTACACATTGAAGCGGTATACGTATCCAACAATTTCGGCTCACCAATAGCCGTAGCAATCATACTCAAACCATCTTCCGTATAGGCAACTAAAGGAACATCATGGATTTTAACCCAAACTTGTACCTTTTAACTTCCTTCTTCTCTAGTATCGAAGTAGGCGACCACTCACTAAGGAAGAGAGGTTGAGAACGAATAATCCAGGGTCCCTCTTTAAGGATATTCATCATACCGTCTTTGTCCGCAAACTTGAAAAAGAAAAACCCGTTTGCATTCATCATAGACTTTTGCAAACCGAACTTCTTCCAATTGTTTCTCACAAAGTACTCAACAACCGGATAAGCCACACGATCCCCCAAGAAGTACCCATACAGTGTATTAGCTAACCTGTCTTGAACTTGTCTAACAGACTCCCGAGGACGCACCACATCACAACCATCTTGCAATACCGGACTCGCAAGGGTTCAAAAGTTTACCTGTTTGGTCTTGGCTGCCGAAACTGAATCCGCATAAGACCTTGGCATCGATGCATTACCCAGATCAGAACGAACCTGAAATGTTGCCTGGTCTTCCTTATTATCCGAAACCTGCACAGTCTCCACAGGAACATGGACAGTAGACTTGAGCAACTCATCAACAATGTTGAATTTCCCAGGTTCCGGTTGAGATGTCTGAACTATTCCCCACTGAGGCATCCATGTATTACCCTCAACATCAATCACACGGCCAGCTAAACTCTCAAAGGAGAGTGAAGGTTTTTCTCGTTCATCTAGAGAGGAGACCCCATCGGTTTTTTCCATTCGACAGGAACCCTATTCTGATGACACAAGACTAGAACAGCAAACAGCCGATATACGCAGATGTATGCGAACCCTAACCGGATGTACGACTACTCGATTAGATCTGAAAAAGTAAAACTGGACACAAACAAACAACAACGAAGGGACTTGCGAAACCCTAAAACTTAAGGAAACAGCCGCTCACCCCGAAACCCAATCAAGCAGACAAAAAGAAAAATCACAACCCTAGAAATCGTAGGCCTAATCTGACTTCAACTGTTTAGAAACCTAAGGAGCGATTAATTCTTACCAGAGAAGAAATTAACTTCCTTGGATGCTAAACAAGATCAATCGAGATCAGGTAGAGATCGAATTGCCTAGGGTTATGCACGATCGCCGAAATCGCCCAGAGACCCCATTTTCACAGCCTCCTTTACTAAAATTGTAGCTGAAGGTTGTTAACGTTCACAAAGACCAATTCCCCTGAAGACTCGCTCAAATTAGTTGGAAAAGAGACATTGGAGCCAGGAGAAATAGTCTACAACGTTCGAGACACACATCATGATCCATTCCACCATCTTTATATTGAAGCCAAACCCAATCAAAACATTTTTCAGGAAGCTCCAATCAACCGTATCATAGGCTTTCTGAATGTCCACCTTAAAAGCACAACGAGGGGGACCTGAATTTCGATGGTAATTGTGCATTAATTCTTGAGTAAGAATAATGTTGTCTGAAATTTTCCTACCAGGAACAAAAGCATACTGATTTATACTAACTACTTGATGAAGCACATCCTTAATACGATCCACAATAATCTTGCTCACACACTTGAACAAAACGTTGCAACAGGCTATAGGCCGATAATCTGTAACTGTAACCGGAGAGGATTTCTTCGGCACAAGGGCAATAAGAGTATGATTAAGTTGGCCAAGCAATCTACCTGTGTTAAAGAAATCAATGACTGCCATAGAAACATCATTCCCTACAATCGGCCAGGCAACTTTAAAAAACGCAGCAGTGAAGCCATCCGGGCCTGGAGCCTTGTCATTACCAATGGAAAACATAGCTTTCTTTACTTCTTCTACCGTAACCGGACGAATCATGTGGTTAGCATCAATCGGGTTTACAGACTTAGTAAAAAGATCAGGAGTAGGATGCATAGATAAATCATCTTGGCACCCCAAAAAGACCTCTAATGTTTAACAAAAGCATCCTGAACCGACTCACCTTCGTACTCCACTCCATTCGTGTCCAACACAACTTGAATTCGACTTCGATGGTTCCTATTCTTCACTGCTGCATGAAAGAAAGTTGTGTTTGCATCACCGGCTCTTAACCAGTCCATCTTAGACTTTTGCTTCAAAAATCTTTCCTCATCAAGAGAAGCAACCTGAAAATCAGAATTTAGTTTCGTCTCTAGAGCTCGAAGATCCGCATTCATCGGATCCTTATCAATTTTCGTCTGAATATCATCTAGTTTATCCCGGAGATCAGCCACCTTTTTGTGAAGATTACCCTGTGTAAAAAGTAAAGCGCGCAATGGACTCTTTAACAGCCAAAGCTTTTTCACAACCCGGAACTGATGAACCCCATTAACATTCATCTCCCAAACATCCTTGACAATTTTTAGGAATTCAGGTTTATGGACCAAAAAATTTGCAAACTTAAAAGGCTGGCGCTTGTTAGGAGTAGCTCTATTGATTGTTAGGACACACGGAGAGTGATCCGACAACCTGTACGGATGAAACACAACCATAGCATTAGGGAAATCTGTTATAAATGAAGTATTACCCATGATACGGTCAATTTTCTTGAGAAGCCCCATACCCTTTTGTGGCTTTTGGTTCCACGTAAAATGGAAACCCGACTGATTTATATCCATAACTTCAATCTCCGACACACATGCTTGAAAATCACGCATACCCGTTGAAATAGAGGAAGCACCCATAGATTTATCCTCTAGAAATAGCGTAGAGTTGAAATCACCCATAATAAGCCAAGGCTTATCACCAACCATCTGTTTATGCATAGACAAATGGGACCACAATTCTTGACGGGTTATGTAATAGTTAGCCGCATACACAATCGAGCAAAAAAAACCACTTCTTATCCTCTTTGACAAATAACTGAAGATGCATCACTTGTGAAGTTTGAGACAGTACCATCATGTCAAATATCTCCGGGTCCCAACCTATAATGATACGAGTACCTTTATCACACATACCTCCATTCGAAGTCCACTCCCAACGACGGAAAACTGAGTTACAAACCTTACTTAGGTTATCTACATCAACATGAGACTCAAGAATAGCACAAAAGCTTAATTTGCTATCTTTAACTACCTTTCGAATGTCTTTCTATTTTAGAGGGCGGTTCAACCCCCTAATATTCCAGAAAGCTAGACTAACCATTGGATACCCCCCGAGAAGGAGTGCTTGTCCCTTTTTTCATGTGGATTACGAGTACCTTCCATAATAAATTCGTCCGTTTCATTATAAACTTCCACGACCTCTTCATCATCTGATACTTGCTGATCACCGCCTCCACCTTTACTACTCTCCCCTGACTCCAGATTATCAGCAATATTCAGAACAGAAAACGGGTTCGGAGAAACAACCGAGTTTGACGGATCCGATTTATTCAAAGATTCCTTCGGTTTAGGACCCACCGGCCTATATTCAAACTTCTGTTTCTGCTTATTAACTGGAAAGCCTGGCTTCCGAGCCACTTTCTTGGCTTGAACACCCATGTACCCTTCATCATCTACAACAGGCTTCTTGTCATGTCTTCTTTCATGAACAAACGACTTATTAGACTTTTCACCATTGTATTGTTTTACCAGCTTCCTTGGTTGCTTAGGACAATGATCATCTGCATGGCCAAATACACAACATAGGGAGCACCTATGAGGGTTCCATTCATATTCTACATACATAGTCTCCTTAACATATCCATCACCTTGAAGATCCGGAACAGCCATAGTTATCTCCTCTTTAAGATTCTTGTCAGCCGACACTTCAATCAAGGCCCTTGCATAACTACTCCGTCCCCAAGAATCCAAGCACATCGAAGTGGTATAAGAATCAAGCAACTTTGGCTCACCAATCGCTGTAGCAATCAAACTAAGGCCATCCTCTGTATAAGCAGCTAGAGGAACATCATGAATTTTCACCCATAATTGTACTTTCTTCACCTCCGTTTTAACCAGCTTGGTACTAGGAGTACATTCACAATGAGTGAAGCAAACTTCTGACAAAAATAGAGGGGATCATCGTCAACTTCTCATGGACTAGCCCACTTACCTATTTTGCGATCTCAAACCTTGGAGAGGAGTCTAAACCATCTTTTAGGGTTATATTCAAGGGGATTTCCCAATGGGCAACTCAGGAACGACTGCCAAAGCCGCTGCTGATGAAGATCAGACCAGAAGCAAAAGTGTTGATTGTAGACCAGGTAGAAAGAGAAGATTGATGAGGAAGAACCCAATCAGGAGAGAAAAAGCAATTCATCTCCTTTTAGTCGAGCTACTTCGTTCCTCACCTCCTGGAACAAAGGGCACTTAAGTAAGAAAGTCAGATAGGTAGGGTTCCAAACCTGATGGGAATCGAGCAAGTGGTTGTAGGTGGACGTATCAGAGGGCGAGAAGAAGGAAATTCACTTCAACAGATTCATCTTTCCTCTTCCTTTTCCATGTGACACCTATAACTAGTCATTAACACGAGAAAGACTTACTTTTTATCGATTCGGGGATAGAGTCGACAGACTATGCACCAACTAGATCGCCTATGAACAAACTACGCACAAAGACATTTGAACCTCAGATTATCTTATTCATAAGCTACCGAGGGCCTGAACGCGCTTCGGTAAGGTCAAGTGGCATTCCGGTACTGACCTAATCAACTGTTAGATCTCCGGACTAGGAGAAAAAAGGTTGGAAAATAGAATATGTTTTACCCTTTCCTTCTATTGTTTTCCTTTTTCGCCGAGAGACTTTCTCAAAGGAAATATTTCAAGAAACGGGCTATTCCCTCAATGAATAAGAGTTTTCCAGAGAATTCTGGAGATATTTTTCTTTGCCAACAATCAAAGCAGGATTATCCATCCCACTCCAGAAGCTTGCATTCACGAGTATCTCTAAGCTTTTGT
Organism: Helianthus tuberosus; assembly: GCA_030545235.1. Classification (NCBI taxonomy): domain Eukaryota; kingdom Viridiplantae; phylum Streptophyta; class Magnoliopsida; order Asterales; family Asteraceae; genus Helianthus; species Helianthus tuberosus. The sequence goes on along the minus strand of CM060368.1, from coordinate 113,728,427 downwards.
GTGAAATGGATCTTCCTTTTATCTCAGAGGTTGCGTATATAGAAGATGGATTGGTTTGGTGCGCATGTTGGAGTAATCTCTTCATCTAATCACGAGACCACATGTACTTTATGTAGTTTATCTGGGATTGATTCCCGTTAGGTGGATTGCTTGCTGTGCAGCTAACTATCGACCCATTCCTTCTCAATCTTTGTAGGACTTATTAGTAGCTTGAAGTCTGTCTCCTTTCACAAAATCCCTAAGAGCCACTTGGTCAGAGAGAGAGAGAGAGAGAGAGAGAGAGAGATAGACGTTGTTTACATCGCCTTTCATCAATGCATTAATTTGATGTTGGGGCTAAACCTCTTCTTGTTTGGCCCATGAGGATACTTTCACTCTACTTGCTCTTGTTACCTGCTCCTTCGCTTGTCACGAAAGATTATGCGTTGAAGAATGAACGACTTAGAGATCAAACTCCAATGCTAGGAAACTTCTGAGACTAAAGCCCCCTTACCAAGAGCACAGTGATAAGCAGGTACAGGATCCAGCAAGATGGGAGGAAGGAAGATTCGAATGATAGAACGGCCGACAGCTACTTGGTTAGGCGGCTCAGTGAGATAGGGAAGGGTGAACGAAATGGTGGCTCAGGGAGCCAAATACATGAATAAAGGTAGACTGTAGAGCTATCACTGCTTGACTGCTATAGTGAAGCTCTTACCGCCTCTCGTGAGAGAGATCCTTGAGTGGGATCGAGGCTGCTGGAAGTTGTTAGCTAATCAACTTTCTTGCAAAGCGGCGTGAACTCTTTCAGACCCTTGCACACCTTTTTTAGCCGGCCGGTAACTAAATAGCTAGCATGACTTTCTAACCGGCCTTCTCTTTAATAGAAATTTTAGAGAGTAAATTCGTTCAATATGCAAAGCACTGAGACTCGGTTGACAAGCTCATTGGCAAGACCGGAGGGGCTAGGTAAGGAATCAGGTTGGTTGCACGTTCCTTTGTATTTAAAGTAGTGTGCGGCCTCTTTGCAGAAGGCCTATGCTGGCGATAAGGTGAAACCCGAATTGCTACCAGTGCCAGTGTCTCTCACTAGGAGCAGTTACCCTTGTATCATCCCGTCTTCCATAGAAGATTGATATTACGGAAGCTGATATTTTTGTGCAATTCTATTTGTCGTTCTTCTCCTTGTCTAAGATTATTGTCTTAGCCAAGCTAGCCGAAAATCGACTTTTACATCCATTATCAGTCCTGTTGATGATATTGAAGCCATGACAGAGGTGGTCTCGGACATGAAAGGGTGTCTAAAGGATCTAATGTTGCGGTATGTACCGCGGGTCAGGGATATTCCGTTGTACCAAGGGATGTCTTTTGATCCGACTTGGAAGGCTCTCCCTACCATCGTTTGACGAGAGAGGTGTTGCAGAAGCGGGCCAAACAACCAAAGTCGAAGGTTATTTGCTTCACTTGAAAGTAAAATTTTCACTTCAAGGCTTTAAAGAAAAGAAACTTATAGATTGGCTTGAAAACTCCCCAGAGATAAAAATATTAATTAGACGAAGAGGTCTTTCTTGATCCTGGAGAGGTGATTGAGACAGGTTGTCAGAGTCATTTCTATTGCTGCCTAAGAGCCCTACCCCTACTTAAGATATTGCTTGAAAGGCGTTGGTTGAGTGACTGCACTTGCTCCTTTGATTGCTGGATTAATTGACTTTGCCAGCTTTAAACCCTACTGTTCTAAGGATAAGGAAAGGAACTAAAAAGGGATGAAAATATAGCTCATATTCTTCTCTTCCTTAGACCAACCATCAATCTAGTTAGCCTCCTCGGTGAAAGAAAGGGAAAGAATTTTGAATATTAGCTCTTTCAGAGCACCCTCTTAGCTTAGCTATCTACTAGGGAATCTTATCTAAAGCCTACGATATTTGACTTCTCTCTTTTCCTTGAGATGCTTCCAGTGCACTTCAGGGGTTCCCGAGTCGGGTATCCCAAGCTTTAGAAAAAAGAAAAGAAAATTGTGGTCTCGTATCCAAGTTGCATCAATCAAGTCAGGGAAAGATTTTGAACAAATAGAATATTCCTAACCGGAATCATGAATTGGATTCAACCAATATCTTTCTATTTGAAGCAGTGTGCGGTATGCCTTCAATTCAACAAGCATACGCTAGCCATAATAGTACTGAGATTTTCGTCTCTGTTTAGCTGGGATATCCTAGCATCATTCCAGGTGATTCCAAAAGTGATTTGCTTGTCCAGTGGTACTTGTCGCTTTTCTCCGAAGGCTATTAAATTAGCTAAACCAAGTGGGTGGCGGTTGTCCATGGATGTCCCTTGAGCCTCTTCTTCATCGGATACAAGAGCTGGAAGAACAGCTAGTAACAAGTGAGGGAAGGAACCCAAGGAAAGCAGAAATCAAAGCTCTCAAGCCTGGATATCAAGATTCACGTGCGAAGGGACTAGCGAAAGGCTTCCTGGTATAAGAAAGAAAGTAGAGCTCGGCAAGGTCTTTTGTGAGTGAACGAGATGAGAATCGAGGCTGTGTTGTTCCACCAGGGTTGGTGCTTTCTTCGCGAGTATGTCTGTTGATGGCGCTGTGTCCTATCTGCTCAAGGAAAACAGCCCAACTCAATGTGTTACGCATTAGCGGCATTTGCTACATAATCCGCATCAGTTGTTAGATATTTTACTATAAGGTAAGTGAGGACTTCTTCCAAGAACGGATTCTTCAACATCTTAATTAAGTTGATTTGTTGCTGCTGATTTCAATAGCCAAGTCAAGCTTTCCAGCAGGCGAGACAAATGCCGATTCTACCTTTGTCAACTACAGTAGAAACTCTATAAAATAATACACTTGGGACCACCAAAATTTATTAATTAAAAGAGTTATTAATTAATCGATAAATTAATAATTATTAATTTATATATTAATTAATATTTTATTAATTTATAGTAGAATACTTAGTTTACAAACACCTTTCAACCTTCCACTTAATTATTGTATACAATGCATGTATATCAAATGAACGGCCCAATTTGAAAGAAACCTTCAATCTCCCACCTTATTATGCTTCTTATGTTCAATGTATCACTTTATGTTATGGACATTAAAAATATTTTCTATATAAATACAAGATCAAAATAGGTTAACACAAACACATCATACACACAACATGGCTTCCCATCTTAAAGGTGTGAAAAAAACAACAATGACAGACGAGATTCGAAGAGCATTATTTTTTGGGTAAAGGGTTACCCCGGTGAATTTTATAAATAACCAAATAAGAACAAAGGTATGCCAGAACGGACATACCTACTAGACTTGACAAACCAAGCCTAGGAAATCCACAAAAACAACCAGACTCACTACCAAGAAATAAAAGCCACACAAAACGGCCCAACACACAACCCTACCACAAAACAAGTAAACTAACAAAAACCCTATCTCTAGCCCGGGTCAATGTCTTCATTACTAGGAAGGATCTTCCACGTCTTAAGAAGCTTCTCGTTACTGTCGTTACCTCTGAACTTGAAGCCCAACAACCGCAATCTGACTGTATTTGTTATCCTCTCACTGACCGACTCCACATTCGGCTTTGTATTGGAAAATAGACAATTATTCCGTTCTTGCCATAAGTAATAAGTAGACGCCGCAATGACCAACTTGCAAACAATATCCTCCGTCTTTTTTGAGCTAGCATTATGCTCCAACCAACCCAAAATAGAGTGCCATGATTCGTCAACACTACCCATGTTCACCATAGTCTTTACATTATGCCAAACTTGAGATGCAAACGAACACTGGAAAAACAAATGGTCTCTAGAATCACGATCATACCTACATAAAGGGCAACACATAAGCCTTAGATTAGTTTCACTCCCCGCCTCCCAAATGGCTAACCGGTCTTGCGTCTTGAGCTTGTTCTTGATTACCAACCATAGATGAAATGAATGTCTTGGAATACATTGACTAAACCAAACCCCATTCACCCAATTAACCGGATGTTGACGATTTCGGGTATTCTGCCAAACTTCCATTGACCCGAACGGACGAGCATTGCCATCCAAATCTTTCCAAATTGTCCTGTCCTCTATATTCTGTATGAACTGAGGGACAGTTAAACCAATTAAAACCGGATAAATATCATACCATGCCCGAGGCCACTTCCACTGACCATTATCATCAACGAGATCCGCAATCGAAGAATTAAGATTAAACCCCGCATTAGCTATTCTCCTTGGGGTAATAAACGAGCTAAGCGGACTAAGGTGGCACCAATTATCGCTCCAAGCGTTAGTCTGAGAACCACTCCGAACCAATTTCCATATAAAAGGCCGAACTGCACTTCTAATAGCCAAAATCTTTCTCCAGCCCCAACTAATACTACCTCGAGGTTGGATATCCCAGAAGCTCCGCCCGTTTAATTTGTGCGAGTAGATCCATTGAACCCAAAGAGATTTCCGTTTAGTGAGGATACTCCAAATATGGTTCGTCATGAGGGCCTTATTCACATCTGATATGCTCCTAATTCCCAATCCTCCTTCATCTTTAGGCAAACAAACGTCAACCCAAGCCACTTTCGCTTTAACCCTTCCCTGACTATTAGCATTCCACAAGAACCGGCGCATAAGCTTCTCCAATTCATTCGTGACACGAACAGGAATAATAAAGACAGATGCCCAGTAAATATGCATGGAAGGCAACACCGCATTGATAAGTTGCAACCTACCAGCAAACGACAACGACTTATTCAACCAACTGTCTATCTTCTTTTCCATCCGGTCAACAAGAGGTTTACAATCCTTGAACATAAGCTTAGTAGAAATTAGCGGCACTCCCAGGTAACGGACAGGCAGCGTTCCTTCATTGAATGGCATAAGTTGAAGAATTTGATGCTTTATAATGTTCGGCACATTACAAAAATACGCTATACTCTTAGCTGGGCTCGGCTTCAGACCCGAAGCATTTGTGAACTTCTCAAGAGCATCTCTAACTTTCTTAACTGAAGTGATATCCCCGTGCACAAAAATGAACAAATCATCCGCAAATGACACATTGATGATTTTCTGTGTCACACAATGAGCGTGAAATTTAAAACCTGTAGCCGACGCGGCACCATGCTGAAGAAGCAAAGAAAGAATCTCCATAACCGATGTGAAAAGATATGGCGACATAGGGTCTCCCTGTCTTAAACCCCTCCTTCCTTTAAAGTAACCATGTATGTTGCCATTAATACTTATAGAATAGGATATCGAAGTAACACAAGCCATAATTGTCACACCCCGACCACGTAGAACATACAAAACGTGGCGGAAACGTCGGGGAGTGTTGTAACAGAATTAATGTTTCACAACCATGGAAATTAAAGTTTCGTTTTATTCAACAAACAAGCGAGTTACATTGTCTTTAAACAAGAAATAAATAGTACATAACAAAATTTAAGTAGTTCTTGTCTCGTTTTAAGTCACTAAGGCACAGGTCCGCCTAAGTATGTCTTGATAAGTCTTATGCATCATCTCCTGAAAACACATGTGAAAATAGGTACGTCAGCATAAAAATGCCTGTGAGATACATAGGTTTTGAGAAAATAGGATTCATGACTTATGTGTGAGAAAATGTTTAGTCATGAACCTTGTAATTTGCTTTGTCTTGTAAATCATTTGAAAATCGATAAGATCAGATGATATGTATAAATAAGAGAGTAATGTATGGTTAAATGAATAACCAAGTAAAATGAGTTTGTATAAGATAAGTTGTTTGTAAAACAATGTCTTGTGAAAAGTATGTTATTTGTATAAAATGTTATATGTCTCAAATTGAAATGATTCAAATAACGCTACGATATGTAATACCATACAAACACTTATATATAGGAAGTACCAGCGGCGTATCCACCATGCTTGTATCATATTACACACGCCTCGTTACTTAATCACTTACTCAAACCAAACCACCAAGATGTAATGTTTAACAATTGCAGAAATGTTTATGTATAGTATAGTCAATTGTCTATTGTCAAATGTAAATCATGAATTGTGTATATAAATGTCAAAATGTAAGCATGTGATGAATAACAAATGTACTAAGTATGCACACAATGGGCATACATAGCATAAAATGTAATGTAAGACAATGTACTAAGTACGCACCCAATGGGCATACATAGCATAAAATGTAATGTAAAATAATGTACTAAGTACGCACACAATGGGCATACATAGCATGAAATGTAATGTGAAGCGATGTACTAAGTACGCACACAATGGCCACACATAGCATGAAATGTAATGTGAAACAATGTACTAAGTACGCACACAATGGGCATACATAGCATGAAATGTAATGTAAAACAATGTACTAAGTAATGCACACAATGGGCATACATAGCATGAAATAGCATGAAATGTAATGTAAAACAATGTACTAAGTACGCACACAATGGGCATACATAGCATGAAATGTAATGAAATCATGTACTATAATGTACTAACGAACATAGCAGGTATATGATGTGAAAACAGGAAAGCATGAAAGTAACAAGTAGGCACATGTGTTTCACCCCAAAACAGTTTGGAAAACAGTAAAAGAGGGGTCTATGTACTCCCTTGAGATTGCTCAGAAGTCCTAAGATAACCACCAAGCAATGCTAGAGATCGCGGAAATCAAACGGCACCTAATATAGGTAACTAACTATGTTAATAAACCGGACCTAGATCGGAGGATCGGATAGAATGAGGGTTCGTAAACCAAACGAGTGTGGAGACTCGTGTAATATGGTTTAACAAAGCCTACATACTAAAAGAAACCTAACATAAGTGCTTACGACCCATTACGACCCGTTTAGGTAGCTTATGCTACTTTAACGCGTCGTTCGCGTGAAACGCGTTCGGACCGCCAAACTAGTCCTATGACAAGTAGAATATGCCTTAACATGCCTAATATTGTCTCTAAATCAGTTTAGATGTCAAAAGTTATGTCACATATGTTTATAATGAATTTTGGCATCAAAGGGGTATTTTGGTAATTTACCTAAGGCATATATACTACCTATCATACAACTACTTAACGAAGCGACCATAAGGTATAACCTCGGAAGGTTATTCCCTATATACTATGGTCACCTAATGTATTTGGTCGGATCCTAATGATCGACCAAATGGGTCAGGTTCGAAGGTATAAGCGATTTATCAGATCGCTTACCCTTACGACCCTAGACAACGTGGTAATCAGTAGGCATAGTCCCAAGGGACTATAACCATCGTGATTACAATCACGTTGCGAAGTTCAAACGAACTTCGCATTGACCATAAACTGGTCAACGCAGAAAGTCAAACAAAGTTTGACTTTCAGACTCGAAAAGCAATAAAAGAACGAAGGAATACTTACGAAGGGTCCCCGCAAGATTCGAACCCGATTCACTCTCAGGTAGGAAGCGTAAACTTCCACTTAGAGAGTGTAGAATCAGATTCAAATGTGAGGGAAAAGTGAAGGGTGGAGGTGGGTATTTATAGTTTTCGGTCCACCGTTAAGATCGTTTCTTGGAGAAGAGGGAATGATCTAGCCCGTACACTTGTCGGAATGTTGTGGTAAGTGATTTTGGACACCACAAGAGATTAACATGTGGCACTTGGCCTTTGGGGAGTGTTTAAGGGCAGTTTTTTTTGGGTAAAGGGTTACCCCGGTAAATTTTATAAATCACCAACCAAGAAAAAACAGGGTGTGCCAAGACATTGACACACACTACTAGTCAAGACAAACCAAGACTAGAACAATCCAACAACTCAACCAATGACAAAACATACAACTAGAAACAAAACAAGACCCCGCTAAACGACCCCTAGCACCAAACAAACGAACATAGACACAAAAACGACTCTAGCCCGGATCACACTCCAAATTCTTCATCGAGATTTGCCAAGTATCCAAAATCTTGCGATTTTTCAAGTCCCTACCAACCTTAAATCCCATGATCTTCAGACGAACCGTATTGATAATAACATGGGAAAGCACTTCAGGAGAACGATGGATATTAGAGAATAACCGGTTATTCCTCTCTTGCCATACATAGTATGTAGCAGCCGCAATGAGGATTTTACAAACAATCCGGTCAAGATGACGAGAATCAGCATTTTGAATCATCCACTGCCTAACCGAGGACCATGTGTTGTTGACATTAGCCATGTTGACCATTTTCCTAACTAAATCCCAAACTTTCGAAGCAAAAGAGCATTGAAAGAAAAGGTGGTCTCTAGAGTCTCGATCGTAGTTACAAAGAGGACAACACATAAGAATAAGATTTGTCGCACTGCCCGCTTCCCAAGTAGCCATCCTATCTTGCGTCTTAAGCTTGTTATTTATCACTAACCATAGATGAAAAGAATGCCGAGGAATGCATTGGCTGAACCAAACCGAGTCAGCCCAATCGACCCTATCACCCCTTTGACGAATAGTGTTCCAAGCTTCCCAAGACCGAAAATGAAGAAGGTTCCCATCAAGATCTTTCCAACGACAACGATCAGCCGCATCAACTAAAGGCTGAGGAGGATCAATATTGATAAGAACCGGAAATAAATCAAACCACGCTTGAGGCCATTTCCATTGGCCGACTTCATTTATAAGATCCGCAACAGTGGTCCTGAGGTTAAAACCCGCATTAGCTATAGCCCGTGGAGTAATAAAGAGACGAAGAGGACTGCAAGAACACCAGTTATCACTCCAAGCATTCGTTTGTTGACCACTCTGAATAGACATCCAAACATAAGGCCTTATGTGATTTCGGATAGCTAGAATATTTCTCCATCCCCAACTAGCACTACTGTGACAACTCGAATTTCCGACATTCTTTATTCGCATTAAATGCACGTTGACTTTGACTGTATAGTTGTGATATGATAAATGCATTGTGATTGCATGAGTATGTGTTTGACTTTATAACATGGAACCTGTCGAGAAACATAAACTGTCTAACATAAGAGAGAACCCGACGAAACACAAGTGTGTTTCGCCATAACTAATCTCGACGAAACAGATTATGTTTCGCCCAATACGACTCGACGAAACAAGCTGTTTCGCCGAGCCCAGATCTGCCGAAGCCCAGTTAGGGCCCAATACGCTGTTTCGCGTATAATTACGTGAAACGGTTTAAGTTTCGCACTTTAGCAAGAACAGAAACCCTAGAGGACTCTCTGCTGTGTGACGGCAAACTAGAACCCATCGGAAACCCTTGTGCGATCAAAGCATCATCTCGGTTAGTGCTATAAGTTTTCCGATCATTCATGTTTATATGTATTGTTATATTGTTTCTTGGTTTGATGAATGTTTTGCTGTGAATAATACGCGGGTTGAGATTCATGTTATTAGGGTTTGATAACTTGTTGTTAATCTAGAAACCGGATCGAATGTTATGATTGTATTGATGCATGACCCACTATTCAGAACTTATGTGTTCCTGATTAATGTTTATTTGGTGTGGCATCAATTGTTTTGTATGCTTAAAGGATCGATTTTTATGATTATGTGATGATGTTGAAACTGTCACCAATGGTTTAGGGTGCATGATAGATGTTATGAGTCATGACGATGATTATGATTTACTGATGATTGTTGCATGATTGGTGATTGTTGTTGACGGCAGAATTAGGGTTCCTGTATGATACGTAACTGATCTTTGACGTAACCAACATGTGACGAATCAAATCTATGACGAATCAAACTTATGTCGACGAAACAGAGGTAACGACGAAACAAGATGTGTTTCGTCGAGACCTCAACGATGAATCAAATGATAGACGAAATGGGGTGTTTCGTCGAAGGGACTTATGGCGAAACAGGGGTGTTTCGCCAAGTGGGTAATCAACACAGTAACGTGTCTACTTTTATGTTAAGTGTTAACCTGGTTAGTTAACTGCTGTTAAGTGTAACCATTTTGTGTATGGTTTGAAATACGTGCTATGTGCTACTTGCTTACCAACTGTATGTCTATACGTGAACACAAACTGATTTCACATACGTGCGTACTTTAGGACGTGATTGATTACTTGCGAGCATACACTTAGCATACCGAGCAAACCAAGGTGAGTTCACACAGCCAAGGCATGGGATTCCCAGGGTGGGAATGGGTTGGATTATTTATTCGTTCAGCTTATGGAACTTAGATATATGGTCCTCGTGTGAGGAAGGGTTATTGATAAGAACTGACTAGACTGGTTATACCAATTGAACCGATCTTCGCACACACGCCAGGGTTGGCCGCGATATTATGACAATCTTCGCACACATGCCTAGGAGGGCCGCGAACTATATACTCTAATCTTCGCAAACATGCCTGGGAGGGCCGCGATACTACTATACCTAGTCTAGCATATATGGGAAAACCCCACTAAACTTCGCAAACATGCCTAGAGGGCCGCGATACGATACATACGACACCTGATTACTAAACGAACATACGAACTACAATACGAACATTATTACTGAACTATTAACTGTGAACTCGCTCAACTAGTTGTTGACTCTCTGTTACATGCCTTGCAGGACCTTAGGTACTTATGGAGCTTGCACGGGAGGCACGGTCGTTGTGGGCACAGATTGTGGATGTTATGAACAATATTTAAACATTTGAAATTGCTACTTATGATTGGGTTTATTTATGCTTCCGCTAAAAGTTGAATTTATACATATGTTTTGAACACCTTTCATATTGGTTTGGTTGTTTACATTTAATACTTATTATGTTCAATATGATTGGTGGCTTGATCCTGGTCAGTCACGCCTCCAAGCGGTGATACTCCACAGGTGGATTTTGGGGGTGTGACAGATTGGTATCAGAGCCATTGGTTATAGAGAACTTGGTTTTAATAAGGGAAAAACGTTTTTATTGAAACCAGACTATAACCAGTACAGTGCTCAACGATCCACAACGACGCCTCGCTCCACGTGCAAGACTCAACATCCTAGGTATTAAGGTTTATGTTTATTGCCTACTTGCTAGAATTTCGTAGAACTTTGCTCGTGGTATGCTTAGATTACATTGTTTACGACTTGAGAACGTTTATATGCTCACTCTCTTCTGTCATCGCACGATTCGCGATCCTCTCTGACTTATGCTATCTTTACTATGAAGATCATGTCTGGACGTATCAACATGACACAAGCCCAGTTGACGGCTCTCATTGCTGAACAAGTTACTGCGGCGGTTGCAGCCGCACAAGCAGGAGGTATACCCTGCAGTTGAAACTCACACTAGGATCCTTAGATCCTACGTTCCTAAACCAACTTTTGTGCTAAACTTTTGTTTACTCTTACGCACACAACAGGTCAACCACCTGTTTGCACTTTCAAAACGTTCATGGACTGTCGCCCAAGTACTTTCAGCGGCACGGAGGGAGCAGTTGGACTCCTCCACTGGTTTGAGAAAATTGAAACTGTCTTCGAAATGTGTGAATGCCCTGAGGCACGCAGGGTGAAGTATGCTACTGGTACTCTAGAGGGTTTAGCTCTCACGTGGTGGAAAGCTCAAGTACAGATACTGGGGTTGGTTGCTGCTAATGCCACCCCATGGAACAACTTTAAAGAGATGATCAAGGAAGAGTATTGCAGTCGGGATGACATTCATAAGCTGGAAGTAGAATTCTTTAACCTCAAGATGACGGGGTCAGAGATTGAGGCGTACACTAAGAGATCAAACGAGCTTGCTTTACTGTGTCCTACGATGGTGGACCCTCCGATCAAGCGAATCGAACTGTTCCTCAAGGGTCTAGTGCCAGAGATCCAGAGTCACGTGACTTCAGCAAACCTCGCCACTTATCAACAGGTTGTACAGCTGGCTCACCGTCTCACGGATCAGGCGGTGGAGCAGAACAAGTTGCTTGAACGCATCAGCACTACTACTACCGCTACTACTCCGGTCACTCCTGCTACTCCCAGTGACAACAAGCGGAAATGGGATGGGGATTCCAGCAAAGGTTCAGCTATAGTTTAACCTCAGGTTCAGCAACGCAAGACTAATGACTACCAGAGCCCAAGTCAGCAAACTTCTGGTGGTCAGAGGCAGGGTGGATATCGGGGAAATCATCCACTGTGTAACAGGTGCTACAAACACCACAGTGGTCAGTGTCGCAAGGCCTACTGTCAGAGATGTCTCAAAACCGGGCACGAAGCTAAAGATTGTAGGAGTTCACGACCTGCGAATCAGAACCAGCAACAACAACCACCTGCTCCACGAAACCAGCCACAGCAGCAGCAGCATGGAAATAGGGGATGCTTTCAGTGTGGGGCTGAAGGTCATTACAAGCGGGATTGCCCTCAGTTAAACCAGAACCAGAACAATAACAACAACAATCAGGGCAACGGGAACAACAACAACGGTGGGAACAATAACAACAATGGTGCTAGAGGCCGTATGTTTGTGATCGGTCAGGGTGATGCAAGGAATGATCCCAACGTAGTTATGGGTAAGTTTCTTCTCGACGACTTTTACGTTACTGTTTTATTTGATTCGGGTGCGGACACAAGTTATATGTCTTTAAAAGTTAGTGAAATGTTAAAACGTGCACCAACTCCTTTAAACACCAAACACGTCGTAGAACTAGCAAACGGTAAAAGTTTAGAGGCCACACACATAGTTAAAGGGTGTAATCTTATTCTCGCTGGTCAGACTTTCTCCATCGACCTTATTCCTATAACCCTGGGTAGCTTTGACGTCGTCATTGGTATGGATTGGTTATCTCAACAGCAAGCTGAGATCTTATGCAAGGAAAAAGTTATTCGTATTCCTCGTTCGGGCAAGAAACCTCTCGAAGTTCAAGGCGACAAGAGTGGAGTCGTGAGTGGCATCATTTCTTTCTTGAAGGCTCAGAAGTGTTTGCGCAAGGGGCACACTGCTATTTTAGCACTCGTTACAGATACGTCGAAGAAAGAGAAAAAGATTGAAGATATTCCTGTAGTACGCGATTATCCTCAAGTGTTCCCTGAGGAATTACCTGGATTACCGCCTCATCGTCAGGTCGAATTTCAGATCGAGCTCGCTCCAGGAGCAGCACCTATAGCTCGAGCACCTTATCGTTTAGCTCCAACTGAACTGGAAGAACTGTCTAAGCAACTGCAAGAACTCTTGGAAAAGGGTTTCATACGTCCTAGCTCTTCACCCTGGGGAGCTCCAGTACTATTTGTAAAGAAGAAGGACGGTACCTTCCGCATGTGTATAGACTACCGTGAGTTGAACAAGGTGACTGTGAAGAATCGCTATCCTCTTCCACGCATCGACGATTTATTCGACCAGCTGCAAGGGTCGAGCTATTACTCGAAGATTGATCTAAGGTCGGGGTATCATCAACTGAGAGTCCGGGATGAGGACGTCTCCAAAACAGCATTTAGAACTCGCTACGGTCACTACGAGTTTTTGGTCATGCCATTCGGGCTAACGAACGCGCCTGCGGTTTTCATGGATCTTATGAACAGAGTGTGCAAACCCTATCTCGACAAGTTCGTCATTGTTTTCATCGACGACATCCTGATTTATTCGAAAAGTCAGGAGGAACACGAGCAGCACTTACGACTTATACTGGAACTTCTACGAACGGAACAGCTATACGCTAAGTTTTCTAAATGTGACTTCTGGCTTCGTGAAGTCCACTTCTTAGGCCACGTGGTAAACAAGGATGGGATTCATGTCGATCCATCCAAGGTGGATTCGATCAAGAACTGGCCTGCACCTCGCACACCAACAGAAATACGCCAATTCTTGGGTTTGGCGGGTTATTACAGAAGGTTCATCAAAGACTTCTCAAAGATTGCTCAGCCACTTACACTACTGACGCAGAAGGGTGTTGTTTATCGTTGGGGTAATGCACAGGAGACAGCGTTCCAACACTTAAAGGATAGACTCTGTAGCGCACCTATCCTCTCATTGCCTGAAGGCACAGACGATTTTATAGTCTACTGCGATGCATCTATTCAGGGTCTTGGATGCGTATTGATGCAACGGGATAAAGTTATTGCTTATGCGTCGCGCCAACTTAAGATTCACGAACGGAATTACACTACACATGATTTAGAGCTGGGAGCTGTTGTTTTTGCGCTCAAGATATGGCGACATTACTTGTATGGCACTAAGTGCACCATCTACACAGATCACAGAAGTCTCGAACATATCTTCAAGCAGAAAGAGCTGAACATGCGACAACGACGATGGGTCGAATTGCTGAACGACTACGAATGCACTATAAAGTACCATCCAGGCAAAGCCAATGTTGTGGCTGACGCCCTCAGTCGAAAAGACAGCGCACCTAAGCGCGTACGAGCTTTACAACTCACCATACAGTCTAGTCTTCCTTCCCAGATACGAGATGCTCAGATAGAAGCATTGAAACCAGAAAATGTCAGGGCTGAAGCCCTGCCCGGCTCAAGGCAACGCTTAGAACAGAAGGAAGATGGTGCTTACTACGTCACAGGACGCATTTGGGTCCCACTGTACGGCAACTTACGCGAGCTGGTAATGGATGAAGCTCACAAGTCTCGCTACTCGGTACATCCTGGTTCGGATAAAATGTACCACGATATTAAAACTACATACTGGTGGCCTAGCATGAAGGCCCACATAGCCACATACGTTAGCAAATGCTTGACTTGTGCGAGAGTCAAGGCAGAATATCAGAAACCGTCAGGACCACTCCAACAACCTGAGATACCACAATGGAAATGGGAGCAAATTTCCATGGACTTTGTTACTGGCCTACCTAGATCTCAGCGCGGAAATGATACTATTTGGGTGATCGTGGATCGACTCACAAAGTCTGCTCACTTCTTGGCTATCAAAGAAACAGACAAGTTCTCTACCTTAGCAGACATTTACTTAAAAGAAGTGGTCTCGAGGCACGGGGTGCCCACCTCCATCATCTCTGATCGTGACGCACGTTTTACTTCAGAACTGTGGCAAGCAATGCATAAATCATTTGGCTCTCGTTTAGACATGAGCACGGCGTATCATCCTCAGACCGATGGGCAGTCTGAGCGCACTATTCAAACTCTAGAAGACATGCTTCGGGCGTGCGTAATTGACTTTGGCAACGGTTGGGAGAAACATCTGCCACTTGTGGAATTTTCGTACAACAACAGTTATCACACCAGCATTAAAGCCGCACCATTCGAGGCATTGTACGGGCGTAAATGCCGGTCACCTCTCTGTTGGGCAGAGGTGGGAGATAGTCAAATCACAGGACCAGAAATGGTAGTTGATACTACTGAAAAGATTGCTCAAATACGACAACGCATGGCGGCAGCTCGTGACCGTCAGAAAGTATACGCCGATAAAGACAGGAAAATACTCGAATTCCAGGTTGGGGATCGAGCGTTACTCAAAGTTTCACCCTGGAAGGGTGTGGTTCGTTTTGGCAAACGCGGCAAACTTAATCCACGATATGTCGGACCCTTCGAAGTTACAGAGAAAATAGGCAAAGTGGCCTACAGACTGAACTTACCACCTGAACTCAGTGCAGTTCATAACGTCTTTCACGTGTCAAATCTGAAGAAGTGTACGTCAGATGAGACCCACATAGTTCCCTTGAAGGAACTCACTATCGACGAGCGGTTGCACTTCGTCGAGGAACCTGTTGAAATCACGGACCGGGATGTTAAGGTCCTCAAGAACACGAGAATCCCTCTTGTACGAGTTCGTTGGAACTCCCGCCGCGGCCCAGAGTTCACCTGGGAGCGTGAAGATCAAATGGAACTCAAATATCCCCAGTTATTCGGAACCAATGCAACTACTACTGAGGCTGAAGCTACAACTACAGAATTTCGGGACGAAATTCCAAATCAACGGGGGGATGATGTGACACCCCAAGAAAACCAGTAATCTTCGCAAACCTGCTCGGGGAGCCGCGATACAATACAGGTAAACAACGTCACACCATTAGCTTTCCTCGGTAACTGCATGCTAAATTTCGGGACGAAATTTCTTTCAAGTTGGGGATAATGTGACAACTCGAATTTCCGACATTCTTTATTCGCATTAAATGCACGTTGACTTTGACTGTATAGTTGTGATATGATAAATGCATTGTGTTTGCATGAGTATGTGTTTGACTTTATAACATGGAACCTGTCGAGAAACATAAACTGTCTAACATAAGAGAGAACCCGACGAAACACAAGTGTGTTTCGCCATAACTAATCTCGACGAAACAGATTATGTTTCGCCCAATACGACTCGACGAAACAAGCTGTTTCGCCGAGCCCAGATCTGCCGAAGCCCAGTTAGGGCCCAATACGCTGTTTCGCGTATAATTACGTGAAACGGTTTAAGTTTCGCACTTTAGCAAGAACAGAAACCCTAGAGGACTCTCTGCTGTGTGACGGCAAACTAGAACCCATCGGAAACCCTTGTGCGATCAAAGCATCATCTCGGTTAGTGCTATAAGTTTTCCGATCATTCATGTTTATATGTATTGTTATATTGTTTCTTGGTTTGATGAATGTTTTGCTGTGAATAATACGCGGGTTGAGATTCATGTTATTAGGGTTTGATAACTTGTTGTTAATCTAGAAACCGGATCGAATGTTATGATTGTATTGATGCATGACCCACTATTCAGAACTTATGTGTTCCTGATTAATGTTTATTTGGTGTGGCATCAATTGTTTTGTATGCTTAAAGGATCGATTTTTATGATTATGTGATGATGTTGAAACTGTCACCAATGGTTTAGGGTGCATGATAGATGTTATGAGTCATGACGATGATTATGATTTACTGATGATTGTTGCATGATTGGTGATTGTTGTTGACGGCAGAATTAGGGTTCCTGTATGATACGTAACTGATCTTTGACGTAACCAACATGTGACGAATCAAATCTATGACGAATCAAACTTATGTCGACGAAACAGAGGTAACGACGAAACAAGATGTGTTTCGTCGAGACCTCAACGATGAATCAAATGATAGACGAAATGGGGTGTTTCGTCGAAGGGACTTATGGCGAAACAGGGGTGTTTCGCCAAGTGGGTAATCAACACAGTAACATGTCTACTTTTATGTTAAGTGTTAACCTGGTTAGTTAACTGCTGTTAAGTGTAACCATTTTGTGTATGGTCTGAAATACGTGCTATGTGCTACTTGCTTACCAACTGTATGTCTATACGTGAACACAAACTGATTTCACATACGTGCGTACTTTAGGACGTGATTGATTACTTGCGAGCATACACTTAGCATACCGAGCAAACCAAGGTGAGTTCACACAGCCAAGGCATGGGATTCCCAGGGTGGGAATGGGTTGGATTATTTATTCGTTCAGCTTATGGAACTTAGATATATGGTCCTCGTGTGAGGAAGGGTTATTGATAAGAACTGACTAGACTGGTTATACCAATTGAACCGATCTTCGCACACACGCCAGGGTTGGCCGCGATATTATGACAATCTTCGCACACATGCCTAGGAGGGCCGCGAACTATATACTCTAATCTTCGCAAACATGCCTGGGAGGGCCGTGATACTACTATACCTAGTCTAGCATATATGGGAAAACCCCACTAAACTTCGCAAACATGCCTAGAGGGCCGCGATACGATACATACGACACCTGATTACTAAACGAACATACGAACTACAATACGAACATTATTACTGAACTATTAACTGTGAACTCGCTCAACTAGTTGTTGACTCTCTGTTACATGCCTTGCAGGACCTTAGGTACTTATGGAGCTTGCACGGGAGGCACGGTCGTTGTGGGCACAGATTGTGGATGTTATGAACAATATTTAAACATTTGAAATTGCTACTTATGATTGGGTTTATTTATGCTTCCGCTAAAAGTTGAATTTATACATATGTTTTGAACACCTTTCATATTGGTTTGGTTGTTTACATTTAATACTTATTATGTTCAATATGATTGGTGGCTTGATCCTGGTCAGTCACGCCTCCAAGCGGTGATACTCCGCAGGTGGATTTTGGGGGTGTGACAACTACCACGTTTTGTCACCTCCCAGAAGTTAGTACCTTTTAACTTGTAAGAATGGATCCATTGGACCCAAAGAGAAGGGCGATTGTTGATAATACTCCATATATGTCCTGATAGTCTTGTGTTTTGGTTGTCTTGTTTAGTTTGTTTGGTTGATGGTTTGTGTTGTGTGGAGTCCTAGGCTTGGCATGTCAAGTCTAGTTGGTGTGTCGTTTTGACATTCCCTTGTTATTATTTGTTTCATCTATAAAATTCATCGGGGTATCCCTTTACCCAAAAAAAAAGAAACCGACGCATATCCTTTTCGAGATCCTTTACAATACGAACCGGAAGCATATAAACAGAAGCCCAATAAGTGTACATAGAAGCCAGAACCGAATTAATCAGTTGAAGTCTACCTGCAAATGACAAGGATCTTGACATCCAGTTATCAATGTGACGATGAACTCTCTCAACAAGGACTTTACAGTCCCTGTAAGCAAGACGAGAAGAAACCAACGGAACTCCAAGGTATCGGACCGGAAGAGCACCCTCCTGAAAAGGCATCAAACCAAGGATCTGCGTCTTCACAAGGTTAGGAACATTGCAAAAGAAAATTGTACTTTTAGGAGCACTAGGCACCAAACCCGAAATCTTTGTAAAAATTTCCAAAGCATCCCTTAAAATCTTGACCGAGAGACTATCTCCATGGGCAAAAATGAAAAGATCATCCGCAAAAGAAACATTTATAATCTTTTGCTTAGCACATTGAGAATGGAATTTGAAAGCTGCATGAGTTTTTGCTGCATGTTGAAGGAGAAGAGACAAAACTTCCATAACTAGAGTAAACAAATACGGAGACAACGGGTCTCCTTGCCTAAGACCCCGCTTCCCATAGAAGGAAACGTGAATGTCACCATTAATGCAAAGAGAATACGAGACCGTGGAGACACAAGTCATAATCCACTTAATCATTTTCCGATGAAAACCAAATCTCCTTAAAATAGTTTCGAGGAAGGACCAGTTAACTGTATTATACGCCTTCTGAATGTCAATCTTCAAAGCACATCTAGGAGGCCCCCTTTTGGTATGATAATTATGCATAATTTCATGTGTGAGAAGAATGTTGTCAGAAATCTTACGTCCAGGAACGAAAGCCGATTGATTTATGCTGACCAAGCCATCCAAAGTGCCTTTAAGTCTATCCGTGATGATTTTGCTGATGCATTTGAACAGCACATTACAACAAGAAATCGGTCTATAGTCTAGGACCGTATTTGGAGTCTCCTTTTTAGGCACCAATGCAATGATTGTATGATTAATTTGTTTTAGCAATTGACCATTATCAAAGAAAGCAAGCACTGCATCAGTAACTTCCTCGCCAACAGTATCCCAAGCATGCTTAAAGAAAGCTGATGTGAACCCATCAGGCCCCGGAGCCTTATTTTCCCCGATGGTAAACATAGCTTTTTTAACCTCCTCTCTTGTCACCGCACGAACCATATGATTGACAGAATCACTAGAAAGAGTATTAATAAACAAGTCATCAATATCAAGTCTATCAACTAGATCCTCTGTACCCAAAAACTCCGCATAATGGCTAACAAGGACAGCCGGAACATCTTCGCCCTCAAACTGATTACCTAGGGCATCTTTTATACACGAAATTTTACTTCTGGCATTTCTGATTTTCACACACTTGTGAAAATAGGCGGTGTTAGCATCCCCCGCACTAAGCCAATCTGCTTTAGGTTTCTGCTTAAGAAAACACTCTTCATCATAGGCTGCAACCTGAAAATCTCGAAGACATAATGATTGTGAATCACGAAGACATGTATCCGACGGATTAGCATCTATTTGCTGCTGAATCTGATCTAGCTGTTTACGTAAAGAAGACACTCGTTCATGAAGATTACCCTGATTATACAGGATTTTACGAAACACTGGTTTGAGGTTTTTCATTTTCTTCACAACCGAAAACATGGCATGACCTGAAACATCCTTAGACCATTCCGTGGTGACAGCTTGCATAAACTCCGGCTTTGTTGTAATGAAATTCGGGAATTTAAATGGTCTTGGCTTTGAACGGATACCCGACGACGTTTTAAAAACACACGGAGTATGATCCGAGATTCTCGGCGGGTGAAAGAACGCAAACCCATCCGGAAATAAAGAAAGGAGATGAACATTACCCATAATCCGATCAAGTTTTTTCAAGACGCCAATGCCCTCTCTTGGTTTCTGATTCCATGTGAAGTGCATACCATGACAAGGAATATCAAGAAGTTCCGAGTGCTTGACACATTCATAGAACTCTCGCATGCCTATAGAAAGGCTAGAAGTACCAAAAGAACAGTCATCAATATTTAGAGCAACATTAAAGTCACCAAGAAGAACCCATGGCTTGTCTCGAGCCAAACAATTATGCTTGGATAAGTTATCCCACAAAACACGTCTAGCTTGATAATTATTTTCTGCATAAACAAAAGAACAAAGAATCACTTTTTTCTCGGCCTTAAAACAGATTTGAGTATGAATAACTTGGTCCGATTGAGATAGCACCATTAAGTCCACAACATCCGCATTCCATCCTAGAATAATTCGAGTGCCCCTAGAACACAAACCACCATTAGATGTCCAGCTCCAACTACGGAAAACCTTGCTACAAATTCTGTCCAAATTATTCACATGGACATGAGACTCCAACACCGCACAAACACTAAGTTGATTTTCAGCAATAAACACCCGCAACTCGTTTTGTTTCAGAGGACGATTCAAACCCCTAATGTTCCAGGATGCAATACTACCCATTTAAACCCTTGAGACCGGGAGTGCTTTCCCCCTCAGCGTTTTTCCCTTCCGACTTACTAGAAACAAAGTTAGCCATTTCCGTTTGGACCCTTTCAACAACTTCCTCTTCCGATTGAGAGCTATTTTGGCTCAAAACATTAGCATGTGGATCTGGATCACTTTCCTTCTCTATATCAATTATTCTAGCTTCCTCATCCGAATTATTTAGAGCTTCAAAAGAGTTTCTAGTTGCCACATTACTTTGGTTAGCAAAATTTGATTTTTCATTCTTAGTACCCGACGAACTCTCTCCAACATTAGTTACCTTCGGTTTATAGATGAACTTTTGTTTCTGTTTCTTTGGTATGACTCCCATCCTAGCCGTTTTCTTTTTATCTGTAACAAACCCTTCTTCATCAACCACAACTTGCTTAGCTTTATTATTGTTCACATTTTTAGCACATGTCTGCTCATTGTGACCAAAGACACAACACACCGAACAGCGTTGCGGCTTCCACTCATACTCTACTTTAATTCTTTCAGTAATATAACCATCCTCATCAAGCTTCGGAATAGCAACAGTAATATGATCTTTAATCTCGGACTCCGCATTGATTTCAATTAAAGCCCGGGCAAAGCTGCTTCTACCCCAATGATCCGAACACATATCAGCAGTATAGCCATCTAATCGCTTAGGAGACCCTATCTTAGACGCTAGCAAGCTCAACCCATCATCCGTATACACTGCTATAGGAACATTATGCAGTTTAACCCAAACCGGTACCGTTTTAATCCCCTCTTTCCTAAGGCTGACCGAAGGAGACCAAATATTCAAGAACAAAGGCACTTTCCTAATCAACCACGGCCCACCTTCTAACACTTTAGACATACCCTCCTTAGTATCGAACTTAAAGAAAAAGAATCCTTCCGAATTCATCATGAGTTTAACAAAACCATATTTAGCCCACACATTTTTAGCATAATATTCCACCACCGGATAAGGAAGACGATTACCCAAGAAATAACCATACAAGACATTCTCAAATTTGTCTTGAACTTTCCGAACTACCTCACGGGGGATGACAACATCAGCATCTTGACAAGTTTCAGTCGGCTCCATCCACCTGAAATTTACTTCCCTTTTCGACTGGACACTATTCTTTAGCCTATCTGCATAAGAAACTGGTTTCGATGATGACGATTGAGTCTGATCAGCCCTAACATCAGCATTAGCGGACACCAAAGGAACTGGAACAGTAACTTTTTCCAATTCGTCAATAACATTAATAACACCACGGCGAGGAAGCATAGGATTACCATCAATGTTAATCGGTTTGGAAAACAATGAAGGCTTATCAGCAAATGATTGAAACCCTAGATTCTCCAAGCCTCTACCATCACGAGACCCCTGAACCTGCATCGGAGTTGTACCCTTCGACGTAATAAAAATATCCCCATGCAACTTTTCAGTAAACGATTGAAACCCTAAATCCTCCAAACCCTTATCCCGATCTCTCTCCATGCACAAAGAAACATAATCAAAACCACTCTACAGTCAACGACAGAACCATGCAAACGAACCAGAACAAAAGTGAAAACCCTAATCCTTAAAACCCTAGGAACAATCTTCAACCCTTAATCGATTAAACCAGAGTATCAATCTAGCTAAATTAATCTCAGTTAACCGCAATCAATAACAACTAGCTTAATAAATCAGGGTTTCAGACAGCTTACCAAGGCGGCGATTGAGAGAAAAACAAAAAAACCCTAGTTTTAGATCGATCACTAATGCTAACAAGTTCGTTATAGAATTTTGAAGAATCAAAACCCTAATCACAGACTGTTATGCATAAGATCACAAGGAAAAACAAGGGAATCAAGATGAACAGGAAATCGCCATAGTGTTTAAGGGCAGTTAACAGCTGAGAAAAACGATTTGCTGCATCTGGCCCCTGCTTGCGCACCGTAACAAATAAACCCTTATGGTGCGCAAGGGCCAAGTTTGGCAGATTTACAATTTTGGTCCCTGTTGTGCTATAAGGTCATTTCCGACGCGTTTAAGGCCCGTTAACCCCATTTCAAAGCTCTAAAATGAAGTTAAAGTATAGGGAACTTAAAATGTGCTAAAAAATATCTCGGATGTCGGTTCGTTTAGCCGTACGATTGCGTTGTTCGATTAATTACGACGGAATGCGCATAAGCGCGAAAAACGATCCAAATGGCGTGACGAATGGATTTTTCTTATGCCGAACACTAAAATAAAATATTTTAGTGCTTACATAAATTTTTGGATGTCCTGATGTATTCAGAACGTGAGTTATGCGCGAAAGTGCAAACTTGTGCACTTTTTGACGCTTTTAGTCCCTGAATGTCCCAAAAGTATATTTTAGCACACCAAACCTCTCAAAGCCTATTTCTAAGCTATGTAAAGGATATTTAAGGTGTGTTTAACTTATGGTCATGTTTCGGTATGTCTGTTACAGTTCAAATTGGCATACTTTCGTAGTTTGTCAATTTTAGTCCCTGTAAGCGATTTAACTTGATTTCGGCATACCAAACCTTTCAAAACTTATTTCTAAGTTATGTAGAGGTTATTTAAGGTATGTTAAGCCTATGTCACTATTCCAGAGTGTTTGTTGCATTAAACTGGTTATATTTACGCATTAGTGCGCGTATAACCTTCCAGAAAGCGATTTAGAGCTTGAAATCGAACAAGAGTTGATATGTGCCAAAGATACACATATTTATACAAGTCCAAAGTATGAAATACAATATTTCATTAGTTTGGTATTTGTTTGATGGTTGCAGTGACACAGGTGTCACAGTCTCCCCTACTTTAAGAAATTTCGTCCCGAAATTTATTCGTAGGAGTCTATCTGTGACTTTGTGTCAAATAACCACCTGAGATAAGCAAGGCATAATCCTGTTATTTCTCTTTAAAGGACATTTTTCAGAAATGAAAAATGAACGGAGTTATTTTCAACAGGCATTCTTCAGAAACGAAAAAGAACGGAATGAGTCATTTTCCACAACCTCTTCGGAAACGAAAATGAACGGAACGAGTCATTTTCCACAATCTCTTCAGAAACGAAAATGAACGGAACGAGTCATTTTTCCACAACCTCTTCAGAAACGAAAATGAACGGGACGAGTCATTTTCCACAACCTCTTCAGAAACGAAAATGAACGGAACGAGTCATCTTCCACAACTTCTTCAGAAACGAAAATGAACGGAACGAGTCATCTTCCACAACTTCTTCAGAAATGAAAATGAACGGAACGAGTCATTTTCCACAACTTCTTCAGAAACGAAAATGAACGGAACGAGTCATCTTCCACGATTTCTTCAGAAACGAAAATGAACAGAATGAGTCATTTTCCACAATTTCTTCAGAAACGAAAATGAACGGAACGAGTCATCTTCCACGATTTCTTCAGAAACGAAAATGAACAGAATGAGTCATTTTCCACAATTTCTTCAGAAATGAAAATGATCAGAATGAGTCATTTCTAGACACACGACCAAACTTGCTGTGGTTTCTGTGCACTGAATTTCATAATTATGTATGCATCCATAATTATGCAATTCCTTGCACAGTCCGCACAATTTGTTTGTAATGTGAAGGGGGAGGAAAAATCAAACCTGTGATGAGTGTGACTAGACTACCATAAGGTCCTTTTAATTAGATCGACAAATGATCCTTTTTATTAGGCCACCAAGGAGTCCTTTCAGCTATCTCATCACATGATATTCCTAACCAGATTTTTGGATCAATCTGTTTAACTAGACCACTCAAGGGGTCTAATTATGGAATAGTACTATATAATCCAAGGGTCTTTACTATTACGTAAAAGCCCATTGAGGATTTAATATAGTACCTTTGGATATCCTACTATGAATTCCTTATACAAAGATATGGAAGATTCTACGAGGATTTGGATAACAAAACTTGGATTACACCAAAAACATAAAAGGGAACACATAAGCACATAATCACATAGTTGTATAATTTGTTATTAATTTGTTATCGATTGGAAGTGGATATAGAAACCAGTCAATGGACTTCAATGTCATCTGGGATCTATCTGAAAAGATATGAAGATCTCCCAAAATTCGATTTTGTTTTCAAAGAAACGTAATATTCGAATTAAGGAACACAACAATTTTAGGATTTACGGAAATACCCTTAGGTACCCTATTAAGGATTTATAGTGGTACTTTGGGGTATTCGTCCAGTGTTGTAACTTGCGCTTTGTACTTCGTTTCCTTAGAAGAAACGGGTACTTAGGAATTTCGTGGATAACGCAAGAGATCATAGAATAGAAAAAATTTTGGGGGTAGTCTGTTCTTCAAGGAATATGATTCCTTGATTGTTGGTATTGTAAGGGATATGTTGTTTATGCATACAACCTCATAAATACATTGCAATGTAAATAAAGGATTTATTTATAAACAATGATAACAACTGTTTCATGGACCTTGACAACAAAAGAAAATAATACATAAGATGTGATTATTTCTAAAGGGTGTTGTCTTTTAGTCGGTCAGATGCTCATCCCTGTGCTGGATTTGCATTAGCAAGCTTTGGGCAATTTCTTCGAAAATGACCCATCTCGCCACACTTGTAGCAAGAACCTGGTGGAAAGCGAGCTTGAGCAGGATTGTTGTCAGCTTGATTTGGTGCAACTGCTGCTACGCAAACTTTTGCTGTATGACCTTTACGTCCACAAATTTGGCATTCGCGGCACTTCACATTAGCATGATGATGAAGGTTACATTTGTTGCACAAGGGTGAAGTTCCATTGTATGGCTTCCTAGCAGGGGGTTGAGCTGGTTGGTTGGGGACGGCTTGATCATTGTGAGTAACCATGGCGAAGTTCTGAGAAGCCTTTCGCTTCTTTGACTTCTTAGGGGATCCAATCTGTTCATTCATGGTCTTTGATTCCTCGATTGGTTTCGATTCCTCGACCGGTTTCTTGTCACCCTTCCGGAAAAGCTTACGTTTCCTGATCTGAGATTTAGTCAAGGTTGCAGATAGCTCAATGGCCTGCCTAACCGTAGTAGGGTTACTACCAGTAACAATGTCCTGAACTGAGTTAGGGAGACCATCAATGTATTTTTCGATCGCTTATCCAAAGGCGTAACCATGGTAGGACACAACAGGCTCAGCTCCTCATATCGATCAGTGTATGCTCGATGTTCGCCGCTGTCTTGCTTAAGATCATCGAATTCCCTTTCTAAGGCCCTGATCTCGTGACGAGGACAGAACTCTTTCATCATTAGAGCTCGAAGCTCTTCCCATGTTTGAGCCAGCGCCACATCGGCACCCCTATCTATCACCACACCGTTCCACCACGTCAAAGCTCGTTTCTCAAAGACACTCGATGCGAAATCTACCTTTCGCTCGTTTGGACATTGAACATGTCTGAAGGTGCTCTCTAAACTCTCGAACCATTGCAGAAGTGCAGTCGCTCCTTGAGACCCAGAAAACTTTGATGGCTTAGCCGAGTTGAACGTCTTGAAGTTGCAGAGGGCATTATTGTTGTTGAGAGCTTGGTGACATTGAGCAACGATGTTCGGGATTGCAGCAATCATTTGCTGTGTAATGACAGCTGCCAGCTCTTCAATAGATACCGGATTTTCGCGTCGTGGAGGCATTCTAAAAGAGGAAACATGAAAGGAAACGAGTGAGAGAATTAGACGAAAAGAATGAGATGAAACAAATCTGATGAAAGCAAGGATAGTGGTCATTTGTTCGTTACCACAAAGCAACAAACGTCCTCGGTGATTAATCAAAGTAAATAGGTCAAAAATAATGTATCGCGAAGACTTGCTCGCCTATAAGTGAACACTCATCCCAAGAATTCCCAGGTAAGCACAACTGGTCTCGCGTCTGATGAGATATATACGAAGTGCTTGCCTAGACAGAAAACCCAGAATACAGGCATTCACCCTTCCAGTTTGCATGTGTTCACATTATTTAAAACCCAAAACCTTGACGAGATTTTGAAAAATTAAAGGGGTTCAAAACCTTATAATAGAGGGTTCAAAACCTAGTAATCAATCATCCTAGAACAGATGATTAGTTTTCAAAATGGTTTTGAAATTTATGTTCTTGTTGTGGTCGTCGCCTAAGGATAGGTGACGGTATTGTTTTATGACTAAACGCAAGTAAACTCGCGTTAGGGTCCTAAGAAGGTTATAGACTAGGTCAAAGTATTACTAATAACCTAATTCCCTATAACCATTAGCTCTGATACCATCTTTTCTGTCACACCCCGACCACGTAGAACATACAAAACGTGGCGGAAACGTCGGGGAGTGTTGTAACAGAATTAATGTTTCACAACCATGGAAATTAAAGTTTCGTTTTATTCAACAAACAAGCGAGTTACATTGTCTTTAAACAAGAAATAAATAGTACATAACAAAATTTAAGTAGTTCTTGTCTCGTTTTAAGTCACTAAGGCACAGGTCCGCCTAAGTATGTCTTGATAAGTCTTATGCATCATCTCCTGAAAACACATGTGAAAATAGGTACGTCAGCATAAAAATGCCTGTGAGATACATAGGTTTTGAGAAAATAGGATTCATGACTTATGTGTGAGAAAATGTTTAGTCATGAACCTTGTAATTTGCTTTGTCTTGTAAATCATTTGAAAATCGATAAGATCAGATGATATGTATAAATAAGAGAGTAATGTATGGTTAAATGAATAACCAAGTAAAATGAGTTTGTATAAGATAAGTTGTTTGTAAAACAATGTCTTGTGAAAAGTATGTTATTTGTATAAAATGTTATATGTCTCAAATTGAAATGATTCAAATAACGCTACGATATGTAATACCATACAAACACTTATATATAGGAAGTACCAGCGGCGTATCCACCATGCTTGTATCATATTACACACGCCTCGTTACTTAATCACTTACTCAAACCAAACCACCAAGATGTAATGTTTAACAATTGCAGAAATGTTTATGTATAGTATAGTCAATTGTCTATTGTCAAATGTAAATCATGAATTGTGTATATAAATGTCAAAATGTAAGCATGTGATGAATAACAAATGTACTAAGTATGCACACAATGGGCATACATAGCATAAAATGTAATGTAAGACAATGTACTAAGTACGCACCCAATGGGCATACATAGCATAAAATGTAATGTAAAATAATGTACTAAGTACGCACACAATGGGCATACATAGCATGAAATGTAATGTGAAGCGATGTACTAAGTACGCACACAATGGCCACACATAGCATGAAATGTAATGTGAAACAATGTACTAAGTACGCACACAATGGGCATACATAGCATGAAATGTAATGTAAAACAATGTACTAAGTAATGCACACAATGGGCATACATAGCATGAAATGTAATGTAAAACAATGTACTAAGTACGCACACAATGGGCATACATAGCATGAAATGTAATGAAATCATGTACTATAATGTACTAACGAACATAGCAGGTATATGATGTGAAAACAGGAAAGCATGAAAGTAACAAGTAGGCACATGTGTTTCACCCCAAAACAGTTTGGAAAACAGAAAAAGAGGGGTCTATGTACTCACTTGAGATTGCTCAGAAGTCCTAAGATAACCACCAAGCAATGCTAGAGATCGCGGAAATCAAACGGCACCTAATATAGGTAACTAACTATGTTAATAAACCGGACCTAGATCGGAGGATCGGATAGAATGAGGGTTCGTAAACCAAACGAGTGTGGAGACTCGTGTAATATGGTTTAACAAAGCCTACATACTAAAAGAAACCTAACATAAGTGCTTACGACCCATTACGACCCGTTTAGGTAGCTTATGCTACTTTAACGCGTCGTTCGCGTGAAACGCGTTCGGACCGCCTAACTTTTTTTTGGGTAAAGGGTTACCCCGGTGATTCTATTAAAACAAACCGCAAATAAGTACAAGTATTGAGGATGTGTTCCACACTAGTTCATATACAGGACATGCCCCATATATGTAAATCACAGAAAAAACCAAGGAAAACTATGACACCCCATAACCTAGCCTACTATACATCAGTAGACGAAACAATACAAAAAACAAAAATAAAGTCCTTAACCACCATCATCAAAAATGAAATTGCCAGAAACCGGCAACCCCTTCACACGAACCAAAAAAGATCTATCCATTGGAGAATTTTGTGGAAGAGGTGCTAGCCTTTGCTCTCGAAGATGATGAATGTATACCCGAGGTCATAAACTCACTAGTTTCATTATAGACTTCAACGACCTCCTCCTCATCCGAATCCTGCTTGTCACTACTAGTCTGCGCAGCTTTCTTCTCCACTCGACCCACAGTACTACCTCCCTGACTACCATCATCGTCCTTAAGAATGTCAAACGGGTTTGACGTTGAAACCTGGTTATTCATCGGACTCCTCAAGGACGATTTTGGTTTAGGTTTGACAACTGGTCTATACACTACCTTAGACTTCTGATTTTTCATATGGAGGCCTTGGCTATTAACTTTCTTTTTCTTAGCACCCATATCCTGAAAATCATCATTATTCTTACCGGAATCCCCACTTGAAGTAACCTGAGGTTTCTTTGGGCAAGAGCTATCATCATGACCAAACACACAGCAAGAGGAGCACCTTAGAGGCTCCCAATCATACTCAATTTTGACCTCTACCTTTGAATGACCATTACCATTCAAAGATGGAATTGCAATAGTAACACTTTTCTTTAACTCAGCCTCTGCCTGAACTTCAATAAGCGCTCTAGCATAGCTGCTTCTTCCCCAAGACTCAGCACACATCGTGGCAGTATACGAATCCAACATCTTAGAATTCCCAATCTTAGAAGCAACCAAGCTAAGACCATCCTCGGTAAATGCGGCTAACGGCACATCATGCATCTTGACCCAAACTGGAACAACTTTAATATCCTCTTTTTCCATCTTTAAAGAAGCCGACCATTCCTTCAAGATTATCGGTACATTTCTGATCAACCAAGGCCCATCCTCTAACATTTGATTCATCCCTTCCTTAGTTTTAAACTTAAAGAAAAAGAACCCGTTTGCATTCATCATTAGCCGTGACAGACCATATTTAACCCAGTTGTTTTTAGCAAAATAATCGACCACAGGAAATGCCAACCGTTTACCCAGAAAATATCCATACAAAGTGTTAGCATACCTATCATTGACTTGTTGAACCGATGACAACGGAATTACAACATCAGCACCATCAACTGTTTCAGTACATTCCATCGCCCTGAAGTTTACCTTAGCATTCTCCTTTGCGTTCTTAACAATGTTAGCGAATGATGTAGGATTTGCAACCCCTGTATTTCGTGATTTCCCTTGTGTATCCGACACATTCAATCCATCCAGATCTGATAAAGGCGAATATCCCATATTGGGATAATCCCAAACATGTTCTGGTCGCTCAACAGCCGGTTTCGCAAACCTTCCCTGATCGGCCGACAACTTCACTCCATCCACACCTGTTGTTGATGAACCTAGATTATCCAATTGAACCGGTAAAGTGACCTTTGTGAGTTCATCAATGATGTTTATACCACGTCTTGGCTGCACAATGTTACCATCAACATCCAGAATTCGATCAGCTATCTCTTTATACGTAAGAGGCGGTCTTCCACCAGTTTTCATTCGATCATCCATTACAAAGATAACAACTCTCTATAACCCTTACGGAAGAAATATAACAAGCACCAAGATACCACACGAACCAGATGACAACGAACAAAAAAGAAATCCGAAACCCTAAACTAGCTGAATCCCTAACCCATGAATCTTACAAATCGGACATAAAAACTGATAAATCAAGGCTGATCGACCAACAAATCAATCCAATATGCTCGAATCAGAAAGTGAGGGCGGCGATTGAAAATAAAAAAGAGAACCCTAGCCGACAAACAAACAATTCCGCAAAACAGATTGTGAATTAGATGTTAGAACCTCTAATCGCAGATCTAATCTTGTGGAATCACGCTGAACAAACTAGGGTTTCAAGAAAAGAAGATGTCGCCATAGCTAGAGAGAGAATTAGGGTTGCACATTACTACCTTTTTATTACATCCTTCGGACCGCCTAACTATTCCTATGACAAGTAGAATATGCCTTAACATGCCTAATATTGTCTCTAAATCAGTTTAGATGTCAAAAGTTATGTCACATATGTTTATAATGAATTTATAATGAATTTATAAAGTTAGATGTCAAAAGTTATGAATTTATAAAGTTATGTCACATAAATTACCAAAATACCCCCTTTGATGCCAAAATTCATTTATAATGAATTTTGGCATCAAAGGGGTATTTTGGTAATTTACATAAGGCATATATACTACCTATCATACAACTACTTAACGAAGCGACCATAAGGTATAACCTCGGAAGGTTATTCCCTACATACTATGGTCACCTAATGTATTTGGTCGGATCCTAATGATCGACCAAATGGGTCGGGTTCGAAGGTATAAGCGATTTATCAGATCGCTTACCCTTACGACCCTAGACAACGTGGTAATCAGTAGGCATAGTCCCAAGGGACTATAACCATCGTGATTACAATCACGTTGCGAAGTTCAAACGAACTTCGCATTGACCATAAACTGGTCAACGCAGAAAGTCAAACAAAGTTTGACTTTCAGACTCGAAAAGCAATAAAAGAACGAAGGAATACTTACGAAGGGTCCCCGCAAGATTCGAACCCGATTCACTCTCAGGTAGGAAGCATAAACTTCCACTTAGAGAGTGTAGAATCAGATTCAAATGTGAGGGAAAAGTGAAGGGTGGAGGTGGGTATTTATAGTTTTCGGTCCACCGTTAAGATCGTTTCTTGGAGAAGAGGGAATGATCTAGCCCGTACACTTGTCGAAATGTTGTGGTAACTGATTTTGGCCACCACAAGAGATTAACATGTGGCACTTGGCCTTTGGGGAGTGTTTAAGGGCAGTTAACAGCTGAGAAAAACGATTTGCTGCATCTGGCCCCTGCTTGCGCACCGTAACAAATAAACCCTTACGGTGCGCAAGGGCCAAGTTTGGCAGATTTACAATTTTGGTCCCTGTTGTGCTATAAGGTCATTTCCGACGCGTTTAAGGCCCGTTAACCCCATTTCAAAGCTCTAAAATGAAGTTAAAGTATAGGGAACTTAAAATGTGCTCAAAAATATCTCGGATGTCGGTTCGTTTAGCCGTACGATTGCGTTGTTCGGTTAATTACGACGGAATGCGCATAAGCGCGAAAAACGATCCAAATTGCGTGACGAATGGATTTTTCTTATGCCGAACACTAAAATAAAATATTTTAGTGCTTACATAAATTTTTGGATGTCCTGATGTATTCAGAATGTGAGTTATGCGCGAAAGTGCAAACTTGTGCACTTTTTGACGCTTTTAGTCCCTGAATGTCCCAAAAGTATATTTTAGCACACCAAACCTCTCAAAGCCTATTTCTAAGCTATGTAAAGGATATTTAAGGTGTGTTTAACTTATGGTCATGTTCCGGTATGTCTGTTACAGTTCAAATTGGCATACTTTCGCAGTTTGTCAAATTTAGTCCCTGTAAGCGATTTAACTTGATTTCGGCATACCAAACCTTTCAAAACTTATTTCTAAGTTATGTAGAGGTTATTTAAGGTAAGTTAAGCCTATGTCACTATTCCAGAGTGTTTGTTGCATTAAACTGGTTATATTTACGCATTAGTGCGCGTATAACCTTCCAGAAAGCGATTTAGAGCTTGAAATCGAACAAGAGTTGATATGTGCCAAAGATACACATATTTATACAAGTCCAAAGTATGAAATACAATATTTCATTAGTTTGGTATTTGTTTGATGGTTGCAGTGACACAGGTGTCACAATAATCCAGTCAATCATCTTCCTATGAAACCCGAATGCATTAAGAACACTCTCCAAAAACGACCAGCTGACAGTGTCATAGGCTTTTTGAATATCTATCTTGAAAGCACATCTCGGCAGACCCCGATTCAAGTGATTGTTATGCATTAATTCCTGAGTCAGAAGTATGTTATCCGAGATTTTTCTTCCCGGAACAAAGGCCGATTGATTTATGCTAACCAGATCACCCAAACTTCCCTTAATTCTATCCGTAATGATCTTGCTAATACATTTATACAAGACATTACAGCACGAGATAGGCCGATAATCAAGAACCGAGTCAGGAGTATCCACCTTGGGAATCAGAGCCAGAATCGTATGGTTCAGTTGCTTCAGAAGTTTACCATTGTTAAAAAAATCTAGAACTGCATTAGAAACCTCATTACCCACAATGTCCCATGCATTCTTGAAAAAAGCCGACGTATAACCATCGGGTCCAGGGGCTTTATTCTCACCAATACCAAACATAGCATTTTTCACTTCTTCCCGAGTAACCTGGCGGACCATATTATTCGCAGCATCGGAAGTGAAAACATTGACACACAGATTTGCCAAATTAATATTAGAAACTTGATCCTCATGACCCAAAAAATTCTCATAGTGATGCACAAGAGCAGAAGGAACATCATCTCCATCAAATCGATTACCAGCTATGTCTTGAATAGACTGAATTCTACCTCTCGCGTTCCTACATTTCAGACTGTTATGAAAAAACGCAGTATTTGAATCACTAGCACATAACCACTCCACTTTAGACTTTTGCTTTAAATAACACTCTTCATCATAAGAAGCAATTCTGAACTGCTTAAGACATTCAGCTTCCTTATTCCTCAAATCAACATCTAAAGGGTTAACATCCTCCAACTTCTGAATATCATCAAGCTGCTTTCATAACTCCGAGACTCTTTCATGCAAATTTCCCTGTTGAAACAGAATTTTCCGCATTAAAGGTTTCAAGTTTCGAAGCTTTTTAGTCACCGAAAACATAGCGACCCCCGGAATACTTTTCTTCCACTCTTGCTCCACAAAAATCCTGAATTCTGGTTTCGAAGTAATAAAATTAGCAAATTTGAATGGTTTCGGCTTCAGCTTACCCGAGTTAGCCACTTTAAGCACACATGGGGTATGATCCGAGACTCGAAAAGGATGATAATGGGCATACGCTTCAGGAAACATCTCCAGAAACTTCAAGTTCCCCATGACCCGGTCAATCTTCTTTAACAACCCAATACCCTTCTTTGGTTTTTGGTTCCATGTATAGTGCAACCCATGGCCCTTAATATCCACAAGTTCCGTGTGTTGAAGACACTCATGAAATTCTCGCATGCCAATGGACACAGTAGATGGACCATGTAAATGATCCTCCGCATGGAGAGCCGAGTTGAAATCCCCCATAACAATCCAAGGTTTATCATGACAAAGACTTTTATGCACACACAGATTTTCCCAAAGGCATCTCCTCTCCTGATATGTATTCTTAGCATAGACAAACGAGCAGAAAATAGTATTATTATCAAGTTTAGAATGAATTTGAGTATGAATAACTTGGTCCTCTTGCGACAAAACCATGATATCCACAACATCCGTATTCTAACCCAAAATAATTCTAGTACCTCGATCACACAAATCACCATTCGACGTCCAAGCCCAATTACGAAAGACAACCTTACATACCTTAGCTAGGTTTGTAATATCCACATGAGATTCTAGAATGGCACATACAGCTAATTTATTCTCAGAAACAAGCATACGAACCTCCGTTTGTTTCAGGGGTTGGTTCAAACCCCTTATGTTCCAAGAAGCAATACTATCCATTCAAACCGATAATACCGGGAGTGCTTGCCCCCTCAGAACCTTGACTTTTTTCATGTCTCATAAAGTTCGACATTTCTGTCGGAACCGTGTCCACTACCTCTTCATCAGAACGCAGAGATTTCCCACTACCTTCGTTAGATGTTGATCGCATCTCATGTTCCTTCCGTGTGTCACCATCCGTACCCTCCACATCATCCATAGCGAGAGCCTCAAACGAATTTCTAGTCTTCACATTACCACCCATTTTACTATCCACTTTATCCTCTTTAGTACCTGAAGTACTCGGTCCAGCTTTGTTAGTTTTAGGCTTGTATATAAACTTTGCTTTTTGTTTCTTTTGCATAACTTCAACCCGCACCATCTTCCTCTTATCCGTGATAAACCCATCCTCATCAACAACAACTTGTTTGGCTTTATTGTTTACATTTTTGACACACATCTGATCATTATGTCCAAAGACACAACATATCGAGCAACGTTGCGGCTTCCATTCATATTCTACTTTAACTCTTTCAGTAATATACCCATCCTCATCTAGCTTTGGAATAGCAACAATAATATGGTCTTTCAGTTCATTTTCAGCATTAACTTCAATCAGAGCTCGAGCAAAACTACTCCTCCCCCAATTGTCCGCACACATGTCAGCCGTATAACCATCTAATCTTTTTGGAATCCCTATCTTAGAGGCTAATAAACTCAATCCATCATCCGTATAAATTGAGATAGGAACATTATGCAACTTCACCCACACCGGCACTGACTTAATACCTTCTTTTTTTAGACTCACGGACGTTGACCAAATATTCAAGAACAATGGCATTTTCCGAATCAACCAGGGCCCCCCCTCCAACACTTTGGTCATACCCTCTTTAGTGTCAAACTTAAAGAAGAAGAAACCATCCGAGTTCATCATAAGTTTAACAAACCCATACTTAGACCATACATTCTTTGCATAATATTCAACTACAGGGTATGGCAATCGATTACCTAAAAAATAGCCGTAAAGAACATTTTCAAACTTTTCTTGCACCTTTTGGATCACCTCACGAGGAATTACCACATCCGCATCCTGAATGGTCTCATTCGAATCCAGCCGTCTGAAGTTTACTTCCCGTTTGATCACAGAAACATTTTTAACCCTGTCCGCATACGTAGGAATTGATATATTTTTCTCAAGATCTTCATCCAGATTACGAATAGTATCCCCAGTTTCCGATTGTACCGGCACACTCACCTTTTCTAACTCGTCAATAATGTTTATCATTCTCGGCTCATTTTGGACTACACCTCGTTTGGGCAATAGCGGGTTTCCATCGATTTTCAGTGTTCTTGCATCAAGAGTATTCCCAAACTTGGAAAACATACCACGTATCTCATGTGAAGCCGCCGGCTTAGTATTGTTCAAAGAAATAAAAACGTCCCCATGCAACTTTTCAGTGAAAGCCTGGAACCCTAGATCCTCCAAGCCTTGATCTTTATTTCTCTCCATGCAAACGAAACAACGATCTCCGACAGACGATTAACACAAAAAGCATGCAACCACCAATAAACCCTAAACCTTATAAAACCCTAGTGATAATCTTCAACTCTTAACCGATTAATCCAGAGTTTTCGATCTAGCTAAATTAATCTCAGTTAACCGCAATAAAAAACAGCTAGATTAATAAATCAGAGAATCAAACTAAACACTAAGGAGGCGATTGAACAGAAAACGAAACAAAGAAAAACCCTAAATTCGAAAATGGTCACAATTGCTAACTAGTTCGTTATAGAGTTTTGAAAGAATCAAATCTCCAATCACAGACTTTTATACAAGAGATCGCAAAGAAGAATCAAGGTTTACGTGAGGATTCAAAATCGCCAAAATCACCAAAGGTTAGAGAGAAAACAGCCATTTGATTTAACAAGGTTAATCCAAGTCTATAATAGGAAAAAGTCAAGTGGAGCGCTTCGCGTGTCGGGCGCTGTTGAAGAGGCAGCGGAAGCCGCCGAAGAGGAAGCGGAATTCGCCGAAGAAGGGAAGGAATCCCAATCCATCTCCATGAGAGCGTCCATCTCACTCCTTCGTAGTACGAGTTTTTTTTGGGTAAAGGGTTACCCCGGTGATTCTATTAAAAACAACCGCAATTAAGTACAAGTAGTGAGGATGATCCACACTAGTTCATATACAGGACATGCCCCATATATGTAAGCCACTAAAACAAACTACCTATGACACCACATAACCTAGTCTACTTTACATCATGAAAAAATGTCCAGTAGACAAACAAAACAAAACCAACAAGAGTCATTATCCTCCATCATCAAAAATAAAATTGCATCGAAACAACATCCCCTTAACACGAACCAAAAACAGACTAGCCATTGGAGAGCTTTGTGGAAGAGGTGCTTGCCCCTGCTTTTGAAGACAAAGGATATGTACCCGAAATCATAAATTCATTTGTTTCATTATAGACTTCCACAACCTCCTCATCATCAGTACGAGTTGTCTACTGGTAATCTTTGATCTATTTTCATTTTCTGTGTGAAAATTAGGAATTCCTCTTCCAACTTTTATGGCAAAGAACAAGAAGAAAACAGAAGGAGAGATTTGTCCAATAGTCACAAATGGTGCCTCCACAGGATGACATCCGATCCAACCTAGTAGTAAGCGATCCGCCAAAAGCAACCAAAATATTCCTTGGTGAATCGGGCGAAAACTTGAACTACGTACATACATACTTTTAAAAAAAGGTAAAGCCAACAGACATATAAAACCTGGTGCTATTGCGGCTACACCTCCCGCTTTGTCAGGTATACTACGAAGAATGGCATGGATCGGTAGGAAATACCATTCCAGTACAATATGAGGTGGGGTGGGCATCGGATTAGCAGGTATATAATTGTCGGGATGCCCCAAAACATTAGGAGCATAAAAAATAAAAATGGAAGAAAAGATAGCAAAAGCTACCCAACCTACTAGATCCTTTACATAAAACTAAGGGTAAGAAGCAATTTTATCCATCTCTGAATGTACTCCCAATGGATTATTTGATCCATATTGATGCAATGCGGCCAGATGAAGAAGACTGGCGCCTACTAAAAGAAAGGGGAGTAAATGATGAAGACTAAAAAAACGATTTAAGGTGGCATTGTCCACGGAGAAACCACCCCAAAGCCAAGTCACTATGGTATCTCCTACTACAGGTATAGCGCTAGCTAAGCATGTAATGACTGTAGCCCCGCAAAAGCTCATCTGACCCCAAGGTGGTACGTATCCTATAAAAGCTGTTACAATCATTAATAGTAAGATTACAACTCCGATACACCGAACAAATTCACTAGGACTGCTATAACTCGCATGATATAGACCACGAAAAAGATGAAGGTAAACCACAATGAGAAAGATACTTGCCCCATTAGCATGCATATAACGGAGCAACCAGCCCCCTTCAACATCTCTCATAATGTGTTCTACGTTGTTGAAAGCTAGATCCACATGAGGTGTGTAATGCATAGCTAAAAAAAGGCCAGTCACTATCTGAATGACTAAACAAATACCAGCAAATGGACCGAACCCCCACCAATAACTAAGATTGCTCGAGGTAGGATAATCTATCAAATGCTGATTCAGTGTGGAGAAGATAGGTTGTTTAAAAGTATAAAACCCTAATTCTCTCTCTAGCTATGGCGATTCTGGTTCTCTTTCTTACCTTCGATTTTGATTCATGATTTTCGTATAACAGTCTGATCATCGGAGTAATGATTTATCAATATCTCTGATTCGAACTAGTTAGCGGAAGGATTGAGTTTCAATCGTAGGTTTTTCTTTTCTTTTTTCCGTCAAGCTAAATTAGGGTTTTCTTATTGTTTTCTTTTTTGGTTCGACTGGTTTTCTTTGGTATTCGTTGTCCGACGTGCATGGTTGTTTTATTTGCTGAGTAAAGGGGAGAGTCGGTTTTCTTTCAATGGATGATCGTACGAAATCTGATGATGCTGCTAAGGATGATAGAGGTAAACCACCGTTACCATATAAGGGCCTGGCTAGTAAAGTGATGAAGATTGATGGTAATCCAATGATGGCTAGGAGAGGTACGGTGCAGAATTCTCAATCTGATCCGAAGTTGTTTAATGTTATTGACGAATTAACTAAGGTAACCATTCCTGTTAATCCGTCGGTGACTCAAGGTTCAGAGGGTTTGGTACAAGGTGTTCAGAGTGGAAAACTGGATTTAGGTAAAACTCCATTATCTTATGCTGAATCCGTGGGGGTATCTAATAATAAGAAGGTTAATTTTCGAGCTCTTACAAGTCCAGTTGGACCTGAAGGTTGTGATGTGGTCTTGCCGAAAGAATCTGTTAGAACTGTTAAGGATAAACTAGCCAATACTCTATATGGATACTTTCTAGGCGATCGTGTTGCATACCCGGTAGTTGAATACTTTGTAAGGAATAACTGGAAGAGATTTGGTCTTCAAAAATCGATGATGAACGCGAATGGTTTTTTCTTTTTTAAGTTTGCTGACGAGAATGGTATGAAGAACGTTATGAAGGAGGGTCCGTGGATAATTCGTTCACAACCTTTGTTTCTTAATGTATGGTCCCCGTCTTCAAAATTGGAAAAAAAGGAAGTTAAGAATGTGCAACTTTGGGTTAAACTACATGAAGTTCCAATTGCAGCCTACACAGAGGATGGTTTAAGCATGATTGCTACGGCTGTTGGAACTCCATTAGATTTGGATACGTATACTTCCTCAATGTGCCTTGACTCTTGGGGAAGGAGTAGCTTTGCTAGAGCGTTAGTGGAGGTTTCGGCTGAGCATGAGTTCAAAGAGGAAATTGTAATAGCAGTTCCGGAATTGGAGGGGGAAGGGTTTGTCAAGGAAAAAGTATATGTTGAATACGAATGGAGTCCTCATAGATATGCGTTCTGCAAAATATTTGGTCATGATGATCAGACTTGTCCGAGACAAATCAGGCAGGTTACTAAAGCTTCGGTTAAAGTCCAACAAACTCAACATGTCACACCCTGGCTTTGCGGAAGCGTGGTTAATTTGGTGTGACTTCTTAATACCATAGCTTAATCATAACAAGCTATATGAAATAAAAACCATGCAAGATCATCCATAGATTTAAGTTTTTAAAACCGAAGTAACATAACATTGTCTTAGGGACTACAACACCATAACATAAAATATTGTTTTGAAAGACATAAACATCAACATGAATAAAACGCAGTTTAAGATTTGTGACTCGTCCAGGAAAAAGTCACATTTCCTAAACCGGGATGACCTCGGAACCCATATGCAGCGGGAAAACATAACATACCGCGCCAGATCTTTAATTCCCTGAAATACATGTAAGTTGAAAAAAAATCAACAATAATGTTGAGCGAGTTCATGTGTAAGTGAGTAAGTAAACCTTTGTATGTATAAAAATCCTGGTATGTAGCAAATAAG
Organism: Helianthus tuberosus; assembly: GCA_030545235.1. Classification (NCBI taxonomy): domain Eukaryota; kingdom Viridiplantae; phylum Streptophyta; class Magnoliopsida; order Asterales; family Asteraceae; genus Helianthus; species Helianthus tuberosus. Next base: position 113,688,550 of record CM060368.1, on the reverse strand, counting down.
GAAAAAGAGATCACCAATGGTTTGCAAGGCCATTGATATGTGTGAAGTGCAAGTAGGAAGACTCAAACCTAGCAGATTTATGCGTTGGGTACAAAGTCACCCCGAGGTCCGTTCTGTGTTGGGCCTGGGGTTGGGCTCGCTACACCCAAATAGATCTACCGCTCCTGCCCCTCGGTCCTACCTTGAGGATTAATGGCCTCAAGTTTCTGCCTACCCACTCACATGATCTGAATAATAATAACCCTCCTTACGCTAACCATACCATGTAAGAATTATTCGTAATCATAGTAACATGTATTTCACCCCCGCAGTTTAGAAAACTGAAAACAGTTAGAGAAAAGGGGGACATGAACTCACAGTGGTGCGTCTCTACCAAGTATATCTCCTGATCAAGCAGCTGTGCGACGACCTACACGTACTAAGTCTATTAGACGGACGGCCGTGCCTTAGCTTAAGGTTTAAGTTTTTGGGAAATAGTTAGACAACTATTTCGTGTTTATATTTTTGTAAATACTTGGTAAATATTCTCCTTCCCAAGGATGGGGGATTTATACATGTGCGTTCGTATTATTCTGGGATCGTTATCCTTTGGTAATATTATTTTTACCCTAAAAATAATATTTGTATAGTTCACAAAATAATCATAAAAATTCACAAGTGTTGTTACTAAATATATATCTTAGCAAGTTTTTATTTTGTGAAAATCCCACATCCGATAATTAGAAATCTTGTAATAAAGTCATGGCGAAATCTATAATTCGAAAACACGTTAAAAATGTATTTCTAACACTTGTAGTGAAAATATTTCTAAGTGTTAGGTTTTTGGAAAAATTTCGCCAGAGTTTCCTCTGTAACTGGAGGTGGCCACGCTTTCAAGCGTATCATTTTCTTTTACAAATCAAACCAACAATTTTCTCATTCAATCAATAAACATTATTCAAACCATCAAACTAGTCAAAATAGATGTAAATCGCAAAAATACATGAACTTGTGGTTTTTCCAAAATATGTAGTATCTTTCCATTATTTTTAGTGGATCTTTTGTATAAATCAACCCGGTTTCGTAAAAGTCTCGTTTTTAAAGAAAATAAATTTCCACAACTTCTTGTCAACATTTACAGAAATAGTTCTCTCGTCAAAACTTTGTGTTACACAAGTGTCTACACACTTGTGTGTTTTTTTTTTTTTGGGTAAAGGGTTTACCCCGGTGATTTTATAAATTACCAAAATAAAACAAGTAGGAAGCTGAAATACTCCCTAGTTCTCTTAGAGGCATACCACTAAGAGTACAACACAGACAACTAAAAACAACCAATTACATCAAAAAAGAAAGCATAAACTGGTCTTCACTCTTCATTTAAGAAATCTTCTTTATCCATCTTCCACTCCTCCAAAAATCGCTTAACATTAGAATTTTGCTTATACTTGAAGGAGATCAATTTTGCTCGCACATTGCTGATAATACCATCGGCAATTTGTTCCGGTGGTCTCAACCTGTTGCTGAAAAATCTCGTGTTCCTTTCGCTCCAAATAGCATACGCCGCTGCTGCCACAACCAATCTACTAGCAACCGCATCTACCGATTTCGAACTAGCTGTACAAACGAGCCTAGCAAGAATATCCTCCCATGCTTCAGTAACCGAATCCATGCCAATTTTACTCCTCACTTTGCCCCACACTACTTTCGAGTAAGAACAGCCGAAAAACAAGTGGTCATGAGTTTCTAAATCTGCATAACATAAAAGACAACACATCTGATTCATCGAGCCCGTGACTGTATGATTCCATCGTAAAATCCTGTCCTGAGTCCAAAGCTTCTTTTTTAAAATGAGCCAACACACAAAAGCATGCTTAGGAATATTGAATGACGACCAGATGATTGACGACCAAACCGTTCGCTGGTCACGAACTCTAATCGTTTCCCAAACCTCCTTAGACGAAAAAGGGACTAGCTTGCCATTCATATCCATCCATAAGACTTTATCTTGCATAGTATTCAAGCTAAGAGGCCGTAGGTTAAATAAAATCGGGTACTCGTCCCTCCACGCTTCAGGTCAAACCCACCTGCCATTATTAATGGCATCCGCCACTCGCGACTTTATATTAAAGCCATATCTAGCCATTTGACGCGGCGTTATAACATTTCGTAACGGACACTCAGCCGACCATTTATCGAACCAAAGGAACGTGCTAAGACCATTACCAACCTTACTCCATAGATGCTCTCGAAAAATATCTCTACACTTCATTAATCTTTTCCATCCCCATGGCGTATTGGCTTGAACCGGAACATCCCAAATACTTCTTCCCCGAAGCCTATGTAATTCGATCCAAGTGGTCCACAAGGACTTCCTCTCGGACAAAATACTGTAGATGTGATAAGCCATTAGAGACTTATTGACATCCGATATCCGACGAATGCCCAAACCCCCTTCCACTTTTGGAAGACACACATCCTTCCATGCCACTTTAGCTCTACTCTTCGAACCCGTATTATATCCCAACAAAAAGCATTTCATTTTACACTCCAGCTCTTTAATGATGCTTACCGGCAAGATAAAGACAGAAGCCCAATACACATGTATTGAAGAGAGCACAGAAATAACCAGCTGGAGCCTACCTGCAAATGAGAGAAATCTGTTTTTCCAATCATTAATACGTTTTGAAACCCGCTCTACTAACACTTTGCAATCCTTGACCAGCAATCTCGACGCAAGCAATGGAACCCCCAAATACTTAATAGGAAGTCTCCCCTCCACAAACGGAACCAAATCAGCAATCCTATTCCTAGCCGAAGAATGAACATTACAAAAAAATATGGAACTTTTCTCATTACTAGGAACAAGACCCGATATCTCTTCAAACTCTTTTAACGATCGCATAATAACCTTTACCGAGCCCTCATCACCCCTCGCAAATAATATCAGGTCATCAGCAAAACATATATTGATAATCATTTGTTTCTGACACTTATGATGAAACCGAAAAGAAGAATCCAATTCAGCATTTTTATTGAGAATGAGAGTTAAAATCTCCATTACCATTGTGAACAAGTAAGGAGACATAGGATCACCTTGACGCAAGCCTCTCTTTCCTTTAAAATACCCGTGTATGTTACCATTCACACTAAGAGAAAACGAAGTGGAGGTGACACATTCCATGATCCAAGCTATAAACATCGGACGGAATCCAAACCCATGCAAAACATCACGTAAAAATCTCCAATTTACCGTATCATACGCTTTTTGGATATCCACCTTCATGGCACATCTAGGGGGACCCTTTTGGCGATGATAATTATGCATTAGCTCTTGAGTCAACATTATATTATCCGATATCCTCCTGCCTGGCACAAACGCTGACTGGTTTTCACTTATAAGATCCTTTAAACCTTCAAGAATCCTAGAAGTTATAATTTTACTAATACCCTTGTACACCACATTACAACACGATATAGGTCTGTAGTCTGTGACTACTCCCGGTGTAGAAACCTTTGGGATTAGCGCAAGAAAAGTGTGGTTGATCTCCTGAAGCAGTCTACCCGATTCAAAGAAATCGATTATAGCAGCCGTTACCTCAGTTCCAACAATATTCCAAGCCTTTTTAAAAAACTCTGACGTATACCCATCAGGACCCGGAGCCTTATTTTCATTAATAGAAAAAATAGCCTCTTTAACTTCTTCCGCGGACACTGGCCTACACATCGAATCCGCCACAGTAGGGTTAAGAGTAACCGAGAAAATATCATGATTAACTCGACTAACCATACCCCCATCCGAGCCCAAGAAATCTCGAAAATGATTAACCAAAGCCGTAGAAACTTCATCACCTTCATACGTATTTCCATCCCTGTCTTTAATGACATTAATTTTGTTAATATGGTTTCGACATTTCAAAACATTATGAAAATACGCGGTATTTAAGTCACCAGCTTCAAGCCATTTTTGTTTCGCTTTCTGTTTCAAGAACCTCTCCTCATCCATAGTAGCCTCCAAGTACTTCTTAACACAAACTGATTCGGCTGCTTTAATGCTCGTATTAAATGGGTCAGCGTCTAAGTTTTTCTGTAATTTATCCAGCTCCGCTTTCAAGTCAATTACCCTCTTATGAATATTACCTTGTTGTTTCAGCAACACTCTAAAAGGATGTTTAAGACTTTTTAGCTTTTTAACCACCCGAAACATAGGAACTCCCAGCACCTCTACGGCCCAACCATTACTCACCACTTGCAAAAACTCTTTTTTATACGTCAAGAGATTAGTAAATTTGAATGGTTTAGGTTTACTTCTAGACGCCATTAGAATTTTTAATAAAGCAGGGCAATGATCCGAAATACCATTTGGCAGAAAAACCGCATAAGCATCCACAAACTTATCCACAAAACTAATATTTCCCATAATTCTGTTGAGTTTTCTCCGAATTCCAACCCCATCCTTTGGCCGTTGATTCCACGTATATTGCATACCATGAGCTCGAATATCCAACACATGAAGATAATTAACACATTCATTGAACTCTCTCATAGCCAGACTCACGGTTGACGAACCTGTGCATTTGTCTTCCAGATTTAGGACCACATTAAAGTCCCCCATAATAATCCATGGCTCCGATTGAACCACCTGTTTATGCCCCTTCAACGATTCCCACAAATCCTTCCTTTCTTGATCATTATTACTAGCATAAACAAAAGAAAAATTTATCATAGTTCCATCTCTTTTGAAAATCACTTTCGTATGGACAACTTGACTGGTAGCATGCACAACAACGACATCCACATTTTCCACATTCCAACCTAAAATAATACGCGTACCTTTGTTACACATACAACCATTTGAAGTCCAATCCCACTTCCGAAACACATTATTACACACCTTGTTTAGATTACCCACTTGAACATGAGACTCTAGCACCGCTATAACTTGCAAATTATTATCTTTTACAAACTTTTGAACCTCCTTTTGCTTGAGGGGGTGGTTCAAACCCCTCACATTCCAGGCCGCAACACTATCCATTGATAACTTCCTGATCAGGTGTGCTTGCAAAAGTATGTAAGATCCGTCTTTAAAAGTATGTTTTCTCTTGACACGTTGTCCTTTGAAAATACCGCTTGTAGATCCGTAGATCTACTAGTTTTAAACACTATTTCGTAAGTAAAATCGTTTTTACACAAGTTCAAGTTTCTCGTGTGGTAGAGTTTCATCATTTAACCCTTGTTACACTTAAACAAGCTCTATGTCATGATCCATGATCATGACCCATCCGGGTTAAACAATGATCCGAGCTACCACAACATAGATCGGCACTAAATAATTACACAAAACAAATCCTACATGATTTACACAACAATCAAGCTTTTAACCATCATTTTTAGCATTTTAGTAGACTTTTTCATATCATTTTGTATGTTCATGAGTTTTAACCATCATATACCGTTTTAACCACTTTAAAATAGATCGAGAGTGTGTTTCAAGCAACTTACTACTAGCTCGAGGCTAGGGAAGATTCTAGTCGAAAAATGAGTGGATAAAAGCAATGAGAAGAGGTCCTTCGCGTTCCGAATGCACCGAGCTCCTTTGTATGAGATCCTTAACCCTTGTGCAAGCTTGGAGTGGCAAGATCAAAACTCGAAAATGGATGGGTGTGGGTGTGTGTGTTCGGCCGAGAGCCAAAGAGAGGGAGAGAGTTTTGTTGTGAGTTTGAGTGTTGGATGGTTATGATGTGCTAAGTCTTGTTCTTATAGACAATTATCAAGATCATTACCCAAAGGTTCATGTGTCTACTTGATATGGGACCAAGGTGATTAAAATAATCATATGGAGGACAAGAGGTGTCCCTCTTGGGGACGGTTTGGTTAGGGGGGGGGGGTAATCCGGTTGGTTTCCAACTAAACATTAAGTATTAGTTAGATTAATTTAGTTAGTTTAGGGATTAACCCGGTTACTAGTGTGTCATGCATTATGACGGGTGTTAGGGTATTCAGGGACCCTAACTGGCTCAGAAAAGAAAAGCAGTGTTGATGGCAAAATTTTTATGTTCCGGGTATAGTCCGGTTGTTCGGTTGGATAGTGATCCGTTAAAGTGCTTAACAAAGCTTTAAAGTGTCGTTATTATTACTTTTAGTGACACAACTTATTCCCGACACTTTGGAAAGTGTCTAGTAATATTTTCCTCATGTTTTGGCACTTTATTAGTTAGCTAGATGCTGAATTATTATTTAAAGTGCTGAATTTTGTACCTAGAGTACGTTTTAGGCACATCCGGTCACTGTAATCTCATTCCTAGTGACGCAGTTCTACAACCCTTATATTCCTACACTCACCACTAGTGTAGCAAACTATCTCAGGCTCTTACAGGCCTTAGAGGCAGTACCTGCCTGGTGCTAGTTATGACAGCACGTTTAATAGGTTATCCGTTCATTGTGCTACTGTGCTTTTGGTGCATCAAGGTTGTCACAAAGGTGCTGTAAGCAAAACATGGAGTGACAGCAAGTAAAGTATGATGCAAGTAAGTACATGTATCAGCATTCAAGTAACAGTTTATCCACAAGTTCAAGTAAGCACAGTAATTAAGCAGTAATTAATTATTAATTAAGTCGTACGGATACCTGGTTTAGTGAGGGTTGTCACGTTCTCCCCCCGTTAGAAAAATTTCGTCCCGAAATTTTAAGTTCTGCTTGTAGATGCAGGGTTCTTTGGAAATAAGTGGGGGTATTTCTCTTTCATCCGGTCCTCACGCTCCCAGGTGTATTCAGGACCATGTCTGGCATTCCAACGAACTTTGACGAGCTTGACACTGCTCAGGCGGGTCTTGTTTACTTTCCAATCCGTAACCTCAACAGGTTCTTCAACGAAGTGGAGCGTGTCGTCAACATGAATCTCGTCGGTGGGAATGGCAATGGTATCCTGAGTTGGACTTTTCTTCAGGTTGGATACATGAAATGTATCGTGAACTCCATTCAGCTCGGCAGGTAAGTCCTGCTTGTATGCTACTAGTCCTATTCTTTCCAAAATTCTGAAAGGGCCAATGTAGCGCGGATTTAACTTCCCACGCTTTCTGAAGCGTGCCACACCCTTCCAGGGTGAAACTTTCAATAAAACCATATCTCCAACTTGGAATTCCAAGTGTTTCCGGTTTGGATCTGCATAGGCTTTCTGTCTTTCGCGAGCTGCTTCGATGCGTTTTCGAATCTGCGCAATCTTGTCTGTCGTCTCTTGGACGATTTCGGGACCAACAAGCTGCCTATCACCTGCGTCAGCCCAGCATAGGGGTGATCGACACTTGCGTCCGTAAAGAGCTTCAAATGGCGCGGCTCCAATACTGGTGTGGTAGCTGTTGTTGTATGAAAATTCGACCAATGGTAAATGCTTATCCCAGCTACCGCCCAAATCCATAACACATGCTCTCAGCATATCTTCCAAGGTCTGAATAGTCCGCTCGCTTTGACCGTCGGTCTGAGGGTGAAATGCAGTGCTCAGATTTAATTGTGAGCCAAAAGCCTCTTGGAAGGATTGCCAAATCCTTGATATGAAACGTCCATCTCTATCAGAGATGATCGAGAGAGGCACTCCATGACGTGCGACGATTTCTCTCATGTATATTTCTGCCAGTTTGCTGGTGTTATCCTTCTCTTTGATTGGCAGAAAGTGTGCGGACTTTGTTAGGCGGTCAACTATCACCCAGATAGTGTCATGGCCTCTTGGCGTTCTTGGCAACTTTGTAATAAAATCCATGGAGATTTGTTCCCATTTCCATTTGGGAATCTCAGGTTGTTGCAGAAGTCCTGAAGGCTTCTGGTATTCTGCTTTCACCTTAGCACACGTTAGGCACTTGCTCACATAAACAGCAACATCGCCCTTCATCCTAGGCCACCAATAGTAATCCTTGAGATCTTGGTACATCTTATCCGCTCCTGGATGGATAGAGTACCGCGATTTGTGAGCTTCATCAAAAACAACTTTCCTCAAACCACCAAACAGAGGAACCCAAATCCTTTTCTCAAAACATAACTTTCCTCAAACCACCAAACAGAGGAACTTCTGGGATATCCCACTTCGAGGTAATGTCTCATGGACTTGGAGAAAATTGTGTTTTTGGGCATGTTTATGAGGAGTGTCCTAAAGGCATTCGATCGACAGTGAAACCTCCTACAAACAATCAGAAAGTAGATGAGGATGGTTATACGGAAGTCAAGACAAAGAAGAATGTAAAGAAGAGCGGGTTTCAAGTTAACAATCAAAAGCCCAAGTTTGAATATAGACCTGTGGATAAGAAGAAAAAGGTAGTGACTAGCTCGTCCAAGGTTCAAACACACAATTCTTTTAGTGCTCTTGGGTTTGTTGGGGGGGGGGGGGGGTTCCTTCCAAGGGAGATCTAAAGGGGGTAATGAGCTAAATGCGGAGTCTGACGATGATGAGGTAGAGAATGTATATGATGAAACGAAGGAGTTTATGACATCGGGTACACATCCTACGTCTTCCAGTACAGGGGCAAGCACCTCTCACATAAAGGTGTCCAATGGATAGGTGGCTTCTGTTTCATGCAAAGGGGCTGCCGGTTGGTAGCAATTTCATTTTTGATGATGGTGGTTGATGTCGTTTGTTTGTTTTTTCGTTTGTCTACTAGTTAGTCGTTATCATGATTGTAGTAGGCTAGATTGAGGTGGTAACTTGTTTTGTTTTGCTTTTTTGTTTACATATACGGGGCATGTCCTGTATATGAACTAGTGGGGAACTCATCCTCACTACTTGTTCTTATTTGGCGGTTGTCTATAATAGAATCACCGGGGTAACCCTTTACCAAAAAAAAAAAAAAAGACTTGGAGAAAATTGTTAAATCTTCGGCCTACTATTCAGCAATTTGTGTGGGTTAAGATTGGGGATGGTACTCGGACATCCTTGTGGTTTGACAAGTGGGATGCCATTTGTCCGTTGAGCTCCTTCATCACACCGAGGGCTATAGCCAATGTGGGGTTCACATTAAATATGAAGGTGGCGGATGTTTATAACCATGGGGAATGGCTTTGGCCGGCTCCATGGATTACCCGTTACCCTATACTCCTCGATATTCAACATTTCAATCCTCGATCGGGTAGCGATAAGGTGGTTTGGAAGTCTTCTTCGGGTATGGAGTTGGAATATTGTACTTCGAGTGTGTGGAATGATATTCGTACCGCTCAGGAGGAAGTCCCATGGTCGGATATGGTTTGGTTTCCGCAATCTATTCCGCGTCATTCGTTCTTCATGTGGCTTTTGGTTAACAAGAAATTGAAGACGCAAGACATTATGGCTCGGTGGTTATCTTCGGGGAATATGAACTTTAACTTGATGTGTTGTTCTCTGTGTACTTCGGGGCTGGATTCACACGAGCACTTATTTTTTGAGTGCCCGTATAGTACTCGGGTATGGGAGGGTGTTAAGGAAATAGCGGGTTTAAAGGATATAGCTAATTCTTGGGAAACCATCTACGATCATATAGTGCAATACCGGGGATCGAAGAACGCTAAGCATGTGATTGGCAAGTTGGTAGTGAGTGCAGCGGGGTATTTCGTATGGCAGGAAAGGAATGCTCGTTTGTTTTCTCCGAGAAAAAGAAGTGCTGTTCGGCTAACGGAAATTATTTTGGCTACTGTTAGGATGAAACTTCACACGATGCGGTTTAAAAGAACTAATCAAGTGGATAGTATTTTACAAGATTGGAGTCTTCCGCGTGGCCTTGTGGTTGAAGATGACGATTGTGGTTAGAGGCTTGTTTTTTTATATTGTTTTTGTCGGACGAAAGTGTCTAGTCTAGTGTGCTTGTTTGCGTGTTTTCTTTGTGTTCAACTCTGGTTTGGCATGTCAAACTAGAGAACTGAGGTCTGCTTTTTCCTCACTTGTTTTTATCGTTTGATGTTATAAAATTCACCGGGGTAACCCTTTACCCAAAAAAAAAAAAACATAACGTTCCTTCCTCGTTTGGCACCAATAGCTTCTCCATCCCACGGAGATATTCTTCTTCAAGATTTCTCTCCTTGAGAGCTTCTTTCTGCGCGGCACGAATGCGCAAGGAAAGATCGGTTTGGATAATCATTTCTAAAGCCCTAACCCTTATGGGCTTGATTCTCTCTTTTCGACTTAGGGCGTCGGCAACCACATTCGCCTTCCCTGGATGATACTTTATCTCGCAATCGTAATCATTTAACAACTCAACCCATCGTCTTTGTCTCATATTCAACTCCTTCTGGTTGAATATGTGTTGTAGGCTCTTATGATCTGTAAAAATTGTACATTTCGTACCATATAGGTAGTGTCTCCAGATCTTTAAAGCAAATATCACTGCGCCTAGCTCCAAATCGTGCGTGGTATAGTTCTTCTCATGTACCTTCAATTGACGTGACGCGTAAGCAATAACCTTCTGGCGTTGCATCAACACGCAACCCAATCCTTGACGCGAGGCGTCACAGTATACCACGAAATCGTCAGTACCTTCCGGTAGTGCTAGGATTGGCGCATTGCAGAGCTTATCCTTCAACAGCTGAAACGCTTCTTCCTGTTTGATTCCCCAATCAAACTTCTTATCTTTCTGGGTGAGGAGCGTCAATGGTTGAGCGATCTTCGAAAAATCCTCAATGAACCTTCGATAGTAGCCAGCCAAACCCAAGAATTGTCGAATCTCGGTTGGCGTCTCTGGCGTTTCCCAATTCTTGATCGCTTCGATCTTGGTTGGATCCACATGGATTCCATCTCCATTTACCACATGTCCAAGAAATTGGACTTCACGTAGCCAAAATTCGCACTTAGAGAATTTGGCATACAGCTGTTCTTTCTTCAGCAGCTCCAAAATAGCTCTTAGATGTTGTTCGTGCTCAGCCTTTGTCCTTGAATAAATCAAGATGTCGTCGATAAACACAATCACGAACTTGTCCAAGTACGTCTTGCAAACTCTATTCATCAAATCCATAAAGACTGCAGGTGCGTTTGTCAACCCAAACGGCATAACAAGGAACTCGTAGTGTCCATAACGAGTTCTGAAGGCTGTCTTCGGGATACTCTCCTCTTGTATCCTTAACTGATGGTGTCCAGATCGCAAATCGATCTTTGAGTAAAAGCTTGAACCTTGCAGTTGATCAAACAGATCATCAATTCTTGGCAGAGGATATCTATTCTTGATCGTCAGCTTGTTCAGCTCCCGGTAGTCTATGCACATTCGAAAACTACCGTCCTTCTTTTTGACAAACAGGACCGGAGCTCCCCAAGGCGAGAAGCTTGGTCGGATAAATCCCTTGTCTAACAACTCTTGAAGTTGTGTCGACAATTCTTGCATCTCAGACGGGGCAAGTCTATAAGGTGCCTTAGCCACAGGCGCGGCGCCTGGGACCAAATCGATGTGAAACTCCACTTGCCTCTGAGGTGGCAGTCCAGGCAAGACCTCCGGGAAGACTTTCGGATACTCCCTCACGACAGGGATGTCTTCGATCTTCGGTTCTGCAGCTCTCTTGTCTACAATGTGTGCCAGGAAGGCAGCACACCCTTTTTGCAAGCACTTTCGCGCTTTGAGGCAGCTGATAATCCTTAACGGCGTATCACGCTTTTCGGCATGAACCACAATTGTTTCTCCATCTTCGGTCGGGATACGAACGACCTTTTCGTGACAAACGATTTCTGCCTTGTTGCTTGATAACCAATCCATTCCTACTACTACGTCAAAGCTCCCCAGCTGGACTGGTAGTAGATCCAAAGTAAACTCACGTTCTCCCAACTCGATTGCACAACCTCTGATCACTTCATTGGCTTCTACTAACTTCCCATTAGCCAATTCGATTGAATAGGGAATATCTAACTTACTAGCGGCTAAACCAAGCATATTCTTAAATTCTAATGATACGAAGCTATAGTCGGCACCAGTATCAAATAAAACGGATGCATAGCGTTGGTTCACAGGGAACGTACCAGTAACGACATTGGGATCCTGGCGCGCTTCCCTCACTTCAATATGGAACACTCTTCCACGGGCTTGGTTCAACTCTGGGCAGTTCCTCTTAAAGTGCCCGATATCACCACAGTTAAAGCATCCAAGTCTTTGCCCGTTTCCACCTCCATTTCCAGCTTGGTTATTCCCTTGGTTATGATTTACAGCGCCCGCTTGATTCACATTGTTGCCTCGATTCCCATTACCTCCATTGTTTCCTTGTGGGCGATTTCCAATTCCACCCCGGTTATTGTTTCTGTTTCCAAATCCTCCTTGGCCTCCCTGACCAGTAGTGGCCCAACAAGAATCCTTCAAGTGGCCAGGTTTCCCACACGCTTCACATACCTTCAAACCACATCGGCCAGAATGGTGACGCTGGCAGGTGTTGCACTTGGGCTGGGTGTCCATATATCCCTTTCCTTTCTTTCCACCACCAGCTGTAACCTGAGCTGGCGCGTTTGGCTCTCCTTTCTTAACAACACCACTAATGCCTTGTTTAAAGTTCGAGAACTTTCGTTTGTTACCTCCGGATGACTCGACGTGAGTCTCTTTCTTCTTTGTCTCGATCTCACCAAACTTGTTCAGGCGGATAGCCTCCTCAGTGAGAGCTACGCTCAAATCGATTGCCTCAGTAATTGTTGCAGGCTTGGAGGAGGTCACCATGCTTATGATTTGAGGAGCTAATCCCCAAATGAAGCGTTCAATCCGCTTGAATTCTGGAGTGACCATATAGGGTACCACATGCGATAGGTCGTGAAACCTCTGAACATATTCCGCGATCTTCGGACCTTCCATCTTCAAATGCCAGAACTCAGTTTCCAATCTTTGGATTTCAGCGCGAGAACAATACTTTTTGCGCATTAGTTCCTTCAGTTCGGTCCATGTTAGTGCGTAGGCAGCAGCTTCACCAAGTGTCTGTACTTGCAAATTCCACCAAGATAGGGCTCCATCCAGAAATAGCCCAGAAATGTAGGTGACTTGCTGGTTCGGTGCACATTTGCTCATGCGTAGAACAGATTCAGTCTTCTCGGCCCAACGAACAAAAGCGACAGCACCTCCGGTGCCATCAAAGTTGACAGGCTTGCAGTCTAGAAACTGCTTGTAGGTGCACCCTGCACATATGTTACAACATATGAATGGCATTAGCATCCTTGCTAGAGATATCCAATTAGGTCATGGTATGTCTTAATGACTTAGTATTACCATGAGGTGGATTGTTGTTGCCATTGTTGTTTGAGCTGCTTCCGCTGGGTCCTCCTTGCGAGGCGGCGTATTGCGCGATGGCAGCAGCGATGTCTTGTTGGAGTTCTGCCTCATTGGTAGGCATCGGCGTTTGACGTCTCGGCGGCATCTTCTAAAAGATGGGTTCACGTCGGTCAGGCCAAAATAAAGCGTACGTATATAATGATAGTAATAGTACATAACATCTCATGTTATAATCATATCAATCACACAACATCCCATGTTATAAAACATAAATAATCAATCAAAACATCACATATGATGAGAATACTGCGATTGTATTGCCAAACTCGAGACCACATGGTAGAGTGTATAAGTACATAATAGTGTCATACATCATCATCGACTAAGGGCTACATCACCCCAGTCCAAAAGAATATCAAATCAGTGTCAATACATCCCATATACATGATCAACAAAAGTCAGAATCAGAATGCAGTCTCCAAAAATGCTGTGTGGTCGGAGCAATCACCGTCTTCTCACCAACGTCCACCCACGCTGTACTAAAGATGCCCTAAACTGATGGTGGTGGAGGAGGGGGAAAAATGGGTGTAGAAAAAACGTCGCAAATGGAGCCAGTCCTCCTCCATGGCTCTCTGGGTACGCAACCAAGAAGCAACCTGCTGCTCAAGTGCCAAAAGGCGTGCAGCATAGTCAGGTAACAAAGGTCGAGGGTGCTGCGAAGAAGCAGGGTGGGTCTGACCCTGACACTGGCACGGCGGTGGCTGAGCTCTCTCAAGCTCCTGAATGCGCCGTGTGAGTGCCTCTTGCTGGACAACAAACGACATCAGAACGTCCTCAATAGTATACCCCATATGGAAAGGATGGTAGGGGTCGGTCGATGGCATAACAGAAGGTGACGTCCAAAGAAACGGCTCGCTGGCTGGATCAAAAGGTGGCACAAAGAATGGTGGTGCAGGGGGAATAGCAGATGAAGACTGTGGCATAACTGGAATATATGTCGGCACATGTCCAAAGGGACGAGCCGAGGAACCCTCTCCAGGTCGAGCTGGAGGTGTGTACTGTGCAAATGAAAAAGAGAAATCAACGTGACGTGCATCGGTGGTATGAGGAGGAATAGGTGGAAGCTCATCATCCGTAGGAATCCACCCACACTGGGCGTGCTCATCTCGTGGGTCAATCTGTGCCACAAAAAGTGCTCGATCAAACTGTACAGGCATAGGGTCAAGGTGAGGTGCAACAAGAGGGTCAGCAGGTATATCAGTGATAAGTGGGGGATAAACATGATCAGCAGCAATAACATGGTCACCCTCCAGTAGTGGTGCATCAGCAGGGGTGATCATCAATGGGTGGGTCAGCAATCACAGGATCAATAGGTATGCCAGCATGAGCAGGGTCATGCTCAAGCACTGGGTCAGGAGCAGCTACTGGCTCAAGGGCCATGGCAGGCTCGGGATCAGCGAACTCCATATCAAAATCTGCATGATCAGCGAATGCAGGGTCAACTGGGTCTACTGGGTCAACCAGAGGCTGATCCAAGTGGATGAACTCTATCTCCTGGTCCGGGTCGTATCCAAGGGGAAAAAACAGGGTCTGAATCCTCATCGAGGTCGTGATCGAAAGCAAATCTAGAAGCAGAGGCAGCAGATGATGCCCTGTCAGGATCTGAACCATGTGAATAGTGCTGTGCGCTCCGAGTGTGTGACGGTGCGGAGGCCACAGACTCGAAGGAGTCTGGAGCGGGTGAGTGTGCAGGTGACTCCTCAGCTGGAGCATCTGCGTGTAACAAAAGACCACCGTCAGCTAGAAGGGCCTCGCCCTCAACATCGTCCTCCAGGGGCTCATCATCAAACAGATCGACGTCGTCGTCAACGTCGGCGTCGAGGAGCATATCGTAGGCAGGATAAACGGCCAAAGGTATGGGAGCAGGGATCTCTACGAGTGGTAGGTACCCAGCAAAAGGACCATTAGCGGGCTCATCGACAGCGTCGGGCAGCGCAAAGGGCCGAAAGTCGTCCTCGTCTGTGCTGGTAACATCTGATGTGTGGACCTCGTGCTCCGAAGACTCTAAGTCGTCTGATACTATGGGTCTAGGGCCCGTGGTGTCTGAATCACCTGTGCCGGGCGAGTCCATGGTGTCTGTAACACAAACACAAATATGTACAAATAATCAATCATACAATCAGATAAGCACATTAGTCACCAAGTAAGCAATCAAATAATTCTCCTAGTCCCACTAGCCTCCCAGCCTCTCAGACTGCTCTTCCTAGTCCTACTAGCCAAATTCTCCCAGCCTCTCAGACTGCTCTTCCTAGTCCCACTAGCCTATTCTCCCAGCCTCTCAGACTGCTCTCCCTAGTCCTACTAGGCAACTACCTCGGTCTCCTAGACCGAGCCTCGGTCCTCCAGACCGAGCCTCAGCCTCTCCGACTGAGCCTATAAATAATAAATAAATGTGCTCAACATTTGTTTGTAAAAGTTTTGGATCTGGACTTGAGTGGTATGCAGTAAAAATGTTTTCGTGAGAGCCCTAGTGATCATAGTCTAGACTCGAGAAGGAATCCTAGTTCGCTATGATCAGAGCTCTGATACCAAGCTGTCACACCCTGGCTTTGCGGAAGCGTGGTTAATTTGGTGTGACTTCTTAATACCATAGCTTAATCATAACAAGCTATATGAAATAAAAACCATGCAAGATCATCCATAGATTTAAGTTTTTAAAACCGAAGTAACATAACATTGTCTTAGGGACTACAACACCATAACATAAAATATTGTTTTGAAAGACATAAACATCAACATGAATAAAACACAGTTTAAGATTTGTGACTCGTCCAGGAAAAAGTCACATTTCCTAAACCGGGATGACCTCGGAACCCATATGCAGCGGGAAAACATAACATACCGCGCCAGATCTTTAATTCCCTGAAATACATGTAAGTTGAAAAAAAATCAACAATAATGTTGAGCGAGTTCATGTGTAAGTGAGTAAGTAAACCTTTGTATGTATAAAAATCCTGGTATGTAGCAAATAAGGAAAAAGAGATCACCAATGGTTTGCAAGGCCATTGATATGTGTGAAGTGCAAGTAGGAAGACTCAAACCTAGCAGATTTATGCGTTGGGTACAAAGTCACCCCGAGGTCCGTTCTGTGTTGGGCCTGGGGTTGGGCTCGCTACACCCAAATAGATCTACCGCTCATGCCCCTCGGTCCTACCTTGAGGATTAATGGCCTCAAGTTTCTGCCTACCCACTCACATGATCTGAATAATAATAACCCTCCTTACGCTAACCATACCATGTAAGAATTATTCGTAATCATAGTAACATGTATTTCACCCCCGCAGTTTAGAAAACTGAAAACAGTTAGAGAAAAGGGGGACATGAACTCACAGTGGTGCGTCTCTACCAAGTATATCTCCTGATCAAGCAGCTGTGCGACGACCTACACGTACTAAGTCTATTAGACGGACGGCCATGCCTTAGCTTAAGGTTTAAGTTTTTGGGAAATAGTTAGACAACTATTTCGTGTTTATATTTTTGTAAATACTTGGTAAATATTCTCCTTCCCAAGGATGGGGGATTTATACATGTGCGTTCGTATTATTCTGGGATCGTTATCCTTTGGTAATATTATTTTTACCCTAAAAATAATATTTGTATAGTTCACAAAATAATCATAAAAATTCACAAGTGTTGTTACTAAATATATACTAAATATATATCTTAGCAAGTTTTTATTTTGTGAAAATCCCACATCCGATAATTAGAAATCTTGTAATAAAGTCATGGCGAAATCTATAATTCGAAAACACGTTAAAAATGTATTTCTAACACTTGTAGTGAAAATATTTCTAAGTGTTAGGTTTTTGGAAAAATTTCGCCAGAGTTTCCTTTCCTCTGTAACTGGAGGTGGCCACGCTTTCAAGCGTATCATTTTCTTTTACAAATCAAACCAACAATTTTCTCATTCAATCAATAAACATTATTCAAACCATCAAACTAGTCAAAATAGATGTAAATCGCAAAAATACATGAACTTGTGGTTTTTCCAAAATATGTAGTATCTTTCCATTATTTTTAATGGATCTTTTGTATAAATCAACCCGGTTTCGTAAAAGTCTCGTTTTTAAAGAAAATAAATTTCCACAACTTCTTGTCAACATTTACAGAAATAGTTCTCTCGTCAAAACTTTGTGTTACACAAGTGTCTACACACTTGTGTGTTTACAAAAGCACTTTTGGTTATGTAAGATCCGTCTTTAAAAGTATGTTTTCTCTTGACACGTGGTCCTTTGAAAATACCGCTTGTAGATCCGTAGATCTACTAGTTTTAAACACTATTTCGTAAGTAAAATCGTTTTTACACAAGTTCAAGTTTCTCGTGTGGTAGAGTTTCATCATTTAACCCTTGTTACACTTAAACAAGCTCTATGTCATGATCCATGATCATGACCCATCCGGGTTAAACAATGATCCGAGCTACCACAACATAGATCGGCACTAAATAATTACACAAAACAAATCCTACATGATTTACACAACAATCAAGCTTTTAACCATCATTTTTAGCATTTTAGTAGACTTTTTCATATCATTTTGTATGTTCATGAGTTTTAACCATCATATACCGTTTTAACCACTTTAAAATAGATCGAGAGTGTGTTTCAAGCAACTTACTACTAGCTCGAGGCTAGGGAAGATTCTAGTCGAAAAATGAGTGGATAAAAGCAATGAGAAGAGGTCCTTCGCGTTCCGAATGCACCGAGCTCCTTTGTATGAGATCCTTAACCCTTGTGCAAGCTTGGAGTGGCAAGATCAAAACTCGAAAATGGATGGGTGTGGGTGTGTGTGTTCGGCCGAGAGCCAAAGAGAGGGAGAGAGTTTTGTTGTGAGTTTGAGTGTTGGATGGTTATGATGTGCTAAGTCTTGTTCTTATAGACAATTATCAAGATCATTACCCAAAGGTTCATGTGTCTACTTGATATGGGACCAAGGTGATTAAAATAATCATATGGAGGACAAGAGGTGTCCCTCTTGGGGACGGTTTGGTTAGGGGGGGGGGGGGTAATCCGGTTGGTTTCCAACTAAACATTAAGTATTAGTTAGATTAATTTAGTTAGTTTAGGGATTAACCCGGTTACTAGTGTGTCATGCATTATGACGGGTGTTAGGGTATTCAGGGACCCTAACTGGCTCAGAAAAGAAAAGCAGTGTTGATGGCAAAATTTTTATGTTCCGGGTATAGTCCGGTTGTTCGGTTGGATAGTGATCCGTTAAAGTGCTTAACAAAGCTTTAAAGTGTCGTTATTATTACTTTTAGTGACACAACTTATTCCCGACACTTTGGAAAGTGTCTAGTAATATTTTCCTCATGTTTTGGCACTTTATTAGTTAGCTAGATGCTGAATTATTATTTAAAGTGCTGAATTTTGTACCTAGAGTACGTTTTAGGCACATCCGGTCACTGTAATCTCATTCCTAGTGACGCAGTTCTACAACCCTTATATTCCTACACTCACCACTAGTATAGCAAACTATCTCAGGCTCTTACAGGCCTTAGAGGCAGTACCTGCCTGGTGCTAGTTATGACATCACGTTTAATAGGTTATCCGTTCATTGTGCTACTGTGCTTTTGGTGCATCAAGGTTGTCACAAAGGTGCTGTAAGCAAAACATGGAGTGACAGCAAGTAAAGTATGATGCAAGTAAGTACATGTATCAGCATTCAAGTAACAGTTTATCCACAAGTTCAAGTAAGCACAGTAATTAAGCAGTAATTAATTATTAATTAAGTCGTACGGATACCTGGTTTAGTGAGGGTTGTCACACAACATGGGTCTAAGAATAAAGGGTCTTTAAAACAACCGGTGATAGACAAGGATGGGTTTAGGGATGTTGATACTCGAAAAGCGGCCAAGAGAACAGGATTTCCAGTTAATAAACCGAAGCATCAATTTGAATATCGTCCTGTTACCTCTAAAGCTAGCGGAAGTGGTAGTAAATCAGCTCCTTCTACTAGTTTTCTTTCGTCTAATCCTTTTGATGTGTTTAATGATACCAAGATAGATAACTTAGCTGATGGGGAGGGAGCTCGAGAGGATTCTTATGATTCGGATGATGATGAAGTCCAAGAAGTTTATAACGAAACAGATGAGTTTCTTGTTAGTGGGACAAAAAAACCTGATAATCAACAAGGGGCAAGCACTCCTTCTGTGAATGTTAACAATGGTTAGTATTGCTTCTTGGAATATTAGGGGGTTGAACCGCCCTCTGAAACAAACGGAGGTTCGTCAGGCAGTTAAAGATTATAGTTTGAGCTTATGTGCTATCTTGGAATCGCATGTTGATGTAAGTAGGCTTGGTCAAATTTGCAAATCTATTTTTCGTTCGTGGGATTGGACGTCTAATGGGGCTAGATGCAACAAAGGAACGAGGATTATTATTGGTTGGAATCCAGCTGTTTTTGATGTTATGGTGTTGTCTCAGACTGATCAGGTTATTCATTTACAACTCTTTTTCAAGCTGGATAAGAAAATGGTTTATTGCTCGATTGTCTATGCCGCTAATTATTATGTCACTCGAAGGGATTTATGGCATCATCTGTCTTTACATAAAGTTTTTGTTGGGAATAATCCTTGGGTTGTTATGGGGGATTTCAACTCTGCTCTAAATCTAGAAGATAAGTCGATGGGATCCTCGTCGGTGTCTATTAGTATGAAAGAGTTTCAAGAGTGTGTGGATAAGATTGAGATGTTTGATATCAATCGTTCAGGTCTTCATTTTACATGGAATCAAAAACCCAAGAAAGGGATTGGATTACTGAAGAAGATTGATAGAGTGCTTGGGAACACCCAATTTGTGAGCCAATGTCCGAGTGCAGTCGCTCTCTTTCAGCCGTATCGGCTTTCAGACCATAGCCCTTGTGTCTTAAAAATTCCTGATGCTGGTATTCTGAAGCCTCGGTCCTTTAAATTTGCTAATTTTTTGGTTTACAAACCAGAATTTCTAGATATTGTGAGGAGGGGATGGGAGACTAGAGTTCATGGAGTACATCAGTTTTGTGTTGCTAAACGGCTTCGTCTTCTCAAGAATCCTCTCCGAGCGCTGTTATTTAAGCAGGGTAATTTGCATAAGAAAGTGGAAAGGCTTCGTGACAAGCTTGATAACTTGCAGAAAGTCCTAGATCAGGAGCCGAATAATGAAGACCTACGAATTCAAGAGGCTACCGTTACTGGTGAATATCAAGAAGCTATGTTGGATGAGGAGCGATTTCTGAAACAAAAATCTAAAGTGGATTGGTTGAGGGCTGGGGATATGAATACGGCTTTCTTTCTCTCTTCGGTTAAAAGCAAAAATCATCACAGCCGTATTGATGTTATTAGTGATTCAGGAGGTTTTGTTTTTGAAGGTGATAAAGTTCAGCAAGCCTTTGTTGATCATTATGAGAAGTTTTTGGGGTGCCGGGGTGATACGTCGATTAGTCCGGCTCCGGACTTATTCACGCAAGTTCTGGATCCACAGATTGCTACACATATGATCAGACAAGTGACTGAAGATGAAGTTAAGAAGGCTATGTTCTCTATTGGCATAGATAAAGCGCCAGGACCGGATGGTTTTACGGCTGCGTTTTTCAAGAGTGCTTGGCCTATTATCGGGAATGATGTTTCAAAGGCTGTCATTGATTTTTTTGAAACAGGTCTTTTGCTTCGAGAGTTAAATCACACCCTTATTGTGCTTGTGCCTAAGGTCCCTTCTCCGTCGGTGGTTACGGATTACAGGCCGATAGCTTGTTGTAATGTTATATACAAGTGCATTAGCAAGATCATTGCGGAGAGACTTAAGGTGGTGTTAAATAATATTGTTAGTATAAACCAATCAGCTTTTGTCCCAGGCAGGAAGATTTCAGACAACATTTTGTTAACTCAAGAGTTGATGCACAATTATCATAGGAATGTTGGTCCTCCAAGATGTGCTTTTAAAGTTGATATCCAAAAGGCCTATGATACGGTTGATTGGAACTTTCTGAAAAATATTCTGCTTGGATTCGGATTCAATGCATCGATGGTGAACTGGATTATGGTGTGTGTTTCTACTACATCGTATTCTGTTTGTGTCAATGGAAATGTGCATGGGTATTTCAAAGGTAATCGTGGGCTTCGTCAGGGAGATCCTCTGTCCCCGTATTTGTTTACTCTTGTTATGGAAGTTCTGACGGCCATTTTGCATCATTCGTTAAGGATTGATTCATCTTTCAAGTTTCATAATAAATGTGAGAAGCAGCAAATTATCAACCTTTATTTTGCGGACGATCTTTTTCTATTTGCTAGAGGGGAAATTGCTTCAGCTAGGTATATTATGAGCTCTCTTTCTAAATTTTCTTTAATGTCGGGTCTGGTGCCTAACAATCAGAAAAGCACAGTTTTCTTTTGCAATGTTCCAAGTTATATTAAAAGTGCTATTCTGAATATCATGCCGTTTAAGGAGGGTTCTTTGCCTGTTCGCTATCTTGGTGTTCCTTTAATATCGTCGGGTCTGGTTTATAAAGATTGTAGTGTTATGCTGGAAAAATTAGACAAACGTATCATGCATTGGAGGAATAAGTTACTCTCGTTTGCTGGTAGATTGCAACTTATTATTTCTGTCTTATCTTCTATGCATATTTTCTGGTCCTCTGTGTTTATGCTTCCGACTAGAGTTGTTCATGAGTTGGAGGCTAAGATGAGAAATTTTTTGTGGTCTCAAGATTCAGTTTTCCAGAAGGGCAAAGCTAAGGTTTCTTGGAAAGCAGTTTGTCTCCCTAAATATGAAGGAGGTTTGGGTATTCGGCGAATTGGTGATGTAAACAAAGCTCTTATGACTAATCACATTTGGAGTATTCTTATGAGGAGGAAGTCATTGTGGGTGGATTGGGTTCATGTTTACAGGTTAAAAGGTAAAAATTTCTGGATTGCTAAAATTCCCTCTACATGTAGTTACTCGTGGAGAAAGCTACTTCAGCTTCGTCCGCATTTGAGGGAGTTTTTTTGGTTTGATATTGGTAATGGGACATCGGCCTCGGCTTGGTATGATATTTGGAGTGATATTGGGCCGCTTGGGGAGTTTATTTCGCCTAGAGCTATTTCAAATGCAGGCTTCCGTTTAGAGGCTTCGGTTTCTGACATCCAGGACAATGGTGAGTGGAAGTGGCCGGTTGCTTGGAGAGATTTATTTCCAGTTCTGATTCAGCTAGATCAAATCCAAATTATACCGAATAAACCTGATAGAATTATGTGGCGTGATGGTCATAATACGAGTGTTTTCTCGTCTTCAGGGGTATGGAATTCGGTTCGTCATAAAGAAACCGAGATAGAATGGAGCACTATTGTCTGGTTTACCCAATGCATCCCGAGGCATGCGTTTTTAATGTGGCTGATCATGAGAGGTAAGCTGCTCACTCAAGATAAAATTCTTAAGTGGGACTTTTCTCGAAGAAAGAATATGAATATGATGTGTTGTTTGTTATGCTATGCTAATCATGACTCTCATAGTCACTTGTTCTTTGAATGTGATTTCTCTTCGAAAGTTTGGCATATTGTGAGACAGAAAGTGGGTATGGATACGGTTCAACCTAAGTGGGAGGATATTGTTAATTGGCTTCTTACTCGATCCAATTCTAAGTTAGCTACTGATTATGTTGCGAGACTATTGGTGGCGGCTAGTGCTTATGTTGTTTGGCAGGAGCGTAACATCAGGCTTTTCAAGAATCGGATGAGACCTCCTGAGATTGTTAGTGACAAAATCATTAGTTTGGTTCGGTACAAGCTGATGGGAGCGAGACTGAAGAATACTGAAAATGTTTGAAGACTTTGTAGGAAGTGGGAGATTCATGGCAATGACATTATTGATGATGGTGGCTGAGTAGTTTTTGTTTTATTTTGTGTTTTGGTGGTCTAGAGAGTAGTCTAGTGGGACATTTGGTATCTTGCTTTTTTGATTTTGGTTCTTTTGTTTACTTTCATGGGGCATGTCCTATGATTGAACTAGTGTAGGCTCTCTACACTACTTGGTTTTTATTGGTTGTGAATATATAGAATCACTGGGGTAACCCTTTACCCAAAAAAAAAAGATAGGTTGTTTAAGAATTGAGAATCGTTGGTTCCTTATAGTCACTTATTTTTATTTTGATTTTTTAGAAAGAGAACTCAGGTTCCCTCACCTTTTAGCGTTCTGGGGCCTTTATATATATAGAAAAAAAAACAAAAAAACAAAAACAAAAAAGATCTCAAAATATTTAAAGTACCCTTAGCGTAGGCCGAAAGAAAGTCAATATGAGATTTGCGTATTTCCAACGAAACAGTGAAAGATGTTGTTTTATCCTTATCCATGGATGGAGGGAGTGAATGGGGTCGCATCCGCGTATACGCCGAATTGCCTACATATCTTCTTCAAAAGAATCAGACCATTGTAGTTCAGTTAAAAAGACGTTTTAAAAAGCAATCAAAGATAAGATCGAAGAGAATGAAATGCACCTAGTGGTCATTATAGCGGTTCCTTCTGATCCTAGAAAACGCCCGAAAAAACCTGCTACGGAAGGGTCAGCGCGAACGAAGGTCTACAATAACGAAATGTTGTGGTTCACACTGGAAAGGTATGGAATGTGACAAATAAACTACAGCATAACAGCCGAAATCCGTCAATTTTCCATTTTAATTCACCCGTGTTATAGAAAGCCGTCCCGGGAACCTTGCTACTAAATGAACTGAGTCCTCTATTGACCAAGAAGGTCGGTTAGACTTTAAGGGACCATTCCCTGTAAGGAATGCCGCTATTCACCCAAAAGGCGAACAGCCGAAAGCATTATATCCTCGCGTTCTACCGTTCATTCTTTTTCTTTCTCTTGCCGATGCGGCCCTAGGAACCAGAGCATTGATTGCACTACGTACACTAATTCACAAACCTCGTGTGAGGCTAATCGTTTTCATTTCCCATCTAATAGAACTCAGAAGAGAAAGAAAGGTTCGTGTAACACAACTGGGAGTTCTATTACTTAAGATGGTGTCCAGCTCCAGACTATATTTAGTCAGTTGCTTTCGCATCCTTACTCGGTGTAATCAAGGCCTATTCGAAAGTTGCCTATGCGGTGGGTTTGAATCCCACAGGAGTGAAATAGCTTGGTTTCTCACATAGACTTTAGAGAGTAGTGAGCTGCTAGAGATAGGGCGATGTCGTTTGCTTGCTAATGAGTTTGGTAGCAGCCTACTTTCTATAAGGAAGTGAAAATAGGCTTGGGAAAGGAAGCTACCTACCTTCGAACCGAGATTTCTTCTCTATAAAATAAAAACTAGTACATGAAAATTGATAGGGAAAGTACACGGGGCACTCACTTACTTATCTATTGCACGGAATAAAGGAGAAAAGGAGGTGCATACGATCTCGTGCAATCATATGATCTTCCCTTTTTTAAGGTGCATACGCTCTTGTTCAATCAGACGAGAATCCCTTTAAGGTGCATACACTCTTGTTTAATCAGACAAGAATCCTATAAAGAAGCCAATGTGACGCATATTTCACTTGCTCTCATGAGCCGGATAAAACCCTGTTTCCGTTACAGGTTCTATTATTTTCTAACTCCTTGGTGTCTCGTACCTTGACTTTCGCTACCTATACCTAGGCTTTTCTGCCTTTGTCTTTACGACCTTGGCTCTTTCCGTTCTCTGAGGTTCTTTCTATCTTGTAAGAGGTAAGGCTTTCCCGTCTTTACTCCCCGGGAAGCTAGACTTTCTTCTCTACTCATTTTGGAGAGCTAATCTGACTTCTATCTCTTCTCAGTTCTCTAGGGAAGGTAGGGATTACTTGAGCTTACCCATCACTTCATCATTCTATTTCCAGGGGATTCCTAAAGAGTAGAAGGAGTGCATACTGATAGGCTAACTTCACTCCTTTCACATTTAAAGTAGCTGCGGGCACCCGAATTTCTGCTTTCTCACAAGATCTAAGTCACTAGTAGTATAGCCGGTCCTCTAAGCAAAGGTTACCTAAATAGCTTCTTCTAACCACTCCCTAGTTCTCTTTCATCGATTGATATGGGATAGCAAGCAACCCCTCCACTTCTATTTATTATAGGGAATCAGACTCTATAGCGCCACTTCTTTTTCTTTTCATTTCTTTTCTATTATGCCTTTTCTCAACTTTAGTGTGAAACCTGCCTAAGGAAAGAGACTTGAGGTAAGAACATAGATAAGAAAAGGATGCGAAAGCTACTGACTATAGAGAGTAAGGATGCTTTAGCTACTTCCTATATATAGGAAGGATGTGAAAGCTACTAACTTATATTAGAGTTTGCTTCCTTTAGCTGACTTATCAGAGATCGAGAGAATTGCCATAAAGTGAAGACAGAAACCACGCAAAGGTGTACTAGTATCAAAAGTGAGTAGACAAGAAGGCTGTCATTGGGGGGACCCTGCTTTGAGACTCTATTACCTATAAGATATCAGTAAGACGTGATATGAGGAAGTTAATGGAAAAGTAAAGCATAGTCCTTAGGTACAAGATCAGAGGAGTCAAAGAGGAGATGCCCTATCGGGGAGGTGGCGGGCTATCATTAGAATATAGAAAGCAAGCAAATGGGGGAATTCTCCACCTTGGCCGGTACCAGACCTTTTTTTGCCGCACCTTTGCCTCACAGGTCGATCTCCCATATGGTAGGCATTGGCCCCTCTGGCACTTTCGATGAAAGAAGTTCTCCACCCCTTTTCTGGTGCTTCGTGCCTGCTATGATTGCTTGTCTCTTCGATTGCCGGACCTATCTCCGATCATGTATTTGATAGAGTTGGAACCACTGCTTAATAAAGATCTACTTGATATCCCGCCATAACTTCATAAGAAGATGATCGCCCATCTGGTATGATAGCCTCAATCCCCCTCCCCTCGATCTATTTACCGACTGAAGGCAATGGCCCTTACCCTTACGATAGGCGAATGGTTCTACAACTGCAAGCACATGAACTCGCTCTCATAGACAGACTACGGGCTAGAGGGACGAAGACTCCAAAGCACAGACCAAAGCAGACGTAAGATAAAAAGAAGTACTTGATGCGGGAGAGAAGGAAGAAAGATGAGCTACAGTTTTTCTTTTGTCGGCTAAAATTATGAGTGAACTTGAAAGATGTATGCGTGCTTTCTTATGGTCTGGTAAGAACCAGCAGAATGTGAAACCCAAGGTTGCTTGGAAGGTGGTTTGCTTACCAAAGTATGAGGGGGGCTTGGGAGTTCGTTGCATTTCTGATGTCAACAAAGCTCTAATTTTTGCTCATGTCTGGAGTATTCTGGCCAACAGGAAGTCGCTTTGGGTTCAATGGGTTCATGTCTACAAGCTCAAAGGTAGAAGTTTTTGGGAGACCCTTGTCGTGGTCGTATGACATGGGGTTGGAGGAAACTTCTTACTGTTAGAAGTTTAATCCGACCTTACTTGTGGAATTCTATCGGTAATGGTTTAAATACAAATGTGTGGAGCGACACTTTGTGTAATGCTTGTCCTCTTCGAGTCTTCATCAGTCCGAGAACTATTGCCAATGCAGGTTTTAATCTGCAATCTACTGTAGCAGACCTGGTGGATCCGAGTGGTCAATGGAGGTGGCCGATCGCTTGGTATGATTTATTTCCAGTCTTAATCAATATACAGGTTCCTGTACTTCAAAACATGCAGGATCGGCTGATTTGGAAAGATATTGAAGGAAACTCATGTCATTTTTCTTCTTGGGAGGTTTGGAATAATATCCGTCATCAAGAGGCCGTAGTTCCATGGATAAATATGGTGTGGTTTAAACAGTGCATCCCAAGACACTCGTTTCATTTGTGGCTAGTTATTAGAAACAAATTGAAGACTCAAGATAGATTTTCTATTTGGGAGGCGGGTAGTGCTACAAACCTGAACCTCATGTGTTGCCCGTTATGTAGTCATGGTAGGGACTCGAGGGACCATCTCTTCTTTGAATGCTCCTTTGCTTCGGAGGTTTGGAATAGTATAAAGGATATGGCTAATATGGTAGATGTTAATGGCCGATGGGTTGAGATAATGGCTTGGATGAATCAAAACTCTAACTTACAGCATCCGGATAATGTCATCAGCAGATTGGTGGTTGCAGCAGCGTCCTACTTTGTATGGCAAGAAAGAAACTCTAGGCTTTTCACTCGGAACCAGCGTACTGTGATGGTACTGTCTCAGGAGATCATTAATATTGTCCGCATGCGTCTTATGACCTTCAAATTCAAGAGGGGTTTCGTGAATAGAAGTTTACTTGAGAAGTGGAAGATTTCTAGTAGCAACTTAGAGATCAATCCTGGCTAGATAGCTTATTGTGTTTATGTCTGGGTTGTGTTGGCTGGGTTGGGCTGTGTTTGAGTGGTTGAGATGTTGAGATGTTGTTAATCTTTTATTTTTTGGCTGTTTTCTTTTTTCTAGTCTTGGTATATAAAATTCACCGGGGTAACCCTTTACCCAAAAAAAAGAGAAGGAAGAAAGACTAGAGGAACGGGGAATGGCCCCTCCTGATACGATTCTAGGCTAATGCTGATAGACCCAGAAAGCATTCAATCGCTATAAAAGCATATCATACAAGCTAATCATAAGGAAAAAGCCTCGTGGATGGTTCTCCACAAGACCAGGTCCTCGCCCCGATACCCGACGCTACGGGAATGATGCTAAACCCTCTTACCGGACTACTGGAGGGACATCTCAATCGCCAAAGTTTGAGAAAACCTGGTATTTTTGGCATAGCTCCCAATCCGCTTTTTCTCATCTTGAACCTCCACTCTAGACTAAGGAGAAAGAGAGGCATCAGATTGCTTCTTCCTTCTTTAGGGGCAGTCTAATAGGGAAGCCCCGCTTTTAGGGAAATGCTCTTGGTCTGCTTTCGATGTGGTCAATTCCGTCCTAGCTGTCCGGTCTGCTTGTCTGAAAAGGATTCAATTCCTAAAAAGTGGTCCAATCGTGGAAGGTACTTCGAATCGAATAAAGGTGTGAGAGAGCGAGCTTATGTGCCGCCATTGACATATGGTCTGGCCATTTCCTTAACAGAATTTCAATCGTAGGTCCCCTCCTCCGGCTATCCCCTGTGTCTAAGTCGAGTATTCGATTCCCTCTAGGCTATTCCTACGTAAAAAATGACCTCTCGTGGTCCGCTGGCTGTGCTTTTCATTATGTTTTATCTTCGAGCGAGGGCCTCTGCTTTCATGGAGAATGCCCAACTGCTTTTTCGCGGGCAGGCATTTTTTCTTTTTTTTTTTCTTTTTTTACTTGGTTCCAGCCTTGGTGGTCCTACAAGGGTTTACTTTACCATACCATTTAGCATCCTTTTTCTTCGAACCTTTTTCCTATCTCTGAAGTGTATTCGCTGCTTCCCGCCGGTATAGGTCTAAGGGCGTTATGTCCCCTATCTCTCAATAGCATGGAACAAGATATATGTTGTGGCAGTTTCGCCGCCTATTCTAAGGTAAATGGAGTCAGAGGAGAGGTAGGTAGTATGCCTTTCCCCATTCTGCTAGGGTGGCTTTTCTTAACTGGGCTAGTGTCCCCTTCTGTTTAAGGTGCACTTTCTTTTCGACTGGTCCTATAAGTAGTTGTGTGAGAGGGTGCGCGCCTCTTTTTCTTCTTCCGGCTTGAGTTCTTAATGCCTGAAGGGAAAGACTCTTCGACCACATTAACGACTTAAGCAAGAGCATTGGTGCTTACACGATGAAAGTAATTTGGCCAAGCTAGAGGATTTTCCATCGATAGTGACTCAAGAACGTAAGGAACTGAAATCGCTCAAAAAGAGAAATCATTACTGGAAGGAGGTACCACAGTCTCACAGACGTAATTTCCTCCTTTTCATACCGAAAAAACTATTAGACCTACTACATATACGCGCTAAGATAGAGTTGGAATGCTTGAGATGAAACCCTTAGGATTCAGGGAAAAGAAGATGAACCTTACTACTGCAAGACTCAAAAAATAGAACAGAAAAAGTACTCGCTCACTGAAGGTGCGAAATGAAAAAGAGGTTCTTTCGTCAAGTGAAGAGTTACCATAGTCTCAAGCCATAAAGAAAAAGTAGGCAGCTTTCCTAAGCGATAGCCCAATGTTGAAAGACCAGAAGCCACATTCCTCCGCTTTCACTTTATCTTCCTGGGAGTCCTCTAGTCTTGCATTCGTTCTAATATGACACAATTAAGAATTCGATTCATTTTCAATTAGGCCTTGCTCTAGCCTCTTTAGGGGTTATTGATTTCTTGGTCGCTCAATGTACTCTTTACCCGCTTATACATTCATAGCACAAGACTTTACTAATTAAGCTGCTTTATATACTCTAGATGGCAGCTAGCTGAGAACCCGAATGAATCCCCTGCGCCTCTATCATTTGGCTATCAGGCTTGTGGCATAATATGAGAGGATAGAAGGGCGTTCCAGCTATGTGCCATTGCCAAAATGTAATTCTATCACCCTGGTAGAAGATACCTAAGTTTTCTGCTACTTACCTAACCCTTAATTCGCTACTTTTATTCCGCTCGTTCCCTATGGTTGAGCGCTTCGTTCATGAGTTGCTATCGCTTTAGCTGTGATAACTATAACTTTAGCTATCTTCTCGAGCGAAAACTGTTTTCCTTAGGATGAGCTTTTAGGGAAAAGTAGAAAGAGCTTATTTATTCATCGATACCAAGCTTTACTTCAAAGAAAAAGGAATAGAACCGGAAGCTAGCTTTGATGGTAGTAAAGTCAGTCCATCTACACAAACAGATTCTCTCTATTCTTCGTATCGCCGCTTTATTATATAAGCTCCAGTGAAGCAAAGCAATGCAAGACAGATGGATAGAGGGATACTGATACTATATGATAACCTACTCCTATTATCTTTCCCATCAAGCTATGCATGCTTACCGGAAAGTCCTTCTTTAAAGGCATAATTTCATTCCGGTATGATCTTCCCCCTACATAGGCTAAGCGGTCGGGTCATGGATCTTGCACTTCACTTGAATAGTTCTTTTTAAATGGCAAAGTCAAGAACCAAGCTGACTGAATCGAATCTCATGTGCCCTCTTCCTTCTCCTTCACTGATCTAAAAAACTCTTCCTTGAAAGGAAAAAGGAAAGTGGAATGAATAAGCTCTTCTTATTCTTAGAGTCCTAAGAAAACCCTAGTAGGCCACTTCGTCCCTGTATCCTGGAGTTACCTTAGCTTAAGGAACTTTTCTAACCCCAATCAATTCCACGATTCCATCCTTCTTGTGAGACTTTCATATTAACTTCTCTCCTCATTCCCGCAGCACGAAATGATGTTCCTCGGCCACTGTATAAGGGCTGGAACTATACGCATGGACAAGGAGAAGGCCGGTGCTATCACTGAGTGGCAGGCCCCGACCAAGATAAAGGTGCTTCAATCCCGGTCTCGTTTCCCAATCCGAGGAACGAAGGCCTTTAGCTCGCCCTATTAGATTAATGAAATGAATCCGTAACCAAGATTGAAGCGAGTGAAAAAAACTGGTTTCAACGAAAGACTAAAGACTACCGCTTTGGGCTAGCAGTGGGATGGACTTCCGAAACAACCTGGGAACTAAAGTCAAAAGCGGTATCGGGATCAGGAGCGGACGGAGCTTCGAATGACTGAACTCTCATCGCTGTAAGAAGAAAGGACTAGTAGCATCGCAGAGGAGTAATCTAGGTCGGAATGGAATAATGTTTGGTTTTCTCGCACAGCGCTTCTGCCCTTGGGCATTGATTAGGGCCGCTAGCAAACACTTATACTCTCCTCGGGATCCTATGCCTCCCCTCCAACACTTTATGGCCTGGTATCGGAGGCGACGGAAGTACTACCTGTCGCATGATGCTAACGAAACTGAAAGCCCGGGCGGCACTCTTTCTTGTGTGCTCAGAGGAACTCCAACTTACAACTATACTTTGTCTTTCACACTCCATAGCTCTATGGTTATTAACCCAAAGAGGTGCCAGTGAATGGAGTCCCTACGACTTCTTCTTTTATGGAGTTGGAGTTAGGGATCAGATACGATGGCTTCTTCCTGTTCCTCCAATGGGCAGCCCATAACGGATGATGTCGACTATAGGTTCTATGTCCACCAAAAGCAGCGCTAAACCGCCCACGAAAATGAAGGAAGAGCAAGGCACATCTGTTACACGAAGAAGGGAATGGCTGAAATTGAGCGTGATAGTACCCAACACGTGCAAATATAACCTGCGGTAGAGAGCGAGCCTTGGGGTCGTCTTAGCGGTGGATTTACATCGTTCAGAGGCTTTGCTAAACTGGCTATCAGGATAGAGATAGAGTAAGATGAAATTTTATTTAATTTAAGGCGATTCCATTAGGGATTTCTACCTTAGTAGATGGAAGACCAACCAAATCTCAATTTCTAAAGATAGAACTTACTTCTTTCAAGCGATCGACGAAAGCTTTCTTTCACAGGCAGATCAGTGCTCTGATTCTACTTATTAGATTTTGAAAAATGAAAAGCTTTACTTAAAAATGAGGGTCTTGCGATGCTTCTTCACCCCAGGTCACCAACCAGTGGAAGAGTTGAAAAAACCCTAATTCTCTCTCTAGCATGGCGATTTTCGTTCTTCATGCAATCCTCGATTCTTCTTCATGATTTTTGTATAACAGTCTGATTATTAGGGTATTGATTCTTTAATACATCTGATTCAAACTCGTTAGCAGAAGGATTGAATTGAATCTAGGGTTTCTTGCTTGTTTTCTTTCCTATCGCCGCCGATCCTGTGTTCTTGATTAGGTTATATAGATCTTTTGTTTTACTTGACAAGATCTCTATATGATTCTGATTGAGGCATGGGCTAGGGTTTTGCTAGTTTAGGGTTTTGTCTTGGTTTTCTTAGGTTGTCTTCTTGGTTTTCTGGTTTTCTTTGTGCATGGTTTGTTTTTCAGTTGTTTTTTGAGAGAGTTGATGTTTTCTAGTATGGATGAACGTAAGAAGTCAGAGGGAAACGTGTAGGATGGTCGTTTTAAATCTGCAAACTCTTTCCAGGGTATTGCAAGTAGAGTAGTAGACATTGAGGGAAAGAAGCTTATGCCGAGACGAGGTGTTATTCAGTCGACTCAACCGGATCCTAAAAAGATTAATATCATCGATGAGTTATTGAAAGTAACTGTTCCAGCTTCTACTAATATGGGACAGGAGATCAATCAGGAGGCTGTCCAGGAGTTCAGAGTGGTCGATTAGAATCAGGTAAGTCTCCGATATCTTATGCTCAATCCGTGGGGGCATCTAAGTCTAATAAGGTCAACTTTAGAGCTCTTGCAAGTCCAGTAGGCCATGAAGGCTGTGATGTGGTTTTGCCGAAAGAATCAGTTAGAATTGTTAAAGATAAACTAGCCAATACGTTATATGGATACTTTCTAGGCGATCGTGTTGCATACCCGGTAGTAGAATACTTTGTGAGGAATAATTGGAAGAGATTTGGCCTTCAAAAATCGATGATGAACGCGAATGGTTTTTTCTTTTTTAAGTTTGCTGATGAAACTGGTATGATGAATGTTATGAAAGAAGGTCCTTGGATCATTTGTTCGCAACCGGTGTTTCTTAATGTATGGTCCCCAACTACAAAAATGGAAAAAAAGGAAGTTAAAAATGTGCAACTTTGGGTCAAAATACATGAAGTTCCAATTGCAGCATATACGGAGGATGGCTTAAGCATGATTGCTACGGCTATTGGAACTCCATTGGTTTTGGACATGTACACTACCTCAATGTGCTTAGATTCTTGGGGAAGGAGTAGCTTTGCTAGAGCTTTGGTGGAGATATCGGCTGATCATGAGTTCAAAGAGGAAATTGTGATAGCAGTTCCCGAATTGGAGGGGGAAGGGTTTGTCAAGGAAAAAATGTATGTGGAGTATGAATGGAGTCTTCATAGATGTGCTTTTTGTAAGGTTTTTGGTCACGATGATGAAACATGTCCGAGACAAGTCAGGCAAGTCACAAAGGGTCTGGCCTCGTCCAAAAGAATCAACATGGGTCTAAGAACCAAGGGCCTTCGAAACAACCTGTGGTAGACAAAGATGGATTTATGGATGTTGATACTCGTAAAGCGGCCAGGAGAACGGGATTTCCAGTTAATAAACAGAAACAAAAGTTCGAATATCGTCCTGTTGGCTTCAAAACTAGTGGAGGGGTTATTAAATCAGCTCCATCAACTAGTTTTATTTCGTCTAATCCTTTTGATGTGTTAAATGATTCCAAAAGGGACATCCTAGCTGATGGAAATGGAGCAGGAGATGATCAAGATGATTCGGATGATGAAGAGGTCCAAGAAATATATAACGAGACGGATGAATTTCTTGTTAGTGATTCTAAGAAACCTTATACTAAACAAGGGGCAAGCACTCCTTCTTCAAGTGTTAACAATGGTTAGTCTTGCTTCTTGGAATATTAGGGGGTTGAACCGCCCTCTGAAACAAACGGAGGTTCGTCAGGCAGTTAAGGATTATAATTTGAGCTTATGTGCAATTTTAGAATCGCATGCTGATGTTAGTAGACTTGGTCATGTTTGTAAGTCTGTTTTTCGGTCCTGGGAGTGGACGTCTAATGGGGCTCGGTGTAACAAAGGCACGAGGATTATTATTTGTTGGAATCCAGCTGTTTTTGATGTTATGGTTTTGTCTCAGACTGATCAGGTTATTCATTTACAACTCATGTTCAAGCTGGACAAGAAAATGGTCTTTTGCTTGGTTGTGTATGCGGCCAATTATTATGTGACCCGTAGGGATTTATGGCATCATCTGTCTATGCATAAAGTCTTTGTTGGCAATAATCTGTGGTTTGTTATGGGGGATTTCAACTCTGCTTTAAACTTAGAAGATAAATCAATGGGGGCCTCGTCGGTGACTATTAGTATGAAAGAGTTTCAAGAGTGTGTGGATAATATTGAGATGTTTGATATTAATCGTTCAGGTCTCCATTTTACATGGAACCAAAAACCCAAGAAAGGGATAGGTTTGCTGAAGAAGATTGATAGAGTGCTTGGGAATACATAATTCGTGAGCCAGTTTTCGAGTGCAGCCGCTCTCTTCCAGCCGTATCGGCTATCGGACCATTGCCCTTGTGTGTTAAAGCTTCCTGATGCTGGTATTCTGAAGCCTCGGTCCTTTAAATTTGCTAATTTTTTGGTGTACAAACCAGAATTTTTAGATATTGTGAAGCGGGTTTGGGAGACTAGAGTACAAGGAGTGCACCAGTTTTGTGTTGTTAAACGTCTTCGTCTTCTTAAAAACCCTCTTCGTGCGCTATTGTTTAAGCAGGGTAATTTGCATAAAAAAGTTGAAAGTCTTCGAGAGAAACTAGATTACTTGCAGAAATCCCTTGATCAGGAGCCGAATAATGAGGGTCTTTGGGTTGAAGAAGCTACCCTAAGTGGTGAATACCAAGAAACTTTGTTGGATGAGGAGCGGTTTCTGAAACAAAAATCCAAAGTGGATTGGCTGAGGGCTGGGGATATGAATACAGCTTTCTTTCATTCTTCGTTAAAAAACAAAAATCATCATAGTCGTATTGATGTTATTCGAGATTCTGGAGGTTTCGTCTTCGAGGGTGATAAAGTCCATCAAGCCTTTGTTGCACATTATGAGAAGTTTTTAGGTTGCCGGGGTGATACGCCACTTAATCCGGCACCAGATCTATTCACTAAAGTATTGGATCCGCATGTCGCTACCCATATGATCAGGCAGGTGACTGAAGATGACGTTAAGAAGGCTATGTTTTCTATTGGCATTGACAAAGCGCCTGGTCCTGATGGTTTTACGGCTGCTTTTTTCAAGAGTGCTTGGCCTATTATTGGTAATGATGTTTCGAAGGCTATTATTGATTTTTTTGATACGGGGAATCTGCTTCGAGAGTTAAATCACACTCTTATTGTGCTTGTGCCAAAGGTCCCATCCCCTTCGGTTGTTACGGACTACAGACCGATAGCTTGTTGTAATGTCATGTATAAATGCATTAGCAAGATCGTTGCGGATAGAGTTAAGGTGGTGTTGAATAATATTGTTAGTATAAACCAATCAGCCTTTGTACCAGGAAGGAAGATTTCTGACAATATATTGTTAACTCAAGAATTGATGCACAATTATCATAGGAATGTTGGTCCCCCGCGATGTGCTTTTAAAGTTGATATCCAAAAGGCCTATGATACGGTTGATTGGAGGTTCCTTAAAAATATTTTGCTTGGGTTTGGATTCAATGTTACGATGGTGAAGTGGATAATGGTGTGTGTCTCTTCTACATCGTATTCACTTTGTGTCAACGGGAATGTGCATGGGTACTTCAAAGGTAATCGTGGGCTTCGACAGGGAGATCCTCTATCTCCATATTTGTTTACTCTTGTCATGGAGGTTCTCACGGCCATCTTGCATCATTCGATAAGAATCGATTCTTCTTTTAAGTTTCACAACAAATGTTAGAAGCAGCAAATAATCAACCTTTGTTTTGCAGACGATCTGTTTCTTTTTGCTAGAGGGGAAATTGCTTCGGCTAGGTATATTAAGAGCTCTCTTTCTAAATTTACTATGATGTCGGGTTTGGTGCCTAGTAATCAGAAAAGCACAGTTTTCTTTTGCAATGTTCCTAGTTATATTAAAAGTGCTATTCTGAACATTATGCCTTTTAAGGAGGGTTCTTTGCCTGTGCGCTATCTTGGTGTTCCTCTAATCTCTTCGGGGCTGTTATACAAAGATTATAGTGTTCTGATGGAAAAGCTAGATAAACGAATCACGCACTGGAGGAATAAGCTACTCTCGTTAGCTGGCATGTTGCAACTTATTGTTTCAGTCTTATCCTCTATGCATATTTTCTGGTCCACTGTTTTTATTCTGCCGACTCGAGTTATTCATGAGTTGGAGGCTAAGATGCGGAACTTTTTATGGTCTCAAGATGCGGTGTTTCAAAAAGATAGAGCTAAGGTTTCTTGGAAAGCAGTTTGTCTCCCTAAATACGAAGGCGGTTTAGGTATTCGGCGGGTTGGGGATGTAAACAAAGCTCTCATGATAAATCACATCTGGAGTATTCTTACAAGGAGGAATTCGTTGTGGGTGGAATGGGTTCACTATTACAGGTTAAAAGGTAAAAATTTTTGGATTTCTAAAGTTCCTTCAAATTGTAGCTACTCTTGGAGGAAGCTTCTTCAGCTTCGGCCGCAAATGAGGGATTATTTTTGGTTTGATATCCGTAATGGGACAAGGGCTTTGGCTTGGTATGATACATGGTGTGATCTGGGGCCGCTTGGGGATTTTATATCGCCTAGAACTATTTCTAATGCGGGTTTCGGTTTGGAGGCTTCAGTTTCTGACATTCAGTCGAATGGAGAGTGGAAATGGCTGGTTGCTTGGAGAGACTTATTCCCAGTTCTAATTCAGCTTGATCAAGTCCGAATTAACCCGAATAAACCTGATAGAGTAATGTGGCGTGAAGGGCATGATAGGAGAGCTTTTTCGGCTTCGGGTGTGTGGAATTCGGTTCGATATAGAGAAACAGATATAGAATGGAGCACTATTGTGTGGTTTACCCAATGTATCCCGCGACATGCGTTTTTGATGTGGTTGATCATGAGAGGTAAGTTGCTCACGCAAGATAAAATTCTAACGTGGGACTTCTCTCGAAGAAAGAATATGAACATGATGTGTTGGTTCATGATGATATATCATTTGATAATTCGATGCACCAAGCAAACACCAAGAAACTCAAAATGGATTTGACTGAGACATATCTTTGGCATTGTCGTCTTGGTCATATAAACAGAAATCGCATGTAAATACTTCAAAAGAATGGTCTTTTGGAAACAAATGAAATTGGTTCATTTGATACATGCGAATCTTGTTTACAAGGTAAAATGACCAAGAAACCCTTTAGTGGCACAAACCAAAGGGCAAAAGATTTATTAGGTATCATACATTCGGATGTATGTGGTCCTTTTAAACCAATGACTAGGAATGGTGAAAGATACTTCGTAACTTTTACCGACGACTACAGTCGTTATGGTTATGTGTACTTGCTAAGACACAAAGATGAAGTTTTTGAAACGTTCAAAATCTTCCAAAGCGAAGTAGAGAATCAACTCACCAACACAATCAAAGTTCTTCGTTCTGATAGAGGAGGTGAATACCTTAGTGATGCTTTTCAAGATCATCTTAGGAGTTGTGGGATCATCTCACAACTTACTCCACCTGGAACACCACAACATAATGGTGTATCTGAGACGAGGAATCGAACTCTATTGGATATGGTTCGATCTATGATGGCTAGAAGCACATTACCTCTATCATTTTGGGGTTATGCTTTGCTCTCCGCGGCTCGTATATTAAATATGGCCCCAACCAAGAAAGTGGATAAGACACATTTTGAAATATGGCATGGAACGGTTCCATCATTATCATATTTGAAGGTATGGGGTTGTGATGCTTATGTGAAGCAATACACCCCAAACAAGTTAGAAGTACGATCCACTAAGTGTATCTTCGTAGGCTATCCTAAAGATGATATAGGATATTATTTCTACGATCCAACAGAGCAAAAGGTATTTGTTGCTCGAAAGGCTAAGTTCTTGGAAGATAAGTTCCTTATGGAAGGAACTAGTAGAACAGTGGAACTTGATGAGGATCAAGAACCACAAGCCGATACACGTTTGGTTGATACTAGCACTCAACAAGAGGTTGTTGAAGATGATTAAATGGTTGATCAACATACAAAAAACGTTCGCAGATCTGGTAGAATTAGTAATCCACCTGAAAGATACGGATTTTTCATGGATGTATGCTACGTGGTAGATTCAGATGAACCAACCACATACTATGATGCAATGTCAAAATCCGATTGCGAGAAATGGCTTGAGGCCATGAACGTAGAGATGCAATGCATGTATGACAACCAAGTTTGGGAATTGGTTGTGCCACCTCTTAACTCCAAAGTAGTTGGAAGTAAGTGGGTTTTTAAGAAGAAAACTGATATGCATGGTAACTTGGATACTTATAAAGCAAAAAAAAAAAAAAAAAAAAAAAAAAAAAACTATGAAACCCTGATTCTCTCTCCTTTTTGGCGATTTCCTGCTTCCTCATGAAACCCTAATTTTTCTTTGAGATCTTATGCATAACAGTCTGTGATTAGAGCTTTGATCATTCAAAATTCTATAACGAACTTGTTAGCATTTGTGATCGATCTAAAACTGGGGTTTTCTTTTTTTTTTTCTTCTTCTTCAATCGCCGCCTTAGTCATCGATTTGAAACCCTAACTTATTAAATCTGTAGTTATTGATTGCGGTTAACTGAGATTAATTTAGCTAGATTGATACTCTAGTTTAATCGGCTAAGGGTTGAAGATTGATCCTAGGGTTTTCAAGGAGTAGGGTTTTTTGTGTTTCTTTTTTCGTTGGGTTGCATGGTTCGTTCGTCTGGTTGAGGTGTGGTTTGGTTTTTTTTCGTTTTCCTTGTTGCATGGAGAGAAATCGAGATCAGGGGTTGGAGGACTTAGGTTTTCAATCTTTTTCTGAAAGGTTGCATGGGGATATTTTCATAACGTCGAAGGGTTCTATGCCGATGAAATCCCAGGAGACTAGTGAGATACCTTCGTTGTTGTGGAATAGCTTTGATGGTAAGCCGATTAACATCGATGGTAACCCTTTAATGCCGAGGCGAGGCATTCTACAAAAAGACCAGCGGGTAATTAACATTATAGATGAGTTGGAAAAGGTTTCTGTGCCAGTTCAGATTGAAAGCAATAAGGATGATGGTACTAAGGTTGACGCTGCTAAGAGCACATTGCCTTTCTCGTATGCGGATACACTAAAGAGGAGCACTTCGCTGAAACGGGAGGTTAATTTTAGGAGATTGGATCCGATTGAAACTGTGCAAGATGCTGATGTTCTTATTCCCCGTGAGGTAATACGTAAGGTCCAGGATAAGTTTGAGAATGTTTTGTATGGTTATTTCTTAGGTAATCGGCTTCCCTTCCCTGTGGTGGAATACTATGCTAAAAACGTTTGGTCAAAACACGGTTTTGCAAAGCTTATGATGAATTCGGAAGGGTTTTTCTTCTTTAAGTTTGATACGAAGGAAGGTATGAATAAAGTGCTTAAAGGAGGGCCTTGGTTGATTAGGAAGATTCCATTGTTCTTGAATGTATGGTCTCCATCGGTTAGTCTCAAGAAAGAGTGTACCAAATCAGTTCCGATATGGGTTAAACTCCATAATGTTCCTATTGCGGTTTATACAGATGACGGGCTGAGTTTGTTAGCATCCAAACTGGGAGTTCCTAAAAGGTTAGATGGTTATACAGCGGATATGTGTGTTGATAACTGGGGGAGGAGTAGTTTTGCTCGGGCCTTGATTGAGATTAATGCTGATAACGATCTAAAGGATCACATTACTGTAGCCATTCCGAAGCTTGAAGAGGAAGGCTACATTACTGAGAAAATTAGAGTAGAGTATGAATGGAAACCTCAGCGTTGTTCGGTTTGTTGTGTGTTCGGTCATAATGACCAGATGTGTGTTAAGAATGTCACCAATAAAGCTAAACAAGTTGTTATTGACGATGAGGGTTTTATAACGGATAAGAAGAAAATGGCCAGGATAGGGGTTATGCAGAAGAAACAAAAGCCTAAGTTTGTCTATAAGCCGAAGATAGGTAATTCTGGAGCGAGTTCGTCGGGAATGAAGAACGATAAGTCTGATACTAGTATGCATGGCAATATGGTAACCAAAAACTCTTTTGAGGCTTTATCTAAGTCTGATGGGGATGCAGATATAGGAACTCTTGTGAATGAGAAAGAAACGGGGCCTAGGATTGATGTAGGTAAGAGATCAAACAGTATTAATAAGGATGAGGTTGTAGAAGTGGTTCCTACGGAGATGTCTAATTTTATGGGCAGTAATCTAGAGGGAAATAATTCTGAGGGGGCAAGCACTCCCGGGTTTACAGGTTTAAATGGATAGCTTAGCTGCCTGGAACATTAGGGGCTTGAACCGGCCCCTTAAACAAGCTGAGGTTCGGGTTCTTATAGCTGAGAACAATCTTAATGTTTGTGCATTGTTGGAAACGCATGTCCATGTGAGCAAGTTAGCTGGTATTTGTAACACAGTTTTTAGGAATTGGAGTTGGACGTCTAACGGCGGGTTATGTACCAGAGGCACTAGAATCATTCTTGGTTGGAATGCGGAGGTGGTGGATATCATGGTTCTCTCACAATCGGATCAGGTGATTCATACTCAAGTCCTCGTTAAAGCTGACAAAAAAGTATTTTTCTGTTCCTTTCTTTATGCGGAAAATAGGTACCAAGATAGACGCTCTCTTTGGGAAGATTTGTGTAAATTTAATGCCTTGTCTAGTGATATTCCATGGGTAGTTCTTGGTGATTTTAACGTGGCTCTTAATATGGAAGATTGCTTATCTGGTCCGTCAAACCATACTATTGGTATGAGGGAATTCTATGAATGTGTTAAGGAGACCGAGTTACTTGATATCCCCAGTCATGGCATTCACTATACATGGAATCAGAAGCCGAGAGAGGGCATTGGGGTTATGAAGAAGATAGACCGTGTTATGAGTAATGTCAAGTTCCTGGAATTGTTTCCGGATGGTTATGTGCTTTTCCAGCCAGCTCGTATTTCGGATCATTCTCCTTGTATCTTGAAGACGTCGTCGGTGGCCCGTATCAAACCGAAACCATTCAAGTTTCCCAACTTTATCACAACTAAACCG
Organism: Helianthus tuberosus; assembly: GCA_030545235.1. NCBI lineage: Eukaryota > Viridiplantae > Streptophyta > Magnoliopsida > Asterales > Asteraceae > Helianthus > Helianthus tuberosus. The sequence continues at coordinate 113,647,684 of CM060368.1, read as the reverse complement.
GAGTTCAGGCAGGCTGTTATGCTGGAATGGGCCAAAGAAGTTCAAGGTCACTCTATGTTTACGGTGGTGAAGAAACTGAGAAATTTGAAGCCTGTTTTGCGTAAAATCCTCTTTCAGCAAGGTAACTTGCATGATAGAGTTGCTAATTTACGTCTTCAGCTTGACCAGATTCAGCGCCAAGTGGATGCATGTCCTTTGGATACGTCGCTTCGTGATAGTCATGCCAAATGTCTTCGAGAATTTCAAGCTGCTACTTATGATGAGGAATGCTTCCTTAAACAGAAAGCTAAGGTCGATTGGTTATGTGCGGGGGATGCTAACACGTCTTTCTTTCACAAGTGTGTGAAAAGTAGGAACGCTAGAAGTAAAATTTCGTGTATTTTGGATGTGCAAGGGAACCGGTATGAGGGTGATCATGTTCCAGCAGCTCTTCTTACTCATTACGCTAATTTTTTGGGCATGGAAGACCAGGTGGAAAGCTTTGATATTGCGGACTTGTTTGTCAATACACTTAGCGATTTTTCAGCTAATCATATGGTTCGTGCGGTTACTCGGGATGAGGTAAAAAAAGCTATGTTTGGTATTGGCGAAAATAAAGCTCCGGGTCCGGATGGGTACACATCGGCTTTCTTTAAACAAGCTTGGGATGTAGTAGGAGATGAAGTTACGAATGCAGTTCTGGATTTTTTCGAGAATGGTCAAATGTTGAAGCAAATAAACCATACTATTATAGCATTGGTGCCAAAGAAGGATTCCCCGAATACAGTGTTGGATTACAGACCGATTTCTTGCTGTAATGTGTTATTTAAGTGCATAAGCAAAATTATCACTGATAGAATCAAAGGAAGCTTGGATGGTTTAGTTAGCATAAATCAATCAGCGTTTGTCCCTGGTCGTAAAATTACTGATAATATTCTCCTCACTCAGGAACTTATGCATAATTACCACATTAATAGTGGTCCTTCTAGATGTGCCTTGAAGATCGACATTCAGAAGGCTTATGACACTGTCAGCTGGTCGTTTCTTAAAGCGGTCTTAGTGCGGTTTGGATTCCATTGGAAAATGGTTCAGTGGATCATGAAGTGTGTTACTACTGTTTCGTATTCGTTGAGCATTAATGGGGAATTGCATGGGTATTTTAATGGGAAGAGAGGCCTTAGACAAGGTGACCCTATGTCTCCGTACTTGTTCACTTTAGTCATGGAGGTCCTCTCTCTTCTTCTTCAGCGTGCGGCGATGGTTGGTTCGGGCTTTAAGTTTCATGCGCATTGTGCTAAGCAAAAGATTATAAATGTGTCTTTTGCAGATGATCTGTTTATTTTTGCACATGGGGATTGTGTTTCGGTTAAGTTACTACGGGATGCTCTTCAAAAGTTTACAAGGATCTCGGGGTTGGTCCCAAGTGCTCCAAAGAGTACTATTTTCTTTTGTAATGTTCCTCCTCATACGAAGGCTCAGATTTTGAGTTTAATGCCGTTTCAGGAGGGGTCCCTCCCTGTTCGCTACCTTGGAGTGCCGTTAATCTCTTCAAGGCTTGCTTAAAGTGATTGCAAAGTCCTGGTTGAGCGGGTTGAGCGAAGGATTGATAATTGGATGTCTAAGTCTTTATCGTTTGCAGGAAGACTCCAGTTGATCAATTCGGTCATTTCGGCTATGTATACCTACTGGGCCTCAGTGTTCATGCTTCCGGTTAGAGTTGTTAAGGAGCTTGAAACTTGTATGCGTCGATTTTTATGGAATGGGGGAACTCAAGGCTCTACTCGTTCGAAAGTTGCATGGAAGGATATATGCTTACCAAAAACGGAGGGTGGTTTGGGTATTCGTAGTGTCATGGATGTTAATAAAGCGTTGATTGCTAACCATATATGGAGTATTATTAATCATCATCGTTCTCTTTGGGTTCTATGGATTCATTCTTACAAACTAAAGGGCACTAGTTTTTGGGAGGTGAAATGTTGTGCCAATCCTAGCTGGGGATGGAGGAAGATTCTAGCTCTTCGTAATCAGATTCGGTCGTTTGTTTGGAGGACGATTCAAAGTGGTCGCCAAACAAATGCATGGAGTGATAATTGGTGTTCTTGTAGTCCTCTTCGTTGCTTCATTTCTCCTAGAATTATTGCCAATGCAGGCTTCAATCTAAACACGACGGTGGCGGATCTTCTTGACCTTAATGGTCAGTGGAAATGGCCCGTTGCTTGGTATGATTTATTTCCGGTTCTAATTAATATTACTCCGCCCATTCTTTTGGAGAATATGGTTGATCGGCTTCGTTGGAAGGATAGTGAAGGTAATTTACTATTATTTCACTCATCGGAAGCTTGGAACTCTTTTCGGCTGAGAAGTAACAAAGTTGCTTGGGTGGATTCGGTTTGGTTTACTCAATGCATTCCTAGACACTCGTTTCACTTGTGGCTAGTTATCAATAACAAGCTAAAGACTCAGGATAGGATGGCTATTTGGGAAGCGGGCAGTGCCACTAACCTTAACCTCATGTGTTGTCCGCTATGTTGTTATGACCGGGATTCTAGGGAGCATCTTTTCTTCCAGTGTTCTTATGCGTCTGAGGTGTGGGAAACAGTGAGGGAAAGGGTTGATATGGGTAGCGTCAATAACACATGGAGCTCGATCGTAGCTTGGTTGGAACAAAGCGCTAACTCGAGGCAACTTGAAAGGATTGTATGCAAGATTCTAGTTGGGCCAGCTACATATTTCATTTGGCAAGAAAGAAACAACCGGTTATTCTCGAAGCTTCAACGTAACCCGTCTATGCTTTCTCAAGTTATTATTACTACGGTTCGGCTGAAGTTAATGGGATTTAAGTTTGGTAGAGACCCGAATCACATGAAGATTCTTGATAAGTGGCAGATCTCGAAGATGGATATGCTTTCAGATCCAGGCTAAGGAGGCGTTGGATTGTTATTTGTTTGATTTTTAATTAAGGGCAGTGTTTTCTCTAGTTGACATCTTGGTTGTGTTTTTTGGTTTGTGTTGGTTGTTTTGGTTCCCTAGTCGGGGTATGCCTTGACTAGGAGTGTGTGTCGGGTCCTTGACACACCCTGTTCTTTTTATTGGTTATTTATAAAATTCACCGGGGTAACCCTTTACCCCCCAAAAAAAAAGAGACTTGTATCAAAAGGTTTCACTCAAACTCAAGGGGTTGATTATGATGAGACCCTGTGGCGATGCTAAAGTCGATTAGGATATTATTTGCCATAGATGCATATTATGACTATGAGATTTGGCAAATGGATGTCAAAACGGCTTTCCTCAATGGATATCTTGATGAAGATGTCTATATGGTTTAGCCTGAAGGTTTTGTCGATCCAAAACCTCCTAACAAAGTGTCCAAGTTAAAGAAATCAATCTATGGATTGAAACAAGCATCAAGAAGTTGGAATCACTGTTTTGGTGAAGAAATTAGGAATTTTGGGTTCATCAAGAACGGCGATGAAGCTTGTGTGTATAAGAAAGCTAGTGGGAGCACCGTCAGTTTCTTAGTATAGTATGTCGATGACATTCTACTATTTGGAAATGACATTCCAACCATGGAAGGTGTAAAAGCCTGGCTTGGAAGTTGTTTTTCCATTAAAGATCTTGGAGAAGCCGCCTATATTTTGGGAATAAAGACCTATAGGGATAAGACGCTTGATAGGTTTAAACCAAAGTGCATACATTGACAAAATCTTGAAGAGGTTCAAGATGGAGAACTCTAAGAAAGGTTTAGTACCTATTCAAAAGGGGACAATATTGAATGTGACTCAATGTCCAAGCTCAAAGGATGAGCAAGAAAGAATGAAAGGAATCCCATATGTGTCTTCTATAGGATCCATAATGTATGCAACGATATGCACTAGACCGGACGTGTCATGCGCCTAAAGCATGACAAGTAGATACCAGCAAAATCCAGGTAACAGTCATTGGATGGCTGTTAAGAGTATATTGAAATACCTTAGGAGGACTAAGGATATGTTTCTAATATATGGATCTGGTGATGAGGAACTCGTTGTAAAGGGTTACACGGATGCGAGTTTCCAAACTGATCGAGATGGTTCTCGATCACAATCTGGGTATGTCTTCATTTTGAATGGAGCTGCAGTCTCTTGGAGGAGCTTGAAGCAGGATGTTGTAGCATTGTCCACTACAGAATCAGAATACATCGCCGCTTCATTGGCAGCGCAAGAAGCTGCATGGTTAAAGAAGTTCATTGCCGACCTAGGGGTAGTCCCTACCATTCAAGACCCCCTAGAGATCTTTTGTGATAACGAGGGTGCGATTGCTCAAATCAATGAACCTCGTGCACATCAAAAGACTAGGCACATTGAGCGGAGATTTAACTACATAAGGGATGAAGTTGAAAAGGGAAAGATATGTATTCGCAGAGTTCACACCGATCAAAACATTACGGATCCACTCACGAAGCTCCTTGAACGGCCAAAACATGAGGGTCATACTTGTGCCTTAGGACTTCAATATTCTAGTGATTGAATTTGATCTATTTTGTATTTGGATATTGGAACAATTGTTATTTTAACTCTTTTATGGTATTTTGAGTTATGTTCCATTTTAGCATGTTTAAATCCGTGAATAAATTAATTATTCTAAATGTCCGTAGTCGATCATACTTGTGGGAACAAATATGAATGTAAGACTATTATGAACTTGGATTGGTGGATATTCATTAGGTATGAATATAGAGCAAAGTGTTGCTGCCAAAGTTCATAGATATTTGTGGGATACAAATATTGAACTGACCCGCTCTCAAATGTTATTGCATGGAATCATTTGTGATTGATCATAAGTAAATTTGAGCAAAGGCGAATATCATAGTATCCTCTGACCTGAGATACATATTGGGTCTTGATATTCACCAAATATTATACCTTGACTTAGCTCTTCGCTGTCTGTAATAAGACAGTACATAAGGCTATGCTCAGGTGTGGTACAAGGTGATTGTGAGAGACGTATGTAGTCAAGAAGGGATTTGTTCCTCTTATTCGTTGAGAGTAAGATGTCTAAGGCCTGCAAAAGTTAAATCAACAGAGAATGATCACACTATGTATCTGGATTTGACATGACATCTGTAACAAAGGGATAAATGATAGATTCACCTAAATCATGTTCAAGTAAGGGACTTGAGGGGGATGATGTTATTGAAAGGCACTTCGTCATACGTACTAGGGGTAGTAAACCGTTGTTAGGCGTTATTTACTACCTGCATCAATCTTCTATGTATCTTGTGCAAGTGGGAGATTGTTGGACTCTATATGCCCAAGACACATATTAAATTAATGTGGCTAGTACGTTATGATCCAAGTCGGGTCATACCCAATAACAAGCTAGACAAACACCTATAATATTTATTTATGATATGATCAAACAAATAAATATTAACACTTAGAATATTTAGAAATTGGTTTTCTAAATAATTGCACTTGAGAAACCAATAAATTATCTATACTATATATATAATGCATATTAGAAGGGCAACTTTGGTCATTTGCCACTGTACAAGTCTTGAAAGCACATGGTACAAGCATTTGAAGCCTAAGATGTTGAAAGCGTATTTAAATCAAAACATTCCTGAGAATCTTGAGCGGGATTTCAAATTTCAAAACATCATTTATTTTCAGATCTGGCTCTTTCTCCACGAAACAATCCCCCATTCTCTCCCACGAAACCAAACCATTTCTCTTCCCCTGTTTTATAGAATTTTGCTTTCTAGATTCTTCCTGTAATATGTTCTTTTTTTTTGGGTAAAGGGTTACCCCAATGAATTTTATAGATGAAACAAATAATAACAAGGGTATGTCAAAACGACACACCAACTAGACTTGACATGCCAAGCCTAGGACACCACACAACACAATCCATCAACCAAACAAACTAACAAGACAACCAAAACACAAGACAGCCAAAGCAAAGCTAACGAAACATAACAAGACCCGAAAAAACTACTAGCCCGGATCCATTAAATCGTAGTTGCTATCTTCAATCTGCCAAGCCTTGAAAATCCTTTCCCTAGCCGAGCTCACACGGAATCTGAAACCCATCAGCCGTAACCGAACCGATCCTATAACCTTCTCAGTAACTTGATCTACCGACCTCTTTTTATTATTGAACAGCCTGTTATTCCTTTCTTGCCAAATATAGTACGAAGCGGCCGCTATTACCAACTTACACACAATGTGATCAACATTCTTTGATCCTGTAATATGTTCTTTGCATCTATATACACATCTTCCACTCTTACGAAACCTTACATCATCTTCAATTTTGCTTTCACCCACTTCAGATTCGTTCTCAACTAAATACCACAAGGAAAATTGAAGGTCGTCATCACAACCGTTGATACTGAGGTATTTTTTTTAGGAACGCAACTATTTTGTTTGGTAGGTGTTGTTTCATGTTATTATGTTGTTTCTGTTATTTCTGATTTGTTTTAACATTTAATTATATGGAGTTCTTTATATGAAACAAGAGCTAACAAACCTAGAAGCCAGAATTGTTCTTGCGTCTTGCGAGTTAAAGGCTATAATATCGAATTAAGGATTGATTTTGGTGTGTAACATCAATGAAGTCTCTGAATCCAATTTCTTGGTGTTATGTCACTGAATACTAGAAAGTTCAGTGCAAGAAGTTGTTATAACATGTTGTTTGTTGATTTTTAGGATCTGGGGCTTATTGCAATCAATAATCCATTGTAGATTCAAGGCTATAATTGCTGTTTAAGGTTTGATATGGAGTACTTTATAGTGATTTTAAGTCTGAAATTATTGTTTGGGGCTGATTTAAGAACCAATTGTCAAGGTGAGGTTTAATATTTAAGTTCATTATATTTCTGATTACTATAAGAGTTTAAAGTGCTTAAGAGATATTTTTTGTGGTAATTTTATAGGTCTGTCAAAAGCACACAAGAACAAAAAGGGAATTCAGTAAAAAAATTTAGGTAGTTGCTTGTTAAAAGGATGCATAAACTATTTTTTCTTTTTATCCTTTTAGCAAATAGGACATTTAATCACAAAATCATGAGTTTTTACCAAGAATTAAGGTGATATTACTATATTAGTGATGTGCAGTTTCTAGGGGTGTGTGTGTGTGTCTTTCGTTTCTAGGGTGGGTGTCGTCCTTGTAGATTTTATTGTTGGGTAGTATTGGATGGTGTCTGTGGGAGGGGCTGTTATGGGTGGTTTAAATGCGTGTGGTCCTTTTCTTGTCAAATTTAATCTCTGCTTATCTTAGTTTGGTTGTTTTTGTTAATTGGTTTCCTAGAATCCAGATTTAGGGATATGATAAGGATACAAGAATGGGTATGCTTTTATGGGTTGGGGGGTCTATTTTGGGGTGGGTTCGGTACATAATTTGGTGTGTGTGAGTATTGGTGTATGGTCAGTTCCCCGCCTGAGATGAGACTTGCGATATATAGTGTGAGTTTTGGGATCTAGATGTCGGGTGTATTAATTTTGGTGTTTTCGGTTCGGGTGGGGTTGCAGTGTCCTGATTGTTTCTTTTCATGTTTTATTTTTCAAGGTTTCTAGGTGTGAGTGTTGTTTCCTTTCTGGGGTGGCTTCAGGTTTAAAAACAATCTCTAGCAGTATTTGGTCCGTTTCAAGGGGCTCTTTTGTCAATCTTATGCTGGTATTTTGGTTCCTAGCAATATTTTGGTTCCTTTGCACTTTGGAAATTCTTGCTTCTTGCTAGCTATGCACTGGTTTTCTTGTACAAGAACCTGGTATGTAATTTATATTGTTGTTTTCTCTGTTCCATAGATGTTATTGTTTCTGGTTTAGTGATACTATGTACTTATGATGATGTAAGATTAAGCTGTGACTTATTAACTGTTGACTTTTTTTTTATAAAATGTAGGTTGGTGATCCTCTTGAGAAGGCTGTGATAAAGGGGATAAAGTGAACTTATAATTGTGATGAGAAGGGCATGCCTAAGAAGTAAGACATTCATAGCTAGGTGGGTACAATATGTGCAAAAAATGGGCAGTCTTTAAAAAAAACTCAGTTTTTAGAATCCTTTGGTGGTTCATATATGACTAAGATAGGATGTGTAAGTTAGTCCAACTTGGTTTACATTATATTTAATGGGTGATATTTACAGGTTGTATTTAATGAAAATTTAGTTCTTGCTTTGTGTAGGGATGAGGTATTCACCATATATTGTTTTTTTTTCCTGAAAATTAATGAGTGTTTTATAATGTATTGTTTATATTGTTATTACATTTATAAACTTTATGTGGTGTAGGGGATTGTTGCAAAATACTGTTAAATCTGGCCTAAACTAATAGGCTCAAAACAGGTAGGCTTAACCTGTTACTTTGACTTTTTAATTATGCCAATCAAGAAACTCAATGCAAAATCTAACCTGTTAATAATTTAAAATACTATAGTGTTGACTTATCAAACAGTAACAATTTACGGTTGTGAACTTTCAAAAAAAAAATAAGTAACCTAACCAGATTGTCTTTTAGAATGGTTTACAGAGTAACAATTTATGGTTGTGAACTTTCAAAAAAAAAAAAAGTAACCTAACCAGATTGTCTTTTAGAATGGTTTATAGTTCAAACTTCAAATCCATTTTTAAATCCAGTATTTTATGACTTGTTAGCTGTATGACTCAGTTTTTTTCTCTTCACATATGGTTTGTCAAATTTTGATTCTTGATTAAGATGGCGTAAACAATGCTTATAGTTTATGAGATCAACAAAATAGAAGTTGAATCTATCTATTCTTGCAGAAAGGCTCAGGATTATTGTAAACAATGCTTTCGCTCAAACGCGGGCACGAAGCTTTCGCCGCAACGCTAACAAACCAGATTTAATCGAATTGTAAATTGTTCGAACATAGTGATACCCACCTTGTTGTGTTGGATGATGTTTGGTCGCTGCCGGTTCTCAAATGGCTCATCTTTAAAGTTCCGGGTTGCAAAATTTTTGTGGTTTCGCGTATTATGTTTCTTGCCATTTTGATCCGGCTCGTTAGCTCCATCCATTTTTCTCCTTTAAGTAAGGGGTATTTTCGTCTTTTTTTAACTTAAAGGGCAATCCGGTCTTTTCAATACTTGTACATTATGTTAAATGCATGTACATAAAGTGAAAAAGACTGAGTTGCCTTCTAAGTTAACAAAAAAGACGAATATACCCCTGACTTAACAGAGAAAAATGGATAGAGCTAACGAGTCGGATGAAAATGGCAAGCTTTCTAACCTTTTGGATCCAGTTGTGAAAAAATAAACCTTTGGACGAAAGTCACAAAACTGGCCAAACTTCAGCGACGAAAATGGCATTTTACTCAATAAAAAAGCTTGCTTTTTTATGAACCCTGCTGTATCATTCTTTTTGTTTAATTGTTCTGTTATTTCAGGTTGCTGATTTGGGGCTAAATCATGAAAACACAGGGAAATTGCTTGGGTATTGTATAGATACTAGCCCGTTTCAATGAATGTTAGTTTTTGAATATGCGTCGAACGGAACATTGTATAAGCATCTCCATTGTAAGTCTATTTTCATTCTGTTTATGTCAAAATACATGCCTTTTGACGCGGTTCGAAAATGGGCCGGGTGGGTGGGTTGGCCCGAAATGCGTTTTGTTCGTTTTTTTAATGAAGCGTAGTGCTTTCATTTTTATGGCAGATGAAGAGGGGTGCCACTTAAGTTGGTCAAGGAGAATGAATATTATGATAGGCGTAGCTAAAGGTCTAAGGTATCTTCACACGGAAATCGAGCCACCATTTACTAAATCCAAGCTAAACTCAAGTGCAGTGGTATCTTACTGAAGATTTTTCACCAAAGGTATACTTCAGTAACACAATTGTTTGAATTTTGATGCTATGGTTATATTATATGTAAATATTTAATAAAAGTAACATAACATTTGTTTTTCAGTCTTGAAGCTTGTCGACTTTGAAAGTTGGAAAACGATTGTGACGAGATCAGAAAGTAGCGCACATTCGATTAGCCACGAAGGTGATATATGTGTTCTTCCGAGCTCGTTTGAAGAACGCGATCTGGATATATGTGTTCACACAGAAATCGAGCGCACATTTAAGGCCCCAAGACCGTATATCCATGAAAGAATTGTGTGCCATTTTGGAAAACAGAATCGACACATCATCTTCTTCAGAGATGAAGGCGACTTCATTAGCCTGGGCCGAGCTCATGCTCTCCCCTTGACCTGAGTCATAGAGCTTGGCATCATATAGTAAATACTTCCTATATACATCATTATACTAGGACACGTTTAGGAATTTTGTGTTCGTGATCGTTTGACGATTTCAATCGAGATTTTTTTAATCAAGATTAACCATATAATTGTTATATCATATAACACAGATAAAACTGTTTGTGAACACTTGATTTGAAGTTCTGTTTTGCAGTCCTGTGTTGAATATATTTAATAGTGTCGTCTGATTCTAAAACGTCGTTTTGAAAGAAGAAACGACCAGAAATATGAGTACATGTGCAACCAATAGGTCTGCACCTGTGTACGTCCCTTTATGATGTGTCATGTCTGTCTTCGTAAAACCAGGATTAAATGCATTTATACGAAATGACGGATACTTGTTTGCAAGAATCCGAGTGTATGCATTAATAACAGCTTTGGAAAGAAAGGCCAATGAGTATTCAGGTTGAATATTTTTAATTAGTTGTATTTATGAACACAATTTATATTAAGAAAAAAAGAAAGTGGTTTTTGTATTGTGTGATAATCAGAAATGATCGTCTTCTTAGAGTTTTGGCATGGTTTGATTTGATTCTTAGATGCGCAATGGAAAGAATCTTACTTTCACTTGTACTTGTAGCATTCATACACGAAAACTGACCCGACCTGAGACCAACCCAAAATTCATACAAAGTGGTTTAGCCTCGGGTTTGTTGTGTAGCTTTTGAAAGACTTATGCAACTGCTTATTCAGGGTTTGTATACGAAAGCCAATTGTTTGTGTTGTGTTTTCCGTTGCATCGCGAATTTGGTTTTGGTTATGGCTCAAAACTGAACCACCCCGTACATAACCTAAACTCACCAACCTAAGTAATATGTTTCCCGCCGCATCGCGCGGGTAAACGGGTAGTATGGATAATTTATTTTGAGAGAATATTTATTTTGTTATTTAATGGGTAAATAACATTATAAAAGTTGTGATTTGTTGCATAAAATCTTATAAAGATGTCAATGTTTTATAAAAGTTATAAAACTAAACAAAAGATATAAAAAAAAATTTAAAGGAAATTTTTCATTGGATGAGAATGGAGGCTCCATATGGCCGTCCAGAGTTCCAAGGTGGTTTCCACCACTAAAATTACATGCATTTCTTTACAAGATCAAGATATATTTGAGTTATCTTTTGCAACATTCTTTTACACACTTTTTACACACATAATTCAAGGGCAAAAAACTCTAGAGAATCCTCTAAAAAATTCGGCCAAGGTGGTTGATCAAGAAGGAATTTCAAGTGAGTTTTCAAGTGTACAAATCCTAGCAACATAAGGTGTTCGTTGGAGGCTTGGGGTATGCAAGCTTGAGGTCTTCTCCTTTGAAGATTTCCATTCAAGAATATCATCTTCTTCATATCACCTTGCTCTTGGAATGGTAGTATTCTAAAACACCCTATGGTCGTATTTTGATAGCATGCATGTCATATATGGATCCGGTTATTGGGTTTTGCATTTAAAATGGTTTTAAATCTTGTAAACTAACATGTTTTAAATCTTTTTCCGCTGCGTTTTAATTTTATTTGGATAAAATTACTTTGATAAACATGTGAAAAACCCAATAGTGATCTTCCTTGTTCTTTGAGTATATCAGAATGTCGACGATAAACACGATAACGAAGTCGTCGAGATACGGTTTGCATACACGGTTCATGATATCCATGAAGACCGCTAGCGCGTTCGTCAACCCAAACGGCATAACTAAAAACTCATAATGCCCATACCGCGTTCGAAAAGCCATTTTTGGAACATCCTCCTCTCGGACTCTCATCTGGTGATAGCCCGATCTTAAGTCAATCTTCGAATAAAAACTTGACCCTTGCAACTGGTCAAATAAGTCGTCGATACGTGGTAGAGGATAACGATTCTTAACTGTCACCTTGTTGAGTTCCCGATAATCAATACACATGCGAAAGGACCCGTCTTTCTTCTTCACAAACAGAACTGGGGCTCCCCAAGGCGAAGAACTAGGTCGGATAAAACCCCTATCCAACAGTTCTTGAAATTGATTAGATAACTCTTGCAACTCTCCAGGTTCAAGACGATAAGAAATATATCAGGAAATTCACGAACAACTGGTGCAAGATCGATCTGAAATTCCACTTGATGGTGAGGAGGTAAACCAGGCAGTTCCTTAGGAAATATATCAGGAAATTCACGAACAACTGGCATGTCTTCAATCTTTCTTTCTTCTGATGGAGTATCAGTAACAAGTGTTAGAATAGCAGGATACCCCTTTCGTAGACATTTCTGCACTTGCATAGCTGAGATAATACCAACCATCATCCGACTACTATGCCCTTGAACCGATAATTGTGACACCCCAGGAAAACCAGGAAACAACACAACACAACTAGCTTCCTCAGTAACCGCGTGCTAAATTTCGGGATGAAATTTCTTTCAAGTTGGGGATAATGTGACAAACCAAGTTTTCAAGGTCTCTATTTGACTTAACATTGTACTTAATTTCAAAGTGTTTTTTATTTATTTAAGGTGCATTATGAGTGTTATTTGTGATGTGTATTTTATGTGTGTATGAGTTATATATATCTTGCATATATAAGAAGTATATAATTAAAAACATGGAACCTTGGCCAAAATCCCCTCCTCACGAAATCACCCCTACGAAAACACCCAAGTGTTTTCGTCAAGAGGTGGGCCGGCGAAAACGGGAATGGGCTTCGGCCCAGTAGCGAGCAACTATAGCGTTTTGTTATAACCTACGATTAGAGTTCAATCGCGAAACCCTAGTCTTTCTCTGCGTGACGGCATTACTGATTTTTTTCCCAAGTTCTCTCTAGCTATCGGTTCATCGTTTTCCTGCTTCGGTTAGTTCGTACTGTTATTTATATAAGCATGACTTTTGATAGATCATTACATGTCTGCATACGTATATATATATATATATATATCTGTTGAGAATATTTATGTGCTTGGTGCAATGATGATGATGATTAGGGTTGAGAATCTAGATGCTTTGAATCATGAGTTTTGCGGTGATTCGTGATCGTTATATATATTATCTACGAACTGTCATGTATATTGGATGATTTGATCAACAGTGTGTGTCTGTTAATGAATGATATGCTGATTGATTTATGGTCTTGGTCTCACAATGATTTGGTAGTTTATATGTTTACATATCATGATTTGATTAAATGATTTCATCGATAACTGATCATACAACTGTGAGTGATGTTTAGAGTTAGTGTTATTACGTAACTGATGTGTTGATGATGATGTACCCGACAAAATCAAGAGCAGACGAAAACACCCAGTGTTTTCGTCAAAAACCCAAGCCTGACGAAATCACTTTGGGATTTCGTCACCCTAGTGATTTCGCCAATAAGTGTTTTCGCCAAATAGGGTTTTCGGCTAATGATCTGTAACTAGTATGTCAAGTCTGTTACTTGTTAACTCCGTTAGTTATTAACTCTGTTAAGTATGTAACTATGTTTAGCCTATTAACTGAGTTAAGTTTATTAACTCAGTTAACTTTATTAACTATGTTAGATTCATGTAGGACACTCTGTTAAGTGGGTAACTTTTGTTAACCCTGTTAGTTAATTCTGCTAGTTAATTAACAGTGTTGGTTTGTTATTTCTGTTATGTATATAAATCCTGTTAAATTGCTAACTTCGTTAAGACTGTTAACACTCTCAAGTATGTTAATGAATAACCATGTTAGTACAAACTGTGATGGACATTTATGTGAAACATAAGTTGCATGAAAACTTACTAACTGCTTACGTGGTGCATGATGTTAATTGTCAAACACACTTTGTGACATAGATTGTATGTGAAACCTTTCAAACATGTACTGATGGTGTATACGTGCAAAACTATAGGACTTGACTGATTTCTTGTGAGCACATAGATTAGCATACCGAGCAAACCAAGGTGAGTTCACACTCTTTCCAAGGCATGGGATTCCCAAGGGTTGGGAATGGGTTAATGATTTGAACGGTAACTACAACCATCCTCCGTGGGTAGGATGCCAAGATTACACACTGGACCAAACCTCTATCATTGAAGTCCCTCATTTATATCGACTTAATCACCGAGGCCTATGGCGAGCGGGTCATTAGTTAATAGCGCTATTAGGTTTAACAAACCTCACACCGTGCCAGTCGGACGGGCGTGTACTAATGGACTATGGGCAAAGGGTCAATGCTGATAGACATTGACTTAGGGCACCACTTACATTTTCGTAGTAGTCGATACGCACGGTCTAGTAACACATGGGAAGCCCCCACTAATCTTCGCAAACATGTCTGGGAGACCGCGATACGAATTAATACGATACATGGTTTACAAAACGAACATATGATTTACGAAACGAAGGCTATAACTAAACAACCAACTGTGAACTCGCTCAACTTTGTTGTTGACTCTTGTTACATGCCTTGCAGGTCGTTAGGTACTCATGGAGCTTGCACAGGGAGGCGCGGTCGTTGTGGGACATGGCAGTGTGTACCATGCTAAAAACATTACTTTATTTCGCACTTAATACTTACATTGGGTTTTACAATTATGCTTCCGCTAAGCACTTAACTACGTTTTTTATTTGAAACACCTTTCATATTGTGTGGTTGAATTTTACTTATTACTGGTTATGTTCAATATGATTGGTGGCTTGATCCTGGTCAGTCACGCCTCCAAGCGGTGATACTTCGCGGGTGGATTTTGGGGGTGTGACAGATTGGTATCAGAGCCATTGGTTATAGTGAACTTGGTTTTAATAAGGGAAAAAGTTTTTATTAAAACCAGACTATCACCTGTACAGTGCTCAACGATCCACAACGACGCTTCACTCCACGTGCAAGACTCGACACTATAGGTGATATGATACATGTTTATATTACCTACTTGTTAGTTACATAGAACATTGCTCATGGTATGCTTAGATAACGTAGCAACTATAGTTTGAAAACACATGTGTGCTTACTCTCTTCTGTCATCGCACTTTTGCGAACCTCTCTCACTCATGTTTTCCTTTGATATGAAGATCATGAGTGGACGCATTAACCTAACTCAAGCCCAGTTAGCGGCTTTGATCACTGAACAAGTTACTGCAGCACTCGCAGCTGCCCAGGCAGGAGGTATAACCTGCCATCACAACTTACTCTAGGATCTTTAGATCCTACTCTCGTAAACCAACTCTTGTGTTTAATCTTGTCCTGTACTTATACACAACAGGTCAGAACGCTCAGCCACCTGTATGCACGTTCAAGACTTTTATGGACTGTCGTCCTAGTACTTTCAGTGGCACTGAAGGGGCCGTTGGACTCCTTCACTAGTTCGAGAAGCTCGAGTCGGTCTTCGAGATGTGTGAATGCCCTGAGGCTCGTAGGGTGAAATACGCCACTGGTACTCTCGAAGGCACTGCGCTAACTTGGTGGAACGCGCAAGTTCAGATGCTGGGGCTGGCGGCTGCTAATGCCACCCCATGGAATGATTTTAAGGAACTGATCAAACGTGAATACTGTAGTCGTGATGACATCCACAAGCTGGAAGTGGAGTTCTTTAACCTGAAGATGACGGGGTCAGAGATAGAAGCGTACACGAAACGATCCAACGAACTGGCAGTGTTATGTCCAACTATGGTGGATCCTCCCATTAAAAGTATCGAGCTATACCTCAAAGGCTTAGTACCAGAGATTAAAAGGCATGTGACTTCTGCTAACCTTGCTACTATTCAAGATGTTACTCGTCTTGCTCATCGTCTCACAGACCAGGCAGTGGAACAGAACAAGCTGCCTAAGCGTATCGGTGCTACTGCTACTACTAGTTCTGCGATTCCCAGTGATAATAAACGAAAGTGGGATGGAACCTCCAGCAAGGGTTCGACTTCAGTTCAGTCCCAGGCACAGCAGCGAAAGATTGATGACCATCAGAGCCCTGGTCAGCAATCTTCTGGTAGTCAAGGGCAGGGTGGATATCGAGGAAACCTCCCGAAGTGCAACAAATGCAACAGACACCACAATGGTCAGTGCAACAGGGGTCGTTGCCAGAGGTGTCTCAAGATGGGTCATGAAGCTAAGGATTGCAGGAGCTCACGACCTGCGAATCAGAACCAACAACAACAACCACCAGCTCCACAGAACCAGCAGCAGCAACAGCGGGGCAACAGGGGATGTTTTTAGTGTGGTGCTGAAGGTCACTTCAAGCGGAACTGCCCCCAGTTAAATCAAAATCCGAACAACAACAACAATAATCAGGGCAATGGAAACAACAACGGGGGAAACAATGATGGAAATAATGGTGCCAGGGGTCGAGTGTTCGTGCTGGGTCAGGGTGACGCAAGGAATGATCCTAACGTAGTGATGGGTAAGTTCCTTCTCGACGACTTTTATGTTACTGTCTTATTTGATTCGGGTGCCGATACCAGTTATGTGTCTCTCTAAAAGTTAGTCAAATGCTCAAGCACACACCAACACTTTTGAACACCAAGCATGTCGTAGAATTAGCAAATGGTTAAAGTCTAGAGGCCACACACATAGTTCAGGGTTGTAATCTTATCCTCGCTGGTCAGACTTTCTCTATCGATCTCATTCCTATAGTTATGGGTAGTTTCGACATCGTCATTGGGATGGATTGGTTATCCCAACAGCAAGCAGAGATCCTATGCAAAGAGAAGATTGTTCGTATTCCCCGTTCTGGCAAAGAACCTCTAGAAATTCAAGGCGACAAGAGTGGTGCTGTAGTGGGCATCATCTCCTTCCCTAAGGCCCAGAAATGTTTGCGAAAGGGTCACACCGCTATCTTAGCACTTGTTACTGACGCATCAACGAAAGAGAAGAAGATTGAGGATATTCCAGTTGTACGCGACTTTCCTCAAGTGTTTCCTGAAGATTTACCTGGGCTACCGCCTCATCGCCAGGTCGAATTCCAAATCGAGCTAGCTCCTGGAGCAGCACCCATAGCTCGAGCACCTTATCGCTTAGCTCCAACCGAACTGGAAGAACTGTCCAAGCAATTACAAGAACTTTTGGAAAAGGGTTTTATTCGTCCTAGCTCTTCGCCCTGGGTAGCTCCAGTATTATTTGTGAAGAAGAAAGACGGTACCTTCAGGATGTTCATAGATTACCGTGAACTCAACAAGGTGACCGTAAAGAATCGCTATCCACTTCCACGCATTGACGACTTGTTCGACCAGCTGCAAGGGTCGAGCTACTATTCAAAGATTGATCTGAGGTCAGGCTACCATCAACTGAGAGTCCGGGACGAGGACGTCTCCAAAACAGCATTCAGAACACGCTACGGCCATTACGAGTTTCTGGTCATGCCATTCGGGTTAACAAACGCGCCTGCAGTCTTCATGGACCTTATGAACAGAGTGTGCAAGCCTTACTTGGATAAATTTGTGATTGTATTCATCGACGACATTCTGATCTAATGTAGGAGTCGGGAGGAACACGAGCAGCATTTACGACTCATTTTGGAACTCCTTCGAGCAGAACAGCTATACGCCAAGTTTTCAAAATGCGACTTTTGGCTTCGTGAAGTCCACTTTCTAGGCCACGTGGTAAACAAGGAGGGGATTCATGTTGATCCATCTAAGGTAGACTCGATTAAGAACTGGCCTGCACCTCGCACACCAACGGAAATTCGCCAATTCTTGGGTTTGGCAGGTTACTACAGGAGGTTCATCAAGGATTTTTCCAAGATTGCGCAACCTCTCACTTTACTAACTCAGAAAGGAGTCACTTACCGTTGGGGTGAGCCACAAGAATCTGCATTTCAGCACCTAAAGGATAGGCTCTGTAGCGCACCTATTCTCTCATTGCCAGAGGGCACAGACGATTTTGTGGTCTATTGCGACGCATCCATTCAGGGTCTTGGATGTGTGTTGATGCAACGTGACAAGGTCATAGCCTACGCCTCACGCCAACTTAAGATTCACGAAAGGAATTACACTACACATGATTTGGAGCTGGGAGCTGTTGTCTTCGCACTCAAGATATGGAGACATTACCTGTACGGTACCAAGTGCACTATCTACACCGATCACAGGAGTCTCGAGCATATCTTCCAGCAAAAGGAGTTGAACATGCGACAACGTTGATGGGTCGAGCTCCTGAATGATTACGAATGTGCCATCAAGTACCATCCGGGCAAAGCAAATGTTGTGGCTGACGCCCTCAGCCGGAAGGATACTACACCTAAGCGTGTGCGAGCTTTACAACTCACTATCCAATCTAGTCTTCCTGCACAGATACGAGATGCTCAGGTAGAAGCATTGAAACCAGAAAACGTTAGGGCTGAAGCCCTACGCGGCTCAAGGCAACGGTTAGAACAAAAGGCAGACGTCACCTACTATGTAACAGGACGCATTTGGGTCCCACTCTATGGCAATTTACGAGAACTTGTAATGGATGAAGCACATAAGTCTCGCTACTCAGTACATCCGGGTTCGGATAAGATGTACCACGATCTCAGAACTACGTATTGGTGGCCTAGCATGAAAGCTCACATAGCAACTTACGTCAGCAAATGTTTGACTTGTGCGAGAGTCAAGACCGAATACCAGAAACCATCGGGCCTACTCCAACAACCAGAGATTCCACAATGGAAATGGGAGCAAATTTCCATGGATTTTGTTACTGTCCTTCCTAGATCTCAACGTGGGAATGATACTATTTGGGTGATCGTGGATCGACTCACAAAATCTGCACACTTTTTGGCTATTAAGGAAACGGATAAGTTCTCCACTCTAGCAGACGTCTACCTTAAGGAAATTGTCTCGAGGCACGGGGTGCCAATCTCTATTATTTCCGATCGTGATGCATGTTTTACTTCTAAACTGTGGCAAGCAATGCACAAGTCCTTTGGCTCAAGGTTAGACATGAGCACAGCTTACCACCCGCAAACGGATGGGCAGTCTGAACGCACCATCCAAACCCTAGAAGACACGCTGCGGGCATGTGTAATCGATTTCGGCAACGGCTGGGAAAAACATCTCCCTCTAGTGGAGTTTTCGTATAATAACAGTTACCACACCAGCATACAAGCCGCTCCATTTGTGGCATTGTACGGGCGTAAATGCCGATCACCTCTTTGCTGGGCAGAGGTGGGTGACAATCAGATCACGGGTCCAGAACTTGTAGTAGACGCAACAGAAAGGATTGCTCAGATACGACAACGAATGGCGGCAGCTCGCGACCATCAGAAAGCCTACGCAGACAAGCGCAGGAAACCACTCGAGTTCCAGGTTGGGGATCGAGTGCTACTCAAAGTCTCACCTTGGAAAGGTGTTGTTCATTTTGGCAAACGAGGCAAGCTCAATCCGCGATATGTCGGACCATTCGAAATCATAGAGAAAATAGGCAAAGTGGCCTACAAACTAAACCTACCAGCAGAACTCGGTGGAGTTCACAATGTATTTCACGTGTCAAATCTGAAGAAATGTCTGTCAGATGAGACCCTCATAGTTCCTTTGAAGGAGCTCACTATCGACGATCAGTTGCGATTCGTCGAGGAACCAGTTTAAATCACGGACCGAGACGTAAGGTCCTCAAGCACACCAGAATACCTCTTGTTCGAGTTCGTTGGAACTCCCGTCATGGCCCAGAGTTTACCTGGGAACGAGAAGATCAAATGAAACTCAAGTATCCCCAGTTGTTTGGAAACATTGCAACCACTACTGAGACTAAAGCTACTGCGGAATTTCGGGACGAAATTCCAAGTCAACGGGGGGATGATGTGACACCCCAGGAAAACCAGGAAACAACACAACACAACTAGCTTCCTCAGTAACCGCGTGCTAAATTTCGGGACGAAATTTCTTTCAAGTTGGGGATAATGTGACAAACCGAGTTTTCAAGGTCTCTATTTGACTTAACATTGTACTTAATTTCAAAGTGTGTTTTATTTATTTAAGGTGCATTATGAGTGTTATTTGTGATGTGTATTTTATGTGTGTATGAGTTATATATATCTTGCATATATAAGAAGTATATAATTAAAAACATGGAACCTTGGCCGAAATCCCCTCCTCACGAAATCACCCCTACGAAAACACCCAAGCGTTTTCGTCAAGAGGTGGGCCGGCGAAAACGGGAATGGGCTTCGGCTCAGTAGCGAGCAACTATAGCGTTTTGTTATAACCTACGATTAGAGTTCAATTGCGAAACCCTAGAGTCTTTCTCTGCGTGACGGCATTACTGATTTTTTTCCCAAGTTCTCTCTAGCTATCGGTTCATCGTTTTCCTGCTTCGGTTTGTTCATACTGTTATTTATATAAGCATGACTTTTGATAGATCATTACATGTCTGCATACGTATATATATATATTTGTTGAGAATATTTATGTGCTTGGTGCAATGATGATGATGATTAGGGTTGAGAATTTAGATGCTTTGAATCGTGAGTTTTGCGGTGATTCGTGATCGTTATATATATTATCTACGAACTGTCATGTATATTGGATGATTTGATCAACAGTGTGTGTCTGTTAATGAATGATATGCTGATTGATTTATGGTCTTGGTCTCACAATGATTTGGTAGTTTTTATGTTTACATATCATGATTTGATTAAATGATTTCATCGATAACTGATCATACAACTGTGAGTGATGTTTAGGGTTAGTGTTATTACGTAACTGATGTGTTGATGATGATGTACCCGAAGAAATCAAGAGCAGACGAAAACACCCAGTGTTTTCGTCAAAACACAAGCCTGACGAATCACTTTGGGATTTCGTCACCCTAGTGATTTCGCCAATAAGTGTTTTCGCCAAATAGGGTTTTCGGCTAATGATCTGTAACTAGTATGTCAAGTCTGTTACTTGTTAACTCCGTTAGTTATTAACTCTGTTAAGTATGTAACTATGTTTAGCCTATTAACTGAGTTAAGTTTATTAACTCAGTTAACTTTATTAACTATGTTAGATTCATGTAGGACACTCTGTTAAGTGGGTAACTTTTGTTAACCCTGTTAGTTAATTCTGCTAGTTAATTAACAGTGTTGGTTTGTTATTTCTGTTATGTATATAAATCCTGTTAAATTGCTAACTTCGTTAAGACTGTTAACACTCTCAAGTATGTTAATGAATAACCACGTTAGTACAAACTGTGATGGACATTTATGTGAAACATAAGTTGCATGAAAACTTACTAACTGCTTACGTGGTGCATGATGTTAATTGTCAAACACACTTTGTGACATAGATTGTATGTGAAACCTTGCAAACATGTACTGATGGTGTATACGTGCAAAACTATAGGACTTGACTGATTTCTTGTGAGCACATAGATTAGCATACCAAGCAAACCAAGGTGAGTTCACACTCTTTCCAAAGCATGGGATTCCCAAGGGTTGGGAATGGGTTAATGATTTAAACGGTAACTACAACCATCCTCCGTGGGTAGGATGCCAAGATTACACACTGGACCAAACCTCTATCATTGAAGTCCCTCATTTATATCGACTTAATCGCCGAGGCCTATGGCGAGCGGGTCATTAGTTAATAGCGCTATTAGGTTTAACAAACCTCACACCGTGCCAGTCGGACGGGCGTGTCCTAATGGACTATGGGCAAAGGGTCAATGCTGATAGACATTGACTTAGGGCACCACTTACATTTTCGTAGTAGTCGATACGCACGGTCTAGTAACACATGGGAAGCCCCCACTAATCTTCGCAAACATGTCTGGGAGACCGCGATACGAATTAATACGATACATGGTTTACAAAACGAACATATGATTTACGAAAAGAAGGCTATAACTAAACAACCAACTGTGAACTCGCTCAACTTTGTTGTTGACTCGTTGTTACATGCCTTGCAGGTCGTTAGGTACTCATGGAGCTTGCACAGGGAGGCGCGGTCGTTGTGGGACATGGCAGTGTGTGCCATGCTAAAAACATTACTTTATTTCGCACTTAATACTTACATTGGGTTTTACAATTATGCTTCCGCTAAACACTTAACTACGTTTTTGATTTGAAACACCTTTCATATTGTGTGGTTGAATTTTACTTATTACTGGTTATGTTCAATATGATTGGTGGCTTGATCCTGGTCAGTCACGCCTCCAAGCGGTGATACTCCGCGGGTGGATTTTGGGGGTGTGACAATAATGACTCTCCACTGGGGAGAGGAATACGTACGATCTTCTCCTTGCATAGAATCTCAGCTTGATGTTTGGACAACCAATCCATACCAACCACTATATCAAAACTACCGAGGGTAATAGGAAGGAGGTCAATATCAAACACTTGACCCACAAGATCTAGTTTTCACCCAAAAAGGACATGTGAAGCTTCAATCGTCTTGCCATTAGCTAATTCTATTACATGCTTAACTTCTAAAGGTGTTGGGGTTAACCCTAATCGCTAACTGAACTCTAGGGACACATAACTCCAATCGGCACCAGAATCAAATAATACAGAAGCAAAGAGGTTGTTCACAGAAAACATACCAGTCACGATATTGCCGTCGTTCCTAGCATCACCAGCACTGATCGTAAATACCCTTCCACGAGCACCATTGCCCCCATTGTTGCCATTGTTGTTGTTCCCAACATTGTTGTTGTTGTTCTGGCGGTTGTTGTTGTCGTTGGCATTCTGATTCAGCTGAGGGCAATCCCGCTTAATGTGGCCCTCATCCCCACACTGGAAGCACCCCTTCCTATAACCTTGGTTCTGATAGGACTGCTCCCTTTGCTATTGCTAATGCTGCTGATTCTGCTGCTGCTGCTGCTTTGGGTGCGGGGCTCTACAGTCTTTGGCCTCATGGCCCACTTTTTCGCACCTATGGCAGGTCCGAACACATGATCCATAATGATGAAAACCACACTTGTTGCACTTTGGCTTCTTACCAACGTAGGAGCCTTGATTCTGGTTGCTGCCCTGGCCTTGATTAACTGAGGACGACTGACTGAAACCGAGGTTATTGCTGTTGTCAGGCCTTTTATGAGATTGACTCGCTCTGGTTGCTTTGTCAGTATCGTTCCACTTACGCTTGTTATCACTAGCAGGTGTGGTAGCTGTAGCAGTAGAGGTAGTAGCAGAAACACGTGGCGGTAACGCACCACGCGCGACCTCTTGGTCAGTAATCTTGTGTGCTAAACGGATGATCGTAGGCAGATTGTTGAGGTTTGCAGCAGTGACCAAACTCTTTACCGATGGTGCCGCCTTTGATGTACAACTTAATTCTTCGAGGTGGAGGTCGAGACAGGTTAGGGCACAAAATTGCTAGTTCATGAGATCGTTTCGTGTAAGCCTCGATCTCGGACCCTTCCATTTTCACATCGTAGTACTCGTTCTCGAGTTTCTGAATCTCATCACGAGGATAGTGCTCCTCCCACATTAACTCCTTGAAATCATCCCAAGTAGTGGCGTTAGCCATCTTGATGCCCAACATCTGCACCTGGGCATTCCACCAAGTTAAGGCACCATCCTCCAAAGTGCCTGTAGCATACTTCACACGGTCCCCATCGGGACAGTTACACGTAGCAAACACTGACTCAGCCTTCTCAAACCAACGTAGTAACCGCACAGCCCCTTCAGTCCCACTGAATGTCTGTGGCTTGCAATCCTTAAACGTCTTGAAAGTGCAAGTAGGTGGATGGTTTTGGTTCTGATGCGCTTGCTGACCTAATGGACGAAAGAAAATACGACACAGGGTAAGAGTTGTGTACGCGACACAAGTACAAAAAAGATTTGGCACATATCGTACCAGCTTGATAGGCTGCTAATGCCTCAACCACACGGGTGTTAATCAGATTTGTCAACTCAGCCTGAGTCATCGTGATGTGTCCACGTCCATGGCCTCGTCCACTCATGATTCTATATAAGGAGAGGGAACAAGTTTAAGAATCGAGATAAGGTAGGAGTCAAATCTCATGTTGACATCTACAAACTACAAAGTTTACACCAAACAATAGGGCAGAACCCTTCTCACACTCGTTAAGCCTCACTGGGACTCACATGCACCTCACATTATTATGTGTGCACCCATAATAATAAGGCAATTTGCATGCTTATCTCAATGCCTCTTAACTTGCGCTAAAAGTTTCCCCCGCATTCATATAGTAAAACGAAAGGCATTACAGGATTAATAATCACAAGAGTCGAAGGGTAGTGCCACACTATCTAGCTCCACTAAGACATGCAGCACAGATAATCACATCAAGGTGTCAAATATGTTGTTTCATGCAAGTCGTGTGTGTGTAACTACTAAACAATTAATGCATAAAGTAAACAGAAGACGAACCTTGCAATCTGGAGCTGAGTGTCATGGTCGATTCTCGAAGTTGTTCGGTCATAGTCTGGTTTTATAAAAACGTTTTAAAACCTAGTTCACTATAACCAGTGGCTCTGATACCAAACTGTCACACCCCCAAAATACCACATGCGGAATCACCACGGGACGTGTGACGTACCAGGATCCAAGCCACCAATCACATTGAACTACGCATAATATTTAAATAAAACATTCCATCCATTTCAAAATATAAATCCAAGTCATAAGTTAAGCCAAAGTAAATGTTCAGCGGAAGCATAATGTAAACTGTAAATCAATTGTTTCAAAACATGTGTTCATAATCAACGAAGCAAGTATCTAAGAGTTTCGACCCATGACCACTCCAGCACTCCCAGATAGCAAGTCCATATCAAGAATCTAACGACCTGCAAGCATGCAGATAAGTGTGTCAGACGACGCTGGTGAGTTCAAAGTTTGTTAATACGTTTTAGTTACCAGATATGAGTGTAAGACAATTCAATGATTTGATTTGATGTTGTTATTAACTCGATTACCGTAGATGGCTCTAGATTTATTTGCCCAAACCCCAATGCTCTATCACACATTGGTCAAGTGGTTAAGGAAATTAGTTCATGACCGTCCTCCCCGGTACGGTGTGAGGGTGCCAAACCTAATAGCGCTATCAACTAATAACCCCGTTGCCTCCCCGGCAACCAATCGGTATATGTAAGGGGACTTAATGATAGAAATGAGTGTAATAACCAACATCCCAATAACCCGACGTTCCTCCCCGGAACAATTACCAGATATCCCTCCCCGGGACGCATGCTTGGAAAAAGAGCAGTGAACTCACCTTGGTTTGCTCGGTTTGTTTAGTTACCCGTTTCCAAGTTAATCAACCAACCCTAACGTGGTTACCAATGAATATCAGTTTCACGATTAAACAAGTTATTGTTTTCACACAGGTTGCATCGCACACCAGTTCACAGTATATCAGTAGCCAGTACACCTTTCTAATACAAGTTCACATCTCATGCGAATGTCATAATTAGCACATAACGTAGCAGGTGGGTTTGTTATACCAATTAATCACACCAGGTTTCTTACTATCATTAGCATGTAGCATGGATAGTGTACACACACAAGTATCTATCATCCTTAACATCACAGCACCTACTGTTCATCTCGGCAACTTACACGACGAAACACCCTCCATGACGAAAGATACATCTTTCGCCGAAGTGAGGGGTGACGAAACATCCATAGGTTTCGTCGAGATGCTTGTCGACGAAACACCCTTGTTTCGCCGTCCCATGTTTCGTCGACTGCACTTGCAGTTTCATCATTCTCTCTAATCCCTAATGTTCACAGTTACCTTTCGCAGATCACAGTCCAATCGGTTTCTAGTTTTTATTATGCAACACATCATCGTAATCACTAATTAACAGTTTACCAATAACCCTATCAACCATCATAGATAGTAACATGGAAACACTATCACGCATCATTCATACGGAACCCCACAGTTAGCATGAAACTATCATTGTAACCATAACAATTCATCATTCAGATACGACACCAGAATCACATTCAAACAATCATCAACCATAGGGTTTCCTAATCTCTAGCAACAACCTAAACATTTAATCATCTAACTGTTTGACGTCATAGACAAACCCTAGCCTCACGTAAGGTTATCACACAACTACACCAACGATTAACACAATGAATACTAACCGATGATTACGAGATGATAAGTCCGATCGAGATGTAGAGCCTCGTGAATCCAAGGTTGTCGCCGCACAGAACAGGGGATGCGTTTTAGGGTTTTCAATTGGTCAGTTGTGTGACGAATATAATAGTTTCACGTAATATACTCACATAAGTGTATTGGGCCCTTACTGGGCTTCGAAGTAACCTGGGCCAACGAAACACCTATGTTTCGTCGTGATGTGTATGACGAAACACCTAGGTTTCGTCGAGTGAGGTGCGTGGCGAAAGTCCTATGTTTCGTAGTCATAAAGGTGAGAATACACGTGTTAAGTTTATAACTCAAACAGTTCATAAGTTCATAAGTTCATTACTTACCAAACTATAATACAATACACCAAACATATATCAAACTTGAACAAGTTACAATGCAAACGAATTATGAAAACACTTTGCGAAACGAGTAACGTGTCAAGTAAGGACCTTGAAAACTGAGGTTGTCACATAACATCTCAGATCGGGGGACGACTCTGTCTCCGCTTCTGCTCGTGCACTCGTTAAAGCAAACTCATGGCCTAGTTCGTGAATGAGCCTACAAGTGGTAACCGCTCTGTATCCGTCATCTCTTTTGAAGAAGCTGCTGAGCTAGATGCGGCGCTTTCAAAATCCCGTGACTCTCAGTCATCTATCTTCTTTTCACCTGAAAATGTTGGATTGGGGGAAGGCTTTCCTTCTTTGTTGACTTCAACTGATACCGGCTGATAGCCCAATCTCTTAATCTCGGAACTAATTGTCTATCTAGTAGCCACACCTTGCTTTGATGAGTTAAGTGAAATGAAAGTCGATTTTGATCCTATATCGCAGCATCATGACTCGCCAATGAAGCCGACATGGGGCTAGGGTCATCACATCAAGTATTGGGCACGTGGGTGAGTGAACTCTAGTTGTGCTTAAGTTGCGATCTGCTCCGGTCAAGTCGAACCTTGCCAATTAGCTTCTGGAGATCGGGTTCTCACTACCAGTCCAAGTGGGAATTCTTCTAAGAAAACCCCTTCTTCTAGTCTTTATCTTAAATCTTTTTTATTGTCTTTCCCTTTCATCTTGATATCAACTCTGACATTAACAAAGCATCGGGCGGGGAAGCTTTCAATATTATGATGAAAGAGACTATCGGAGAAGGTCACACTCTGCTTGCGTCCGCTAGCTGATGACGTGTGTAACGCAGGTTGGTGTTATATATAGAAGTTCTTGGTTGAGAGTATCGTGTCTTCAATTAGGGCTGATCTCCTCAACGCATCTGCTGTTCAATCATCTGCTGCTGATGGTCTTGTTGTCGCAGACGGTCTTCTGTTGGCAATTGAATAAACTCTTACTTCTTGGTGAGTGAATCATCTTCATCCTATAATAAATAAGGACATTTACACCACCTATTACAGGTCAGGTCCTAAAGCTATAGTGTAATTCCCTGTGACTATTGACAGGAGATCCTTCTATGCTTTCACCGATAATCACATCCAACTACATCCAGGAATCGCATCTGCCAGATGTGGTTTTGGGACCAGGCGTGTAACCTCGATAGCATGTGCCCTAGCCACCCAAGCCTATTAGTCGCTTAGATAAAGAAGGAAGCCCTTCGGGAGCTATTCTTTCCCTGATATTGGCAGGACTTACTAGCCCCTAGCTGTTTCAATGGTAGGAGCAGGGGATTGAAGAGGGACATCCGTGCTAAGAAGAAGGGACTGCAGCCCCTAGGTGTAGCATCAGTTCCAGACAACCGCTCAAGTTCAAGTAAAGGCTTCAGTCCTAGGAAGAAAGGCTCGAAAGCCTAAATCTATGATTTATACTTGCTCTCTCCCTGAAGTGGATGTGGAAAAGCGGGCGCTAATGCAAGGAAAGGAGGTGTTGTTCGTCCACTTCTGCTCCAGCTGAGAAATTACCTTGTAGTCTGAGGAAACTCAAACGTAAGCTAGAACCGGAGAAGAGAAGATACTTTAGGTTTAGTCCTATTGCCTGGAAGTAGAGGGGAGTTCACTCACAGCCGGGGCTGCTTCATTCTCCTAAGCCTCTGAATAGACACCTTGCTGAAGCCCTAGGAGGGGAAAGAGTTAGTCTTCTAGTTTATCCCAAGACTTATTGGAAATGGAAAGCCAGGGGAATGCTACCAACTCCCTTTACTCCCACGTTGGAAAGCATATGAACTTGACTGAACTGAATGACCAGCGGGGTAAAAGAAGAAGGGATAAGAAAAGAAAGTAGCACCCACCACTCTTTCAGTAGAAGGTTATCCAGTCGATCTTCGTAAGTAAGTAAGTAACACTTTCATCGATGATTCCTCTAATCCTCTAAAGGCTTAGAAGGGAGCTGAACTGTTTATCTCTATGAAATTCTGGACGCCTCACTTCGCTCGCCTCCCTTCCGGTCGCCTCAGCTTCTGAATCCAATCTTGAACATTCAGTTAGGCATTCACAAATTCACTTCTCTTTCAAGTTCCAATAAGATTGTTATGCTCGTGGTGACTTCTCAGTTAGGAATTATCATTGTCCGGTTACAGGACTAGGGCCCTACTAGCCTCATCGGCCGATGTCTGTCGTTTCGCGATTCTTGCGTTTACGGACCGAAGGAAAATAACTCCAATCCTTCTTCAGGGCAACATGCTATATTATATGATATATCTTGGGAGTTGAAGGTCGCAGTTCCTTTCCCTCAGGCGAGTTCCTCACTTAACTTAAAAGAGGAAGGAGTCTTTGCGAATTTAGTAGCTATGCCTAACTTCTACCTTCGTGTGTCAATGGATCTTTCACAGACTCCCTATTTATTATGTTTCCCTATTGGTCTCACTACCATACCAAACCCTCCCTCCGGTCGCCTCGTTCCCTTGCTTTGATCCTCTGTCTCTGAAACCTTCCTTAATGAAGTGGAGAATTCCTTCGTACTTGAGTGTCGCAATGAGCCCGTAGGCAAGGTCCTTACTATTTTCACGCATGCCATGAGGTTGTCTACCTCACTAGTATTTGAACTAGAATGCCAGGCGGAGGAGTGTAACTGCCTTATCGCGCTATCCGACTTCTATGTGAAAAGCATTTCGTACTCGTAACTGATGCCTTCCTAGCGAAAGGTGTGCTCCAATGAAAAGTACACAACACTAGTAGTTCCCCTTTTGACGACCAAGTCACAATGGAAACAATGTATCTCTCTGGGGATGCGAAGAATCTTTGAAAGCACTTTCGAACCATCACACGGATTCCAGCCCAACTACCCATGATATGGTAAGAACGGAATGGAAAGGAAAAAAATGATATGCGCAGACGTGAAAGCTCTATCAAGAGAACTAGCTTCTTTTTTATTTAGAAAGGAACGATTCCCTCGTCTGAGAATCGTCATTCACGCACTCTTCCTCCCCACTAAAAAAAGCGATTTAGAATCTCGAGAACCTAAACAAAAATGCAGAAGTGAGCGTACCCCAAGGCTCTCCTCTCTCCCTCTTTTTTAGCCAACATCATCAACCCCATTTTTCACCTTGAATGGGTTAAAGCCAAAAATCTGATGAATAGAAGGAAAGGAGATCAGAAAAATAGGCGGATAACTTATAGTATAGGTCGGATGTTTCCGTGAGCAGTAAGCAGCAGTTCCCCCTTATTTTGGGAAAGCTGGTGGCCGCGTGTGAATTCTTTCAAGGCAAGGGGCGACCTGATTCGGCATTTTTGTTTACTCTGATCCGGTGGAGGTGGTTTTCACTAGCGCGTAGGTGGTCTAAGTTCCTATGACCGAGTCTTTCTGGCCCCTGTGAACATCTTTTCTTAGTGTATTAAAGAGGGCCTCTCTAACCGGTGAAGGGGGTGTCCACTAACAGCCATTCCTGGCTCGGCTCCGATAACGCAATTCCAAGAGGAGTCGGTAGTTGGGCACTGGATCCCTTTGGACCTGGAGAACGTGTGACGCTGAGTCGGGGTTTGGTGAACCAGCAGGTCGCTCCTCTAGTTGAAGTATCGGGCCCCTTTTTTGTTGCCTAGGTTACACCTTTGGAATACCCCAGAAGAATGTTTCTCTACTTCCCCACAATCTTCACTTTACGCCACGCCGACTCCACTTTCATCATAAGGCGTGGAATTAGACCAAGGGGAATATCCAGAGGAACAAGTCCCTTAGATTTCGCACATAGGAGATCGAGACACAGCCCCGAGGCTATGGGAAAAGATGTAGATCGATCACCCTAGATAGACAACTACATAGAGGGTCTCTGCAAGTCAGTCTATATATACTTTGATTTCGTTCCCACCGTACGATAAATATCACAACCAATGAGGTCCGTAAGTTTCACATCTAAGTAATACTCGATCCGATAGTTTACGATATAGATAAATATATATTTAACAACAACATTATAAGAAAAGATATTAATAGATATCGGTAGTTGTCCGGTAGTACCCAAACAATAAGATTCCCGAGGAAAATGCACCTAAGATCAAATATTTCGAGCTGGCTTCCGTGGAAAATTCAGACATTCTTTTTGATGCTGCGATCACATAAAAACATAAACTTTGAGACTCAATAGCTAAATACATGGCAATTGAATCATAAGCCGAGATCATAAAGAGCATACTGCGAGTAGGAAGTGGAATTAATACAATGGTTTCAGAAGCATCAAACCTCTCTTGTTCGGAAGAATCGAAACACATCGAAATGGTACCAGCCGTACTTAATAATAGAAGGATTTGGCAGAAATATGTAAAATTGTCCCTCCGAAAAAGATTATTCCAGAATAAATGGGCAATAGTTAGGAGAGGTGCGCCAGCGGCGAGCAGAAGCAAGGTTACTAGATACCTCAGGAAAGCCCGGCCAGAACCACACGTGCAAGTTTCCCTGCATGTGGCTCGTCCGTGGTAACTTCTTTGGATTTGCGTTAACTAGCGGACCGATCACTGAGTGGGGATGCTCCCTCCAGCATGAGCGAACCTTTTCGAAAGTGGTTAGGAATGGGCGCCCCTCTCCCAGCCCGGATCCAACCAAGTTCTATTGATCATGTCCCCTTCCCAACAGTTGGAACTTGTCTTGTGGCATCTTTGGCTTTACGAGAGAAAGCTCGCCATAGAAAAAAGTCTTTCTCTGTCATAGGTGCGTCCACAGAAGAGGAAATCGCAATGCATCTTGCTCAGTAGGCGTAGCTTGCAGTGAGAGTGTAGCGGGGGTAAGGTAAGGAGGCCGCCAGAGAGGAAGAAACCAGCCTATTAAGCGCAACTAAGCTAATATGCACCGGAGAAAGCCAGGTACCGTAGGTAAGCTCTATTCAGCCTGGAGCATTGATTCCCCATAACGAATAGGCTAGCTCTATCTCTCATTTACCTATCCCGTGTTCGAGAAGGTCCCTCAATTCCTCGGCAGCACCTCGAGGTGCATTTAGTTGTCTTACATGAGACTCGGGATATTACCCACTCCATGGCATGACACCTTTCGCTCATCCATTCCGCCCGCCTGCCCAGACGCGACACCTTTTCTCATGATCATCTACCGCCCTTTCTTTCCTCCCCGCTATTCATGCATGAAGATCGTTGTATGTATGCTCGACTTCGGGTGTCGGTGCTATAGTATAGGTAGGAGTACATTATGGCAGAATCCGTCACCCGGGCAAACCAGCCCTCCTCCAAGAAGAATTGTGCAATGCCCCCCGATCCCTATAGAGCGAAAGAGCTGCCTGGTGATCCCTAGGTTGCAGCACATTCGGTCGTTAACTCCTCGCACCGCTGCCGCCGTTTCTAGGACCGACCGATGCCTCACCTGCACAGGTATCTACCTAGTGTCGGTCGCACATTCAACATAGCGTTCGGACTCATGTGCCTTCCAGAACCATGGGTCTTCGAGCCTGCTGCGTACGATTAGCCAGCCTTGCGGCGGCAAAAGGATTCTAAGCCCCCATGCTACGGTTCCCTGCAGTCCGAACCCGGTGCCGCATTAGGTTAGGGAACAGGGCGATAATAGCTCCTCCGCATCCCAAAGCGCGCTGCCCTCCTAGGCGCGCAACACTAAGTAATCCAAGCCAACCCACATTACTGACTAACGGTGGATAATCAAATTTCTTAGACGTACTAAAGACAGCTCCATGAATGAGCAAAATGAAGGTTGCATTAATGAGAAAGATCTCTGGGGAAACCGCTAAAAAAAGATTGAACATATGGGAGGATCTGAACGAATTCTGCTTTCATTTCCTACGTATGGAGCACCGAGTTACTTACGTTACGATCTGAAGAAGAAGAAGGTAGGCTGCACGCGACTAGGAAGGCTACGTCCCATGCATCAGTTTGTAGATCGCGGTCTCACACACTAATCGCACTATTTGGAAGAGTGGGGACTAAGGAAATTGTCTCTAAGGAAAGTTCTCTTCCAAATGAGCTATTTAGAAAAAAAATCAATCTTGAAAGATTTTATTTTCTTTTGTATCTTTCGATATGGGATACTGTGAGAAGGGTTCCTTTGAATCTCTTTTAAATAAAGATCCAAAGTTTTTTCCTTCAGTGGAACTCCTCCCTTTTTATAAAAGAGACATTCCCTTATCACATAACGATTCATGTAAATGCGATCTCTACTATACTCATCGTGGAGCAGCTCTTCCTTTATGCTTTTTTCTATGATATGTTGTTTGTCCACCAAATCATGATAAGCTGTTATACTGATTTGATCACTATTCTCCAAGAGGTGCCGATTGAGGCAACCCTTAAGTTCGTCGTAACACTGCCCGTCTTCTATAACCGGTTTGATCACCTCAAGACCTATAGGAGGGGCGCTTCGGTGTGCTATAGGATGGTCCCGTAGGTAATCCTCTTCTGCCACGTGAGGCTGGTGAGAAGGTTCGGGAAGCATCCAATGTGCCAGAGAGGGGCTTGCTTCCGTAGTGACGAGTGTTCGAAAAGCACAGCCAATCACGAAGGCCAGAGTGGAGGAGCAGCACATCTTGCTAAAAATCAAAGAGTGGGCCTTCACCCCTATGAAGCCCGCTACTTTTGAAAGTACATCAATAAAAAACGAGATTCCCCCTATCGAAAGACAGAGAAGATAGAAAAGCATCAGAAGAGCGATGAATAAGAGAAACGGAATGAAGGCCCTAGCACTGCGAAATCAATTCATTCTCACTGAAGATCCAACCCGTATCATTTGCACTTTCATTGATTTTATCATTAGTATAATCTATCTATTTTATCATTAGTATAATCTATCTATTTTATCATTAGTCTATAGTTTGCAGATTATCAAGCTTTCAATCCGTTCTTAGACCTACCGGTGACCAGCTTCGCGAGACCTTTTCGATCTACACATGACTAAGCTCTATTGGGTGGTGGCTTATCGAAGCACTACTTGATAAGATCAGTATTAAAAAGAAAGACCTGCCCTTTCGGTGAAGTTGCTTTCTTCTCTTATGATATTTCTAGTTGGATTCAAAGAGCGCTCCTAAATGCCTTACACAATTCAAGAGTTAAGAAAGGCTCTTATTCATTCTTTTTATAATATAGGAAGAAGGAGATCTGACTTCTTAGAAGGAAATGAGCTACCTAGACCTTTGTTTTTATGTACAGGTCTCGTGAAGAGAGAAGATAGGAAGAGGAGTACGCGAAAGGAGACTGTTCAGTAGCTAGGTGATAAGAAGACTAGCTCGGGCTTGAAAGCTTAAACGTATAGGCTGTTGGATCACAATAGGTGGAGTCTCTAAAAGCCTTATAGAAGCATGAGACTGAAGAAGTCAGGCATCAGTTGGTGTGAATGACTCCGGCCGAAAGGTTAGCGAATCCGACTTCATTCTTTTTGATGGAAAGAACCGACCCCAACCAAGGGGGTTGTGCCTCCCTAAGCTGTCCTGATCCCTTAAGGGTTTCGGAATGGAAGGGCAGTTAATGGAAGAGTAACTGCTTCATCGGGAATACTAAATGGCTGTGAAGAAGCAGTCACAGCCTATTAATCTCTTAGTGGATAAGGGAATGCAACTCAATAGAAAGACTTGGCCTCTTAGGAACACCTGTAACATCCTCCACCGATAGACTTCAGTCCACTCTTGAGGAATAATGTGACAACTCGAGTTTCCAAGATTTCTATCTTCGCATTTATTGCACGTTATTTTTTTTTTATGTTGTTTGTTAATACGACTTGTTTGTTTCACAACGCTTACATTCGTAAAACGTTAAATAGTATTGCGATTGATATTTTATAATTGGGGTGCATATTATATTTGAGTATATGATGATAGTGTAATTTGTGCTATTGGGATTGTATAGTTTATTGTGGAAGTTTGGCCTAACACCCCTGCCCATATGAAAACACCCCCCCTGATGAAAACACATGGTGTTTTCGTCCATGTGGCTGACGAAAACAGAGATGGGCCTTGGCCCAGTCTTGAGATATTTATATAATTATTTTATAAACAATCTTCACGGAGAAGTTTTCTCACTTGGCAACCTTATCACTTTGTTTCTCTCTCTCTACCTCTGAAACCCAACAAGAATTCCTCATTTGAAGCCAAAACCTCTGTTTAATCATTGGTTAGTGATTTCATGATTCAGTTGTTTTAGATGCATATCGTATGATTATTGGATGTTTAATCATGATGTATGCATATATTTATATATTTATATGTGATTTGCTCTGTGTGGTATGTTGATGATCTTATGATTTTGTATGATAGATATATATATATTAACGTATGATCTATAAACTACTGTGATGATATGATATGATATGATCAATATATATATGTATTTTAAATAAACTGCCAGGTGTATATGATTAGATCTGAGTGATATTAAAATGATCATGTAACTGATAAAATTAGAGTTGCTGGGTTTTAATATGAACTGTTAGTATTGATGATGATGATGATGAAGGACTTGACGAAAACACCCCCACAAAAACAACCTGGACGAAATCACTTTGTGATTTCGGCCCACATGTGGTTTTCGGCTCAAGTGTTTTAGGCCCAAGTTTGGTTTTTGGCCCATATATGATTTCAATATATATATTGTTTTCGGCCCATGATGGTTTTCGGCTATAGGGGTTTTCGGCCAAGGGGGTTTTCGACCCAACTGTTATGATTTATTAAACTGTTAATCTTGTTAAGTTAAGTTTATAACACTGTTAAGTATGCAATTATATTCAACCAACTAACTGAGTTAAGTTTATTAACTCAGTTGACTTTATTAACTCAGTTGATCTCATTAACTTTGTTAGATTTATGTATGACACAATGTTAAGTAAATAATCCTGTTAGTTGATAAACTCTAGTAAACTGTTATATTTGTTAAGTATATTAACTGGGTTATATCAACTATGTTAACTCTGTTATAACTATTAATTTAGTTAAGAAAAAGCATGTGACACAGTTAGTTACTAAATGTTAACCTTGTTAACTGTGTACCCCTGTTTGAATATGTTAGTTCAGTTAACTAGCTCAATTAACTGTGTTGTTGGTTAATTATGTTTGAATTAACTGTGAAAGCTAATATGGGTAAGATGTTTTTGCATGAATTGGATTAACTGTTTACATGATACAAGAATGCTAATTGCTAGGCACACTCGGTGATGATACTTTGATGATAGTTACATGTGAAACTTTACAAACATGAACTGATTAAATATACGTGCCTACTATAGGACTTGACTGATAATTGTGAGCACTTAACTTAGCATACCGAGCAAAACAAGGTGAGTTCACACTTCTACAAAGGCATGGGATTCCCGGGGTTGGGAATGGGTTGATTGATTATTTATGCTTAAGAGTTATCGGAATTACATACCATAGGCCTCGGGAGAGGAAGGTCAATGGTAGATACTACTAGACTAGTGATACATATACTTCTCTTCGCACACATGCCGGGATCGGCCGCGATACTAGAACAATCTTCGCAAACATGCCTGGAATGGCCGCGAACTATACTTTAATCTTCGCAAACATGCCTGGAATGGCCGCGAACTATACTTTAATCTTCGCAAACATGCCTGGAGGGCCGCGATACAAATATACCTAGTCTAGAGAACATATGGGAAACCCCCACTAAACTTCGCAAACATGCCTAGAGGGCCGCGATACCATTACATACGATACATGATTACTAAACGAACATACGAATTACGATACGAACATTATATCTAAATAACCAACTGTGAACTCGCTCAACTAGTTGTTGACTCTCTGTTTCATGCCTTGCAGGACCTTAGGTACTTTTGGAGTTTGCATGGGAGGCACGGTCGTTGTGGACATGGATCGTGAGTGTGTTGTTAAACATTATGACATTTTGTACTTAAACTTATGTTGGGTTTTACATTATTGCTTCCGCTACAAACTTGTTTATGTTGGTTTTGAAAACACCTATCGTATTGATGAATGACTTTTACTATTTACTTATGTTCAATATGATTGGTGGCTTGATCCTGGTCATGTCACGCCTCCAAGCGGTGGTACTCCGCGTGTGGATTTTGGGGGTGTGACAAATAAGATGATCAGATAGGTAAATCCCTACTAACTTACAAATCTAACTACCTGAAAGGGCCTTAAATGTGAGCCAGTAGACATGGGTGGCTTGTCTGAAAAACTCAACGACTTCCAGGCCTCCAAGATCTCAGAGCAGCGTAAGGAAATTATAGCTCTTTTTTAGCCTTTTCAATCTCATCTCAAGTCAGGGATCAGTTGCACTAAGATAGAAATATTTGTCTTTTTTTCCTCTCTTTATCCAGTCGGGCTTGTCTCAAGACTAAATCGAATCTAACTAATGTTCTTCATCAAGCTGTCAGTTTCCTTCCTCGCCTACAGGATATGATGCAGATGTAATGGGACTCAAGCTTTAAAACACACTAAGTCTTCTATGTCTGATAGATTGGTCACGAAGTCAAGATGAATATAGCTTCTTATGGATTCATTTATAAGCATAAAGGTTATCTGAATTGAAAAGAAAAAAGAATAGACTAGCTTCACCCATGTCCTTCATCTCAAAGTTGGATGATTAATGGCATTTATCAATTCCTTGTCATTTCCAGCCTTCGTCAAGATGTCCTTCATCTCAAAGTTGGATGATTAGTGGCATTTATCAATTCCTTGTCATTTCCAGCCTTCGTCAAGATAGAAAGTTCGTCAAGATAGAAAGAAAGGATCCCTCCTTACTACCATCCATTTCTCTAAGACTAAGATTGATTGAATGCGCCCCGTGATGAAGAGAAACTTCTTAGTCCCAAAGTCTTGTAACTCGCTTTGTCTTGAAACTCAGCGCTGAAAGCCCAGTCAGCTAAGGAAGCTTAGTCAGTTGATAGATGTAACACTAAGCCAATCTGGAAAGTTGAGTAGAATCAAGAAACTGGCATACCTTGAATCTAGCCTACAATCCGATCTTTCTTCTCTTAGTAAATTGATAGTCGTTACTGAGCTATGCTTCTTTGTTGAGACCGCTTGCCAAAAAGCTATAGTCAACTTCACTTTTTTTTTTGGGTAAAGGGGTTACCCCGGTGAATTTTATAAATGAACAATAAAGTACATGAGCGTGTCAGAAAAAACACACTAGACTAGACTTGGCATACCAATACTAGGAAACCAAATAAACAAAAAGGACCAGACAAGAACACTACTCAAACTAAACCAAGCACATGACCAAAAAACCAACTAAAAAAAACGACACAAACAACTCTATACTCTAGCCCGGGTCGTCCTCATCGCCACTCATAGGAATCTGCCATTTCTTCAAAAGCCTCTTATGGTTTGATTCTCCACTAAACTTAAACCCCATTAGTTTTAATCGAACCGTGTTCTTTATCATTTCAGTGATTGTAGAAACACTTCTTTGGTTTAGAGAAAATAAACGGTTATTTCTCTCTTGCCATATGAAATAAGTGGACGCGGCAACCACCAACTTACAGACAATATGATCAATCTTCTTAGAGTTTGAGTTGATTTCCATCCATGCAAAGATAGAATCCCAGGAATCATTTACAACCCCCAGGAATCTTCTTAGACAATATGATCACTCTTCTCAAGTTTGGCATATAGTCCGACAAAAGGTGGGTATGACTTTTGTTCGGCCGAGATGGGTGGATATCGTGGATTGGCTACTTGTTCGTGCGCGATCAAAATCGGCTACGAATTATGTTGCAAAACTTCTTGTTGCGGCTACTTCTTATTTCATATGGCAAGAAAGGAATGCTAGGTTATTCAAAAATCAGGTGAGACCTCCGGAAAAGCTGAGTGAAATTATTATAAGAGTAAATTGCCATTTTAGTCCCTGAGTTTTGTCCAAATTTGCCATTTTGATCCAAATAGTTTTTTTTTTTGCATCTGGGTCCCTGACTTTTCACTTTTATTGCCATTTTAGTCCCTGAGTTTTGTCCAAATTGCCATTTTAGTCCCTGAGTTTTGTCCAAATTTGCCATTTTGATCCAAATATTTTTAGTGGGTTGGATCAAAATGGCAATAAAAGTGAAAAGTCAGGGACCCAGATGCAAAAAAAAAAACTATTTGGATCAAAATGGCAAATTTGGACAAAACTCAGGGACTAAAATGGCAATTTACTCTTATTATAAAGACGGTTAGATACAAGTTGATGGGAGCGACACTAAAGAATAATGATAGAGTGCAGAAGTTTCTTGGAGAATAGGAGATCCATGGGGTAGCAATTGATGATGATGGAGGCTGATTAGTGTTTTTTGTTTTCATTGTTTCTAGAGTTTAGTCTAGTAGTCACGTTGTTTTGCTTTATTTTTAGTGGTTGTACGTTGTTGCTACTTTCATGAGGCATGTCTCATGATTTAACTAGTGTAGACTTTCTACACTACTTGTTTTATTTGGTCGTGAATATATAGAATCACCGGGGTAACCCTTTACCCAAAAAAAAAACCCCCATGTTAACCATCACCTTGATATTATTCCAAACTTGCGAAGAAAAAGAGCATTGAAAGAATAAATGGTCCTGAGAATCAATATTATACTTACATAGCGGGCAACAC
This sequence comes from Helianthus tuberosus, assembly GCA_030545235.1. Lineage (NCBI taxonomy): Eukaryota > Viridiplantae > Streptophyta > Magnoliopsida > Asterales > Asteraceae > Helianthus > Helianthus tuberosus. The sequence goes on along the minus strand of CM060368.1, from coordinate 113,608,584 downwards.
ATAAGTCGTAAATTAGTTTCACTTCCTGCTTCCCACACGGCTAAAGGATCTTGTGTTTTCAACTTGTTCTTGATTACTAGCCATAGATGGAACGAGTGTCTTGGAATACAGAGATTAAACCAAACCATGTTGACCCATGTAACTTTATTACTCCTGTTTCGAATATTATTCCACACCGCAGAAGAACCAAAAGGACAAAAAGAGCCATCCAAGTCTTTCCGAAGAGTCCGATCATGCTGATTATGAACCAATCTTGGAACGTTAACATTTATTAGTACCGGGTACCCGTCAAACCACGCTTGAGGCCATCTCCATTGGGCATTATCATCAACCAGATCTGCGACAATAGATTTGAGCGAGAATCCTGCATTGGCAATAGCTCGCGGTGTAATAAAAGACCTGATCGGACTAACCGGACACCAGTTGTCACTCCACGCATTTGTTTGAGCACCGCTACGGACAGTCTTCCATACGAAAGGTCGCACAAGGTTTCCGATAGACAAAATCTTTCTCCATCCCCAACTCATGTTCCCCCGACTCGGAATATCCCAAAGAGTACCCTTTAACTTATAAGAATGAATCCAATGAACCCATAAAGAGGGACGATTGTTGATGATACTCCACACATGGCTAGACATAAGAGCTTTATTCATTTCCGAAATACTCCTTAATCCCAGACCACCCTCATGCTTAGGCAACCACGCCACTTTCGCTCGAGCTCTACCCTGACTACCTGCATTCCACAAGAAACGCCGCATTCTATTTTCTAGCTCATTAATGATCGAAACTGGTAAAATAAATACTAATGCCCAGTATATGTGCATAGAAGAGAGGACTGAGCTGATTAGCTGCAGCCTACCAGCGAAAGATAATGACTTTGTCATCGAATTGTCAATTTTCTTTTCCATACGATCCACGAGGAGTTTACAATCCTTAAGATTCAGCTTAGAGGAGATTAAGGGTACGCCAAGATACCGAATCGAAAGAACACCTGACATGCCATATAAGAGTAAGACAAGCAAACAAGCTTACAAGCTTCAACTAAACAAAAAACCAACTAGACATTAAACAATTAAGTGACTTCGAAAGTCTCTATTGATGTCAACTTCCAATCTTCCAAGATTTTCCTCACATGCGGCGTATCCTTATACTTGAAAGATAATAACTTCAGTCTGACATTGTCAATAATAATGTTTGAAAGCACTTCAGGCGGTCTTAATTGGTTGTTGAAGAACCTGTTATTCCTTTCTTGCCATACAAAATAAGCAGTCGCCTTTATAACGAGTTTAGCAATAACCGAATTTAGAGACCTAGAAGTCGCTTTCGGCAACAGCCACCCCATAATGACATCCCACTTATTAGGCACCATCTTCATACTAGATTTCTCCTTGATAACATCCAAAACCTTGGAAGAATAAGAACAATGAAAAAACAAATGCTCATGTGATTCCAGGTCTCGTTGACACAGTAAACAACACATCATGTTCATCGAACCACTAGTGTTGTAATTCCATTTTTGAATTCGGTCTTGTGTCCATAATTTCCTTCTAAAGATTAACCAGCAGTGAAAAGAATGCCTCGGAATATTAAAACCCGACCACACAATCTTTGACCAAGCCACTTCTTGACCACGAGTACGAATAGAATCCCAAACCAGCTTAGACGAAAACTGCATCATTTTACCACCACTGGTTCGCCATAACGTAACATCTAACTTATTAGGAACGAGGTTGATATGATTTAGTTGGAATAAAACCGGAAAAAGATCCCGCCAAGCATCCGGCCAAATCCACATGCCATTATGAACCACCTCCGCTACTTTAGAATAAATCGATAACCCATGTTGGGACATACTTCTGGGAGAAACAAAACGGCTAAGAGGACACTGATTGCACCAAGTATCATGCCATACGAACGTAGATTCCCCATTACCCATCTGCTTCCAAAAAAATTTACGGACCGAGCCCCTGAAAGACAGAAGTTTCCGCCACCCCCAAGTAGAGCTTTGCGGCACCTTAACATCCCAAAAACTCCTACCTCGAAGCCGATGTGCCTGAATCCACTCTACCCACAGCGACTTCCGACCCGAAACAATACTATAGATATGAAAAGTCATTAAAGACCTGTTGACATCCGAAACCTTCCTAATACCCAGGCCCCCTTCAGATTTTGGCAAACAAACATCTTTCCACGCAACCTTGGCAATTTTCAAACCCGAAGAACCTTGATTCCAAAGGAAATCCTTCATAATCCTCTCTATGCTTTTAATGATACTGACTGGGAGAGTGAAAACGGCAGCCCAATAAGAATACATGGCAGCTAAGACAGAATTAACCAACTGGAGTCTCCCTGCAAATGAAAGAAATTTCGTTTTCCAATCCAAGAGCCTTTTGGAAATCTTCTCAACCAACACTTTGCAATCAGATTTAAGCAGTCTAGAAGCAATCAGCGGCACTCCAAGATATTTAATTGGCAGCGATCCTTCAGGAAACGGAACTAAAGACAAAATCTGATTCTTCACTCGAGCCGGAACATTACAGAAGAAAGAAGTACTTTTACTCAAGCTAGGAACAAGACCAGACATGTCTCTAAAATTGTTTAACGAATCCATGATGATTTTAACCGACTCGTAGTCAGCTCTGGCGAACAATAACAAGTCGTCAGCAAAACACAAATTAATGATATTCTGCCTCTTACAATTGTTATGATACCGAAAAGTAGTATGGTTGACTGCCGCATGCTGAAGAATGGACGTGAGGACCTCCATGACTAACGTGAACAAATATGGCGATATAGGGTCTCCTTGCCTTAAACCCCTTTGACCCTTAAAATACCCGTGGATCTCTCCATTAATACTAATCGAGTATGAAGTTGAAGTAACACAACTCATAACCCAACTCACCATCTTATCATGGAAACCAAACCCTGAAAGCGTTGCATGAAGGAAATCCCAATCCACAGTATCGTATGCCTTTTGAATATCAACTTTGAATGCACACCTTGGAGGACCCGAATTTCTGTGATAGTTATGGAGCAATTCCTGAGTTAACAGGATGTTGTCCGAAATTCTACGCCCAGGAATAAAAGCTGACTGGTTTATGCTAACAACATCATTAATCCCCTCAAGAAGTCTATTAGTGAGAATCTTACTAATAGCTTTGTAAAGAACATTACAACAAGAGATAGGGCGATAATCAGTCACGTACGTTGGGGTATTGACCTTAGGAATTAGAGCCAAAAAAGTATGATTGATTTCTTGTAGTAGTCGGCCACTTCTAAAGAAATCTTTGATAGCGAAAGTCACCTCATCACCAATAACCTGCCAAGATTTTTTAAAGAAAGCTGACGAATAACCATCTGGTCCCGGGGCTTTATCATCACCGACATCAAAAAACGCAGACTTTATTTCATCATCAGTAACATCACGAATCATGAAATCAGCCTTTGTATCACTAATACGTCTAGGAAAACAATGAGTATTAGGAAGTTTGGTCACAGTATCACTAATCGTGAAAGAACACCTTCTTGGAAAGGCATCAGTCTAAGAATTTCATGTTTAACCATTTGCGGAACATTACTGATAAAAACTGTGCTCTTCGGAGAACTGGGAACCAAACCGGAAATACTAGTAAAGGTCTCTAGCGCTTCCTTCACTTTTTTTACTGAAAAAATATCGCCATGCACAAAAATAAACAAATCATCGGCAAATGAGACATTTATAATTTTTTGCTTCACACAATGGGCATGGAATTTAAACGAAGAGTTGGTTCGGGCAGCACGCTGAAGCAATAAAGAGACGACCTCCATAATTAGAGTGAATAAATACGGAGACAACGGGTCCCCTTGTCTCAAACCCCGTTTACCTTTAAAGTGCCCATGCAAGTCACCATTTATACTCAAGGAGTAGGAGACCGTAGTTACGCAAGTCATAATCCAAGCCACTATTTTATGATGAAATCCAAACCGGTTAAGAACATCTTCCAAAAAGGACCAACTGACCGTATCATAAGCCTTTTGGATGTCAATTTTGAAGGCACATCTGGCCGGGCCTTTATTCAGGTGGTAATTGTGCATCAGTTCCTGAGTAAGGAGAATATTATCAGAAATTTTTCTCCCTAGCACAAACGTGGATTGGTTTATACTCACCAGCGACCCTAGGCTCCCCTTTATCCTGTCCGTAATGATCTTACTGATACATTTATACAAGACATTGCAACATGAGATAGGACGATAATCTAACACCGAATCCGGTGTGTCCTTTTTCGGGACCAACACCAAGATTGTGTGATTTAATTGTTTCAGAAGTTTACCATTTTCAAAAAATTCCAAAATAGCATTTGTTGTTTAACATCCTCTCCAACTATATCTCAAGCGTGCTTGAAGAAGGCTGATGTGTATCCATCCGGGCCTGGCGCCTTATTTTCTCCAATACTGAACATAGCTTTTTTAATCTCCTCACGAGTAACCCGCCTAACCATATTTTCTGCAATAGGAGCGCTTAAGACGTTAACAAACAGGCTATCCATGTTTGTCATACCAATATGATCCTCCCTGCCTAGAAAATTTGAGTAGTGAGTAACTAAAACTGTCGCAACTTGGTCACCTTCATAGCGAGTACCTGAAATATCCGTAACAGAATGGATCCTTCCCTCGCGTTTCTACTCATCAAAGAATTATGAAAAAACGTAGTGTTAGAATCCCCAGCACATAACCACTCCACCTTGGCTTTTTGTTTAAGAAAACTCTCCTCATCGTAAGCGGCAACTTGAAACACTTGGAGACAAAGCACTTCACGTTGCCGTAAATCAGCATCCATCGGGTTCTTGTCAACTAAACTTTGGATATCATCCAGCTTCTTTCGAAGGTCCGAAACTTTAGTAAGCTATATATAAGAATAAGAAAGATGGATTATGCTAAAGGGAAAAGGGCATTGCTCTTTACTCTCAACAGCTTCTCAAAGAGCTTCTGAGACTAGTGAAAGATTTGAATTGCCTTGAACCCCCTCCTTCTTGCAAACAATTTATTCTTCCCAATTCAACTCATTACGTATTCGTTTCACAATGTTCAACTCATTCGGTCAATTAATGATTTTAAGTTCACAAATTGGCTTGGGCTTTGCCCCTTGATCAATCGAATTACCTTCAGATGGCCAATTTCTGCCGCCGTACAGTAAGTACCTTGTGGCATTATCATAGTGGATGATGCTTGGGAGGTATGTGTATGTATTTTAGAGATTGGAAGCTTGGTACTGTGTCTGCATTTCGTTGATAATAACAGAGAGGCTTACAATTGGTGTTGTTTAACCTTGACAGGTACATGGGGCTGCAGATTATTAGAGAAAGAACAAGGCATTTCAATTCTCATATTTGACTCAGCTTTCAGATTGCTGGCTTGGGAGGATGTCTTTTTTTTTTTTTTTTGGGTAAAGGGTTACCCCGGTGAAATTTTATAAATAATCAAAGAATAATACAAGTGCATCAGAAAAGGATACACAAAGCTAGACTTGGCATACCAAGCCTAGGACAACCAAGAAAACAACCAACAAAAACACACAAAGACAACCAAGACAAACTCAACCAAAACCAAACAAATACCCCGACACTCTAAAATCTAGCCAGCACCGTCTTCTGACAAAGGAATCTTCCACTTCTTCAATAACTTCGTGTAATTCAAGTCCTCACTAGGTTTGAATCCCATTACACGAATTCTGATTGTATTGACAATCCTCTTGGTTACCATTGCCACACTGCTCTGATTCGTGGAGAATAATCGATTGTTTCTTTCTTGCCAAATAAAATACGTTGATGCCGCAACCACCATTTTACAAACAATGTGGTCAATCTTCCTTGTATTAGCATGATGAATCAACCAGTCCAAAATGGAGTCCCATGCTCCGTTCACCTCTCCCATATCTATCAAAACCTTAATATTATTCCAGACTTGAGCCGCATAAGAACATTCGAAAAAAAGATGGTCTCGTGAGTCACGATCCTGCTTGCATAAAGGACAACACATTAACCTTAAGTTCGTTTCACTGCCAGCTTCGCACGGCTTCAACCGATCCTGCGTTCGTAGCTTATTCTTAATTACCAACCACATATGAAATGAGTGTCTAGGAATACATTGAGAAAACCAAATAAGATTAGCCCAATCAACTGTTTGGTTACGATTCCTTAGATTATGCCACACCTCTAACGATCCGAATTGTTGAATGGTACCTTCCAAGTCTTTCCATTGTAATTTGTCCTCCATATGATGAATAAGATTAGGAGGGTCAATGTTGATTAAAACTGGGAAGAGATCTAACCAAGCTTGCGGCCACCGCCATTGACCGTGATTGTCAAGAAGAGACTCCACCGAAGACTGGAGAGAAAACCCAGCATTGGCAATAACCCGGGGCGAAATAAACGAGCTCAAAGGACTATAAATGCACCAGTTGTCACTCCATGCATTTGTTTGGGCTCCACTGCAAATAGATTTCCAAATAAAAGGCCGCACAATACTACGAATGGATAATATTTTCCGCCAACCCCAGCTTAAAGTACCCCGACATGGAATGTCCCATAAACTTCTACCTCTTAACTTGTGAGACTTAACCCATTGGACCCATAGGGATCGCCTGTTGCTAAGAATGCTCCATATGTGTTTTGTCATGAGGGCTTTATTAACATCCGAGATACTTTTTATACCCAAGCCTCCTTCTTCTTTAGGTAGACACACCTCCTTCCAGGCCACTTTAGCATGAACTCTGGTTTGACGACCTGAATTCCATAAGAAACGTCGCATCCTTTTCTCTAACTCCTTGGAAATACTAGCTGGAATAATGAAGACTGCTGCCCAATAGATATGCATTGAAGATAAGACCGAATTAATTAATTGCAAGCGACCCGCAAAAGAAAGGGACTTCGTCATCCAGTTATTAATCTTGTTATCCATCCGCTCAACCAAAAGCTTGCAATCAATAGACTTTAACCTCGACGATATCAGGGGAACCCCTAGGTAACGAACAGGCAAACTCCCTTCTTGAAATGGTAAAACCTGAAGAATATCTTGACGGGTCTGATGAGGAACATTCCCAAAGAAAACAGTACTCTTTGATGGGCTAGGAACCAGACCGGATACTGCAGTGAAGTTATTTAATACTTCCTTAATTTTCGTAACAGAAAGTAAATCACCATGAGCAAAAATGAAGAGATCATCAGCAAACGAAACATTAATAATCTTCTGTTTAGCACAGTGAGCATGAAACTTGAAAGAGCCAGACTGAGCAACTCTTTGGAGCATACATGAGAATACCTCCATAATAAGCGTGAACAGATATGGTGACATTGGGTCACCCTGTCGAAGGCCGCGCTTACCTTTAAAGTAGCCATGAAGATCACCATTAATGTTTATAGAATAAGAAGCCGTAGAGACGCACGTCATTATCCAAGCCACCATTTTATGATGAAATCCAAAATGAATGAGAACATCCTCCAAAAAAGACCAACTAACAGTATCATACGCCTTTTGAATATCAATTTTAAAAGCACATCGAGACGGGCCTCTGTGTAGATGATAGTTATGCATTAATTCTTGAGTCAGAAGGATATTGTCTGATATTTGTCTTCCAGGAACGAAGGCCGATTGGTTAATACTAACCAGGTTCATCAGACTACCATTGATCCTGTCCGTGATAATTTTGCTAATACACTTATATAGGACATTGCAGCAAGAGATAGGCCTGTAATCTAGAACCGAATCCGGAGTTTCCTTCTTTGGAACAAGAGCAAGGATCGTGTGATTCAATTGTTTCAGCAATTTACCATTCTGGAAAAAAATCCAAAATGGCATTAGTAACATCATTACCCACCACATCCCATGCATGCTTGAAAAACGCTGAAGTAAACCCATCAGGACCTGGCGCTTTATTCTCACCAATACTAAACATCGCCTTCTTAACCTCTTCCCGAGTAACTTGACGAACCATATGATTTCTAGCATTCGGATCCAGCATATTCAAGGTCAAGTTATCCCAATCTAATCTGTCTACCCGATCTTCACAACCCAAGAAGTTAGAATAATGATCGACTAAAACATTCATAATACCCTCACCTTCATGTCTAGTGCCATTAATATCCATAATGTTATGAATTTTACCTCTCGCATTACGACATTTCACAGCATTATGAAAGAAAGTAGTATTCGAATCTCCTGCACATAGCCATTCAACCTTAGATTTCTGCTTGAGAAAACATTCCTCATCGTATGCAGCCGTTTGAAATTCTTTAAGGAAAAATGCTTCCTGCTGACGAAGCGAAGCACTCATCGGGTCCTCATCAATCAGTTTATGAATGTCATCCAGTTTAGTGCGAAGCTCCGACACCTTCTTGTGCAAATTACCTTGAAGAAACAATAACTTTCGTAATTTCGGCTTCAAGTTCCTAAGCCGTTGAACAACCGAAAACATCATAAAACCATCGATATTCTTGCTCCATTCCTGCTCCACATAAAACCGAAATTCCGGTTTAGAAGTAATAAAGTTCGGGAACTTAAATGGTTTATGCTTTTTCACGACTTGGCTGGCAATCTTAAGGATGCACGGAGTGTGATCCGAAACTCGGAAAGGATGGTAGAGAACATATGCATCCGGAGATAGATCCAGAAATTTGATATTGCCCATAACCCGGTCAATCTTTTTTAACAAACCCACTCCCTTCTTCGGTTTCTGGTTCCATGTAAAATGAAGACCATGCCCTTTTAAATCAAAAAGCTCCGTGTATTTAATACAATCGTTAAACTCACGAGAACCAATGGAGATATTTGAAGGACCAAATAGAGAATCCTCGGCAAGAAGAGTTTCATTGAAATCCCCCATAATCGACCAAGGTTTCTCTTTACAAAAATTACTGTGCAAACACAAGTTATCCCAAAGACTTCTCCTATCTTGGTAAGCATTCTTAGCATAGACGAAAGAACAAAAAAGAACCTTTTTATCAGCTCTGGTTATTATCTGAGTATGGATAACTTGATCCGATTGAGATAGAACCATTAGATCCACCATTGCGTCATTCCAACCCAAAATAATCCTTGTACCTTTGTCACAAAGCCCACCATTTGAAGTCCAGTTCCAGTTTCTGAACACATTCTTACACACCTTCGCTAGTTTAGACACATCCACATGAGATTCAAGAAGAGCACAAACATTTATATTATTTTCAGCAAGTAACAGACGAACTTCAGTTTGTTTCAGGGGCCGGTTCAAGCCCCTAATATTCCAAGTAAGAATGCTACCCATTGACAACATTTTGAACAGGAGTGCTTGCTCCCTTAGAATCCACTTTCGGGTAATCCATAGTCATAAACCTCGACATCTCCGTTGGAATTTCATCCACTACAACATCATTAATCTGATCCGAATTTGTATTGCCACTATCAAACTTCACATTCACATTGTTTAGGTCCTCAGAAACATCATTCTCCAAATTTTGTAAAGACTGAAACGAGTTTTTCATCTCTATAGTACCAGCTGATTTGGTACTTTCAGGTTTGGAACTAATGACCGGCTTTGTACCTGAAGTACTCGGTTCTGCCTTATTGAGCTTCGGCTTGTACTGGAACTTCGCCTTTTGCTTTTTGTGTATGATAACTGGCTTAACAGTCTTCCTATTGTCCGTGACAAAACCCTCTTCATCAACCGTAACCCTCTTTGGTTTGGAAACAATATTTTTGGGACAAGTATGGTCATCATGCCCAAAAATACAACATAAGGAACATCTCTATGGCTTCCATTCATACTCCACCCTTATCTTTTCTGTAAAATACCCCTCCTGGTCAAGCTTTGGTATAGCGACAACTATATGATCTTTCAACTCAGATTCAGCATTAATTTCAATCATAGCTCTTGCAAAGCTACTACGGCCCCAATTTTCTGCACACATGTCAGCTGTAAAGCTGTCTAACCTCTTCGGCACACCCAGTTTAGATGCTAGTAAACTCAAACCATCATCCGTATAAATAGATATAGGCACATTATGCAGTTTAACCCAAACCGGGATAGATTTTATACCTTCTTTCTTCAGAGTTGCCGATGGAGACCACATATTTAAGATTAAAGGCACTTTCCGAATCAGCCATGGGCCACCCTCCAGAACTTTGGCCAAACCTTCCTTAGAATCAAATTTAAAGAAGAAGAACCCCTCAGAGTTCATCATTAGTTTAACAAATCCAAACCTGGACCAAACGTTCTTCGCATAGTATTCTACTACAGGGTAAGGCAATCTCTTTCCAAGGAAATAACCATACAGCACATTTTCAAACCTTTCTTGGACTTTTTGAACGACCTCTCGTGGTATAACCACATCAGCCTCTTTACTTGTTTCAGCAGAGTTCAATTGTCTGAAATTAACCTCCCTTTTATTCATCGTTTTCTTCATAGCCATATCTGCATACGATATTGGTTTATTCAATTCATTGTTCACTTTCTCTCCCATATTACCAACCGTGTACAGATTATCATCATCTTCAAGTATCACCGGCTTAGTTATCTTCGTGAGTTCATCAATTACATTGATCTTTTGGACTTCCGGTTTCGATACTGCAGCTAAGCCATCAATAACCGACGAATTATTTATCGAAAACATTCCCCTCCTAGGCATAAGTGACTTACCTTCAATGTTGGTGACACGCAGACCAATCCCGCGAACAGGAGCCGTACCTGGAGTTACATCAGAATCATCACCCACTGTACGTACGTTTTGAAGATTATCCAGATTGGGGTAATCATACCCATCCGGATTAACACCTCTCTCCATCAGAACAATTACACGCTTGCCATGCAAAGGAAAACCACGTATAAACAATCAATTACCAGCCGTCGAACAAGAGAAACCCTAAACCTTTAAACCCTAGTATCAGTTATCCACCCTTAACCGATTATAAAAGTGTTATCAATCTAGCTAAATTACACTCAGGTAACCGCAATCAACAACAACTAGTTTAATCAATCAGGCTTTCAAAAAGAAAATCTAGAGCGGCGATTGAAAAGAAACGAAAAAGAAAAAACCCGAATTCCTATTCTATCACAAATGCTAACTAGTTCGTTCTAGAGTATTGACGAATCAAAACTCCAGTAACAGACTGTTATACATAAGATCATGAAAAAAAAACTAGGGTTTCATGAGGAACAAAAATCGCCTAAAGGTGAGAGAGAAAGGGTTGTTGATTGGAGTTTGTTAAGGCGTTTTTGGCTTGGGAGGATGTCTGTACGCCTAAAGGGAGGATTAGGCATTCGTCAAATGAATCAAGTGAATGAGGCCCTACTCAACGCTTGGAGAGACTCTGTATCGACTGAATCGTATTGGGCGAAAATATGCTCATCAAAATACATGCATAACAACCAGGGCAGATCTTGTATTAATCTACTATAACTATAGGATAGAGTCCAAGGAACCTAAAAAACTCGAAGAAGAGCGACAAGTTCTCGAACAAACAGCGGGAGAAGCAGACTGAGCCTGTTACGTTGATAAAAGGCAGTCCTATGATCACCATCTTCAAAAAGAAAAAGGACACATACTACGACTAGTAAGCTCAGCGCGAGTATCGACCTATTGAGGCAATGACCATGCACCTAAAGCCACTTTACATAAAAGTGAATATTGAAGGAGTGTTGGTCGATGGAGGGTATAGATTTCAAAGTGCCAATTTTTTCTTTCTCGGTGTGAATCATAGCTAGAAATTACATTCTTTCTCATTCACTCGGTTGGCTAAGAAGCGATCAGACTCTTAGATCAGAACTCAAGTCAAGACAGTTAACCACCATCCATTCCGAAGAGAGCCTTAGGACATCCGCTTAAACCAACTCTGCTGGTCTGAAGCCTATTAGTCAGTCGGTCTTCAACTCCCGGTAATATTCTACCTAGTGAGAAATGCCAATTGCAAGCTCTAGCAGATGTTCCCGATCTTGAATTTATTTCATTTAACTCCCTTCTTTTCCGATAAGGAAAGACCTAAACCCGTGCCGTCTCAGCTTACTATTTACTTTAGGTTATTTGTTTGCAAATCGCCTGAACTTTTAGAGTTTCAAGCAGGAACTTTCCAAAAGGAATCTTGGAAAATCAGCCTAAGAAAAGAAGACAAGGTGAAGTAAAGCAGAATGATTTGAGTGTTCCGGGGAGATCGAATATTAACTAGCTAACTCGACGGAACGTCAAAGCTAGCCAGCTTTGAAGTAATAGGAATTAGGTAAAAAGCAAGGACCTATTGGACAGCGAAAGCTAAGCGACAAAGAGCAGGAAGAGGTTTAGGAATAAGTAAGAAAGCAGTAAATCCTTACTCGAAGAGAGGGAGATATAGTTTATGATCGAAGACCACGAACTTTAGGAATGGGGTCAGTGCAAAGCAGAAGATGAATTCATTGGTGGAATGTCAAGGTCAAATCGTGAAAGCAAAGTGAGTCTTAAGTCTACGCAACTAATGGTAGCTCCACCATTTCATGCACTTCTCTTCGGCTCATTAAGAGCGGGATCCGGGGTAAGAAAGTAAGATTGAACTACTGAATAAGAGAAGCATTGTGATTTCCTAAAAAAAAAAGGACTTTAGCGTCTCATTGCGGAAGCAGAAGTTCAATCATTCCTCATTCACTTCTAGGGCTTGGGTTAGAGAGTGGGGAATAGATTAAATAAATAAAGTCAAAGTGCAGTTCCTATTTCGCAGCTCAGATTAGAGCACCAGGCAAAGGAGTAGGAGCAGCCGCTGGAGAACCACCATAGCCATCCATGGAAGTAAGAATAGCAGCAGAAGTAGTAGTAGGAACATGGGCACTGGAAAAAGATTCAATCGATCCAGCTCTGATAACAAAGCAGTAGGCAAGCCTTAGGACCATCCATACCTCTAAGCCCGAGACTTTTTCCCAGAGCGCATCATAGAATGCTTTGTGAATAGCCCTCTCTGTTTCATACCGATACCTGTCAGATTCCATAGCTAATGAATCTCTTTCTTTTTCAACTCTTTCAGTTCTATTAATAAAAAGGCTATCATGGACCTTCCAAAGGGATCAATCTTTTACACCGATGTATCGTACTCTCTCGACCAGGTCATCATAGAAATGCAATGCAAAATCTTTCCGAAGTGTTATAAACAGGGAAGGCGCGCTACAACTAACATAACAGCCTCTTCCTTGCCCACCTAAGAATCCAAGCACCTTTGGATGTTGTCATGACACTTTGGTTACGAAGGTTATCGGGGTCTAGGTTTATGGATGGATTCAGTAATCGAAAGTCCCTCCAACTCAATCAATATCAACAACATGTCGTGACCGGTTAGGCTTGGTTGATTTTGTAAGAAAAGAAAGTAGGTTTCGGGGGTTCATTGATTAGTACACCCCTGGTGCTGGTAAGGTCGGGACCGTGGTCGTACGTCTCCGGTTTGCCGGCCTATCTTCTTTCTGAGATTGACCAGGCAGCTGGGTTGGTTTGGCTATTCTTTTCTATTGAAAAGGAGTTAGCTGTCTACGCGAGTCATCTTCTTCTAGGCTCTGCTGGACGACACGACATTCTCGTTTAAATAAATAGATGTCGGCCGTACTTGTGATGGTTCCCAAGGATCCAATATGACCACTTCACTTAGGTCTACGTTGCCACGATATTGTTCTATGGAAGCGGGCAGGCTGTTAGAAGTTCGGCCCGCATTTTTTGTGTCGTAGGGGAGGCATTGACCTTTCTAACGCATATTCCGTCGTACCAGCAGCGCAACCCGGTTCTACTTGACTAAGCCCGTGCTCGTCCAAGAAGGGAGTTTGCTTTACCCAACCCCATTTTTTATAACAAGGCAGAAAGCCCCGACCTGACATTCATTAGTTTCGAATGAAGCGTGCCCTGCCGCACCTACTCCTATTAAAAAGCGAGACTTTACTAAACAAGAAAAGCCCCTTCTATCTTCTTAGTAAAGCGCTAACGCGCGCCCTGCAATCAAACTCAAGTTTCGCCTTGATCGATACGATAACCTTACTAATAGAAAGGGTCAAAATGCGCTCAAGCAACCTATCTTACTAATATAATAATAAGGGCCTATCTAAGCCCTATGGTTGTAAAGCTACAGCTCGAAAGCCGGTCGTACCTTCTATGTTTTTAGTAAAGGGCCTTTTCAATAAGGCTTGCGCTAGGCGCTCATGTTTTTTTGCTTCCCTAAAATAGCATATTTTTCAGTTGGTAAAGACCCGCCCCTTGTTTCAGTTAGAATGAGTCCCCGGGACCCTGGGACATTGGCTTCCGCCAACAGTGAACTATTAAGGATCACATCCTGCGCATATTCTACAATATAGCCTGCAACTGATTCAGCTTCCGCTTCTGGGAGATCAAACGGAGCTCGATTTGTTTCTGCTAGACAAGAAATAAAGAACATAACCAATACAGGGAACAAGGGAATACCAGACCATATCTGCTTTTGCGCCATGACAATCTCACTCGAATTACGGGGACCTACACATATTAGTACAGTATACCGGGGTCCGCGGCCATAACCACACGTGCAAGTATCCCTGCATGTGGCTCGTCCGTGCTTTTCTATTCCGCTTTGCCGCCTATTAAGAGAATAGGTCCCATTCAAGCGGTCCGCCTTTCTTCATCTATACCAGCTGCCACGCACGAGCCCATAGAAAGGATTTCAGTGCCCCTCTCTAGATAAGAAGCAGAACGCGCCATCACCTACAGCCCTTTCCTCTGCCGGGGATTCCACGAAATTAAAACGGGCGGCATCGCCGTATGCTCCACTTTTGTTTCCCTGGTTTATATCCCGGAGTACTGCTATGGCCGATCTGTCACCTAACCTACTTTAACAACCTAAAGGCGTCCCGTTTGGAGAATGACCCCTTATGGCATGGCATAGTCAGTTATTCTTGCAGTTCAGATAAGATTCGGACCGCCACTTCTCTGAAAACATGGTTCTTGCCCCCTCTCTCCTCCCCCCTTTGAGCTCGTCCATTCGTTGGGTGATCCCTTGCTCTCACGTTTGAGTGTTTGCTCGTCGTTTAGGCCGGTGAGTGAGATTTCTACTCATTACAGTCACCTTCGAGCTTCTTCGTCGTTTAGGACCCTTGTGCCCCGGCCCTTGATCAGATAAAGCTCCCCGTCCTATGACCCACAACTCAAAATGAGCCTTGCGACGAGACGCGGACATTCCCCATGCTGCGGTTCCCTCCGGTCCGTTCTCGGGTTGGGTTAAGGGAACATCCGAGCAATTTCCTTCGCGGATCCAAACGTGCTCACCAGGCGCACATTAAGAATAAGACCAATAGAGACTTCATAAAGGACCATTTGAGCTGCTGATCGTAATGCTTCTAGAAACACATATTTCGAATATAGAGGAGTAAAAGTTCCCACAATCAATGACTTTTTTATTTCCTTATATGAACCCTACGAGCACATCCTTTGTCAAAGATGGGCCATGGTTGATAAGGAACATTCCGATCTTCTTGAAATACTGGTCACCTAACACAGAGCTAAAAAGGATGAGCTGAAGAAAATTCCAGTGTGGGTAAAAATGCATGACGTTCCACTTGCTGCGTAAACTGAGGATGGTTTAAGCCTGATTGCTTCTAAAATTGGTTCTCCGAAGGTGCTAGATAATGTGACTTCAAAAATGTGTGAAGACTCGTGGGGTAGGAGCGGTTTTGCTAGAGCTATCATAGAGTTGAATGCTGAAAGAGAGCTGAAAGATAACATAATTGTGGCCATTCCTAATGTAGATGAGGGAGGATTCTTGAAGAGTAATATACGGGTCGAATATGAGTGGAAACCACCCAGGTGTCCAACATGTATGGTGTTCGGTCACAGCATTGATTCGTGTCCTTTAAAACCTTCGGATCATAATCAGAATGATGGCAAAGACAAAGACAAGGTGGATGAAAATGGGTTCAGAGAGGGAAATAAGAAAAGAAAGGGAACAGACAGGTATTCCAGGTTAGGGACAAGCAGAAGTTTGTGTACAAGCCTAAAATAGGGACTGATCAACATGAGAAATCAAAGCCGAGTACGTCAAAAGTTCCACCAGTTCAGACGAAAAACACTTTTAGTGTTTTCAGCTCATATATTTATTGGAGAAGAGGTACCTGATCAAGATGAGGTTCGAGTCGACGTAGAGAATGAGACGAGTAATTTCATGGATAATAATCAGGTGGGTCCCCAAAAAAACACAGGTGCAAATACACCTGCTGACTAGGTTATCAATGGTTAGCTTGGCATGCTGGAACATAAAGGGTTTGAACCATACCCTTAAACAAAAAGAGGTTCAAATGGTTCTTAAGGCACAGGGTTTAAAGATGTGTGCTGTGCTGGAGTCTCACGTTCAAGTGGGTAATCTAGATAGTGTGTGTAAAAAGGTTTTTAGAAACTGGGATTGGATGTCTAACGGAAGCTATTGTAGTAAAGGCACTAGAATTATCATTGGTTGGGATACAGATGTGGTAGATGTTATGGTTCTAAATGATACAAGTCAGATTATTAACACTAAGATTATCAAAAAGAGGAAAAGGTCAGGGGAATGGAGGCTCTGGGCGATTTGGGTGTTTCCTTGAAACCCTAGACGATTCAATCAATTCTTGGTCTTGATTGATCTTGGTTTTTATCTAAGGATTCCTTATTCGTTTCTTTAGGTTCTAATCAATTGAAATCAGATTAAGTTTCGTGTTCTAGGGTTATGTTTTTTCTCATTCGTCTTTCTGATTGTTCTTGGGGTGAGTGGCGGCATCATTCCAATTGTTTCGGCAGATTAGGTCTCGTTCCAATTGTTTGCTGGCTAGGGTTTCGGCAGAATCAATCCAATTGTTACTCTGATTTATTTAGGGTTTTGGCGGAATCGATTCTTCGTCCTGGTCATCTGTTGTTCGTCCAGTTGCTTGCTGCTTCTAATTCACTTCGGTTACATCAGGTTAGGGTTGCTAAACATCGGTTACATCAGATTTGTGCGATTATGGATGGCCAAAATGCAGATAACTCAAACGTGTTTGCGAAAAAGATAAAGAACATTGACGGTAAAACATTTGAGCCAAGACAAACATCACTTATGGCGGCTAGGGTTTCTGAAATGCCGAGTAAGAAGGTATGTTTTATGCTGCCGCTTAACGATACTGAACATGTTATTGGCTGCTCTGATTCTCCCAATCAGAATTATGCGAAGGTCTTTGACAAGAGAAAGGTAGCATTTGTGCTACCGGTGAATGATGTAAGTCCTACTCGAGTTCAAAATCAGAATCAGGATGATAATGATAATGCTCATGTCCAATCTTATGCGGATGTGGTCCTAAATGAACAGGTCGAGTAGGGTGATATTAAGCGGGGTGGTAATTCAATTCAGAATCAGAATGAAGATGAAAACACTAGGAAGGCCAATGATGCGGCGGATCAAGTTCCTAAAGTCAATTTTCGACCTCTAAATTCAGATGTCTCATTGGATGGAGTGGATGTAGTGCTTCCGATTGATTCGGTTCGCCAGGTTAACAACAGGTTAGCTAACACTCTTTATGGTTATTTCCTGGGGGATAGGATTGCATATCCAGTAGTTGAATATTTTGTCAGAACAAATTGGAAGAAACATGGTCTTCAGAAAACTATGATGAATTCAAATGGTTTCTTTTTCTTCAAGTTTGAAGACAGAAATGGTATGGATAATGTTCTTGAAGGGGGACCTTGGATGATCCGTAACAAACCTATGTTTCTTAACATTTGGTCTCCTACAAACACCCTTAAAAAAGAAGAGTTTAAAAAGGTTGCAGTTTGGGTTAAATTGCATGATGTTCCTCTAGTGGCATATTCTGATGATGGGTTAAGCATGTTGGCATCAAAAATTGGGTCCCCTGTGCGTCTGGATTCGTATACTAGGGATATGTGTAATGAGGCTTGGGGAAGGAGCAGCTATGCTAGGGCTCTCATTGAAATATCAGCTGATCATGAGTTGAAGAGGCTCTAACCATGGCTATTCCTGAATTGGATGGGAACAAATATGTTACTGAGACTATTCGGGTGGAGTATGAATGGGAACCTCCGAGATTTGCCCACTGCTGTGTATTTGGGCATGATTCTGAGGAGTGTCCAAAAAGCATTCGATCGACAGTGAAACCTCCTACAAACAGTCCGAAAATAGATGAGGATGGTTATACGGAAGTAAAGACAAAGAAGAATGTAAAGAAGAGCGGTTTTCAAGTTAACAATCAAAAGCCCAAGTTTGAATATAGACCTGTGGATAAAAAGAAAAAGGTAATGAGTTCTTCCTACGTGAGTGCGCGGTGCACTAGTTCGTCCAAGGTTCAAACACATAATTCATTTAGTGCTCTTGGGTTTGTTGGGGGGAATGGGGGTTCTTTCCAGGGGAGATTAAAGGGGGTCGTGAGCTAAATGAGGAGTCTGACGATGACGAGGTAGAGGTTGTATATGATGAAACGAATGAGTTTATGACATCGGGTACACATCCTACGTCTTCCAGTACAGGGGCAAGCACCTCTCACATAAAGTTATCCAATGGATAGGAGGCTTCTGTTTCATGCTATGGGGCTGCCGATTGGTAGCAATTTCATTTTTGATGATGGCGGTTGACGTCATTTGTTTGATTTTTTTTCGTTTGTCTACTAGTTAGTCATTATCATGATTGTAGTAGGCTAGATTGAGGTGGTAACCTGGTTTGTTTGCTTTTTTGTTTACATATATGGGGCATGTCCTGTATATGAACTAGTGGGGAACTCATCCTCACTACTTGTACTTATTTGGCGGTTGTCTATAATAGAATCACCGGGGTAACCCTTTACCCAAAAAAAAAAAAACACTAAGATTATCCTTAAGGAGGATAAGAAGATTGTGTATGGTACTTTTGTTTAAGCGAGTAATAACTATCAGGAAAGAAAGAAGCTGTGGGAGTCTCTGAGCATGCATAAAGTTCTGGTCCAGAATAGTCCTTGGATTGTACTAGGTGATTTTAACACTACTTTGAATATAGAAGACAGCTAGCTGCATGGGATCTTCTTTTGTTAATCCGGGCATGAGGGACTTCAAGGAATGTGTCCAGAATATAGAGATTTTTGATGTTAATGCGTCGGGGTTACAATTCACGTGGACACAAAATCCAAAGAATGGGATAGGGATTCGAAAGAAATTAGATAGGGTCATGGCGAACGTGCAGTTTATTGATTTGTATCGTAATGCTCATGCAGAATTTTTGCCTTATGGAGTGTCAGACCACAGTCCATGTATCTTAAAGGTGACCCACAACTCTAACAAAAATCCTAAGCCGTTTAAATTCTCTAATTTTTTGGTTCACAAGAAGGATTTTATTAGTGTAGTTAAAGAGGGTTGGGAAACCTCGGTTAATGGGGTTCCGATGTTTCAAGTGGTAAAAAAGCTTAGACATCTTAAGCATACTTTTTTTATAAAAAAAAAAGTATGCTTAAGATGTCTAAGCTTTTTTACCACTTATAACCTTATGTGTTGTTCGCTATGCACAGCGGGACCGGATTCTCATGATCATTTATTTTTCCAATGCGATTTTGCATCTCAAATATGGTATGGAGTTCGGGAGAAGGCGGGTATGGATAATGTAGGGAAACAGTGGAGCGAAATTATGGAGTACCTAATGCAACATGTGGAGTCTAAACGGGCATCTCACATAATTGGTAAGCTAGTGGTGGCGGCTTCGGCTTATTTTATTTGGCAAGAACGCAACAATAGATTGTTCTCGAAAAAGAAAAGGAATGTAACTCAACTTTTAGAGGTGATTCTACTTACGATCAGAATGAAATTACACACAATGAAGTTCAAGAGAACAAGTAGCATGACTAAAGTGTTGAGCGACTGGAGTCTTCCTCGTGAATTACTGATGGATCAAGATGAATGTGGCTGATTCTTGTTAGAGATTATGGAGTGGACCGTGTGGGTTCTTGTTTTGTCTTGTGTGTCTTGTTTGCGGTTTATGCGTGTTTTTATTTGTTTTGTTGTTGACTCTAGAAATGGCATGTCATTCTAGAGAATTGAGGTATGCTATATGCCTCACTTGTATTTTTGGTTATGAATGAAATTTAACCGGGGTAACCCTTTACCCAAAAAAAATCTTAAGCATACTATGAGAAGTCTTTTGATGAAGCAAGGGAATATTCATAAAAAGGTTGTTCAGCTGAAAGATGAGCTGGATAAACTTCAAAGCACGTTGGACTTGGACCCGTTTAATTTAAAATCACGTGAAGAGGAAGCTATATGTCTTAAGAACTATCAAGAAGCAGTGCTAGATGAGGAGAGATTCCTTAAACAGAAAGCCAAACAGAAATGGTTAGAGGTGGGCGATTCTAACTCAGCTTATTTTCACAATGCTATCAAATGTAGGAACCATGTTAATAAAATCCAAGTTATTAAAGATATGAATGGTATTCGGCATGAGGGGAGTAATGTGGCAAGGGTGGATCATTTCAAAGTTTTTCTGCGGAGTGAGGGAACTGTATCTAGAAAGCCATCTCTAGATTTGTTCTCTAAGAAGCTTCCCCGTGATGTGGCGGAGGCAATGATAAGAGAAGTTACAAATGAAGAGATTAAGGATGCTATATTTGCAATTAATGAAAACAAAGCTCCGGGTCCGGATGGGTATACGTCAGGTTTTTTTAAAGGAGCTGGGTCTATAGTGGGTGAAGATATTACAAAAGCAAAGGTAAATTGGAAAGCTGTTTGTTTACCGAGAGCTGAAGGTGGGTTGGGTATACGTAGGGTTGGTGATATGAATAATGCCCTTATGGTCACGCACATATGGAGTCTGCTTACTAACCGAGAATCGCTATGGGTGAAGTGGATACACTCTTATCGTATTCGAGGTAGGAATTTTTGGGATGTGCCGATTAAAAACAATATAACTTGGAGTTGGCAGAAGATGTTAAGTCTTAGACCTAGTATTCGAGATCATATATGGGTCAAGATGGGTGATGGTACGAACACAAGTGCTTGGTTTGATAAATGGGATGCGGTATGCCCGATTAGTAGTCTTATTACGCCCAGAAGTATAGCGAATGCAGGTTTTAGCATGAATGCTCGGGTAGCTGATGTGTTTGTAAATGGAGAATGGATTTGGCCAGGGTCTTGGTTTAATCGTTTTCCGATTCTGATTACTTTACAAAACCCGGTGTTAGTGCCGTCTAAACAGGAAAAGCTGGTATGGTTTACTTCTAGTGGACGAGACCTGGAGTTTAGTACATCGACGTCTTGGGAGGATTTGCGGCATTCTCAACAAGGGGTGCAATCGTCGAGTTTGGTTTGGTTCCCTCAGGCTATTCCTCGACATTCCTTTCTTGTGTGGCTTCTTGTGCTTAAAAAGTTGAAAACTCAAGATGTGATGAGTAGATGGAATTCGGGTAACGCTAACTTGAACTTGTTATGTTGCTCGTTATGTACAAGGGGTCCTGATTCGCACGAGCATCTGTTTTTTGAATGTGACGTCGCCAAGCAAGTTTGATATGGAGTTCATGGTAAAGCGGGTATGGATAGTGTCACACCCCCAAAATCCACACGCGGAGTATCACCGCTTGGAGGCGTGACTGACCAGGATCAAACCACTAATCATATTGAACACGCAAGTAATTAATTGTAAAAGTCCAACCAACGCAGTTAGTGTCCAAAACAAGCATAGTTTAAGTTATGAGCGGAAGCATAATGTTTAAAACCAAAACATAAGTTTAAATATCCACAGGTTTAACATGGCACACGGCTGTCCATGTCCCACAACGACTCTTCCCCATGCAAGCTCCAGCTAAGTACCTATTGACCTGCAAAGCATGTAGTAACGAGTCAACAATAATGTTGAGCGAGTTCACAGTTGGGTGTTCGTTTTAAGTTGTTTCGAAAACAGTTTCCTTTATCTGGCATCCTGCCGTGGGGGTTACCCCATAGTTGAAAACGTGATTTGTTTAACCCATTTACTCTGGCAATCCAGCCGTGGGGGCTACCCCATGTTTAGTTATCTGGCATTTCGGCCGTGGGGGCTACCCCGTGTATACTACTAGACTCGTTACCATATCGACTGCTGACTGTAGTCATGTTTAAGTGCCCTGAACTGTCAATGTCTATCATCATTGACGTGCCCAGATCCATTAGTTCACGCCCGTCCTCTGCGGCACGGTGTGAGGCTTGTCAGACCTAAATAGCGCTATCTAACTAATGACCCGCTCGCCATTGACCCGGCGATTAAGTCGATATAAAAATGGAGGGACTTCGTGATAGAGTTTTAATCTAGTAAAGTTAACTGTCCATGAGGACGAGGAATTACATTCCTGAACCAGTACTGTCCTACCCAAGAAAGGACGAGGAATCCATGTTCCTTAACCCCATTCCCAACCCCTGGGAATCCCATGCTTTGTAGAATGTGTGAACTCACCTTGGTTTGCTCGGTATGACTAAATGCTCGTTTACAGTTGTTCAGTCAAACCCTATCGTGGTTATCAGAGACAATTAGTTTCTTATCAATTCATGCAAGTTGCACAACATCTTACACACGTAGCATACACAAGTCATCACACAAGTTATAATATTTGATCACACAACACACACTGTATTTCTCTTATTTCATGTTTCAAGATAATAGGCCCACATTAAATCACACATTACATCAAACAATATAGTTATCCTCAATTACATAACAAAGTCGGTCCATCCAAAACAATATCTCATTACCATTATAGCCCAAACATTATCAACATACAAGCACACTGCCATCGAGTTTTATTACTAACAGGAATCAAACATCTAACACAAACACCTTCGACACATCAATTCAACATTGAAGTCCACGAGATTAATAGTCGTTAATAACATGCAGTCCAATAACATCATATATGCAAACAATCCAGCCCACTCGGTCCTTTGTTTAGTCACATGGTCCAAAGTAAAGCCCAAAACAATAAACTTATTATTTTCTCTACTTGTTCAACTAATCCAAACATCACCATCAAACAATCTTGAAGTCATAAACTAATATTATAAAATCAATAAAAGTTCTGACCACACACCTACTATTTGAAGAACCTTCCCATGCATGTGTCAGACATGCTTTAATTTCAAGTTTCAATTGCATCTCAATCAATTAATAGGCTAAAGTGACTGGCCAAATATTTTTGCAAGCAACTCTTTTAATTGGACCTCTTTTGATCTTTTAATTGAGCCTCATGAGTCTGCACATGCAATCTGATTCAATTGACTTATGGGTCGAACACATGAGATACCTGATTGGACCAATTATGCCACTGCCATCTATACTTTAATTATAAACACATTATATCATGTATCAATCCTACCCCATTGACCAACACTCATGCATATGATACAAAACCCTAACTAATAACTCACATGCATACCATCGATTACTAAAAAAAACAACGGTTAGTCATAATCATCATGTTACGTATATCATTCTTCAAATAATAAAGTTGTTTCTCATAGGACTTATGGCATCAACGTTTCACATAAACAATTACAAACTAGCCTGCAAATCACGAAACACAAATCATCACATAACCCGAGATCATTCAAGAAACCTAACTAACATGTTAACATACTAACCAGAATTGAGGAGGTGCAACTAGAAATTAGAAGACTTCGATGAAGAGGGGGGGGGGGTTCTTCCTGCCGTACGCACACATGGAGGGAGGGTAGGGTTTGCTTTGGTTTTTAAGTTTATGATAAACATTGATAATAGCAATCAATAACTAATAACTTTGGGGGGCGATTTCCTATTGGCTGAAATGGGCTCAAGCCCATGTAAAATATAGATAAATTGTTGTCGCATAATTTGTTGTCACAATAGATTAATTGTTGCCACAAAAGGCCGATTAGTTTCTATTAGGCTACACGGGTTTAGGAAGCGGCCCACTCGAACAAGTAACACAAAGCACATTATTAACATGCACACCAAATGTACATATATATATATATATATATATATATATATATATATATATATATATATATATATATATATATATATAACACACTTTGCAAATTAAGTACAAGGTTAAGTCGGATAGAGACCTTGAAAACTCGGGTTGTCACATTATCCCCAAGTTGAAAGAAATTTCGTCCAGAAATTTAGCACGTACTCACTGAGGAAGCTAGTTAAGTTGCATGGTTTTTCCTGGTTTTCCTGGGGTGTCACATCCTCCCCCCGTTGATCTGGAATTTCATCCCGAAATTCCGTAGCTTCAGCCTCAGTAGTGGTTGTACCGTTTGCGAATAGTTGGGGATACTTTTGTTTCATCTGATCTTCGCATTCCCATGTGAACTCTGGGCCGCGACGTGAGTTCCAACGAACTCGAACAAGAGGAATTCTAGTGCGCTTGAGGACCTTAACATCCCGGTCCGTGATTTCAACTGGTTCCTCAACGAATCGTAACTGCTCGTCGATAGTGAGCTCCTTCAAAGGAACTACGAGGGTCTCATCTGACAGACACTTCTTCAGATTCGACACGTGGAAGACGTTGTGAACTGCATTAGGTTCTGCTGGTAGGTTCAGTGTGTAGGCCACCTTGCCCATTTTCTCTATGATTTCGAATGGTCCAACGTATCGTGGATTCAGCTTGCCTCGTTTACCAAAACGAACCACACCCTTCTAGGGTGAGACTTTGAGTAGCACTCTATCCCCAACCTGGAACTCGAGTGGTTTCCTGCCCTTATCGGCGTAGCTTTTCTGACGGTCACGAGCTGCCGCCATTCGTTGTCGTATTTGAGCAATTCTTTCTGTTGTGTCTACCACAAGTTCTAGGCCAGTGATCTGACTATCCCCCACCTCTGCCCAACAAAGAGGTGATCGGCATTTACGCCCGTACAATGCTTCAAACGGAGCAACTTGGATGCTGGTGTAGTAACTGTTATTATACGAAAATTCCACTGGTGGCAGATGCTTTTCCCAGCCGTTGCCAAAGTCAATCACACATGCCCTAAGCATGTCTTCAAGGGTCTGGATGGTGCGTTCAGACTGCCCATCCGTTTGCGAGTGATAAGCTGTGCTCATGTCTAAACGTGAGCCAAAGGACTTGTGCATTGCTTGCCACAGTTCTGAAGTAAAACGTGCATCACGATCTGAGATAATAGAGGTGGGCACCCCGTGCCTCGAGACAACTTCCTTAAGATATACGTCTGCTAAGGTGGAGAACTTATCCGTTTCCTTGATAGCCAAGAAGTGTGCAGACTTGGTGAGTCGATCCACGATCACCCAAATAGTATCGTTACCACGTTGAGATCTAGGCAGGCCATTAACAAAATCCATGGAAATTTGCTCCCATTTCCATTGTGGTATTTCTGGTTGTTGGAGTAGGCCTGAAGGTTTCTGATATTCTGCCTTGACTCTCGCACAAGTCAAGCACTTGCTAAAGTACGTTGCTATGTGAGCTCTCATCCTAGGCCACCAATACGTAGTTTTGATATCGTGGTACATCTTATCCGAACCAGGATGTACCGAGTAGCGAGACTTGTGTGCCTCATCCATCACAAGCTCTCGTAGGTTGCCATAAAGTGGGACCCAAATGCTTCCTGTTACGTAGTAAGCACCATCTTCCTTTTGTTCTAATTGTTGCCTTGAGCCGCGTAGGGCTTCAGCCCTGATGTTTTCTGGTTTCATTGCTTCTACCTGAGCGTCTCGTATCTGTGCAGGAAGACTAGATTGAATAGTGAGTTGTAAAGCTCGTACGCGCTTAGGCGTAGTGTCCTTTCGACTAAGGGCGTCAGCCACAACATTAGCTTTGCCTGGATGGTACCTGATCGAGCATTCGTAGTCATTCAGTAGCTCGACCCATCGTCGTTGTCGCATATTCAGTTCCTTCTGTTTGAAGATATGCTCGAGACTTCTGTGATCAGTATAGATGGCGCACTTGGTACCGTACAGGTAGTGTCTCCATATCTTAAGTGCAAAAACAACAGCTCCCAGCTCTAAATCGTGTGTAGTGTAGTTCCTTTCATGAACTTTAAGTTGGTGTGAGGCGTAGGCTATAACTTTATCCCGTTGCATCAATGCACAACCAAGACCCTGAATTGATGCGTCGCAGTAAACCACAAAGTCGTTCGTGCCCTCTGGCAATGAAAGGATAGGTGCACTGCAAAGTCTATCCTTTAAGTGATGAAATGCTAATTCCTATGCATTTCCCCATCGATAAACAACGCCTTTCTGCATTAGTGAGGTGAGAGGCTGTGCATTCTTGGAAAAATCCTTAATGAACCTTCTGTAATAACCTGCCAAGCCCAAGAATTGGTGAATTTCCGTTGGTGTACGAGGTGCAGGCCAGTTCTTAATCGAGTCTACCTTGGATGGATCAACGTGAATCCCATCCTTGTTTACCACATGGCCTAAGAAATGGACTTCACGAAGCCAGAAGTCGCATTTTGAAAATTTGGCGTACAGCTGTTCTGTTCGAAGAAGTTCTAAAATGAGTCGTAGATGCTGCTCGTGTTCCTCCTGACTCTTAGAGTAGATCAGGATGTCGTCGATGAATACAATAACGAACTTGTCTAGGTACGGTTTGCACGCTCGATTCATCAAGTCCATGAAGACCGCAGGTGCGTTTGTCAGCCCAAAAGGCATGACCAAAAACTCATAGTGCCCATAACGGGTTCTAAAGGCTGTTTTAGAGACGTCCTCTTCTCGGACTCTCAGCTGGTGATATCCTGATCTCAAATCAATGTTCGAGTAGAAGCTCGACCCTAGCAGCTGGTCGAATAGATCGTCGACGCGTGGAAGAGGATTGTGATTTCTTCACCGCCACCTTGTTGAGTTCTCGATAGTCGATACACATACGGAAGGTACCGTCCTTCTTCTTTACAAACAAGACTGGAGTTCCCCATGGCGAAGAGCTAAGACGAATAAAACCCTTATCCAAGAGTTCTTGTAGTTTTTTTTGGGTAAAGGGTTTTACCCCGGTGATTTCATTCCAAACAAAACAAAAAATACACAAGTGGAGTAGAGAAACCTACACCAATTCTCTTACATGACATGCCATATAAGAGTAAACACCAAACAAAACTCGCGCTAACAAAGCCAAACTAGTTAGACACAAAAACTAAACCAAATCAGGTATCCTGAAATGTATCCATCGACGTCAGCTTCCAATCATCCAAGGTCTTCCTCACTTGCGGTTTATCTTTATACTTGAATGATAATAATTTCAATTTCACCGTATCGATGATGATGCCCGTTAACACTTCCGGCAGTCTCAATTGATTGTTAAAAAATCTGTAATTCCTTTCTTGCCAAACAAAATACGCAGCCACCTTTATAGAAAGCTTAGCAATAACCGAGTTCAAAGATCTGGAACTAGCTTTCGGTTGCAGCCACCTCATGATGTCTTCCCACTTGTTCGGAACCTTCTTCATACAAGACTTCTCTTTAATAGCATCCAAAACTGTTGATGAAAACGAGCATTCAAAAAACAAATGTTCATGTGACTCCATCTCTCGCTGACATAATAGGCAACACATCATGTTCATAGAACCATTAGTGATGCAATTCCATTTTCGAATTCTGTCTTGCGTCCATAGTTTCTTGCGAAAGATCAACCAAGAATGGAAAGAGTGTCTAGGAATATTACATCCCGACCAAACAACCTTTGCCCATTCTACTTCGTTACCACGCGCGCGAGTAGTCTCCCATACCAGCTTGGAAGAGAATGGCATCAGTTTACCAGCATTGGTTCGCCACAGAGTGATATCTTGTTTGTTTGGAGTGATATTAATCGGATTTATTTGGAATAGAACCGGAAAGAGATCCCTCCAAGCATCTGGCCAACTCCAAATGCCATTGCTAACAACATCAGCTACTTTCGAGTAGATAGAAAATCCTTGTTGAGACATGTTTCTAGGAGAAATAAAGCGACTCAGCGGACATTGAATGCACCAAGTGTCATGCCATAAAGACGTAGATTCACCATTCCCTATTTGCTTCCAAAAGAATTTGCGCACCGAACCCCTGAAAGACAAAATTTTTCTCCATCCCCAAGAGGAGTTCTGTGGCACCTTAACATCCCAAAAACTCCTACCTCTTAGCCGATGAGCATAAATCCACTCGACCCAAAGAGATTTTCGACCCGATACAATGCTATGAATATGAAATGTCATTAGAGCCTTGTTCACATCCGAAACCTTTCGAATATCCAACCCCCCTTCGGACTTAGGAAGGCACACATCTTTCCACGCAACCTTGGCTTTGTTCGAACCCAAAGACCCTTGTTGCCATAAAAAATCCTTCATTATCCTCTCAATGATCTTGATGATACTAGCCGGGAGACTAAAAACGGCAGCCCAATAGGAGTACATAGCGGCTAAAACAGAGTTTACCAGTTGTAATCTCCCCGCGAATGAGAGGAACTTCGTCTTCCAATCTAAAAGACGCTTAGAAATTTTTTCCACCAAAACCTTGCAGTCACTTTTAAGAAGTCTCGAAGCAATAAGCGGAACTCCAAGATATTTAATTGGTAATGATCCTTCAGCAAACGGCACAATTGCCACAATCTGATTCTTAACTCGAGTCGACACATTACAAAAGAAAGAAGTACTTTTACTCAAGCTTGGAACTAGCCCGGACATATCTCGAAACATATTCAAAGATTCCATAATGATTTTCACTGAATCAGTGTCACCTCTAGCAAACAGAAACAGGTCATCAGCAAAACACAAGTTAATGATTTTCTGTTTCTTACAGTTATTATGAAACCGAAATCCTGCATGAGACTTGGCAGCGTGCTGAAGAATGGAGGTGAGGACCTCCATGACTAGCGTGAAAAGGTACGGAGAGATGGGGTCTCCTTGTCTCAGTCCCCTTTGACCTTTAAAATAACCATGAATTTCTCCATTTATGCTGATCGAGTATGAGGTTGAAGTGACGCAACTCATAACCCAATTTACCATTGTTGCATGAAAACCAAACCCCAACAGCGTTTCCCGGAGGAAATCCCAATCCACAGTATCATATGCCTTCTGTATGTCGACTTTAAAAGCACACCTTGGAGGGCCTGTATTTCTGTGATAATTATGAAGCAATTCCTGCGTCAACAAGATATTATCTGATATTCTACGACCAGGAACAAAAGCTGACTGGTTTATGCTCACAACGTCATTAATCCCCTCAAGAAGTCTATTAGTGAGAATCTTACTAATAACTTTATAAATAACGTTACAACAAGAGATAGGGCGGTAATCAGTAACATACGTAGGGGTGTTTACTTTTGGAATCAGAGCCAAAAACGTATGATTAATTTCTTGAAGGAGCCGGCCACTTGTAAAGAAATCGTTGATAGCGACACTCACCTCCTCACCAATTATCTGCCAAGATTTTTTAAAGAAAGCTGAAGAAAAGAGTTCTTGTAGTTGCGTAGAGAGTTCTTCCAACTCTGATGGGGCTAAGCGATACGGTGCACGAGCTATAGGTGCCGCTCCAGGAGCTTGTCACCATGAATTACCAAAGGTTCTTAACCAGCACGAGGAATGCGGACGATCTTTTCTTTGCAAAGAATCCCTGCTCGATGTTGAGGTAGCCAATCCATACCAATAACGATGTCGAAACCATTACAACGTTGGGGTCATTCCTAGCATCATCCTGACCAATCACGAACACTCGACCCCTGGCACCATTGCCGTCGTTATTACCCCCGTTGTTGCCTCCTTGGTTGTGGTTCTGGTTCTGGTTCAACTGTGGGCAGTGTCTCATGAAGTGACCTTCAGCACCACACTGATAACATCCCTTGTTACCCTGTTGTTGCTGCTGATCCTGTGGAGCTTGTGGCTGCTGTTGTCGGTTCTTGTTTGTAGGACATGAGGTTCTACAATCCTTGGCTTCATGACCAAGCTTGTTGCATCGCGATCTTTGTTGCACGGCCCGCTGTGGTGCAAATTACATCGATTCCACCCTGCCCTTGACTACCAGAAGATTGCTGACCAGGACTCTGGTAGTCATCGATCTTTCACTGTTGTGCCTGGGACTGAACCGTAGTGGAACCCTTGCTGGAGGTTCCATCCCACTTTCGTTTGTTGTCACATGAAGTAGCAGAAGTAGTAGTAGTAGTAGCACCGATACGTTTAGGCAGCTTGTTCTGTTCCACTGCTTGGTCTGTGAGACGATGAGCAAGACGAGTAACATCCTGGATAGTAGCAAGGTTAGCAGAAGTCACATGACTTTGAGTGTCTGGTACTAAGCCTTTGAGGTACAGCTCAATGCGCTTGATGGGAGGATCCACCATAGTTGGACATAACACTGCCAGTCCGTTGGATCGTTTCGTGTACGCTTCTATCTCTGACCCCGTCATCTTCAGGTTAAAGAACTCCACTTCCAGCTTGCGGATGTCATCACGACTACAGTATTCACGTTTGATCAGTTCCTTAAAATCATTCCATGGGGTGGCATTAGCAGCCGCTAGCCCCAGCATTTAAACTTGCGCGTTCCACCATGTTAGCGCAGTGCCTTGGAGAGTACCAGTGGCGTACTTCACCCTGCGAGCCTCAGGGCCTTCACGCATCTCTAAGACAGTCTCAAGCTTTTTAAACCAATGGAGGAGTCCAACAGCTCCTTTAGTGCCACGGAAAGTACTAGGACGACAGTCCATGAACGTCCTGAATGTGCATACAGGCGGCTGAGCGTTCTGACCTTGTTGCGCGAGGAAGAAAAGACAGGATTAAGTGCGAGAGTTGGGTCAAAAGTGGGAGTTCCAAAGGTGTTGGATAATGAGACCGCTAGAATGTGTTCTGATTCTTGGGGTCGTAGTAGTTTCGCTAGAGCAATAGTAGAAGTTGTTGCTGTCAAAGAGCTAAAGGATTCGGTCTCGGTGGCAATTCCGAATATGGAGGATGGAGGATTCCTAAAGAGCTTGATCAAAGTTGAGGATTCGGTCCGCCTCCAATATGTTCAGCTTGTCATATTTTTTGTCACACTTTGGAATCATGTCCGAAGGTTGTCAAACCGATTGAAAATCAGGCTCCGAATGTTAAGAACCAGCTGGATGACCAAGGTTATCAGGTAGTGGGTAAAAAGAAGACAGTGAAACCAGTGGTTAAGGGTAAGCAAAGGTTTGTGTATAGGCCAGTGAGGACCGATAATGCTCAAAAATCGGCAAAGCCTGATCCCAAGGTTTCGAGTAAACCTACTTCAGTTCACACCAGTAATTCGTTTAGTGTTTTGGGTTCTACAAGTAATATGCTGGATAACGATGATTCTGATCAGGATGAGGTTAGAGAGCCAGAGAATGAAACGACGACGTTTTTGGAAAACTCGAAGAAGGATGACGGTCTTTTTACAGGGGCAAGCACTCCTGGTGTCGAGGTTTCCAATGGATAGCATTGCCAGCTGGAATGTAAGGGGGTTGAACCACCCTCTGAAACAAAAAGAGGTTCAGCATGTAATTAATGAGAATAATCTCAAGGTTTCTACTATTTTAGAATCCCATGTGCATGCCCCGAAGGTGAATGATGTGTGTAGAAGAATCTGTAAGGGATGGGATTGGATCTCTAATGGTAGACTGTGTAACAAAGGGACGAGAATTGTTATTGGATGGAACCCGAAAGATGTAGATGTCATGCTATTATCGGCTACGATGCAAGTGATGCATATTCAGGTTATTTTTAAAGGTGTAAGTAAAGCTATGTACTGTTCCATGGTTTATGCGAGTAATGATTATAAGGAGAGGAGGGATTTGTGGAAGTCGCTGAAAGTTCACAAGCTCTTTGTTAACAGTAAACCTTGGGTCATCATGGGCGATTTTAACTCGGCCCTTAATTTGGAAGATAGCTACATGGGAGCCTCTGGTATTTCGGTTAGTATGATGGATTTTCAAGATTGTGTTGCTAACATTGAGGTGTTTGATGTTAACTGCTCGGGCATGCAATTTACGTGGAATCAAAAACCAAAGCAAGGAATGGGGATTATGAAAAAGATCGACAAGATCATGGGTAATAGCCATTTCACGGATGCTTTTCCAAACTCGTTCGCTGTTTTCCAGCCGCACCGTGTGTCGGATCACTCGCCTTGTGTGTTAAAGTTGCCGGTGGTTATGAGGAGTAAACCTAAGCCGTTTAAATTCCCAAACTTTTTTTTTGGGTAAAGGGTTACCCCGGTAAATTTTATAAATCACCCAACAATAAAACAGGGTATGCCAAGACACTGACACACACTACTAGTCAAGACAAACCAAGACTAGAACATCCAAGAAAACAACCATCGACAAAACATACAACCAGAAAAATAAAACAAACACGATCAAAGCCCCTATCACACAAGACAACGAACAACGAACTAACACACACTCTAGCCCGGGTCACAATCCAAGTTCTTTATCGAAATCTGCCAGGTATCCAATAAGTTTCGGTGCTTCCGGTCCCTACCAAGCTTAAAACCCATAATCTTCAATCGAACCGTACTGATGATAAGATGGGAAATCATATCAGGAGTTCGTTGTATACTAGAGAATAACCGGTTATTCCTCTCTTGCCATACAAAGTACGTAGCGGCCGCAATAAGAATTTTACCAACAATCCGATCAAGCTGGCGAGAATTTGCATTTTGAACCATCCACTGCATAACCGAGGACCAAGTGTTGTTGACACTCTCCAAGTTACCCATTTTCCTCACAGAATCCCAAACTTTTGAAGCAAAGGAGCATTGAAAGAACAGGTGGTCTCTAGAATCTCGATCATAGCAACAAAGAGGACAACACATAAGAATCAGATTTGTAGCACTACCCGCTTCCCATGTAGCCATCCTATCTTGCGTCTTTAACTTGTTATTTATCACTAACCACATATGGAAGGAATGCCGAGGAATGCATTGACTGAACCAAATGGAATCAACCCAAGCGACCCTATCACCCCTTTGACGCAGAGAATTCCAGATTTCCCAAGACCCAAAATGATAAAAGTTCCCCTCCATATCTTTCCAACGACATCGATCAGCCATATCAACTAAAGGATGAGGGGAAGGAATATTTATAAGAACCGGAAAAAGATCCAACCAAGCTTGAGGCCATTTCCATTGCCCGACATCATTAATAAGATCCGCAACGGTAGATCGAAGGTTAAACCCCGCATTGGCTATAGCCCGAGGAGTAATAAAGGATCTGAGCGGACTACAAAAACACCAGTTATCACTCCACGCATTCGTTTGCCGACCGCTTAGGATAGACATCCAAATATAGGGCCTTATGTGATTACGAATTGCAAGAATATTTCTCCAACCCCAGCTTGCACTACCCCGTTTCGTGACCTCCCAGAAGTTTGTACCTTTCAATTTGTAGGAATGAATCCATTGGACCCAAAGAGAAGGACGATTATTGATAATACTCCATACATGGCCAGAAAGTAATGCCATGTTCACATCCTTAACACTACGGATGCCCAGACCCCCTTCTTCTTTCGGCAAACAAACATTGGACCAAGCAACTTTTGAACAAACATTTCCTTGAATACCACCATTCCAAAGAAACCGACGCATAGACTTTTCAAGCTCCTTAACAATACGAACCGGAAGCATAAAAACAGAAGCCCAATATGTGTACATAGAAGCCAGCACCGAATTGATCAGTTGAAGCCTTCCCGCAAACGATAAAGATCTTGACATCCAATTATCAATACGACGTTTGACTCTCTCAATAAGAACTTTACAATCCCTATAAGCAAGACGGGTAGAAATCAGCGGAACTCCAAGGTAGCGGACCGGAAGGGTACCCTCCTGAAAAGGCATCAATCCAAGGATTTGCGTTTTCACATGGTTAGGAACGTTGCAAAAGAAAATTGTACTCTTAGGGGCACTTGGAACCAAACCCGATATCTTTGTAAAACTACCTAAAGCATCCCTTAAAACTTTAATCGATGGCTTATCACCGTGAGCAAAAATGAAAAGATCATCCGCAAACGAAACATTTATAATCCTTTGTTTAGCACATTGAGAATGAAACTTAAACGACGCATGAGTTCTCGCTGCATGTTGAAGGAGAAGAGACAAGACTTCCATAACTAGCGTAAACAAATACGGAGACAAGGGATCCCCTTGTCTAAGGCCCCGCTTCCCATAGAAGAAACCATGAATGTCACCATTGATGCAAAGGGAATACGATACCGTGGAAACACAAGTCATAATCCACTTAACCATTTTCCAATGAAAGCCAAATCGCACTAAAACAGATTCAAGGAAAGACCAGTTAACTGTATCATATGCCTTCTGAATGTCAATTTTCAAAGCACATCTAGAAGGCCCTCTATTGGTATGATAATTGTGCATAAGTTCTTGCGTGAGGAGGATGTTATCCGATATCTTACGACCAGGAACGAAAGCCGATTGATTTATGCTAACCAATCCATCCAAACTGCCTTTAAGTCTATCCGTGATGATTTTGCTAATGCACTTGAACAACACATTACAACAAGAAATCGGTCTATAATCAAGAACCGAATTTGGAGTCTCCTTTTTAGGCACCAACGCGATGAACGTGTGATTAATTTGCTTAAGCAATTGGCCATTATCAAAGAAAGCAAGAATCGCGTCAGTAACTTCCTCACCAACAGTATCCCAAGCATGTTTAAAGAAGGCTGACGTGAACCCATCAGGCCCCGGAGCCTCGTTTTCCCCAATGCTAAACATAGCCTTTTTTACTTCCTCTCTGGTAACCGGACGAACCATATGATTTGCAGAAACACTAGAGAGAGTATTAATAAACAAGTTATCAATATCAAGCCTGTCAACATGGTCCGACGTACCCAAAAAATCCGTGTAATGAGCAACAAAAACAGCCGGAACATCTACACCCTCAAACTGATTTCCTTGAGCATCTTTGATACACGAAATTTTACTTCTAGCATTCCTACTTTTCACACACTTGTGGAAATAGGAAGTATTAGCATCACCCGCACTAAGCCAATCAACCTTAGCTTTCTGCTTAAGAAAACATTCCTCATCGTATGCCGCAACCTGAAAATCACGAAGGCACACAGATTGCAACTCACGAAGGCTTGAATCCGACGGGTTTGCATCAATTTGCTGTTGAAGTAGATCTAGTTGATTTCGAAGAGAAGACACTCGATCATGAAGATTACCCTGCTTATGAAGAATCTTACGAAACATTGGCTTGAGGTTTTTCATTTTTTTCACAACCGAAAACATGGTATGACCCGTAACATCATTAGACCACTCCTTAATAACAGCTTGCATAAACTCCGGTTTAGACGTAATAAAGTTCGGGAATTTAAAAGGTCTCGGCTTTGAACGGAAGCCAGAGGACGTTTTAAAAACACAAGGAGTATGATCCGAAATACGTGGAGGATGAAAGAAAGAAAAACCCTCCGGAAATAAAGTAAGGAGATGAATATTACCCATAATCCGATCCAGCTTTTTCAAGACACCAATACCCTCTCTCGGCTTCTGGTTCCAAGTGAAATGCATGCCATGACAAGGAATATCAAGAACCTCCAATTGCTTGACACATTCATAGAAATCTCTCATGCCAATAGAAAGACTAGACGAACCAAAAGAACAGTCTTCTAAACTAAGAGCCACATTAAAATCACCAAGAATTACCCACGGCTTGTCACGCACCAAACTATTATGCTTAGAAAGATCATCCCAGAGTACACGTCTAGCTTGGTAAGAATTTTCTGCATAAACAAAAGAACAGAAAACCACTTTCCTCTCAGCCTTAAAAAGGATTTGAGTGTGAATAACTTGGTCCGATTGGGAAAGCACCATTAAGTCCACGTCATCCGCATTCCATCCTAGAATTATACGGGTACCTCTAGAACATAAACCACCGTTAGACGTCCAACTCCAACTACGAAACACCTTGTTACAAATTCTGTCTAATTTATTCACATGGACATGAGATTCCAAAACCGCACAAACACTAAGCTGATTTTCAGTAATAAGAACCCAAATCTCGTTTTGTTTCAGGGGACGATTCAAACCCCTAATGTTCCATGCAGCTATACTACCCATTTAAACCCGTTAGACCGGGAGTGCTTGCCCCCTCAGCATTTTTTCCATCAGGTTTACTCGACACAAACTTAGCCATTTCCGTTTGAACTCTCTCAACAACTTCCTCTTCCGAATTTTGATTCCTAACATTAGCCTGTGGACCCGGATCATTTTGTTTCTCCTTCTCGATTATACTAGCATCCCCCTCCGTACTATTTAGAGCTTCAAAAGAGTTTCTTGTTTCCACACTATTTCGATTAGCAGTGTTAGATTTGTCATTCTTAGTACCCGACGAACTCGCACCAACGTTAGCTGCCTTAGGTTTGTAAATGAAGTTTTGTTTCTGCTTCTTTGGCATAACTCCCAGCCTAGCCGTTTTCCTTTTATCCGTAACAAAACCATCTTCATCCACCACAACTTGCTTTTCTTTCCTATTGTTCACATTTTTAGCACATGTCTGATCATTGTGACCAAACACACAACATACCGAACACCTATGAGGCTTCCATTCATATTCTACTTTTATTCTTTCAGTAACATAACCCTCCTCATCAAGCTTGGGTATAGCAACAGTAATATGATCTTTGATATCAGAATCCGCATTAATTTCAATTAAAGCCCTGGCAAAACTGCTCCGAACCCAGTGATCCGAACACATATCAGCAGTATAACCATCTAGCCGCTTAGGGGACCCTAGCTTAGACGCTAACAAGCTCAATCCATCATCCGTATACACAGCTAGGGGAACATTATGCAACTTAACCTAAACTGGAACCGTTTTAATACCCTCTTTTCTAAGGCTGACCGAAGGAGTCCAAACATTCAAGAACAAAGGCACTTTTCTAATCAACCACGGACCATTTTCTAATACTTTAGACATACCCTCCTTAGTGTCGAACTTAAAGAAAAAAAATCCTTCCGAATTCATCATAAGTTTAGAAAACCCATGTCTAGCCCAAACGTTTTTCGCATAATATTCCACCACCGGAAAAGGAAGACGATTCCCCAAAAAATAACCGTACAAAACATTCTCAAATTTATCCTGAACTTTCTGAATTACCTCACGAGGAATGACTACATCAGCATCTTGACAGGTTTCGGTCGTTTCCATCCATCTGAAGTTCACTTCCCTTTTCGGCTGAACATTGTTCTTGACCCTGTCCGCATACGAGTTGAGCGCTGGCCTTATGACATTCGTATCGTCCCTACAATCCAAGTTGCTCCCCTCTGAGTGGACAGGAACAGAGAACTTCTGTAACTCATCGATCACATTGATAATTCTCGTATTACCATGACGGGGCAATATAGGGTTGCCGTCAATATTGATAGGGTTACCAAACAAAGACGACTTCCCTATAGAATCCGGAATACCCATCACCTTCGGATCTTTAGCACGAATGAAAACATCCCCATGCAACCTTTCCGTGAAAGACTGAAACCCTAAATCCTCTAACCCTGGATCATGATTTCTCTCCATGAATGCAACCGCCAAATCCTTGACACATGCACACGTAAAACCCTAATCAGCCGACAAGGAAACAGAATCCTAATCAGCCGACAAGAACAATCCTTGACTGAACAACAAGCCAAATTCCAAGAAAAAAAGAAGCCGGTCCTATAAACCCTAGAACAAAAACCTCAACCCTTGATCGATTAAACTAATGTCATCAATCTAGCTAAGTTAATCTCAGTTAACCGCAATCAATGGCAACCAGCTTAATAAATTAAATTCCCAAACTTCCTAACGCTTAAACCTGAATTTATTAATGTCATCAAGGATGGCTGGGATTTGTCTATTGAAGGGGTGCCCATGTTTAGAGTGGTTAAAAAATTAAGAGCCTTAAAACAACCATTAAGAAACCTACTCCGAAAGCAAAGGAACCTTCATGATCGTGTTATTCAAACAAGAAAAGACCTGGATGAAATTCAGAGTAGGGTGGATAAGGATCCGACGAATCTGTCTTTCAGGAGCCTAGCGGCGGAATGTCTGAAGAAGTTCAATGAAGCGAGTCTAGACGAAGAGAGTTTCTTAAAGCAAAAAGCCAAGCAAAAATGGCTTCAAGTGGGAGATGCGAACACTAAGTTCTTTCACAATATGGTTAAGAGTAGAAATCATATTTCTCAAATTCAAACTATCAAGGATGCTAATGACAATGTGTTTGAAGGAATAGAGGTGGCTAATGTGTTGGTGGAGCAATATAAAACGTTTTTAGGGATCAAAGGTAATGTGTCCAACATGCTAACTCCGGACTACTTTCCTAAACGCGTTCGTGAACACACAGCTGAGATGATGATCAGGGAAGTGACAAATGAGGAAATCAAGGCTGTTTTCTTCGATATTGGAGATGACAAAGCCCCGGGTCCAGATGGCTACTCAGCGACCTTCTTTAAAAAATCTTGGCAGGTTATTGGTGATGAGGTATGTCTTGCTATTAAGGATTTCTTTATAAGTGGCCGGCTCTTAAAAGAAATCAACCATACTTTTCTTGCTTTGATTCCAAAAGTGAAAACTCCTACGTATGTTACTGATTATTGCCCTATTTCGTGTTGTAATGTCATTTACAAAGCTATTAGTAAGATCCTTACTAATAGGATTCTGGAGGGGATCAATGATGTTGTCAGCTCTAACCAATCGGCTTTTGTTCCTGGTCGTAGAATTTCGGACAATATCCTATTAACTCAGGAATTGCTCCATAATTATCATAGGAATACAGGGCCTCCTAGACGTGCTTTCAAAGTTGACATACAAAAAGCGTATGACACAGTTGATTGGGACTTTCTCTGTGTGACTCTCACAGGGTTTGGGTTTCACTATCAAATGGTCGAATGGGTTATGGCATGTGTAACATCTGCATCGTATTCGATAAGTATAAATGGTAATAATCATGGGTATTTTAAAGGCCAGCGGGGCTTGAGACAGGTCGATCCCATCTCTCCGTATTTATTCACCCTTGTTGACTTCTATTCTCCAGCAAGCCGTCAACAGTAGTGCCGTCTTTTGGTTTCATAATAACTGCAAGAAGCAAAAGATTATCAGCTTGTGCTTTGAAGATGATCTGTTTTTATTTTCCAGGGGAGATTCGAATTCAGCAAAACTGATTATGGATTCTCTGACTAAGTTTAAAGATATGTCGGGTTTAGTTCCTAGCTTGAGTAAAAGCACAATTTTTTTCTGTAATGTTCCTCCTCGAGTAAGGAATTTGATGTGACACCCCAGAAAAACACGCAACATAACTAGCTTCCTCAGTAACTACGTGTTAAATTTCGGGATGAAATTTCTTTTAACTTGGGGATGATGTGACAAACCGTATTTTTGAGGTATAAACCAGTCAATTCTTTCGAGCATCTTATTTACATTTCCTTTACGTTCTGCGCAACACATCGTAAGGAATCTGATGCCGTCACTAAACACTTTCCTTAAATTGTAGCCATTTGTTGAGTGTGTTTTTTGGTGTCTAATCCGCATATATATCACCATTGCCCTTGATTTTCTTGACTGTGTATCTCTTAAATGTCAACATATACACGTGTGATTTAGTTTACGAAGATTTTTCAATGCCGAGAACCTCGATCAGAAAGTAAAAAAGGCGTAAGGTTCACAATGGTGTAAAATTAAAATGGGATATACCGGGCTAGGATTCGAGTTACATGAACAAGGGCCAAACCAACCACCCAAGAATGGAATCGTCGAGCGAAAACACTTGACAACCTCCTAGAAGCAGCTTTTCTTGCCACCAGACCTTTCTCCATAAATTAGGAATCTGATGCCGTCACTAAACACATTCCTGAAATTGTTGCCATTTGTTGAGTGTTTTTTTTTTGGTGTCTAATCCGTATATATATATCACCATTGCCCTTGATTTTCTTGACTGTATATCTCTTAAATGTCAACATATACACGTGTGATTTAGTTTACGAAGATTTTTAAATGCCGAGAACCTCTATCAAACATCTAGATAATGGAAGAGTTAAACTCCAAATATGTGGTACTGTTCATGTAATTTGATCAAGTATGTGTGGTTATATGAAACGTGACCTATGTGCTACTTGAATACGTGATTAATGGTATGCGAATCTGATTAGATGTAATACCTATGATAGGACTTGATTGAATAGAGTATATTGACAAATAAATTATCTGCCGAGCAAATCAAGGTGAGTTCACACTTTCCACAAGGCATAGGATTCCCAAGGGTTGTGAATGGGTAAAGGATTTAAACTAAAACTGCGTGATCTCCTGGTTTGGAACACGTACACACCCTCTTTATTGAAGGGTGACAACAAGCGATAAGGATTTGATTGGAACCTGCGTAATCTCCTAGTTTGGGGATTACGTACACACCCTCTTTATTGAAGGGTGACAACACGGATACTAGACCAAAATCTCTATCATGAAGTCCCTCCTTTTATATCGACTTAATCGCTGGGCCAATGGCGAGCGGGTCATTAGTAAGATAGCGCTATTTAGGTTTGACAAGCCTCACACCGTGCCGCAGAGGACGGGCGTGAACTAATGGATCTGGGCACTAGTATTGGATGATAGACATTGACGTCAGGGCACCAACTTATTTTAGTCAGTGGTCGATATGGTAAACAGGTCTAGTGGTTAACATGGGGAAGCCCCCACCAACTATGGATATGTTTGGGAAACAGGGTAAACGTATTAACTTACTACTTTCAAATGAACTCCTGGTTTTGAAACAACTTAAGAATGGGCAATGGAAATGGCCCCAAGCATGGTACGATATTTATCCGGTCCTGATTGGGTTAACTGTTAACCAACAGAACTCCCAGTTAGCGGATCGGTTGGTTTGGAAGGATTTGGAGGGTCATGATCAGCAGTTTAGCTCCTTGGAAGTGTGGCAAACATTACGGACGCGTGACACTCCAGTTAAGTGGGCTAGCATGATTTGGTTTAGTCAATGTATCCCGAGACACTCCTTTCATTTATGGTTGGTGATAAAAAACAAGCTTAAGACACAAGATCGGTTGGCTGTTTGGGAAGCGGGCAGTGAAACTAACCGAAGACTTATGTGTTGCCCACTTTGTAAGCATGGCACGGATTCTAGAGACCACTTATTTTTCGTATGTAGTTTTGCTTCACAGGTCTGGTCAAACATAAAGATGCTGGTAGAATTGGATAATGTTAACGACTCCTGGAACTCTATTTCAGATTGGATGGAAGACAACTCGGAATCCACGAGTTTGAAACACATCATGTGTAAACTAGTCATAGCTGCGTCATCTTACTACATATGGCAAGAGCGGAATAATCGGTTATTCACGTCTAAGGAGTGTACGGTAAAACAGGTGACCGAAAGAATCAAAAGTATGGTCCGTCTTCGTCTTATGGGCTTTCACTATAGGGGTCAAGTTGATTATCGGAGGACTCTTTCAAAGTGGCAGATTCTATGTAGGGCATCGGACGAAGACCCAGGCTAAGGAAGATGATTTAGTTTTTTTGTAGCAATTGTTTGCTTTGGTAGTGTTTGGGCTTTGTGTTTTGATGTTTGAACGTTTGATTCTGGTCTTGTTTTCTTGTTGTCCTAGTCTTGGTATGCCAAGTCTAGTTGCGTGTGCTATGTCAGGCACATGCTTTGTTCTTATTGGTTATTTATAAAATTTACCGGGGTAACCCTTTACCCAAAAAAACACCAACTGTGAACTCGCTCAACTTTGTTGTTGACTCGTTGTTACATGCCTTGCAGGTCGTTAGGTATCTTTGGAGCTTGCATGAGCAGGAGGAGTCGTTGTGGAGCATGGACGGTTGTGTGCCATGTTACATTTAAACTCATTGAACTTTTATTTTGGTTTTTCGTTTTATGCTTCCGCTAATTAACTTGAACTTGGTTAACTGGTTTTTGGAACACCAATTATATTGTGTGGTTGGATTTTATTTATTCTAAATACATTGTTCAATATGATTGGTGGCTGGATCCTGGTCAGTCACGCCTCCATGCGGTGATATTCCGCTTGTGGATTTTGGGGGTGTGACAGATTGGTATCAGAGCCATTGGTTATAGTGAACTTGGATTTAATAAGGGAAAAAGTTTTTGTTAAAACCAGACTATAACCTAAACAGTGCTCAACGATCCACAACGACGCTTCGCTCCACGTGTAAGACTCGACATTCTAGGTGATATAATTTATGTTTACATTGCCTGCTTGCTAGATTACATAGAACTTTGCTCATGGTATGCTTAGATAAACGTAACAACTATTGATTGAAAACACATGTGTGCTTACTCTCTTCTGTCATCGCACTTTCGCGAACCTTTCTCACTCATGTTTCCTTTGATATGAAGATCATGAGTGGACGCGTTAACCTAACTCAAGCCCAGTTGGCGGCTTTGATCACTGAACAAGTTACTGCAGCACTTGCCGCTGCCCAGGCAGGAGGTCAACATGCTCAGCCTCCTGTGTGTACTTTCAAGACCTTTATGGACTGTCGTCCCAGTACTTTCAGTGGCACTGAAGGGGCCGTTGGACTCCTCCACTGGTTTGAGAAGCTCGAATCCGTCTTTGAGATGTGTGAATGCCCTGAGGCTCGCAGGGTGAAATATGCTACTGGTACTCTTGAGGGTATAGCGCTCACGTGGTGGAACGCTCAGGTCCAAATGCTGGGGTTGGCGACTGCTAATGCCACCCCATGGAACGATTTCAAGGAACTGATCAAAGAAGAATACTGCAGCCGTGATGACATTCATAAGCTAGAGGTAGAGTTTTACAACTTAAAGATGACGGGGTCAGAAATTGAAGCG
This sequence comes from Helianthus tuberosus, assembly GCA_030545235.1. Classification (NCBI taxonomy): domain Eukaryota; kingdom Viridiplantae; phylum Streptophyta; class Magnoliopsida; order Asterales; family Asteraceae; genus Helianthus; species Helianthus tuberosus. The sequence continues at coordinate 113,565,907 of CM060368.1, read as the reverse complement.
TATACTAAAAGATCGAACGAGTTGGCTACTCTGTGTCCTACTATGGTAGACCCTCCCATCAAACGTATCGAACTGTATCTCAAGGGTCTAGTGCCAGAGATTCAAAGTCACGTGACCTCAGCAAATCTAGGCACCATTCAACAGATCATCAAGTTGGCTCATCGTCTCACGGATCAGGCGGTGGAGCAGAACAGGTTACCAAAGCGTATTAGTGATACAGCTACTTCAGATGCTCCTAGTGAAAACAAGCGCAAATGGGATGGAGTCTCAAGCAAGGGTTCAACATCAGCTCAGTCTCAGTCTCAGCAGCGAAAGACTGACGACTACAAGAGCCCTGGTCAGCAATCTTCTGGTAGTCAAGGGCAGAGTGGGTACAAGGGGAACCACCCCAAATGCAATCAATGTGGTTTCCATCATAGCGGACCATGTACTAAGGGCATTTGTCAGAGGTGTAACAAACCTGGCCATGCGGCCAAGGATTGCAGGAGTCTCTACCCTGCAAATCAGCGACGACAGAACCAGCAGCAAACTCCACAGAATCAGCGTCAGCAGCAGGGTAACAACAAAGAATGCTTTCAGTGTGGTGCTGAAGGCCATTTCAAAAGAGACTGCCCCCAGCTGAATCAGAATCAGAACAATAACAACCAAGGAAATGGGAACAACAATGGGGGTAACAACGACGGCAATGGTGCTAGGGGACGTGCCTTCGTGATCGGTCAGGGTGAGTTCCTACTTGACGACTTTTATGTTATTGTTTTATTTGATTCGGGTGCCGATACTAGTTACGTGTCTTTAAATAGACCTGTGGATAAAAAGAAAAAGGCAGTGAGTTCTTCCTACATGAGTGCGCGGGGCACTAGTTCGTCCAAGGTTCAAACTCATAATTCATTTAGTGCTCTTGGGTTTGTTGGGGGGAACGGAAGTTCCTCCCAGGGGAGATATAAAGGGGGTCGTGATCCAAATGAGGAGTCTGATGATGATGAGGCAGAGGTTGTATATGATGAAACGAATGAGGTTATGACATCGGGTACACATCCTACGTCTTCCAGTACAGGGGCAAGCACCTCTCACATTAACTCCAATGGATAGGTGGCTTTTGTTCCATGCTAAGGGGCTGCCGGTTGGTAGCAATTTCATTTTTGATGATGGTGGTTGACGTCGTTTGTTGGTTTTTTTCGTTTGTCTACTAGTTAGTCATTATCATGATTGTAGTAGGCTAGATTGAGGTGGTAACTTGGTTTGTTTTGTTTTTTTGTTTACATATATGGGGCATGTCCTGTATATGAACTAGTGTGGAACTCATCCTCACTACTTGTACTTATTTGGCGGTTGTCTATAATAGAATCACCGGGGTAACCCTTTACCCAAAAAAAAAGTTAGTTAAATGCTTAATCGTACCCCAACACTTTTGAACACCAAGCACATAGTAGAACTAGCAGGCGGTAAAAGTCTAGAGGCCACACACGTAGTTTAGGGTTGCAATCTTGTTCTTGCTGATCAGACCTTTTCTACTGACCTCATTCCTATCGTTCTGCGGAATTTCGGGACGAAATTCCAAACCAACAGGGGGATGATGTGACACCCCAGGAAAGCACGCAACATAACTAGCTTCCTCAGTAACTACGTGTTAAATTTCGGGACGAAATTTCTTTTAACTTGGGGATGATGTGACAAACCGTATTTTTGAGGTATAAACCAGTCAATTCTTTCGAGCATCTTATTTACATTTCCTTTACGTTCTGCGCAACACATCGTAAGGAATCTGATGCCGTCACTAAACACTTTCCTTAAATTGTAGCCATTTGTTGAGTGTTTTTTTTGGTGTCTAATCCGCATATATATATATCACCATCGCCCTTGATTTTCTTGACTGTATATCTCTTAAATGTCAACATATACACGTGTGATTTAGTTTACGAAGATTTTTCAATGCCGAGAACCTCGATCAGAAAGTAAAAAAGGCGTAAGGTTCACAATGGTGTAAAATTAAAATGGGATATACCGGGCTAGGATTCGAGTTACATGAACAAGGGCCAAACCAACCACCCAAGAATGGAATCGTCGAGCGAAAACACTTGACAACCTCCTAGAAGCAGCTTTTCTTGCCACCAGACCTTTCTCCATAAATTAGGAATCTGATGCCGTCACTAAACACATTCCTGAAATTGTTGCCATTTGTTGAGTGTTTTTTTTTTGGTGTCTAATCCGTATATATATATCACCATTGCCCTTGATTTTCTTGACTGTATATATCTTAAATGTCAACATATACACGTGTGATTTAGTTTACGAAGATTTTTAAATCCCGCGAACCTATATCAAACATCTAGATAATGGAAGAGTTAAACTCCAAATATGTGGTACTGTTCATGTAATTTGATCAAGTATGTGTGGTTATATGAAACGTGACCTATGTGCTACTTGAATACGTGATTAATGGTATGCGAATCTGATTAGATGTAATACCTATGATAGGACTTGATTGAATAGAGTATATTGACAAATAAATTATCTGCCGAGCAAATCAAGGTGAGTTCACACTTTCCACAAGGCATAGGATTCCCAAGGGTTGTGAATGGGTAAAGGATTTAAACTAAAACTGCGTGATCTCCTGGTTTGGAACACGTACACACCCTCTTTATTGAAGGGTGACAACATGCGATAAGGATTTGATTGGAACCTGCGTAATTTCCTAGTTTGGGGATTACGTACACACCCTCTTTATTGAAGGGTGACAACACGGATACTAGACCAAAATCTCTATCATGAAGTCCCTCCTTTTATATCGACTTAATCGCTGGGCCAATGGCGAGCGGGTCATTAGTTAGATAGCGCTATTTAGGTTTGACAAGCCTCACACCGTGCCGCAGAGGACGGGCGTGAACTAATGGATCTGGGCACTAGTCAATGATGATAGACATTGACGTCAGGGCACCAACTTATTTTAGTCAGTGGTCGATATGGTAAACAGGTCTAGTGGTTAACATGGGGAAGCCCCCACCAACTATGGATATGTTTGGGAAACAGGGTAAACGGATTAACTTACTACTTTCAAATGAACTCCTGGTTTTGAAACAACTTAATAATGAACACCAACTGTGAACTCGCTCAACTTTGTTGTTGACTCGTTGTTACATGCCTTGCAGGTCGTTAGGTATCTTTGGAGCTTGCATGAGCAGGAGGAGTCGTTGTGGAGCATGGACGGTTGTGTGCCATGTTACATTTAAACTCATTGAACTTTTATTTTGGTTTTTCATTTTATGCTTCCGCTAATTAACTTGAACTTGGTTAACTGGTTTTTGGAACACCAATTATATTGTGTGGTTGGATTTTATTTATTCTAAATACATTGTTCAATATGATTGGTGGCTGGATCCTGGCCAGTCACGCCTCCATGCGGTGATATTCCGCTTGTGGATTTTGGGGGTGTGACATTTGATCTTATCCATCGTGCCTTTTTGTGAAGGTTCGCTGCCAATAAAATATCTAGGCGTTCCTCTTATTGCCTCTAGATTGCTCAAAGGGGATTGTAAGATTTTGGTCGAAAGAATTACCAAGAGACTTTCGGATTGGAAGACAAAATTTCTTTCTTTTGCTGGGAGATTACGATTGATTAGTTCTGTGATATCTTCAATGTATACATATTGGGATGTTGTTTTCGGTCTTCCTGCTAGCATCATCAAGGAAATCGAGAGGATCATGAAAGGTTTTTTGTGGTCTCAAGGATCCGTAGCGTCGGGTAAAGCAAAAGTGGCTTGGAAAGATGTATGCATTCCCAAATCGGAAGGTGGTTTGGGTATTAAGAAGGTCTCCGAGGTAAACAAGTCACTAATGCTTTTTCATATTAACAGCATCGTCTCGGGTAGGAAATCTCTTTGGGTGGATTGGATTCATGACCATAGGCTCAAGGGTAGGAGCTTTTGGGATGTTAAAGTGCCGCAAAATTCTACTTCGGGTTGGAGGAAATTGTTGTCGTACAGGAACTATGTTCGGAAGTTCTTTTGGAAACGGATTGGGAATGGCCAAAACATATCCCTTTGGCATGATACCTGTGTAACGAATGTCCGTTGAGCCAGTTCGTGACCCCGAGGATTATGTCGCAACAAGGGTTCTCTATTTATTCCAAAGTGGCTGATGTTTTCAGAGAGGGTGCGTGGCAATGGCCAGTTGCCTGGCGTGACTTGTTTCCGGTGTTTAACAAACTCAATCTGATCCCAAACAAGCAAGACGTGACCTTATGGAAAAACAACGCAGGTAAATTAATGTCGTTCTCTTCAAAGTTAGCGTGGGAGACTATTCGTTCTCGGGGAGTTGATGTTGTTTGGGCGAAGGTGGTCTGGCCCGGATGCAATATTCTTAGACACTCGTTTCATTGCTGGTTGATTTTTCGAAAGAAACTTTGGACGCAAGACAGAATTAGAAGATGGAATTGCAATACTTCCGGTTCAATGAATATGATGTGTTGTTTGTTGTGTCGGAGGGGGATGGATTCGCATGAGCATTTGTTTTTTGAATGTGCATACTCTACACAGGTATGGGATGCAATAAAGGAGTCAACATGTATTAAAAATGTGCAAGGCAAATGGGAGAATATTATGAGCTGGTTAATCCCGAGAGCTAACTCGAGATCCCTGAATTCGGTAATTGCTAAACTTAGTATTAAGACGACATCTTATTTTATTGGGCAGGAGAGAAATTCCAGATTTTTTAATAACCAGCTTCGACCACCTGAGCAAATTACGAGCGTCATTATCAGCACGGTGAAGATGAAGCTACAATCATTCAAGTACAAAGACAAGCCTAATGTTAGAAGTATCTTGGAAAATTGGAAGATGTACCCGTTGGAAGCATACATAGATAACTGATTTGTTTTGTTTTGTCCTAGTTGCTAGGTGGTTTTGCTTTATGCATGTATTTACTCTTATGGTGGCATGTCACCTAAGAGAACTGGTGTAGGTTTTTCTACTCCACTTGTTCTATTGGTTTCTTAATATAATCACCGGGGTAAAACCCTTTACCAAAAAAAAGGCTATGCGTGTAAATCCCAACTAGAGAGCTCCTTTTCATTCGATTTCTATACTATAAAGGGCGGCTACTCGACCTATTTGAAAAGAGCTACTCTAAAGCCTATTATGTTACTTTTTTGTCGATTTCAGTTTCAAAGATCACTTTTCTCAGGCCAAGACCGTAGGAATAAAAAATCCACTTCTCATTCAGGAGCGGGAAACTCAATAGCATTCAAAATCGTCAGGATTAGAACGGATAGAACGGTAACCGAAGGAGCCCATTTCTTTTCCTTCGCCTTTCTTTCATTTCATTATAAAGTTCCTTCTTTTTGTTACCCGGCTTTGATGAGATAGGATTGGTAAAAGGTCTGACTCTATGGTAGCCGCCTTGAAACAATTTCCCTTAACGAGCTACAAATCAAATAAGGTTTCGGGCTTCCTGCCCTAAGAGTGGGTATTTGCAATCACAAAAGTACACTCCTGTTGTCTACTAATCAATCTGAGACAACAACAACAAAGCGAAAGACTACATTTTAGAGAGTATTAGAGGTTATTGAGCTGGAGGCCGGCCCTCGACAAAAAAAGACTATTTTGATTTTCTTTACAATTCGATGACATATTTCCCCCAGAAAGTATACAGCAAATTCTTTCTGTGAAAACGGGGAAAATTCAACGTATGGCAGAATTAGATCCTGATCCTTTTTGGACCGAGCAAAGCAAAGAGACTGAAAGTAGATAGGAGTACAAGGGCATTTCAAACGAAAGGTGCATTTCCACAGTTGATAAAAGAAAGAGTGCAGCCCAGCGCTACGACTTAGTTAGGGGTCTAAGAGCCATGGCTGACTTATAAGGAGAGTCTATGGTAAGCAGAGAGTCCACGACACCTAAGCTATTCACATAATAGGATTGGTTAGTAGTCTTTGATTATGAGACTAGGGAAAGTGAGACCATAGCCCTAAGCTCTACTTTAATAGCTTATAGTGCCTTGAACTGGGAAAGAGAATGAAAGATTGATCTCCTATTGTAAGCAAGACCCTAATATAAAGCCAGAATCAAAGGCAATGCCACGGGGAAGTGAAAGGTGGCATGAAAGTAGAATCAGATTCTCCGAAGCAGATTGGCTTGAATTCATATCATGCTTGAAGACTGCTTGAAAGCTAATCCTTCCTTCCTTATGCCTTACTTCTAGCAAGGAAGGCCTTCTAGTAAGGAAGTTGCAGCTTTCCGCTTGCCTTTCTCCTCTTTCAATCTAGTCTGGTTTCTCTTCCTGCTAACAATCGAAAAGATATGTCCGAATGTTGAGCTTCTTTTCAGACCGACAAGTTGAGCTTGAGCTTTCAGAAAAGATTGCCTTAGTCGAGAAATGTGCTCCTTTCACTCTCCCTCTCCCGCTTATTCATTAGGGCGAGAGGCTTTTCACCTACGGGAGAGCTAGTTAGTCTTCCTTCCTCGCCAGCTAGGTGCTTGCCTGCGAGGGGAACTGCGAAAGCTGTTATGCTTTCCTGGTTCTATTGGGTTAGTGTTAAGTAGGTGATTTAGCCCTCTATCGAGAGGGAAGAGGGAAGCAGGGTGACAGCTAGTTGCTTTCTGGTGAGTTGCTATCGCTCCTCTCCTTTCAGTCGAGCTAGGCTGAAGACTTTCTCTTTCTAGCCAAGCAAGCCCCCAAAGGCACGTGTCATTGGCTAAGCCCTCACTTAGGATGAGTCATGCAGGCTGCCTTGAAAGAGAATTCCCACCGCTTTGCCTTCGATGAAAGCCTGAATTCAATATGCAAGTGGGCTCTTCTTCTTCGATTCAAGCAAGTCGACCATAAGGTGAATCGATGACCTTGACTGAAGCCATTCCTAGCCACCATTGCTTTCGAAATAGTATGTCTTTACTTTACCAACTTCTCTAAGATATCAATCACTAAACTAAACAAAGTAGCAAAAATCATAAGAGATGAAAAGTTCACAGAAGGTTGAGAAGTAGTACGCCCGGTTCACCAGGTTCTACACTGTAGGGCCAAATCATAGTCAAAAGAAGAGTTTGATCCTGGCTCAGAAGGAACACTAGCTATATGCTTAACACATGCAAGTCAAACGTTGTTTTCGGGGAGCTGGGCAGAAGGAAAAGAGGCTCCTAGCTTAAGGTAGCTTGTCTTGCCCAGGAGGTGAGAAGAGTTGAGAACAAAGTGGCGAACGGGTGCGTAACGCGTGGGAATCTGCCGAACAGTTCGGGCCAAATCCTGAAGAAAGCTAAAAAGAGCTGTTTGATGAGCCTGCGTAGTATTAGGTAGTTGGTCAGG